>JBBGZY010001212.1:5517500-6718606 GCA_037952925.1 Lithobates clamitans
ACTTTTGACGGACTTCCGACGGACTTTTTAACGAACGGACTTGCCTACACATGATCACACCAAAGTCCGACGGATTCGTACGTGATGACATACGACCGGACTAAAATAATGAAGTTGATAGCCAGTAGCCAATAGCTGCCCTAGCATCGGTTTTCGTCCGTCGGACTAGCATACAGACAAGCGGACTTTTCGATAGGAACTGGGTCCGGCGGAAAGATTTGAAACATGTTCCAAATCTAAAGTCCGTCAGATTTTCGACCAAAAAAGTCCACTGCAGGTCCGATGAAGTCCACACACGGTCGAATTGTCCGCCGGACCAGTCCGGTTGAAAAGTCCGCTCGTGTGTACGCGGCATTAGGATCCGATCTGGATCACTAAGCTGATTAAACAGAAATACAAATCTTGTGGTAGACGATGCTGTTCACAAATATGCATTTCAACTAGAGCTGCACAATTAATTGTTAAAAAAAAAAAAAAAAAAAATCGCGATCCCGATTCAACCCCCCTGAAGATCTCTGTTCCAGATGCAGATTCTTGCAGATAGATACTCAGATGTCAAAAGAAAACATCAGGGCAGTCTGCCAAGTTTTTAATATGAAACATTGTAACTAACTTCCTTCTTAGATCAAAGGGATACACTTCTGTTTGTGAAGAAACAATCTGGGCAGTCTGCCAAGTTTTCAACAACCTGTAAATGCAGGAAGTTTAACCACTTAAAAGTCTAAATCCTTTTCTGACACTTCTTATACACTTCTTATCTAATACTTAAAATCAGTATTTTTTGCTAGAAAATTACTTGGAACCCCAAACATTATATATATTTTAGAAGAGACCCTAGGGAATAAAATGGTAATTGCTGCCATATTTTATGTCACACTGTATTTGCCCAGCGGTCTTTCAAACGCAATTTTTTGGGAAGAAATACACTTCAATTAACAATAAACAAAACGAAAAACGCAGCGAGAATCGTGATCTATCTTCTAAGCAAAAAAATTGTGATTCTCATTTAAGCCAGAATTGTGCAGCTCTAATTTCAACCACACATGTAGTTACTTACAGAAAGTCAGATTACCTGAGTGTGTTAGTTGGGCATGGAAGTCTTTCAATCACTTGGCTAAAAGCAGCATCCCCTCCTGGAGTGTTCACCTGTTCCCCTGAATCTAATAGAACAACAAACAAGCATTTATTAAATTAGGCTATTTTTATACAAAAACTGCATAAGTTATATTATAAATGTTTTCAGCTTTCAGGCTGGAATCACAGTATTGTGCTATGGTAAGACCTTTCTCTGAAACGTACATTATGCGTTTTGGTGCGTTTCCTGCCATTCATTCTAAATGGCACTTGTAATGCAATAACATGCATTGTGGTGTTCTGCATTGCTAAAAATGATGCAGGCATATGTGGTCTGAAGCATTAAGCAGCCCATTAAAATAAATCTGTGGCCTTAAAGGATAAGTCCACCTTCGGGTACATATTACATTCCCCTCATTTTTAGTGTAGAACATGTTCCTAATGCTGCAGTCGCTCGCCATTCCCTCCTCTCCTGTGACAGCAGTACGGGGAAAGGTTCCACGTACTAGCTGTCACTTTTTTAAAACAGTGTGGCCATGCGGGGCGCCGCCCACAAGACCCCGACCAGGGGTGCCTATGGAAATCACAGGGCCCCTCTCAAATATCATATTATATTTTTGCTAAAATGCAGCAGCTACGATGCTATGCTTTGCAGCCATGGAAAAAATTATACCCCCCATTGAACAAGACCCATTCAAGTGAATAGTGGCACGGAGGCAATATCTGCACGCCCATAGTGAGTGATCGATACTGATCGGTCACTGTGTTTGTTCAGGATGGTGAGCTACCCGCTTACCATCCGGAAATAACCACCCTGTGTGCCCTCAGCAGCTGCCGGTGGGAGAGGAGGGGGATGGGCAGCAGGGAGTACAGATACTAGAACCGATTCCCTGCAACGCAGCTGGAGGGAAAAAAGAAAAAGTAGAAGCTGACAGCATTGCACAAGTGTTAGCAATAAGGCAGTACTGTCCGCCCTCCTGCTCGGCAGGTGCCCGGGCCCCCCTTTTAAGCAGATGAGGCCCAGGCCCAGTACAAGGGGGTTGGCTGTACTGCCTTATCAACGGCCCTCACTGCGTCATTCATTCACATAGCTCTGTGTGTGACTGAACTACAAGCCCCTACATCCTTTGCGGCAATCGGCTTGTAGTTCTCAATGAACTACCATGGCGCTGTTGAGTACTCTGGTAGTTCATTGAGTCTTCCTGTCGGTATGAAACTGCCTGGCTGTATAGGGCAGAGAGCTCACAGTCTGTAGGAGACCTGCATGGCATCAGTGATCTGCAGATTGCTGGTGCAATGCTTTCCAGGCTTAATATATATATATATATATATATATATATATATATATATATATATATATATATATATATATATATATATATATATATATATATATATATATATATATATATATATATATATATATATATATATATATATATATATATATATATTTATCTTTTTATAATATTATATATATTTATCTTTTTATAATATTATATTAAATATTATATACATTTATGTTACATATATATATATATATATTAGGGGTGCAACAGATCGTTGTCGATCCGTGATCTGTACGGATCACCCTCCGCGGATCGGCACACCCGCGATCCGCGGAGCACTTTTCGGCCTCAGCCATAGGAAAGGCCGCGGCTTCGGCCTAGCTCCGGAGCCGGCGGCCATCTTAGTGCACCCGGAAGCAGCCGCTGTCTCGACAGGAAGTGACGTTTTGTCGTCGCCATCTTGCTACACCCCACACTCCTGCACAGTACAATACTGATAGCATGAGAAGGGGGCAAGCGGACATCTTGTTACACCCACCGGAGTTTTAGATTTAAAAGCCATTTTCAACACAAAACTGAGCTTATATGCACAAATACTGTATTTATGCATATAAGCTCGGTTTTGTGTTGAAAATAGCTTTTAAATCTAAAACTCCGGTGGGTGTAACAAGATTTGTGTGGTTTTTTTTTTTTTTGCTAATCCGAAAATGATCCGATCCGTGACTCTGATCCGATCCGCGAGATTTTTGATCCGTTGCACCCCTAATTATATATATATATATATATTCTCAGATGTACTTTTTTTTTTTTTTTTTTACCTGTATATTGGATATACTACCATTTCTTTCTCCAAACACATAATAGCAGAAAAAAAAAATACAGATTTGCATGTGAAGCACCACAAACTGACACATCAGCCAAGGAATCCTCCAGAAGGTGGCGATTACCAATGTATACATCCAGCCAAGGTAGAGATGTCACAGTGCAGGGGGGCAAACAGGGAAGAACCCTTGTTTAGCAAATCAGCTTTTATCTACTATCTCTAAGTCAGCTTCCTTTACTATGTATACACAATGCACAGGTCTGACTGCAAACATTTCATATTTCCATTAAATATGTGCAAGAAAGAAAGCTTGCTGCTCTCCAAACAACGTCAATCCATTCAGCCTACATTACCAAAAACAGCAGACAGGTTACCTTTATGGTTTTCTTTAGAAAGCTCATTTGTTTCCATGTGCTCCTTATCCCCAAAAGAAGGTTTATTGCTTGGACAGCCCTGCACATACTCCTAGAAGAAACAGAAACGTTACATTGGATACATTCCCTGGCCAGATTGAATCTCACACATGTAGAGGTTCTATAGAAAAACACAAATATCTATATCTAGAGGAGCTTCCTACACATGTTCTAGGTATAGCGAAGTTTGGATAATACACCATTTTATATTTACCAGACCAACTCTAAAAGTTACACACATACACTATGTTGCCAAAAGTATTGGGACACCTGCCTACACACACGACCTTTAATGACATCCCAACCTTAGTCCGTAGGTTTCAATATTGAGTTGGAGCAGCTATAACAGCTTCAACTCTTCTGGGAAGGCTGTCCACAAAGTTTAGGCGTGTGTCTATGGAAATGTTTGACCATTCTTCCAAAAGCGCATTTGTGAGATAAAGCACTGATGTGGACGAGAAGGCCTGACTCACAGCCTCCGCTCTAAGGCTGCTTCACTTAGGAGGCGGTTTTCAGGCGTTTTAGCGCTAGAAATAGCCTCTAACACCTGAAAACCGCCTCCCCATTCATTTCAGTGCGACTTTTCACACTGGGGCGGTGCACTACCACTCCCAAAACAACCTGCCCATTGAAATGAATAGGCAGCACTGCCGAAGCACCCCCAAACCCTGCTTTTAACCCTTTTTTTGGCCGCCAGTGGGAGTTAAAAGCGCCCCGCTAGCGGCAGAAAGGCACTGCTAAAGCGCCACTAGTTTTACCGCCGATGCCCGACGCTTTCAGTGTGAAAGTAATATATTCCAAGAGGCGGAGGGGAGGGGAAGAGGGGGGAGGGGAAAAGGAAGGGGGCAGGGATACTCGTTATATAGAATAACAAGGGAGAAAAAGTAGTTATTATAGCAATAGTCGGTCAAGACTGATAGTATCAAAAATTTCCAATTTATTGAATATAAAATCAAAAAGACATATTGAGGTGATCTTTAAGAACAAGCATCTGGTTGGTGCAGTGATCATGAATACAAATGTTAGACTGGACTAAGGACAGGACAACATAAAGACAAAAGACACACAAACCAGCACCGACACTGTCCGGACTTAATATGACGGTCAGCAGCAGTATGATTCAATCAAATCTCTGCAATGACACAATGGTGTTGCAGACGTGTGGATAATAATCCAGGCATGTAGTTTAAATGGAAATGCTGCTGAGCATCATATGGTTAAGGAACAAAAGGGGCTGAGGGACATGGGTGGAGAGGAAAGAGGGATGGCCGGGAGTGTACACTAGGCAGGCCGTGGGTATATGCTGACCACAAGATGATAGATTGGATGGCAGAGGTCCGCAGCACTGAGGTGGAAGTGCTTCCTGGTGGATCATATAGGGCAGATGTCACAAGTCGGTCAGGTTTACATCATTGTTGCAAGTGGATGAAATAACAGTCCCTGGTAGGTGGTGTCATTCACTGGTGATAATTATATAATGCAAATGAAGTGTCATGTGCCGTGATTCAGTCCGTTAAATAGCAACAGTGGAAGTACTATACCTCAAAGGCTAATAGTAAAGGCATCATATCAAGACAGCTTGGGATGTTCATACGTTACCATCCGTAGGTAGTCAGCAGTGCTGATCAAGGATCAGTTGCCAGGTGGTGTAGATGAAGTCGGGATGACTTAAGTAGCGGTGGGATTCCTCCCGCTGGGAGTAACGGACATGCAGGGAGCCTTCATCAAAGGGTGTAGAAATACAATCCCAGATGCCTTCCGGGCCTAGAGTAGTGTGGACACTCCGGTATTAGGGATGCTTCCCGTGTCGCGGGCTCATTGAAGGGCTCGTAGCCGTGTTGGTGTAGGTCCAGGCTGTTTAGTTATGCCGTGCAAGCATTTTTCCCTCTCCGCTCAGCCAGCTCCGTGGGCCGCGGCGGTGCCGTTGATGACGTCAACGCGTTTCGCTTGAGCTTATTGGCGTAGCTTCTTCATGGACGTGTGATTGGTAGAGCTGGCACACGCCTTATATTGTGGTGTGTTGCCGTAGCTTATCCAATCAGGGTGTTATTTAACAGAAATGTTGTCACTGTCTTTGAAATAATTACGAATCATAGGGAGTTCAATGTACCTACCTTCTACATCATTCCAAAAATTCACAAGGATCTGAAGAATCCGCCAGGAAGGCCGATCGTGTCGGCCTGCCAAGGCCCCTTGGAGAAAGTCGGTAGGTATTTGGACTCCCTCTTAAAGGACATGGTTACCAACCTAAAATCATATGTACAGGACACTCGACACGTCCTGGCCAGAATTTCCGAACTACACGATTTGGAACTTCTGAACGAGGCCATACTCGTGGGGATTGATGTCGAATCCCTGTACACCTCGATCCCGCACGAGTGTGGTATAGACGCAGTAAAAACATTTCTGGAACTAAATTACCCTGAATCAGGCCCACAAAATGAGTTTTTGACTGAAATACTTGAACTTGCACTACTTAATAATTACTTCCAATTCCTGACTTTCTTTTACCAGCAAATTCGCGGAACCTCCATGGGAGCTGCATGGGCTCCGTCCTATGCTTGTCTCCACCTGGGACTTTGGGAGGAGGAGGATGTTTACCCCTCGTCTCTGTACCGCAGCCACGTACACACCTGGCTGCGGTACATTGACGACGTCTTTATGATTTGGACGGGCAATATGGAAGAACTCCACCTCTTCATGGCCCAATTAAACATCAACCAACGTAACATAAGACTGACGTACAACTCTGATCATAACCGCCTCCCCTTCCTTGACCTTCTGATCATGCTCCAAAATGGCCAATTATCCACCTGTACATTCCGTAAGGAAACGTCTGCTAACACTCTCTTAAGTGCCAGTAGCCATCATCCCCACTGGTTAAAAAATGGTATACCAGTGGGGCAGTTTCTACGAATTAAAAGGAACTGCACTAAGACGAGTGATTATAGACGAGAATCCCTGGAACTCTATGCGAGGTTCCGTGAACGCGGATACTCGCATAGACAAATCAGAAAAGCAAGACAACGAGCAGCAATGAGAGATCGGGACAGCCTACTTGTCCCACACCTAGCTGATACTACAGCCCCCAACCAGGCGCTAAGTGATCAAACTAGGATAATCACCACCTTTGGCCCTCAGTGGATGGAGGTCCGCTCCATTCTGGAGAAACACTGGGGGGTTCTGACTAACTCCCCAGGACTACTCAACATTGTTGGTACCTCGCCTAAGTTGGTGGCCCGACGGGCCAAAAATTTGGGTGATTTACTTGTCAAATCTGAATTTACTAAAAATCCCGACCCCACATGGTTAGCTAATTACCCACGAAGTACAGGCATGTTTCCCTGCAATAAATGCCAAATCTGTCCATTTGTACACAGAACCGCTACCTTCTCTGACGCATTAGGAAAGGAACACTTTGAAATTAGAGACTTAATTAACTGTTCCACATCCAAAGTAATCTATATGATTACCTGTCCCTGCCCAAAAATCTACGTAGGCAAAACAAAGAGACCTCTTAAGGTACGCTTAGGTGAGCACTTGAGAGAAATTAAAGATACAGACAAAATTCCCGAGAAACCGTTAGCCAAACACTTTGCACTACAACATGGCAGAAATACCAAAGGAATGCTGGTAAAAGGCATATATGCGTTAAAGCTATCCAGCAGACGAGGTGACTTCGACCGGGTTCTTTTACAAAAGGAGAAGTGGTGGGTGTATCGCTTAAAGGCACTTGTCCCGCTAGGCCTCAACACAGAATTAAACCTACAGGCCTTCCTAGGGACCTAGACCAAATTACTTTACACCCACTTAACTTCATGACCTTACTGAGGGAGAGATCTACCCACTCAATCCATGTAAATACTTTTTTCAATGTCTAATTTTGAATTGCCTAAATTTGCTCAATCCCACAAAAATGGCATCCTGCGTTTACAGTTGTTCCCCACTATCTGAGTCTGTATGTCTTTAACCCTTCCTTGTCCGTTTCCCCTTACCGCTACCCCACCCCTCCCCCCTCTCCCCTATGTCTTTCTCCCCTGCATAGTCAACACTATGAAGCCCTTTACCTCACTACATCCATATATATCATGCAAAATGTTCGACGTTTCCTACAAACTAGGAACTGAGCAGTAAATAAGTGATTAATCCCCTGTCAGTTCTCCCAGTGAAGCATGCATTACAATGAATATATGATTCGTAATTATTTCAAAGACAGTGACAACATTTCTGTTAAATAACACCCTGATTGGATAAGCTACGGCAACACACCACAATATAAGGCGTGTGCCAGCTCTACCAATCACACGTCCATGAAGAAGCTACGCCAATAAGCTCAAGCGAAACGCGTTGACGTCATCAACGGCACCGCCGCGGCCCACGGAGCTGGCTGAGCGGAGAGGGAAAAATGCTTGCACGGCATAACTAAACAGCCTGGACCTACACCAACACGGCTACGAGCCCTTCAATGAGCCCGCGACACGGGAAGCATCCCTAATACCGGAGTGTCCACACTACTCTAGGCCCGGAAGGCATCTGGGATTGTATTTCTACACCCTTTGATGAAGGCTCCCTGCACGTCCGTTACTCCCAGCGGGAGGAATCCCACCGCTACTTAAGTCATCCCGACTTCATCTACACCACCTGGCAACTGATCCTTGATCAGCACTGCTGACTACCTACGGATGGTAACGTATGAACATCCCAAGCTGTCTTGATATGATGCCTTTACTATTAGCCTTTGAGGTATAGTACTTCCACTGTTGCTATTTAACGGACTGAATCACGGCACATGACACTTCATTTGCATTATATAATTATCACCAGTGAATGACACCACCTACCAGGGACTGTTATTTCATCCACTTGCAACAATGATGTAAACCTGACCGACTTGTGACATCTGCCCTATATGATCCACCAGGAAGCACTTCCACCTCAGTGCTGCGGACCTCTGCCATCCAATCTATCATCTTGTGGTCAGCATATACCCACGGCCTGCCTAGTGTACACTCCCGGCCATCCCTCTTTCCTCTCCACCCATGTCCCTCAGCCCCTTTTGTTCCTTAACCATATGATGCTCAGCAGCATTTCCATTTAAACTACATGCCTGGATTATTATCCACACGTCTGCAACACCATTGTGTCATTGCAGAGATTTGATTGAATCATACTGCTGCTGACCGTCATATTAAGTCCGGACAGTGTCGGTGCTGGTTTGTGTGTCTTTTGTCTTTATGTTGTCCTGTCCTTAGTCCAGTCTAACATTTGTATTCATGATCACTGCACCAACCAGATGCTTGTTCTTAAAGATCACCTCAATATGTCTTTTTGATTTTATATTCAATAAATTGGAAATTTTTGATACTATCAGTCTTGACCGACTATTGCTATAATAACTACTTTTTCTCCCTTGTTATTCTATATAACGAGTATCCCTGCCCCCTTCCTTTTCCCCTCCCCCCTCTTCCCCTCCCCTCCGCCTCTTGGAATATATTGCCTTTTCTAGTTAAAGCAATAACACCATACTGGTGGTCGGTCAGACCACGATCAGCAATAGAACTGATCGTTAACTGATACTGTACCTGCATTTCTCCCCTTTTTTCCCCCTATCCCATTTTTTATACATAGTCAGTGTGAAAGTAGCCTAATTCATCCCAAAGGTGTTCTATCGGGTGTGTCCCACAGTGCCCCTGCCCATTGCAGGCGCTTTTAACCCCTTTTCGGCCGTTAGCGGGGGTTAAAAGCACCCGCTAGCGGCCAAAAACCACGCCCAGGCACTGCCAGTGTGAAAGTGCCCTTAAGGTTTGACCTCATATGCTTTTGGTAAATCTGAAGACAAAAATCTGTAGAAAATCTAATAGTGTGTATGGAGTCTAAGTGGCCAAGCCATGATAAACCATCATAATCCTCCCTCCATCACATGATTTGGACCAGTGCACCATAGATCAGCAGAGCGGCGGTCTGCCTGTGTAAACAAGGCAGATCGCGGCTCTTTGAGAAGGGAAAACAGAGATCCTGTGTTTCTGCTAAGCAGGAACACAGAGCTCTGTCTTCCCACAGTAAATGCACTCCCCCACACAGTACCCTTTTATCACCCCTGATGTTAATCCCTTCTCTGCCAGTGTCATTAATAAAGTGACAGTGCATTTTTTTTTTAGCACTGATCACTGTATTGGTGTCACTGGTCCCCAAAAAGTGTCACTTGGTGTCCAATTTGTCTGCAGCAATGTAACAGTCCCGCTAAAAGTCGCTGATCGCCACCATTACTAGTAAAAATTTTAAAAAATCCATAAATCAATCCCATAGTTTGTAGACGCTGTAACTTTTGCGCAAACCAATCAATATACGCTTATTGGAATTTTATTTTTTAACCAAAAATACGTAGCAGAAAACATATTGACCTATATTTATGAAGAAATTAGATTTTTTTTTAAATAGGTTTTATAGCAGAAAGTAAAAATGTATCTTTTTTTTTTTCTTCAAAATTGTCAGCCTTTTTTTGTTTATAGCGCAAAAAAATAAAACCTGCAGAGGTGATCAAATACCACCAAAAGGAAGCTCTATTTGTGGGGAAAGAAAAATACATATTGTATTTGGGTACAGCGCCGTACGTCCGTGCAATTGTCAGTTAAAATAACGCAGTGCCGTATAGCAAAAAATGGCCTGGTCAGGAAGGGGGATAAACCTTCTGGAGCCAAAGTGAGAAGAAGTATGGGAATACAATTATTTATTTTTCTTAATTATACTTACCTATCTGGATGCTGCATCTGTCCCCCACCGGCTCTAACATTGAGAACAGAGCCATCTAACACTGCTGATTGCTCAGTTCTCACAGCTGTCTGCTCTGCCCCCTGCTCTCACTGGAGCACTGGGCTGTGGAGGGGGCGGGAGCGGTTGGCTCAGGCTCTCAATGCCTTGCTGAGCGGCTGAGCAGGGTGCCAGTCAAGGCATGTGGGCGGATCCCGACTTTATTGTCACGATCTTGCACCATCCTGGACTGGCACTGTGACATCAGCTGACTTCAGCCTGTCTGCCGAAAAACGGGTCACAGGCATGCAAAACGATCTGCACTCCTGTGATCCATACGAACAGTAGCTTTGGCTGTACTTCTCCTTTAATTCATCTCATAAAACTTCAATAGTGAGAAATCACCAAGATTGTCTAATCTTTCTTAGTTGCTAACAAAAGTGTAACTCTTTCACAGCTCAAATCTCTTATTAATGTTTACATTACACAATGGCTTAAGAAGAGCTCAGAGATCTTGCCAGCTGAAGAGGGTCATATACAGAGCAAATTTCTTCCAGTGAGGCTCCCAATATTAACTCGGTGGGTGTCCCCCTCCCATCCGACATCCCTCAATTAACAAATTGAAGTAGCCAGGTGAAAAACTGTTGGCCAAACAGCACCTGCATCCAATCAGGTGTAGGTACTGTCCGGGTATTTTGAGAGCAGGCAAGGCCAACTCTTAAAATACAATATCCACAATTTGAGATTTGTCTATCTGAATTGTGCAGCATGGATGGAGGAATCTGTCAAGATTTTTTCCATTAGACCGTTGGGCTTTTGTCAGTATCATTTCTATCCACTTTTCTAAAGATTCTGAACTCTGAGCTTTCAGAAATTAGCTTAACAAGTCATCTGTACAAAAATAAGAAAAATAGAAGTTACCGCGCTAAAGAAAACCAAAAAAAACTAAATAAAAAAAAAAAAAAATGTATATTATATCTCTATCTATCTCTATCTCTATCAGCTATCAAAAATGTGAGATAAACACCAGAATACAATGCGACAGGGCTAAAATAAAATCTATATAAATAAAAAAGTCCCAGCAATAAAAGGTGAGTGAACTAGACCACAAATAACGTGAAAATTGGTCAACAGTCCATATGGAATATCAATTTAGGTTCGTAGGATCAGTCACTTGTCCTACATGGTGTTCATCAGCAATAGAATTCTCTACCTAAGACCTGAGAAAAGGAACCCCGCATGTGGCATAAACCATATGAAGGGAGTGGCGCTGTGCATGAGGGAATAGATGGCATATAATAATTTTCTAATGATTATGATTTATGTGTCTATAGGACATATTAAGGAGAACGATAAAAAATTGGAAAAAACTATATATATATCCCACATGTGGATCGTGAAGTGCTAATAAGAAAGTTTGGATACAAGTAGGTGTTCAATACAGCCTTAATCTCATAACCCAATAAACGCTGGTGATTTCTAATGGTGTTATATGATGTGCATTAAAAAGTGCCAGAATGTCAAGTACAGTCCAATTAAGTGTTCCAGCCCCTGCTGGGATGAGTTACAAGTGATATATATATAAAGGAGAGCGTATCTACAACCCTCTAAAGTGCAGTGCCAAAATATTAAATTAAATTGCTATAAAAGTAGAAATGTATAAAGAAATTATAAATATGTATATAGAGTATGTAAGTGATATATAATAAATGTGGGATGCAGAATAAAGATAGTAATAATAAATTAATTGATAGTACCACAAATAGATAACAGCATAAGATCACATGTGAAAACGCAAGCAAAAGTAAATATCCAGTAAATTGTTAAAAAAGTTCATGTATTATCTTCCACCCGACGACCTCCAGAATTTCTAATGACACAATCCCCCTGATGTGATTCCACTCACCGGAACGCTACACCCCTGCAGGGGTATAAGCATAAGATGTTTCAACTCCAACCGATCCGATCCGGATGCCGATCGAGTCCTTGTGTGGTGATATCCTCTCGCCTATAATTCCCCAGTCCAGGTCAGCCTCTCCAACAGAGCAGGGAAAAGGGGGAAGTTGATAATCCCCTAGTGCGATCCTATCTCCAGCCGGACATCCGCTCCAGGGATATTATATGGAATAAAGAAGTTGTATCCACATAGCGTAACTCCTTTTTAAAAAGTTTATTTAGTAATATAAATTCATACAGTCCAATAAAGCGGAGTTAACTCCGCTTTATTGGACTGTATGAATTTATATTACTAAATAAACTTTTTAAAAAGGAGTTACGCTATGTGGATACAACTTCTTTATTCCATATAATATCCCTGGAGCGGATGTCCGGCTGGAGATAGGATCGCACTAGGGGATTATCAACTTCCCCCTTTTCCCTGCTCTGTTGGAGAGGCTGACCTGGACTGGGGAATTATAGGCGAGAGGATATCACCACACAAGGACTCGATCGGCATCCGGATCGGATCGGTTGGAGTTGAAACATCTTATGCTTATACCCCTGCAGGGGTGTAGCGTTCCGGTGAGTGGAATCACATCAGGGGGATTGTGTCATTAGAAATTCTGGAGGTCGTCGGGTGGAAGATAATACATGAACTTTTTTAACAATTTACTGGATATTTACTTTTGCTTGCGTTTTCACATGTGATCTTATGCTGTTATCTATTTGTGGTACTATCAATTAATTTATTATTACTATCTTTATTCTGCATCCCACATTTATTATATATCACTTACATACTCTATATACATATTTATAATTTCTTTATACATTTCTACTTTTATAGCAATTTAATTTAATATTTTGGCACTGCACTTTAGAGGGTTGTAGATACGCTCTCCTTTATATATATCACTTGTAACTCATCCCAGCAGGGGCTGGAACACTTAATTGGACTGTACTTGACATTCTGGCACTTTTTAATGCACATCATATAACACCATTAGAAATCACCAGCGTTTATTGGGTTATGAGATTAAGGCTGTATTGAACACCTACTTGTATCCAAACTTTCTTATTAGCACTTCACGATCCACATGTGGGATATATATATAGTTTTTTCCAATTTTTTATCGTTCTCCTTAATATGTCCTATAGACACATAAATCATAATCATTAGAAAATTATTATATGCCATCTATTCCCTCATGCACAGCGCCACTCCCTGTATCTATATTTTTTAGACCCATTTTTTGAGGGTACACGTTGGTGCCCTCTGCCTACATAGGGGGGCTGCAGTTGCAAGTATAGCCTGTAGCGCGGATCCACTGACCATATAAACCATATGAAGTAATGGAGAAGTGGAACCCCAAAAAAAACAGGTGGTTGATGCTCAAGTTTCCCTGGTGATTTTTGGTGTCCTTTCTAAGTGGCCCTCCCTGTGGACTTCCAGTATCTCCCTGGACAGAGGCCCTTGGCTGGATAATTAGTCGCAGACTTGCCTAAGCTTGCCTTTTGGTAAGCGCGCATTCTATGTGGTGGAGGTGCACTGTCTTTGAGAGGTGTATTTCACTAAGAACCTACACTGATGTTCCATATGGACTGTTGACCAATTTTCACGTTATTTGTGCTTTAGGTCACTCACCTTTATTCCCGAGACTTTTTTTATTTAGATATATTTTATTTTAGAGCTGTCACATTGTATTCTGGCATCTGTTCAAAAATGTCATCTCATGAAAACTATGAGAAATAAGAATGTGACTCAACCTGACAGAAAAGAAACTTGACTGGAATATAATTTGTGGGTGGAGCGGACCTTTAAATACTAGAATATAATGACGTACAAATAGAGTAAATGGAATAGAACTCTTACCAAGACGGGACTTTCAACATTTGACTGTAGATTTGACAGATGCTGAGGAAGCAGTCCAAACCGGGCACGGTCTAGGTCATCTTCTGTCCCCATACTTTCTGGTTGGGAGTCTTCAACAATGAGACATGGTGTGTCCTGTTGTGAAAAGTCCGAGTCCAACTGACTCCTTGTGGGGTCCATCTTCTTCCCTATAAATAGCCATAACAGTACGGAGTAAGTCATAGGCATAAAAAGCCGACTGTAAGTGACGACAATAGGAGGAAGGCATCAAACAGGGAAAAAAAAAAAAAAAAAAAAAACTACCCAAATCACCTTGGAGGTCACCAACAGTAACAGACTGCATCATGGTAATATCCAATAATGCAGGGGTAGACAGACCTCAGGCGCCGGATTGCCATGGCGACCAGAAGTTTCCCTCCCCACACGTGCCCATGCCATGTATACTGGGCTCTGCTTGCCCATGCACGTGCCCAGGACCAGGATAGCAGGTGCCGCTGGGTAGAGGGGGCAGGGGTCCCTGTTGACAGAGTCCCAGGCCATCAAGGCTGGGAAAGAATGCAATTAAAAAAAAAAAAAAAGTTAAAGGGGTTGTAAACCCTCTTAGCTCTTCACCTTAATGCATTCTATGCATTAAGGTGAAAAACTCCTTGTACTGCAGCAGCCCCCCAGACCCCCCCCCCGCCTTTTTCTTACCTGAGCATTCCATCGACGGGGACGAGCATAGCAGCTCCAGCCTCTGTCTGGGCACCTCACTGGATAGATCGCAGCAGGAGCTATTGGCTCCCGCTGCTGTCAATCAAATCCAGTGACACGGGAGCCAGGGGGCGGGGCCGAGTCCTGCTGTCTGTGTCAATGGACGCAGCAGCAGGACTCAGGAGTGCACCAGCACGAGTGCCCCTATGGAAAGGGGCTCTCTGTGGGGGCACTCGAGAAGAGGAGGAGCCAGGAGCACCGCCGGGGGACCCCAGAAAAAGGAGGGAGGATCGGCCCACTCTGTGTAAAACCCTTGCACAAAAGGAAGTATAACATGTTTGCTATAAAAAAAAAAAAAAAAAAGCTTTACAATCACTTTAAGTAAATGAGAAAAAATGTTTTTAATTGTAAAAAATTTAAGTTAAACCCAAGAACCCAAGAACATAACCCCCCACATATACGCAATTACAAACGTAAATACCTACGCCTGGAAATATTTATTGTGATACACGTTACCCGTCACCATGCGTGCCAGAGCGAGAGCAGTAATTCTAGCACCAGACCTCCTTCGTAATGCTAAACCAATGACTTGAAGGGGGCTTTTAAAGCGGCACTTATGGAAAATATAGGGTACTGACATGTTTAACCACCAAGCAGCCGCATATTTGCGTGCATTAGTGCAAATACAGCTGTGCCAAGCTTTCCGATGATGTGAGCGCCGTGACAGCCAATCACGGCAGTCACATGTTTATAAACCCTACCCTGCCTCCCGGCATCCTAAACCCCTTAAAGTCCCGGGCGGCGTCGGCTCTAAAAGGGTTAAGGTTTGACATATTGGGCATTTACTCGGTGCAACCTCGGCTTTTATATTTTACCAAAAGATTGGGTAATTTATTGTGTTTTTGTGCCCCCCTAGAATTAACTTTTAATGTGTTTAATGACATTTTCCTAGACCTTTGTGATAATATTGTGTTTCAGACAGGCAGGAATTTTAAGGCCACCCCCCCCCCCCCCAAACTGTAATACAACTGGAAAGGATTGTACAAATGATGCGGTAAGTGCAAAGAAAGATAATACAGAAATACAGAAGGGATAACCAGAAAGACAAATTGCATTTATTAAATATGTGTAGAACACTATCAAAGCATGCTCACTTCTGAATATGCCATCAATTTGTTAAGTAGTGTTTTAGAATATGCCAGAGTAAATCATTTTAAACATTTTCTAATAAGGCTTCAAAACCATGGAGGGTGATAACATGAATGTACATACCTGATGTATGTATGTACACAAACATGGAGATGTTGGCCTATGCACAGTTTATAAATCACGTGGAATCTTTGGACTGCAACATACAAGCTTCAGTTATATGGAGATAAAAGGCCAAAATGGCAATGATGAGGATGGCACCAGCATTACACCATCTCACCCAATATTTGTGGAATCCTTACTCCGAATACCTGTGTTTGACATGACGCCATCTTCTAGGGCTGGGCGATTTTCTAAAAAAAAAAAAAAAACAAAAAAAACCAAAAAAAAAAAACCCACTCGATTCACGATTCAAAAATCGAGGTTTTTTTTTGGCAACCGCACAGGTCCTGAGGAGCTGCAGGCAGGAGTTTTTAGGTTAGGCCCGGCTTCAGCCTAGTCCGCGGCGTCCGGCCTCGCCTAAAAACTCCTGCCTGCAGCTCCTCAGGACCTGCGCAGTGAAAAAATAAATAAATAAAAAAATAAAATCTAAAAAAAAAAAAAAATTAGATTTGCCTAAATTTTGAATCGATTTGACCTCTCAACTCGATTCAAGATTTAAATCGATTTTTTCCCCAGCACTACCGTCTTCATGTAGCCCTTAGCTTAATCACCCAGTGCAGATTTCCCCAAAGTCCACTGCGCTACTGACCACCGTCCATGTTTTAAAATGTTTGTTCACTTTTATTTATAAGTGTTTGTGTCTGTGTGTCCCGTCAGCGGGATGTCAGTTTGGGCCTGTTCCATCTGTGCCAATATTTTAGAGCAGCGGTGATGACGCCAGTCAATTCTACCAAGATGAATTGCCTGGTAGTATTTCCGTATATCAGGAAGGGCTAAGCCACCATACTGTTTGGGCAGTGTTAATAAGTGGCGAGGTAGGCATGTTTTTTTTTATGTGCCCAGATAAAATTAATAAAAAAAGAGATTGGACCTGTTTAAAGTAAGCAAGGGGTATTTTAATGGGTAAAGCTTGGAATACATAAAGACATTTTGGTAGGATACACATTTTCAGTAGATTACATCTACCAAACCAAGAATGTATGCCCTTATGCCAGGACTCTAATAGTATACGGGTTCTAGCCAGCACAGGTGGGAAGTTGAGCTCGAAGGTCTGAGACAGATGTGCAGGAATAGAAGTATTTAAGTACTTTAAAGCCCTTCCCGTCCATTTAAAGTTGAAACTGGACTGTAATGCAGATAGAAGGGCGGGCAGTATCCCGATCCCCATTACATCCGATTTATTGAAATTTATCTTCAGGGGGGCAATGGACACCCCGGTCTCATTCCGTTTGTAATGGGGAAAGGGTCAGATAGAACTCCATTGGGTTTAACCTAAACGGTAGGGTTGGAATAAAATTTTGGCAATCCAATTGAGTTTCCCCTAGTCGGAGATGACGAAGGACCGAGAACATGTGTTGCCAATTTACATGGTCAAGCGCCTCCTCCACGTCTGTGCTGAGGAAGACACAGGGCGTATGGGTAGAATTGGCAACATGGAGCAGGTTGAAAACTGTTCTGCCTCCCTGATAAGGACAAAGCCCACTTGGTCCAAATGGACCCATTCCTGTAAAGGACTGGCTAAGCAGGTCGCAAGGATCGTAGTAAACAGTTTGAGGTCAATGTTCAATAAGGAAATTGGTCTATAACTGCTGCATGAGGTCAGGTCTTTGCCTTCCTTAGGGATGACAGGAATATGCGCCCTCAAAGTGTCTCTAGGGAGAACTGTGTCTGCTCCCGGAATACTTATTTTTAATACAAAAGTGTAACTGGAGTTGAATTCAACAGTCACATTGTCCAAGACCAGCCTTTCTCAACCCTTGGAAGTCATTTTTAGGTCTCATGGAACCCCTGCTAAATTATCATACCTACAGCTCATAGTACATTAGAGTGTTTAGAAAGTTGTAGATAAAAATTTAAAAAAATAATATATATAAAATACTATTTTATTTTTTTATTTATCTCTCTATCTAAAAAGATAAATGGTGTCAGTTGTTACTGAGAGAAATTTCCTCCAGAGCTTTGCTAAGCAAAAGACACTTTAGTTGATAAAGGCTGCCCTAGACAAAAACAAATGATAAACTGTTCAGTCCAGTCCTTATCTACTTGCACAGAAAGACTTACGCCCCGTACACACGGTTGGATTTTTCGACGGAAAATGTGTGATAGGACCTTGTTGTCGGAAATCCCGAACGTGTGTGGGCTCCATCACACATTTTCCATTGGAATTTCCGACACACAAAGTTTGGTTGTACCCAAGTTAATCGAGGGATTCATTTGTTACGTTCAGCCTTCCCATTAGCAGTTTGAACTGTGTATGGCCGGCCTTACAATCCACTTTTCACTACAAGCCTATAAGGCTTAAATGTAGCTACCATGGATATCGCCTAAACCTCGATGGTTTAGTAGATATCCCCTGTATCAGCATGTGCCAACATCATCGGCACATGCGCACTGACGCATTGGCATGTTCATGCAGTTGCTTCAGCTGACGTGCTGTTAGCAGGGACTTCATCGCAGCTCCGGACAATCACAGCGCCGGAGCCCCGCGATACCCGGAAATAACTCCGGGAGCAATGTCGCGGGTCAGAGCAGTATGCGGGGGTCTTTGATCTAAGGTAAGTATTTCATAATGAGCTAGTATGCTATGCATTAGAGCTGCAGGATTCTGGCTAAAATGAGAATCACGATTTTTTTGCTTAGAAGATAGATCACGATTCTCTCCGAGCAACATCTTTCACATTAAAGCAAAAAAAAAAAAAAAAAAAAAGGGCTAACTTTACATTTTCTTTTTTTTTTTTTTATTCATTGAAGTGTATTTTTTCCCAAAAAAAATTTGTTTGAAAAACCACTGGGCAAATACAATGTGACATAAAATATTGCAGCAATTGACATTTTATTCCCTAGGGTCTCTGCTAAAATATAGATAATGTTTGGGGGTTTCAAGTAATTTTCTAGCAAAACAGATTGATTTTACCTTAAGAAACACCGCTCCTAAAAGCACCCCCTCCCAATGAAATCAATGGGAAGCGCCTTGGCAGCGGCGCTTTGTGGGCGCTTTTAACCCTTTATTCGGCCACTAGCAGGGGTTAAAAGCTCAGCGGGGAGCAGCGCTTTACCAGCGTTTTTTGGGCGCTGGCAGTGTGAAAGGGCTCTTACACGTTGTTTAAAAACTTGGCAGACTGCCTGGATTTTTTTTCTTTACACACAGAAGTTTCCCTTTGTTCTAAGGAGGAAGTTAGTTACAATGTTTCATTTTAAAAACTTGGCAGACTGCCCGGATATTTTCTTTTGATAGCTGAGTGAGCAGATAAGCCTCTCCACTTATATGAAAGAATCCGCAAACTCTGCAATAGAGATCGTCAGGAGGGTTGAATCGAGATCACGATTATTTTAACGATTAATTGTGCAGCTCCACTATGCATACTAGCTCATTATGCCTTTGTCTTGCAGGTTATTTTTTTTTTTTTGTAGTGGGTTTACAACCACTTTAATAGTGGTGTGGTACCACTAAAATGTAATAAGCTACTAAAAAATTCAATAAGCTACTTCTATCCAGTGCTGGCTATAGATATTGAAAATTCAACAATAGGTTATAAACCCTCATACAAGTCTTTATTAATGTTTTTGCCCCAGAGGAACTCTTAAAATAATGTCCAGGTCTTAGGGAAGCCCCGCTAAAACCAATTCACTGGGGGTCAGGGGGCAAAACACTCCTTATATTGGTGGTTAGGGGGCAAGAAGGGCCCCATTACAGTGGTGGTCAAAAGGCCCACTTACAGGCAGCTAAAAAGTTCACTGGTGTCAATCAGCTGGCAATGCCAAGTGGCATTGGCCATGAACTATGCCGGCACCATTTAAAGGTTGGGTCAGTCAGCCACAGCTCAAAGAAAGCTGGTTGAAAATGTCTGCTTTATACTTTGTACTACTTTTTTACATGGACTGTTCTTTCTGCATCCATTTACAACACAATCAAAACAAAGTATTAAATTAAAAAAAACTCCAGATTCAAAAGACTTCCATTCTCTTGGTTGTGTTTCAAGACATTCTTAAGTCTTTCACAACCAGAAGCTATGCCTCAATCCATCGCAGCTTCGCTTTTAGCCATACTGCCTGCTGACATCGGTGATTAAAAACAGAAGAAAAAGCACAGAGTGGATCCGCACAGCACAATATCAACTACAGCAAGACATACAGCTACACAGCAGGAGGACCGGCCATAACTGTAATAGCAGCTGGCTCCAAATCCATTCATTTTATTTGAGGTGTTCTTCATAGGCTTCCTACCAAGGAGTGTTAATAAACAGCAACCGTTTTAATCTGCCCATACACTATACAATCGGACTCCATATTTCTTTTGTATGTTTCATGACAAACTTTATACTGTGCAAGCATGTTCTGCAAAAAATATAAAATGAAAAACATGTATTTATAAAGCTTTTAATTGGTTGGTAAAACAAGTTGCTAATCAGCCAATCACATGGCAGCAACTCAATTAGGGGTGCAACGGATTGTCATCGATCTGTGATCCGATCCGCGGAGATTGATCCGTACAGGACACCCGCGATCCGTGGAGCGCTCTGTGGCCTCGGCCATAGGAAAGGCCGCCGTTTTGGCCCAGCTCCGGAGCGGCGGCCATCTTGGTACACCCGGCGGCCGTTTAGCACGTGATCGCTCTGTCAAATGATGACATGACGCCGCTTCCTCTCTACCCTCTGTGTACTGATCTGTACAGTGGAGGGGAGAGATCGGATGGCAGCAGTGCAAATATTCTGCAATGCCCTGCCAATACTATGCAATGCCCTGCCAATACTATGCAATGCCCTGCTGCAATGCCCTGACAATACTCTGCAATGCCCTGACAATATAACCCAATACCCTGCCAATATACCCGCCAATACCCTGCCAATACTCTGCCAATAGGGAGATTGTGGATATTACAGTGGGGGATATTTTTTTTTTATTGATCCGAAAATGATCCGAACCGTGACTCCTGATCCGAGGAACGATCCGAACCGTGAGTTTTTTGATTCGTTGCACCCCTAAACTCAATGCATCTAGACGTGGTGAAGACAACTTGCTGACGTTCAAACCAAGAATCAAAATGGGAAAGAAAGGAGATTTAAGTGACTTTGAATGTGGTATGGTTGTTGGTGCCAGACGGGCTGGTCCAAGAATTTCAAAAACTGCTGATCTACTGGGATTTTCACACACAATCATCTCTAGTGTTTACAGAGAATGGTCCAAAAAAGGTTGTCAGAGATCAGAGGAGAATGAGCAGACTGGTTCAAGATGATAGAAAGGCAACAGTAACTCAAATAACCAAAATGTATGCAGAATACCATCTCTGAGCGTAAAACACATTGAACCTTGAAGCAGATGGGCTACTGCAGCAGAAGACCACACCAAGTACTACTCCTGTCAGCTATAAACAGGAAACTGAGGCTATAATTTGCACAGGCTCACCAAAATTGGACAATAGAAGATTGGAAAAACGTTGCCTGGTCATGACAATTCCACAGTCATGCTAAACTGTACCCATATGAAATTTTTATCATTTCGTTTACACAAGTAGAGCTTTCTTTTGGTGGTATTTAATCACTACTGTTTTTTATGTTTTTGCTAAATAAACAAAAACAGAATATTTTGAAAAAAATTAAATAACTAAAAAAACAAAACACACAAAAACAGAAAACAAAACAAAAAAAACAAAAACAAAACACAACACACTTGTTTTTTCTTTGTTTCTGTTATAAAATTTTGTATCAGTGTATAATATTTAGTCTCTAGGAAAGTTGGAGAGTCCACAAACTATGGTATGTATCTGAAAATCAATCAATCCTGATTTACTGACGCCCTCGCCTCTCGTTTACTGAGGCCCTAAAATGCCAGGACAGTACAAATATCCCCCAAATGACTCATTTTTGGAAAGTAGACAGTCCAAGGTATTTAATAAGAGGCATGGCGACTTTTTGAAGTTGCAATTTTTTGGAAAATTAAGAAAATGTAATTTTTTTTTTCTTTAAACATACTGTCACCGGTGGAGTACAGCGTTATCATAGAACTTGTGTGGTGGTGATCAGTCACACCGACCAGTGACAGTACGTAAAAAAAAAAAATTATATAGTTTTTCATTTTTTCCCTTTTTTCACGATTGTTGTTTTAACACACTGTGAGCAGAGCAATATAGTGTTACCAAAGTAAGTTTTTTTTACACAAAGTGATTGCTTATACCAGTGAATTTCAGTCTTATAAGCAACCATTTTTACTGAATGAAATTAATATTCAGTGTGTATGTGTTAATAATTTAGTTTATTTAGCATGAAATGGAGCTTAGATATGTAACATGAGGCTGTATATTCTGCAATATTTACATTTTTGGTAAATTTATTCAATGAGTCCAAGTCCTGCAAGCTGAGATAACATGCACTGCATTGATGCATTCACACATTTTCACAGTAATGCCCCGTACACACGGTGGGACATTGATCGGACATTCCGACAACAAAATCCTAGGATTTTTTCCGACGGATGTTGGCTCAAACTTGTCTTGCATACACACAGTCACACAAAGTTGTCGGAAAATCCGATCATTCTGAACGCGGTGACATAAAACACGTACGTCGGGACTATAAACGGGGCAGTGGCCAATAGCTTTCATCTCTTTATTTATTCTGAACATGCGTGGCACTTTGTGCGTCGGATTTGTGTACACACGATCGGAAATTCCGACAACGGATTTTGTTGTCGGAAAATTTTATAGCCTGCTCTCAAACTTTGTGTGTCGGAAAATCCGATGGAAAATGTGTGATGGAGCCTACACACGGTCGGAATTTCCGACAACAAGGTCCTATCACACAAAATCCGACCGTGTGTACGGGGCATAACCATGAGATAAAACAAAGTTCAGGAATATTCCTTTATCCCATTGTTTTGCAACTCTATGTACACTACAAACTGTATAATTGTTTGAGGAGAAATGGATATGGACCAACCAGGCTCTACATGCAAGGAGGAAGGGCAAGCAGAAAAAATGAAAGTGAAACCTAAGCAGCTTATAAACCTTGTGATCTTTCTTCATAAAGCTTGAAGTGCTTTATTTCTCCACTGAGGAGCAAAATGGCAGCAGGCTGTAAAAGAGACCCAGTTTGGGAATATTTTAATGAAGTTCCTCTACCTATGTGTAAAGCAGGTATGCCTGCAAAATGCAACAAAGAGATGCAAGGCCTGGTGGTCCGACTGAAACATCATGAGAAGACGTGCTGTGATGATAGGACGTGTTTGAAGTTTCTTTATGTGGACCCAGCTGATATATTCTGTTTAAGTTCTCTTCTATTTTTTTTCAAAGATATTTTTTTTTTATTCTCTTCAGTTACTAAACATTGATGTTTAGGCAAATACAAGAAAATGTAATATAACGTTATTGTTTTCATTCAATAAAAGAATTTGAGTAGTTTTATTAACCTAAAATCGGTTCCGATATCTCTGTTTTACTAACCTGACAGCTTATTCTTAATAGGAAAGCTTCATTTTGTTTGGAAATATTAAAGATTCTAACTACCAGCAAGAACGAGTCCTTACATGTAAAGAGCACCTGTCATTTCAGACCCATCATGGCAGCGCCTGTTAGCGGCATCCACTCACCTCCTACCGCCACGTCCCTCACCTTGTGGTGTCACTGCCACATCACCAGCCGTCCCATTAAAGTGAATGGGACTGTCGGTGAGTCAACAGCGGGTCAGAGATGACAGTTACTCTTTAAAAAAATTATGATTTAAATTGAGTTGATTTAAATGAAGCCTTTTTAATCGTGATTTAAATCAAATCCACCCTGGCTGTGATTGGTCACAGCATTCACATGGTACCGGCCGCTGGACACAGCGGGGGACAGATTACTCCACAACATGGCCTGTGGGGCATGCTTGTTACGGGAGGATGTCACAAGACGATCACCCCGAAAAGGAAAATATCCCACCCGGCCAGGAACTGGTTAAAGCGGGGGTCCACCTAAACCGCCCAAAAAAAAAAAATATTAAAAGCCAGCAGCTACAAATACTGCAGCTGCTGACCTTTAATGAATGGCCACTTACCTGTCCCAGGGTCCAGCGATGTTGGCAGCCGACGCCGAGAACCCGCTCGGTTCTTGGCAGCTGCTGCCGCCATCCTAGGTGAGGGAATTAGGAAGTGAAGCGTTGCGGCTTCACTTCCCGGTTCCCTACTGCGCATGTGCGAGTCGCACTGCGCATCCCAAGTGGTCCCCGCTCTCTCCTGGGAGCTGTGTGTTCCCAGCAGACAGCACGGTGAGGACGAGAAGAGGCGTAGACTCCCATGAGAGTCTATGCCGGAAGTGGGTGAAAATACCTGTCTTAGACAGGTATCTGCACCCCCCTCCCCCCTGAAAGGTGCCAAATGTGACACCGGAGGGGGGGAGGGTTCCGAAAAGCGGAAGTTCCATTTTTGTGTGGAACTCCGCTTTAAGGCTCCATTCACACCTGAGCGAAGTGCAGAGAAAGCTACTGCAGCTTGTTTTTTTGTTTTGCTTTTATTTTTTTGTTTTTTAGGCAGGATTCACACCTATGCAGTTTTAGTGCTTTTTGCATTTTGCAAATTTGCACTAGAGTCCATTTAACATGGTTTCCTATGGAACACGATCTTTAGTGCAAATCTGAAAAATGCAAAAAGCACAAAAAATGCATAGGTGTGAATCCAGCCTTAGTGGCGTGTTTTTGGAGAGGCGCCATTCATTTGACTGGGCCTCCCTCCACTCCAAAGCAGCTCATGTACCAAATCTTGGCACAGAGCCAGGAGCATTTGCAATTGCTGCCGTGATTGTAGCACATTTTATCGTTCGAAAATTGTTGCAAAAATCGCACCACGTTCGGAATTCCATTAAGAAATAGTGGCATGGTAAAATGCGCTGCGCATTTTGTCACGATTCTGGAATCTCAGTCAGAATCGCGAAGGTGCCGTCTGCGATCCAAATCGGGTGTGAATAGAGCCTTAGAGATCTGCAGCTGGCTGGAGTGCGTGGAAGGACGGGCTGCAGCTGGGTGGTTGAGAACCATTGGTTTAGTGTATGGGCAGCTTTACGGCTCATTTACATAGACAGCAAGGGGGTGGTAAAAGCAAATGTTTAGGCTGTAGTATTACCACCCACCTAAAGGCGGTCTTTAGGCCCCACTCATTAGAATGCAGTGCGGGAAACCCACGTTCTGTACCCGCTTCCCACGCCACATTCAAATCGCACTGCCCTTGTTAATGCCACCCCAAGCGCAGGTCACAAACGCAGTGCATTTGCTCGCCTGGTACAGAAGTACGGTGCAATCCGGTTACAGTGCACTTCCAAAAGTAGTACTTATATTCATCCAAAATGAATGGGCTGAAATCACATTGCACAGACCTGCATGTGAATCGCACAGCGCCATCCTGTACAATCCATCAGTGTGAATGGCCTCACTCCCTGCTGACCAAATCAAACTGCAGGCTGCAATCAGCGGGTTGTACAGTTACTGAATGCAACGCAATTAAGTGTATGGAGCCACAACACAACTGCCCTGCAACCACAACACACACAGCTGCAGTGCAACCATTTATAGGGCGACATATCTCCTTTATCAGATTGCATGGTGTGTGTGTGGTCACCTAGAGGAGATTGTACAATTAAGCCGGCCATACACTTATAGATTATCTGCAGATTTTCTATGGTTAGATAGAAAATGTGCAACAGATCTCTCCATGTTCACTAAACTGTGTGGATGGAGGAATCTCCCACTTTTTCTATCTAACCATAGAAAGTCTGCAGATAATCTATAGGTGTATGGCCAGCCTTAGATTGTATGGTGTGTGTGGCCACCTACAGGAGATTGCATGGTGTGTGTGGTCACCTACAGGAGATTGCATGGTGTGTGTGGTCACCTACAGGAGATTGCATGGTGTGTGTGGTCACCTACAGGAGATTGCATGGTGTGTGTGGTCACCTACAGGAGATTGCATGGTGTGTGTGTGGGAGGGGCGGTCTCCTATAGGAGATTGCATGGTGTGTGTGGTCTCCTATAGGAGATTGCATGGTGTGTGTGGTCTCCTATAGGAGATTGCATGGTGTGTGTGGTCACCTACAGGAGATTGCATGGTGTGTGTGTGGTCACCTACAGGAGATTGCATAGTGTGTGTGTGGTCACCTACAGGAGATTGCATAGTGTGTGTGGTCACCTACAGGAGATTGCATAGTGTGTGTGGTCACCTACAGGAGATTGCATGGTGTGTGTGGTCACCTACAGGAGATTGCATGGTGTGTGTGGTCACCTACAGGAGATTGTATGGTGTGTGTGTGGTCACCTACAGGAGATTGTACAAATAGATTGCAGTGTGTATGTGTGGTCACCTACAGGAGATGGTACAATTAGATTGCATGGTGTGTGTGTGTGGTCACCTACAGGAGAGTGTACAATTAGATTGCATGGTGTATGGACAGGCCAGGCTCACCATTGATCAGATTTGTATACAATCTGATCGCACCAATCAATGATCTCATCCATGCATTGAGATCAGGTATATATGACCAATCAGAGCCCCTCCATGGATCACAGATGGACCCTCCTGCTCTCCTCCATGCTCTGGTCATGCACTCCCTTTGTTTCCTGTGGCCTACACATAGGAGGTGATGGCGGAGCACCATTCATGCATCGTATCTCCTCCCCGACTCACGTTCTCTGCATCCCCGGGGAAGACACCCTCTTGCAGGCTTCAGGCCGGGCTGTTCTACCCCGGATCTCTGCTGGAGGGGAGCACAGGGACTGCCAGCAACACGCTACCTCCTGCCCGGGAACCACGTCACTCCCCCCCGCCCCTCCCACTGGACGGAGACCTCAGGGCTTGCAGCCATTGGCCGAGCGGGAAGGAAATCCCGCCTCCCTTCAGCATGTTCGGCCTCGCCATAGTTACTGTTGCTAAGGAGCACAGGGCTGGTCGCCTCCCACTGGTAGATGAAAGCTGGAGACCCTTTAACCCGTTCAGTATAGAGCGATCTGCCCGTCTGTGCTGTGATCTGACATCTCTATGGTCTCTCCTTCCAGAGACATAAGACTCGGCTGACTGCCCCCACCCTTTCTCCTCACACTGCACTGGGGGGGTGGAAGAACGTTCTCTGTATGGAGGCGGAGCCCGAATAGAGAGAGACACACTTCCCCCATACAGAGGAGACAGGCATGGATGTGACAACACACTGATCACTCACAGCTCGGGGTGTCACCTTCCAAGGGGGCGGGGCTCCTTCACATTGCAGTCCTGCAGAGGTCTGACTGATCTCATATCCCCCTGACCGTCCAATCAGATGTGTGCTCTATGGAGGAGGCACAAACATCAACCTTCCTATCCTGGGAATGTGTGAGAGGGAGGAGAACACAGACATCCCTGGAACCAGACTCTCCCCCATAATGAAATGTGTCTCTTCAATCATATCCCCTGTCTCTATATCATGTCTTCAGTCTCTGATCATCTCCTGTATCATGTCCGCAGTCTCTGATTATCTCCTGTATCATGTCCGCAGTCTCTGACCATCTCCTGTATCATGTCCACAGTCTCTGACCGTCTCTTGTGTCATGTCCTCAGTCTCTGAACATCTCCTGTATCATGTCCACAGTCTCTGACCATCTCCTGTATCATGTCCTCAGTCTCTGACCATCTCTTATATCATGTCCTCAGTCTCTGACCATCTCCTGTATCATGTCCTCAGTCTCTGAACATCTCCTGTATCATGTCCACAGTCTCTGAACATCTCTTATATCATGTCCTCAGTCTCTGATTATCTCCTGTATCATGTCCACAGTCTCTGACCATCTCTTGTATCATGTCCACAGTCTCTGATTATCTCTTGTATCATGTCCACAGTCTCTGACCATCTCTTATATCATGTCCTCAGTCTCTGATTATCTCCTGTATCATGTCCACAGTCTCTGACCATCTCCTGTATCATGTCCACAGTCTCTGACCGTCTCTTGTGTCATGTCCTCAGTCTCTGAACATCTCCTGTATCATGTCCACAGTCTCTGACCATCTCCTGTATCATGTCCTCAGTCTCTGACCATCTATTATATCATGTCCTCAGTCTCTGACCATCTCTTGTATCGTGTCCTCAGTCTCTGCCCATATCTTGTATCATGTCCTCAGTCTCTGACCATCTCTTGTATCGTGTCCTCAGTCTCTGCCCATATCTTGTATCATGTCCACAGTCTCTGACCATCTCTTGTATCATGTCCACAGTCTCTGACCATCTCTTGTATCGCGTCCTTAGTCTCTGACCATCTCTTATATCATGTCCGCAGTCTCTGATCATCTCTTGTATCATGTCCGCAGTCTCGGACAATCTCTTGTATCATGTCCTCAGTCTCGGACAATCGCTTGTTTCATGTCCTCAGTCTCGGACAATCTCTTGTATCATGTCCTCAGTCTCGGACAATCTCTTGTATCATGTCCACAGTCTCTGATTATCTCCTGTATCATGTCCGCAGTCTCTGATCATCTCTTGTATCATGTCCGCAGTCTCTGACCATCTTTTCTATCACGTTCACAGTCTCTGACCATTTCTTGTATTTTATCCTGTCTCTGACCATCTCTTGTATTTTATCCTCAGTCTCTGACCATCTTTTCTTTCACAAAGACTTATTAGCATGTAATCCAACATATCAGGTCAGTATTCAGATGGTTACATCGAGCAATAAACAAACAAAACACAAAACAAAAAATAAACAAAAGAGAGAGAGAGAGAGAATAATAAGGGGCATGAGCAGTAGGAATATGCAGACATCAACCATATTGTCCCATGGGGCAAATCAGAACGTAAGAAAATATAAGTCCAAAAGTAGCTTTTTGAGATGTCCCAGGGATCATAGGGTGTCTGCAAACAAGAATGTCCACATATAGAACCCAGCATATCTAAACAACATTTTTTGATCAAGGATGTCCACAGTCTCTGACCATCTCCTGTATCATGTCTGCAGTCTCTGACCATCTCTTATATCATGTCCTCAGTCTCTGACCATCTCTTATATTATGTCCGCAGTCTCTGACCATCTCTTGTATCATGTCCTCAGTCTCTGACCATCTCTTATATCATGTCCGCAGTCTCTGACCATCTCTTGTATCATGTCCTCAGTCTCTGACCATCTCTTATATCATGTCCTCAGTCTCTGACCATCTCTTATATCATGTCTGCAGTCTCTGATCGTCTCTTATATCATGTCCTCAGTCTCTGACCATCTCTTATATTTTATCTGCAGTCTTTGACTATATCCTGTTGTGGGTCTGCTGTCTCTGATCATGAATATTCACTGAATTTTGTGTATGGTCCTTAGGTAATGTCAGGGGCCACACTTGAGGCTTCCCATATCAAGGCAGTTGACCACCACTGATGTAAACGTATGGGCATTCCCCAATCTGACTGTGATAGGTGAAGATTGTGTGATATGTGTAGGAACCTCTCACCCACATTCATGTACAGCTAAATACATTCCAGGTGCCTAAAAAAAGGAGAAAAGTCTTTCATTTGGGCCAAAAGTCCCTTCCTGCAGATTGCTGCAGACCACTGGAACCTGGGATCTCAGGGGTTACCATCAGCAGCAACTAGCAGGCGCACCTCTATGCCGTTATAACAATCAATACTCATTTGGTGGTTTCCTGCAGTTACAGACAGATGTCTGCCCCTCAATGCAATCTCTCTGGGTGTAGGGGGGGGGGGGGGGGGATTTCTGTGGCTAACCCCATTTAACCACTAGATGTGGTGATACCTGCATATAGATGTGTACAGCAGCAGAGAGGCGGGGCTCTTTTCAGCCTGTCATTCGGTTAGAAAGTTCATTCACACAGATGTTCCATGCATCTACCTGCAGGATAGATATGTATAGTGGAGGAATAGTGCCCCATCATTGGTGTCAGTGGGAGGAATAGTGCCCCATCCTTGGTGTCATTGGGAGGAATAGTGCCCCATCGTTAGTGTCAGTGAGCCATGACCTATTGTTGGTGTCAGTGGGAGGAATAGTGCCTCAACATTGGTGTCAGTAAGATGAATAGTGACCCATCATTGGTGTCAGTGGGAAGAATAGTGTCCCATTATTGGTGTCAGTGAGAGGAATAGCGTCCCATCATTGGTGTCAGTGAGAGGAATAGCGTCCCATCAATGGTGTCAGTGAGAGGAATAGCGTCCCATTGTTGGAGCCAGCGAGAGGAACCATGCCCTATCGTTGGTGTCAGTGGGCAGAAAAGTGCCCCATCATTGGTGTCAGTGAGAGGAACCATGCCATATTATTGGTGTCAGTGGGAGGAATCGTGACCCATAATTGGTGTCATTGGGAGGAATAACGCCCCATCATAGTGTCAGTGAGAGGAACCATGACCTATTGTTGGTGTCAGTGGGAGGAATAGTGCCCAAACATTGGTGTCAGTAAGATGAATAGTGCCCCATCATTGGTGTCAATGGGAAGAATAGTGCCCCATCATTGGTGTCAGTGAGAGGAATAGCGTCCCATTGTTGGAGCCAGCGAGAGGAACCATGCCCTATCGTTGGTGTCAGTGGGAGGAATATTATTATTATACATGATTTATATAGCGCCAACAGTTTATGTAGAGCTTTACAATGTAGAGGGGGGACTGCAAAATTACAGTACAGTTCAATACAGAAGGGACAGTGGGGCCCTGCTCGTAGAGCTTACATTATAAAGAGAGGGAGTGGTGGTACAAAAGGTAATAGATGCGGAGAATGATTTGATGGGGGTGGCTCGGGTGTCCTACTGTTGGTGACAGTGAGAGGAATAGTGCCCCATCGTTGGTGCCAGTAAGATGAATAGTGCCCCATTGTTTGTGTCAGTGAGAGGAATAGTGCCCCAGCATCAGTGTCAGTGGGAGGAATAGTGCCCCATCATTGGTGTCAGTGGGAGGATTTGCACCCAATTGTTGGTGTCAGTGGGAGAAATAGTGCTCCATCATTGGTGTCAGTGGGAGGATTTGCACCCAATTGTTGGTGTCAGTGGGAGGAATAGTGCCCCATCATTGGTGTCAGTGGGAGGAATAGTGCCCCATTGTTGGTGTCAGTGGGAGAATAGTGCTCCAAGGGCCAGATAAAAGCAGTTTGGAGTTTGGAGAAAACTGCAATACAAACTGAGCCATCATCGCTGATCGCAATATCTGGGATTCCTGCTGCAGGAATCTATAGGATGGCACTTTTTGCCCTCCTATAAAAACTGCAGTGCAATGCAATAGGAACACATCAGTACATCATGTGCTCACTTAGGTATAAGCTATGGTGAAGCAAGTCCTGTACCCTGAGAAGTACGGATGCTGCAAGAGCATTGCCTCTGGCTTTATTACTTTTCTGCAGAGTGGAAAAAGCTGGCCTGAAAGTGCTCTTATTCAGTAATTAAATGGATTAAACAACGAAAATCTCATCCGGGATGCAAAAGTAGTTTACCAGTGCATTGCTTCAATAATAACAGATTACAGGCTCATTTCACAAAGCTAACACACAGGGATAAGGATACTTATTTTAAAAAAGTGAGTTATTTTCAATTAAAGCGGACCTTCCGTCATTTTTTTCATCTTTCCATCTATTAAATCTTCTGCCCTTGTTGTTGTAACTTTGGACAGTAAAACATTTTTTTTTCTGCCAGTAAATACCTTATACAGTCCACTTCCTGTTTCTTGTCTGGTAAAAAGCCCAGGCTTATGACATCATACACAGCTCTCTCCTGAGAGTTTGCCAGGAAGGGAGGGGGGGATGAACCATAAGAGGGCCAATGAGAGCTGCAGAGCTGGAGGTGTACCTCTGTGTGTCTGGGTAAATCCAGGAAGTGAACAGGCAGCAGCTTCACTGCCCACAGTTAAAATGATTGTAGCCAGACTCGGTGGAGTGCAGAATATATAAAATAATATGCAAAGTGGTTGGAGGGAAGCCTCAGAATGGGAAAGATGTTTTTATTACACATTAAATGAGCAGACTGCAGTTCCTCTTTAAGTCCAATGAGATTTTAGAATTACAGTCATGTGGCTAAAAAAATGACTTGCCTTAGGCTTGTGTAAAGCTTTGAGAATTAAAGTGGAACTAAACCCTCCTCTCCCTTTTAGCCAAGGAAGCTGCTATCTTAGCCTCTGTTTGATCTGCAGCTGCCATGGTGCCGCATATGTGATCAGTTATGACACCAGCCGTTTGGTGGTTTTACAGTTTGGTTAAGAGCACAAGCAACTGTGACAGTTAGTAATCCCAGCATGTTGGGAATATACTGTAACAGTTTCTTTTTAAACATTAAATGGATGGGTTTAGTTCCACTTTAAATGATTTTATCTCTTCTGGACTGGCCCACGCATATACTGCAGCAGGGCGGCCTTCCTGGGTGAAATCACGTACCTCTACGTGATTTCTAGTTCTAAGTATGAGACGCACACGTGCGTCGGCGGCGGCCCGCTCCCGCTGTGATTGGATCATTCCCCAGAGAGACAGAATGGCGATCTGCCTATGTAAACAAGGCAGATCGCCATTCTGTGAGAGGGGAAGATGGAGATCTTGTGTATCTGCTAAGCAGGAACACGATTTCTGTCTTCCCCCAGTCAAAGCACCCCCCCCCACGGTTAGAAAGCACTCCAAGGGAACACATTTAACCCTTTGATCGCCCCTGATATCAACCTCTTCGCTGCCAGTGTCATTAGTACAGTGACAGTGCATTTTTTTAGCACTGATCACTCTATTGGTGTCACTGGTCCCCAAAAAGTGTCACTATTGCCTCGTTTCCATCGGTTTGGTTCGGTTCGGTTCGGTACGGTACGCTATTTTGGGTGTTTCCATTATGAAAGCGGCCCATACAACCGAACCGAACCGTTCCATTTAGGGTCCTGCTTCAGATGAGGGGCCATAGAAAATGGAACGGTTCAGTTAGGGCGGAGCTACGATACATTACACTGATTGGCTGACAGAAAACCCTCTGCTGTGCTATGCTGAGGCATTTTTTCTAAACCCTGTATGGCCCCTTGTGGTCCCACTTACAGTGGAAACGCTCACCAGAATAGACCGGACCATTCTAGGCCATTCAAACTGTACTGATCCGCTCAGTGGAAACGAGGCATTAGTGTCCGATTTGTCCACTGAAATGTCGCAGTCCTCCTAAAAATCGCTGATCGCCACTAGTTACTACACATTACTAGTAAAAAAAAAAAAGTAAAAATAAACATTTCATAAACATATATAGTTTGTAGACGCTATAACTTTTGCGCAAACCAATCAATATACTTTTTTTTGGATTTTTTTTTACCAAAAATATATAGCAGAATACATACTGACCTTAATTGATGAAGAGATTTGTTTTTTGTTTTTTTAAATTTTTTTATTGGAGGGTTTGTTTGTTTTTTGGCAGAAAGTAAAAAACATTGTTTTGTTTTCAAAATTGTCAGGTTTTTTTGTTTATAGTGCAAAAAATAAAACCTGCAGAGGTGATCAAATACCATCAAAAGAAAACTCTATTTGTGGGGGAAAAAAACACCAATTTTATTTGGGTAAATCATCGCATGCCCACGCAATTGTCAGTTAAATGAACGCAGTGCTGTATCACAAAAAATGGCCTAGTCATGAAGGGGGTAAAACCTTCTGGGGCTGAAGAGGTTAAACAACAAGAATCCCATCCAAGATTGCAAAAGTAGTTTTACGGTGCATTGCTTTGATACTAATGGCGCGTACACGCGGCAGGACTTCCCTACAGAAAAAGTCGGATGGGAGCTCTCAGTTGGACATTCTGACCGTGTTTATGCCCCATCGGACTTTTTCTGTCGGCATTTCCGACGGACTCAGATATAGAACATGTTCTAAATCTTTCCGTCGGAAATGCCGACGGAGTTTAGCCCGTTGGCAAGTCCGCTCGTGTGTACGCGGCATAACAGATTATCGGCTCAATTCACAAAGCTAACACCTGGGAGAAGAATTCTTATTTTCAAAAAAAAGTGACAGTTATTTTCAGTTAAGTCCAATGAGATTTTAAAATTACAGTCATTTGGCTAAAAATAATGTTCCCTAGGCTTGTGTAAATCTTTAAGAATTATTCCACTCAGAATAGAATTGAGCATTCCACTCAGCTTTCACATTTATAACACAATCGATCAGATTTTAACCACTTCAATACTGGGCACTTTTTACCCCCTTCTTGCCCAGGCCAATTATCAGCTGTCACGCTGTCACACTTTGAATGACAATTGCGTGGTCATGCAACACTGTACAATGAGAAATTTTTTAAAAAAATTTTCACACAAATAGAGCTTTCTTGTAGTGGTATATAATCACCACTGTTTTTTTTTATTTTTACTGAATAAACAAAAAACGGCAAAATAAATTGATAATTATAGAAAAAAGTAAACAAAAAACGGCAAAATAAATTGATAATTATAGAAAAAACGTGTTTTCTTTGTTCCTGTTATAAAATTTAGCAAATTAACCTTTCTTCATAAATTTAGGCCAAAGTGTATTCTGCTACATTTCTTTGGTGAAAATAACCAAAATCAGTGTTTATTATTTATGCCCTGTACACATGATCGGACAATGATCAGACATTTCGACAACAAAATCCATGGATTTTTTTCCGATGGATGTTGGCTCAAACTTGTCTTGCATACACACGGCCACACAAAGTTGTCGGAAAATCCGATCGTTCTGAACGCGGTGACGTAAAACACGTACGTTGGGACTATAAAAGGGCCAGTAGCCAATAGCTTTCGTCTCTTAATTTATTCTGAGCATGCGTGGCACTTTGTGCATCGGATTTGTGTACACACGATCGGAATTTAACTGATCGGATTTTGTTGTCGGAAAATTTTATAGCCTGCTCTCAAATTTTGTGTGTAGGAAATTCCGACGGAAAAAGCACGATTTCCGACAACAAGCTCCGATCGCACATTTTCCGTTGGAAAATCCGACCGTGTGTACAGGGCATTAGTCTGTAAGAAAGTTATAGAGTCCACAAACTAGGGTATATACAATGGGGGAAATAATTATTTGAACCCCTGCAGATTTTGTAAGTTTGCCCACTTACAAAGAAATGCAGGGTCTATAGTTTTTATCATAGGTGTAATTTAAATGATAGAGACAGAATATCAACCAAAAACTCAGAAAAAAACACATGATACAAATGTTATAAATTGAGTTGCAGTTCAGTGAGTAAAATAAGTATTAGATCCCCTACCAACCAACAATAATTCTGACTCCCACAGACTAGCTACATTAGATTGGATGGTACACAGATTAGTCCTGACAATTTAAGAAGATGTTCCTAACAACAACTTGTTATGTGTATAAAAGACACCTGTCCACAGAATCTCTTTCTTCCATTCACACCTCACCATCATGGGCAAGACCAAAGAGCTGTAAAAAGATGTCAAGGGCAATATTGTAGACCTGCACAAGGCTGGAATGGGCTACAAGACCATCAGCAAGAAGCTTGGTGAGAAGGAGACAACTGTTGGAGCGATTATTCGCAAAATGAAGAAATACAAAATAACCATCAATCGCCCTCAGCCTAGAGCTCCATGCTAGCTTTCGCCTCATGGGGTAAGGATGATCATGAGAAAAGTGAGGGATCATCCCAGAACTACACAGGAGGAGATTGTGAATGATCTCAAGGCAGTTGGGACCCCAGTCACCAAACAAACCATTGGTAACACAATACGCCACCATGGATTGAAATCCTGCAGCTCCTGCAAGGTCCCCCTCCTCAAGAAGGCACAAGTACAGGCCCGTCTGAAGTTTGCCAATGAACATCTAAATGATTCAGAGAAGGATTGGGAGAAAGTGCTGTGGTCAGATGAGACCAAAATTGAGCTCTTTGACATTAACTCGACTCGCTGTGTTTGGAGGAAGAAATAGTTGTTGGTAGATCTAAAGGAGAATAAATGACACCCCCATGCATCCGCTAACACACATGTTATTGTGTGCACCAAACTGCATGGTGCTGCAGCACCATATGGTTCAGTGTGCCGTGATTTTGGAAAAGGGTCAAGGACTTATTTTCTGCATTTTCCACACACAGGGCAGCCTATTGAAATCTATGGGTTGCCATACATGCGATGCCCGGGAATGTGTGGAAACATGCACTTGCTCGAGAGCACCTGTGGTGTGAACCTAGCCTGATGTTACTACTTTACGTTTAATTCAGAGTAGCTTTAATCTACTGTATTTTTCGCTCCATAAGACGTACTTTTTTCCTCCCAAAAAATGGGGGGTGATGTCTCTGCGTCTTATGGAGCGAATACTGACCAGCCTCCCCCCCTGTCGACCGCCGCCATGTTACAATACCAGGGCGGCGGCCGCGGCGGCATGGCCGTCTCCCGTGAGTGTCGGGCGATCTCCCGCTGGGTCTGTCACTCGCAGAAGACCGAAGACAGAGCAGCCCGAGTGGCCGTATGGTTTTTTATGACACAGCTCAGGCTGCATTTCATGGCACAGATCAGGCTGCATTTCATGGCACAGATCAGGCTGCATTTCATGACACAGATCAGGCTGCATTTCATGGCACAGATCAGGCTGCATTTCATGGCACAGATCAGGCTGCATTTCATGACACAGATCAGGCTGCATTTCATGACACAGATCAGGCTGCATTTCATGACACAGATCAGGCTGCATTTCATGACACAGATCAGGCTGCATTTCATGACACAGATCAGGCTGCATTTCATGACACAGATCAGGCTGCATTTCATGGCACAGATCAGGCTGCATTTCATGACACAGATCAGGCTGCATTTCATGACACAGATCAGGCTGCATTTCATGACACAGATCAGGCTGCATTTCATGACACAGATCAGGCTGCATTTCATGACACAGATCAGGCTGCATTTCATGACACAGATCAGGCTGCATTTCATGACACAGATCAGGCTGCATTTCATGACACAGATCAGGCTGCAATTCATGGCACAGGTCTGTAGTGATATAGTATAGTGGGTGGATAATTAATTTAGTAGTTATTATAATGATGATGTAAGTACTCTTCCGCAGCAACCCAATTCTTCCAGAGAGATGCACTTTATTGACTTCCAACACAGAACAAAATCCAAAGTCCACAGATGACAAAAGTCCCACAGAGTATATAATTCAGAGTCCCATTTTTCCTAGGTCTGCGCCTTCATAGTCATACACAGACAGGACTATATTAAACTATAGACTGAACGCCATGTTATATTCACTAGACACTGAATGGCTGAGCAATTTGATTGGCTGTCTCCATTCAGGCCTTTGATATGCTTTTAGTCTTTCAGACAGACAACAACCCCCAGCCATGAACAGCTGCAGTCATAAGCCGCCCCAATTTGCACTCCCGCATATCAACATCAACAAGTCCCCTTAGATATGTGTAATTATATTAGATTAACATATACCACCTAAACACCCTTTTGAGCACTTGGAATACCTACATTCCTAATCTGTATTCTTGCATATTAACATCAACAAATCCCCCCCTGATATATTAGTACCCTGGGAGGGAGTTTCTGCTAGGTCAATATTGTACTGTATGTGTACATATATATAATAATATAATATCCAACATAAATCGGCGAACATATTACAACATATACCCCCACTTGGGTCGGTTCTAACTACTAGAACTGACCCAATAAATCAAACAACAAAAAAATATCATTATGATTTAAGGTACTGAATGCTTTACAATGGCCCATATAAAATATGAAGTTGAAACTGGTTACATCTCTATTCACCAGCCTCTAAAATATCCCCATGAAACAGTTATGAGATAATATAACTTTTAGACCATGACTGGAAAAGGATTTGGTAAACATCAGTGGCCCATATAGCTGTTAGGCTTTATTATATCACATCAAGATCTTGAAAATTGCGCAAAGATGAGCTGACGTCACAGTCCATTCTTCGGTCTGACTTCATCACATCTCTCACCATCTCACTGAAAGTAAACTTGGTATGCTCTGGGAGCTCCAATCCACAAATTCTACTTATATCTTTATGGTAAGAAGAACCATCAATGTACCAGCACTCACTTTCAAGGTCAAAAGGTTTGGATACGGCAGTAAAAAACTGTGCTGCAAACTATTTCCTTGAACTTGACATCCATGAGTCCATCTTGCAAGCATTTTACAATTCACATCTGCTTCTTTCCATTTCCTATTTGAGCAATGATGACCTGTTTTTTTTCCCTTTCAAGTACCTGAATTTGCTGATTGCCAGCCACAATTTGCTTTTGTAATTTGCTGTAGGCGGACCCCTCATTGCCTTCAATAGAGCAGTTCTATCCAGACAAAGCGGCAGTGGAAATTCTTGTTCTTACAACAAGGTCAGGCTGCATTTTATGGCACAGGTCAGGCTGCATCTCATGACACAGATCAGGCTGCATTTCACGGTACAGATCAGGCTGCATTTCACGGCACAGATCAGGCTGCATTTCACGGTACAGATTAGGCTGCATTTCACTGCACAGGTCAGGCTGCATTTCACGGTACAGATCAGGCTGCATTTCACGGCACAGGTCAGGCTGCATTTCACTGCACAGGTCAGGCTGCATTTCACTGCACAGGTCAGGCTGCATTTCACTGCACAGGTCAGGCTGCATTTCACTGCAGAGGTCAGGCTGCATTTCACGGTACAGATCAGGCTGCATTTCACTGCACAGGTCAGGCTGCATTTTATTAGCACAGGTCAGGCTGCATTTTATTAGCACAGGTCAGGCTGCATTTAATTGCCACAGGTCAGGCTGCATTTTATTAGCACAGGTCAGGCTGCATTTTATTAGCACAGGTCAGGCTGCATTTTATTAGCACAGGTCAGGCTACATTTTATTGGCACAGGTCAGGCTGAATTTCCATTGGCACAGGTAAGGCTACATTTAATTGGCAGTGGTAAGGCTGCATTTAATTGGCACTAGTAAGGCTGCATTTAATTATTGGCACTGGTCAGGCTGCATTTCATGGGCACTGGTAAATATTTTAGTACACCATTTGGTTAAGAATATTTTTTTTCTTGTTTTCCTCCTCTAAAACCAAGGTGCGTCTTATGGTCAGGTGCGTCTTATGGAGCAGAAAATATGGTAAGTACATCCAGGCCTTGGATGTAGACCTACTAGAGCGAACAGATGCTGCGGCCTCCATTACCTTCAATGCAGCATGAAAGAATCGCTTCACTGACTACTTGTCTGTTTGGAGACATTCAGCTCCTCTTTTCCTCTACAGACAAAGGCTTTGAAGAATCTCTCTCTAACAGAATATACAAGGTCTGTTATCTGACAAGCATAACATGTGAAATCTGTACTCTGTAATTAAATCAAAATAAAGACACCAGGCTCCACGGTAGTAATTTAATGTCTATATTTGCAGGCAGTCATTACTCTGTTATTTACATTGCTATTTACATTTGCTTTTTGCAGTGAGGATTAGAAATTATTTTGGGTTTGAGTGACTAGAGTATATATACATAGCTCCCAACTGTCTCTGATTTTGAGGGACGGTCCCTGATTTGGAACAAAGTCCCTCTGTCCCTCTTTCCTCCTCATTTGTCCCTCATTTGGGTCTGATCTATAAAGTTGTTAGGGATGGTCCAGATGTTCGTGTCGAACACAAATTCGACGCGAACATCGGGTGCTCATTTGTTTGCAGAACAAATGAACATATGGGGCGTTTGCGACAAATTTGATCACCATAGAGCACCCTATAATGCACTGCGAGATCGAAGTGCATTGACGGCTGCTGATTTGCCAAAGCATGCACCTGACCTGCATGCTTTGGCCAATCACAGCGCGATCTGCTGTGAGAGCCATGATTGGCCGAAGGCAGGGTGCCTTTGGCCAATCATGGCTCAAGTCCACGCACCACACTATATATATATATATATATATATATATATATATATATATATATACAGTGCATTCAGTGTAGACTTTATTTACAGTGCAGGCAGTCTAGTATATACACCGCCTGAAGTGTAATATATACTGTACACACTGTATTATATACTGTGTACACCGCCTGAAGTGTATTTTATACTGTACACACTGTATTATATACCATGTACACTGCCTGCACTGTATTAGATACTGTACACCGACTGCACTGTATTATATACTGTACACCGCCTGCACTGTATTAGATACTGTACACTGACTGCACTGTATTATATACTGTACACCGCCTGAAGTGTACTATATACTGTACACACTGTATTATATACTGTGTACACTGCCTGCACTGTAATTTATACTGTATACCGCCCGCACTGTATTATATACTGTACACCGACTGCACTGTGTTATATACTGTACACGCCTGAAGTGTATTATTTACTGTACACACTATATTATATACTGTGTACACCGCCTGCACTGTATTATATACTGTACACTGCCTGCACTGTATTAGATACTGTACACGGACTGCACTGTATTATATACTGTACACCGCCTGAAGTGTATTATATAATGTACACACTGTATTATATACTGTGTACACCGCCTGCACTGTATTATATACTGTACAATGCGTGCACTGTATTATATACTGCACACCACCTGAAGTGTATTATATACTGTACAATGTACAGTATATAATACAATGTAGTGCGATGTGAAAAAAAAATCCCCATCATGTCCGGAAGGCCACCAAGGAGAGGCAGACGATCACTGGCCAATAAAAGAGGGCAAGCAACCTCTGTGTCTACAGTGAAAAGTGGTGGTCGCGGACATGGCGCATCTTCTGCAGGCGGGGCACACTTGCCCTTTTTTTCTGCTGCTGGCCGTGTTATTGAGCCACAACATGCAGAATAGTTGGTGGAGTGGATAACTAAGCCGCCCTCATCCTCTTCATCCTCTGTCACCCAGGCTCATACTAGTTTGCCCTCCAATGCAGCTGCCAAAGCAGCCTATTCCACCGGCTCCTTGTCCACAGTTACTCTTTCTGTAGCCCCACCATCATGCATGGAGGAGTCACCAGAATTATTCGACCATAGTGTCGGTTACATGCTGCTGGAGGATTTGCAGCAATTTGAAGGCTCCGATGTTGGTTCCCAGGTTGAGGAAGGGAGTAATGTGAGCCTAGAGAGAGAGGGTGCCACAGAAGGGCAAGAAGCTAGCAGTCATATTTCCCCAGCTGCAGCATACTGCCAATTCCTATTCCTCCTGAATTCTAATGATGCTAGCTTCCAACAATATTTTTGGTTCAGGGCACCACCACCTCCACCACTTTAACAGGGGCATGTAATTTCAACTTTTGCATTAATTTTTAACAGCAGGACCCGTCCCTGCACTCAACAAGAGTAACTGTGAGGGGTTACGGGGTTCTGGCACCACCAACACCCAAGACCCAATTTATCTGCAATGTATATAGGGCTGTCCGTATTGTATACATACTGCAGTTCAGAGAATATAGTGCAGTATAGTATATATAATGGAGTTCAGAGTATACAGTATAGTGCAGTCCGTATAGTATTTATGCTGCAGTTTAGACTATATAGTGAAGTCTGTATAGTATATATAATACAGTGTATATAGTGCAGAGTATATAATACAGTGCATTGAAGTGGTTAAGGGGAACCCTATAACAGAATTAAGAAAAAAAAGCTGTATGGGGCCCCCCCAAAATCTATACCAGGCCCTTTGGGTCTGGTATAGATTTTAAGGGGAACTCCATGCCATATGACATCAGAGGGGGGTGGGGTCATCTGGTTACATCAGCGGGTGGCCCGGCCCTTAACTATATAACAGCTGTCAAAGCCAAAGGACCGCAGTTGCTGGAAAGCCTCCCATGGAGGTGAAGTTTTTTAGTTTTTTCTATTTTTATTTTTCAAGTCCGTCGGGCAGCGTGATTGACAATGGATTTTTTTAATAAAAGATTTGTCAAAAACTGTTTATTGTGGTTTTTACTTTTTGACATTTTTTTGGTGAATAGGTAGGGGTACAATGTACCCCATACCCATTCACATGGGGGGCAGGATTTGGGGGCACACTTATTAAAGGGGCTTCCAGATTCCGATAAGCCCCCCCATCCACAGACTCCGACAACCAATGGCCAGGGTTGTTGGGAAGAGACCCTTGTCCCCATTAACATGGGGACAAGGTTCTTTGGGGGGCACCTCAAAGCACCCTCCCCATGTTGAGGGCATGTGGCCTGGTATGGTTCAGGATGGGGGGCGCTTGCTCACCCCCCTATCCTGTCCTCCAGGCTGCATGCTCAGATAAGGGTCTGGGATGGATTAAGAATGATCTCAGGCGTGTTCGCAAACAGCACGTGCAGAGCCCACCAGCAAGTCGGCATTGCGGATCGCTAATCACAAGCAGTGAGACATTGTCCCGATGCTCGGCTGCAGAGATCGGAAATATCTCACTGCTTGTGATTAGCGACTGCAGTGCAGACTTCCTGGTTTGCTCTGCACATGCTGTTTGCGAACATTTTTGAGCTCATCCTTAGTATGGATTTTGGGGGGGGCCCACGCAAGTTTTTTTTTAAATTTTGGCATGGAGTTCCCCTTAAAATCCATACCAGGCCCTTCGTCTGGTATGGACTGGGTGGGAACGCACGCTGTTTTTGTCCTTGATTTTTTATCTATATTGCTGGGAGCCGGCAATACATTACAGCAGCGAGCAAGTTTACTTGACATTTTTTCCTTTAGGCCCCTTTCACACTGGGGCAGGAGGTGCGTCGGCGGTAAATCGCCCTTATTAGTGGTGCTTTACCATTGTTTTAGCGGTGGTATTCTCCCGATAGCGGCTGAGAAAGGGTTAAAAACCACAGCAATGCGCCTCTGCAGAGGGGATATAGAAAGAAAAAATGCCTCCATATGGTGTAGGTCAAAAAGGTGGGTTTATTGAAGAAACCAACATTCATCCATGAATATAAAACTGCTGTGTCAACCCGGAAACGCAGCCAACATGAGGCCAAAACCTCGCTCGGAAAGCCCGCAAACAGAGTGACGCCGGCCACGTGACCCACGACGGCTCATCCGAGCCTCGCTGGGATTAGAGACGTAATCTTGTCACCACCTGGTCACATGACCGCAAGTGCAACGTTATGGGAACGTGACTCATTGAGAGGCATCAACCTGGAAGTAAAACCACCGCGGGGCAAACACCTCACTCTAACACCTATAGGTCGCATAACGCTGGTCACGTAACCCACAACGATGTAACCAAGTCTCATTGTGGCCAGGTACACACTCACGTCACAAATATGGTGACCAAATGTGCCACACCTCAAAGGCAAAAATAAACCTCATTCGGTTAACAGAGAGTTCCTATCTACCAAGAAAGCCCTATTGATCTCTATATCTAGATCTGTAGATCTGTAGCCCTTTTCCAAAAATCTTGTGTATGGTGACAACTGTGGACCGGAATGTATCCATTCCGGTCAGTAGGTTTGAAATAGGTTTTAAATTCTAAATGATGGTCAAATACTGATATCTCGAGATCGAGAAAATGAATAGTGGTAAGGCTAGCCTCATAGCTCAAGGTGATACCCCTATCATGATTAAGTGAAGTCATAAAGGCATCAAGAGAATCCCGATCGCCATTCCATAGTAGGAGGATGTCGTCAATGTACCTGGCCCAGCGAACTAGCTCTGGCCTCTTAAGGGCATAGACGACATCCTCCTCCCACTGAGCCATGAACAAGTTCGCCAAACTAGGGGTTAACTTGGCCCTATGGCCACACCCCTCTTCTGCAAATAAAATTGGTTTTGGAACCAAAAATAATTGTGTTGTTTAGCAAACCTGAGAAGTTCCATGATGAAATTCCGCTGAATAAAAGGAAGAGTCATGTTTTTAAATAAATAGTGTTCAACCACAGAGAAACCTAGACCATGGGGGATGCATGTATATAGGGCAGCAACATCTGCTGTCGCCAAAATCATGCAATCCTGGTATTCAATGGATTCTAAGAGTCTAATAGTGTCCCGAGTGTCCTTGAGATAGGAGGGGGTTAACCTGACTAATGGTTGGAGGTGGAAGTCTACATACCTTCCTATTCTGGATGGGACCGAGTCAAGGTAGGATTGACTGGGTCTTTATGTACCTTTGGAAAGTAGTATATTGCAGGGATGTGAGGAGCCAAAAGGTACTAAAAAGTTTTTCTCTTTTTGTCTAAAATGCCTAATGAGGAACCCTCATTAACGAAGTTGACAAGGTAATTTTTATAGCTGGATGTAGGGTCCATAGGAATGCGACTGTATGTGCTATAATCTCCAAAGATCTTATTCATCTCCTTCACATAGTCGTCTTTATCTAATATGACAATCCCCCTGCCTTTATCTGCGGGGCGGATGATCTAGTTTCTTCGTTCACAAAGTTGTTTCAATCCTACCTTAATGGCTGGGTTGATGTTAGGTAGTTTCTCTAAGTCTTGTAACACAAGGTTCCGAAAAACATTAATTGAAGGTGCCATGGTCCCGGGAGGGTTGAACAAAGAGGGGTTAGACAAGCCCAAATGAACATGGTCATTTGGAGCCATTGATGGGGCTGATCTAGGAGGATTCTTGAGGAAATGTCTCTGGATACTGAGTTTACAGGTAAACATTTGCACATCTATAAACATGGAAAATGTATTAAATTGTTTAGGAGGAACGTACTTCAGTCCCTTATCTAGTACTGATTTCTCTGCATCTGTTAGGATTACTGTACTCAAATTAAAGATACCTGTAACCATTAGGTTCTTTTTCTTTTTGCCTTGGATCCGCCGCTCCTCTCGGGAGCCTCGTTTCGTTCTAGGAATCTTAGGTACTCTTGTATGAGCCTTTGGAAAATCCGAATGGTAGGATATACCCAGGTAACCCTGATTATAGTTGTATGGAGACCTAGTACACAGATCTTCTTCTCTGTTGTCATACAAATATGAATCATTGTAAACATCCCATGGGCCATTTTCTTGGAGGGGTAAGAACCGATTGTGTGTATAGATCGGTGTTCTTGGGATGTAATCATTCCCTTGGTTACAATCACCTCGGTTATTACACCAATCTTGCGGCGATCCCCCAAAACCCTCATTATAATAAGAGTTGACTGGATGTCCACGATGTTGGCCACTGCCTCAATTTCTGGGGCTTCTACCTCTGTTATTACAGGGATGCCTCCCTGGGTGAGGATGATTTGGAGTATGGGGATAGGGAGGTCTGTTCTTAGGGCCCTGAGAATTGGAGAATCCACTATTAGGGACTTTTTTATGTCGATTGGGACATAAATTCTTTCATCAATCAAGCTTAACCTTTATGCTTTATTTTTATCACATGAGGTCAAGTTTATCATTTTATGTTATGTGTCATTTTATAACCCTGTTTTTAAGATCATATGTTTCATAATATGATTTGTGAGTTAGTTCAGTCCTGCTTCTTAAATGAAGTTTATTTTTGCCTTTGAGGCTTGGCACATTTGGTCACCATATTTGTGACGTGAGTGTGTTCCTGGCCACAATGAGGCTTGGTTACATATATTCAACAAGGTGTTGGAAACATTCCATATTGACATTGGTCCACATCGACATGATGGCATCACGCAGTTGCTGCAGATTTGTCGGCTGCATATCCATGATGAGAATCTCCCATTCCAACACATCCCAAAGGTGCTCTATTGGATTGAGATCTGGTGACTGTGAAGGCCATTGGAGTACAGTGAACTCATTGTGCTGTTCAAGAATTCAGTGGTGAGATGATTTGAGCTTTGTGACATGGTGAAATATCCTGCTGGAAGTAGCCATCAGAATATTGGTACACTGTAGTCATAAAGGGATGGACATGGTCAGCAACAATACTCAGGTAGGCCATGGCATTTAAACGATGCTCAATTGGTACTAAGGGGGCCAAAGTGTGCCAAGAAAATATCCCCCACACCATTACACCACCACCAGCCTGAACCGTTGATACAAGGCAGGAAGGATCCATGCTTTCATGTTTATGCCAAATTCTGACCTTACCATTTGAATGTCGTAGCTGAAATTGAGACCTATCAGACCAGGCAATGTTTTTCCAGTGTTCTATTGTCCAATTTTGGTGAGTCTGTGCGAACTGTAGCCTCAGCTTCCTGTCCTTAGCTGACAGGAGTGGTACCTGGTGTGGTATTCTGCTCCTGTAGCCCATCTGCTTCAAGGTTCAATGTGTTGTGCATTCAGAGATGGTATTCTGCATACCTTGGTTGTAACGAGTGGTTATTTGAGTTATTGTTGCCTCTATCATCTCAAACCAGTCTGCCCATTCTCCTCTGACCTCTGACATCAACAAGGCATTTTCCTCCACACAACTACCGCTCACTGGATATTTTTTCTTTTCAGACCATTCTCTGTAAATCCTAGAGATGGTTGTATGTGAAAATCCCAGTGGATAAGCAGTTTTTGAAATACTCAGACCAGCCCATCTGGTGCCAACAACCACGCAACGTTCAAAGTCACTTCCCCATTCTGCTGCTCGGTTTGAACTTCAGCAAGTGTCCTTCACTGTGTCTTTATGCCTAAATGCATTGAGTTGCTGCCATGTGATTGGCTGATTAGCAATTAGTGTTACCAAGCAATTGAACAGATATACCTAATAAGTGGCCAGTGAGTGTATGTGCAAATGTATGCCAAAAATCGGTACAGTGCATCTAATTTACCATTTACTATATGGTAAAAGCAAACGCTGACCATACACTTAGTCCTGGGACAAGGTCATCTAGTGCCCTTGGCGATGATAGGGACGGCACCCACCCCCACTTCTCGATACCCCCCAACAAACACAACTTTCCCCAGTTCCCTCCTCCCCACAAATTCCCCCCAACTATCAGGCACTTCAAGGGGAAGGGACAGAGAAAATGGCATTGCACACCAAAATGTTTGTAGCATGCACTGAAGTAGCACCAGTGTTTGTGGTACACTCCAGCAAACTGAAAAGTTTAAGATCGGTGCACTAATATTGTACTAACAGTGACGAAGGAACAAAATACCCCTGCATCAGGAGTGTTACTGAAATGAAAAAAGGTCCCCGAGTTGGTGGTGTCACTGAATGGAAAAAGAGTCAGTGGTGTCACCGAGAAGAAAATCACTAAAGGGAAAAAAAAATGACCCTGCGTTGGTGGTGTCTCAGAGAAAAAATGTCTCTAAGTCTGTGATGTCACTAGGAGGAACAAATCTCCTTGCGTCTGTCATGTCACTGGTGGGAAAAAAAGCCCCTGTAGTGATGGTGTCACTGAGAAGAAAAAATGACTTTGTGTTGGTGTCACTGAAAGGAAAAAATGTCCCTGCTGTAGTTATGTCACTGGAACAAACATCACTACAAAGCTCCCCCACCCCCCCACCCCCCAGTACTACAAAGCTCATCACTAAGGATAAGCACAGGCATGTTAGACAACAGCCAACATAGACATAATGCTAATCCACATCTTGCAACTAATAGCTGAGGGTGATTTAATTAACATGAGCTAATTACCTAGTCACTTAAACAAACCTGGGTGACCAGACCCTACTTTGATTAATCAGGGATCCCACCTCTTCAGACTTTACGGCACCGGTTTACAACAGTTTGTGGGATAAACTCATACAATGTTCCAACAGTCTGCAAAGGTGGAATTCATGTATCTTCATAGATCTCTTAAAGATTATGGTTGATAAATATTTCTGTCCCAAGTGAAGGAGCCTCTCCAACGAAGTCTGCAAGAGGGCCACCATATTCCCTCTGACCATTAACCTGTACCAGATTAATATTACACCTCCCCATTCACTCCAGAAAGGAAGCTTTATGGTCCTTATTCAGAGAAGTAATCCAAGCCTCGCTCTCAGTGTCCATTAAGTGGTTGTCCATCATTAGAATCAGTGAGAAAGCTTGCCCCTAATCTTCTCCAAAAGCCCCTGTCCTGGTTGGGTCTGTCACAACCACAGACAGTTTTTTTGCCATCCGTGCCCCATCGGGGAGATTTGCTTCCCTATTCTATAGCCAAACAGGAAATGAGAGGAAATCCCTCCAATGTCACCCCGGCTGTCACCAGGTCACCAGAACTACTGTCCTCATTTCTCTCCAATTCCTGTTTCCGGTGGCAATCCAAAATTTGCGATTTTCTTTCACTGATAGCAGTCACCAGGACAAATAGAAAGGCTGAATCTCCCCAATAGAAGCACAGGCAACAATCAAAACCTGACAGGTGTTCTAATCCCTCTCCAATTTACCCAAAACCAACAAAAAGTTTGCCTTTAATTATACTTGAGGCTATGTTCACACTTTGTGCGTGTCGGAAGGCGTGCAAAATTGTGCACTTTCCTGAAACAGACAGAAGCATGCCGCCCTTTAGCACATGGTGCCTTTCATTCATAATGGCATATGTTAATGCGTGCATTTTTGCACACGCCAAAATGTAAGGTGCAACAAACCATGTGGTCTAGTGCAGTGCAATTTTGCTAAGGCCTCAGAGACTTCCTTTGCACGTTTCTCGCACATAGAGCAGCCTGTTAAAATGAATGGGCTGCTCTACACATGATGCGCGGAAACACACAGAAAACTTACAGAAACAGATGCATGCTGCATTGCACCTGCATAGTGTGAACAGAGCCTAAAGCTGCTCACCCAGGACGTTTCTCATTAGGAAGTAAAGAAGACATAGCCAGCACCTCTTGGGGAGAGAAGCAGAGAGGAGGACATGTTTCCTAACCTACCCTCTCCTGACAGCTGTCAGCTGGTGGATGTCTGCCTGCCAACTTAAATGTAAGACTGCCTTTAATTTAGTCTAAAACCCCTATAGCGAATATAGGCTGTAAAGTGCATGTTAAATGGCATAATCTTCACAGAGGTCCATTAGGTTGGTTGAGTTTAAGAATAAATCCTTTGTTATGAGGTCATATTCCTAGAGACATGAAAAAAATATGATTGATAACATCTGAAAACATTTACTTTCATTTACTTTCTATGTGATTATTACCATGCACATTTAAAGGTAGAGAATAAAATAAAATATAATTATATTATAATGAGAAAATAATAAATTAATATAGAAACAATATAATCAAAAGAATAATCAAAAGAATAACATAAAAAAACATAAAAGAGTACAGGATAAAAACAAGTGGTCATGTCCCCAAATGCCAGAAAAAGCAACATAGCAACATACATTGTCCTGGTGTTGTACCTTCTGCTAACATAACACATACTAGCATCCAATGACTTTTAGTTGCACCAATGTAGTTGACCACATAGTATGTGATACAACACCCAAACCGGTTTCATCACTGAGCTTCTGCTTGACCCTACCCGCCATCAGGTTTCCACCATCAGGCGCTCTGGTGAAGGCTGATTAGTGCTTAGACCCTGCACCTCGGGTGAGCCCACATCATCCACCATGGTGACCTTCTCATGTACTTATCCTGCTGGTCGGTGGGAGCCAATCTACTGCTGTAGCTACTTGTCTCCGAACCTAACCCCTGTCTGTGACGTTACGTTTTTTGTGGGCATTATATTCTTTTAAAAATCTAATGCTAAAAGAAAATTACATGTTTAAGTATTTTTGCATGACATTTGTCAAGTCATACGGATACTAGTGCGAATGTGCATTAAAAAATTAAAATGTTTCCATCGGCTCTCGGGTTGCCATTTGTAGTAAGGGAACCCGGCAGTGCAGCCTTTCGGAATGGCCTGGCGGTGGGGGAAGGAGGAGGGGGGCCGAACTTCCGAGGGATTGCGCCGCAGCAAGATCTCTCGGAAGTGGGGACGGGTACCTGTCAAAAACAAGTACCCGCTCCCCCCCCTCCGAAAGGTGCCAAATGTGGCACCAGAGGGGTGGAGAAGGCTGATAAGCGGAGCTTTTGGGTGGAACTCCGCTTTAAACTCGTATTCTTTGAAAATTCAAAATATATTGAGATAAATGCAAATTGCTTAGCAGCATTCTTGGCAAAAAAAGCAATTATTGATTACAGATAAAAAGGGAGAGATTGTCTGAAAACATTTTACAATTTACTGGAAAAGTTATTATCTTTGGTGCTCCAATATGAAAAAACTACCTTAGTTGATGCTTGCCCCTATCACTTCTCTACCTCCTGATTGGTCAGGGAGGCTGTCCATCACATTGATGGTTGAATCAGTATGATGCCTTTGTAGGCCACTGAGGAACTCACAATTGATAGGGGTTGAGGTGGCAGTAGGAAGGACAATTTAGGCTAGGTTCACACCTTGTGTGTTGGTAATGCATGCAAAATTGCACTCTTTCCTGACATGCACAGAAACAGGGTACACTTTAGCAGACACATGGTGGTGCCATTAATTGCCAAAGGAATCCCGATACTTCTGCTAACACACATGTTTTCTTGCGCCCGAATCCGTTTGGTGCTTCACAATTTTGAAAAAGGGTCAGGGATTTCTTTTGCGCACTTCTCTTGAAATGAATGGGCTGCCCCACGCTTGACACATGGAGAAGCTCGTGCACTCGGCCATACCTGTATGGTGTGAATCTAGCCTTAGGCTACATTCACAATGGCAACTTAGGCAAATTGTAGTTGCAGGAAACGTCTGATTTCTGCTGCAGCTCTGAGCAACTAAGTGTGGCTGCCGGGCCCGTTCATTATAAAGACAGGTTGCTGTGCTTCAATTCGCACCATTCTAAATTGCCAATGTGAATGTAGTCTTAAAGTTTACTGCATAGAGACATGTCTCGATTAGCATGGCACCACATCCATTACAAAATTCAAACAAAAAAAAGGATAGGACTTTATGGGTTGCCATAACCTCAAAAGAAGTAAGTGAGTACTAAAAAATTATATATAAAATATACAAAAGTTTGTTTCTTAACATCGTTAAAACCATAAAAACATGTTCAAGGTAGATAAGGCTATCTATCCTGCATTTCCCAACTGGCTATGATTGACACTCCCAGTGCACATGTACCTGTTTTGGATGGCCCAATCAACTTAGTATAAGTGATTATCGGTCTCTGTGTATAAGGCCAAGTTCCGGAATCAAAATAGCATCACTATTATGGATCTCTACACATTTTGCCAGATGGCTTCTTCAGGGGTTCCTATTAACCTGTTAAGCACCGCCCCACACTGATATACTGCGGCAGGGCAGCAAAAAATGCTCAAAAGCTTTAAAAATTTTTTTTTTTTTCTTTATTAAGCATATAAGGAGAAGCAACATTTTTGGAGCATTGACCAACTATTGCCTGATGAAGAAGTCCTACAGGATTCTGAAGATTTGCTACTCTTCTTGTGATTATTAAATGTGCTCTTGTTGATCACGTTGGTGTGCTGATAAATATGCAAACATAAAATGTAAAAGTCTTGCATTCATTAGTCAGAAAGACCGTTCTAAAAGTTTAAAAATTTGTAATGCATTTTTTAAATCACATGACCATGTTTCCATTGTGTGTATAATTTACACATCCCTGTACTAAAATAAAGTTATTGTGGAAGTAATAACTGGCCTGATAGTCACTTATACTACTTGTTGTATTGGTTCTGGATAGTTACAGCCAGGGCTTTTTTTCGAACACAACATACAGGTAATTCATACCTCTGGCACTAACCTCCCACTGCTGTCACTTGTAAACACAGAAGCCAGTAGAGAAGTTTTCTGCACTACTCACTTCCTTTAACGGCTTCTGAGTTTACAAGTGACAGCACACCTCTCCGGCAACTAATACAGAACCCTCCCTGCCCTGCACCATCCATCAGAGGAGGGGAAGAGGAAGGGAGGGGTGTTACACAGCTGTACCAATCTTGCGCCAGCAGCTCCTCCTGCAGTCCTCGCCTACAGCGAGAACTGAGGACATCTCCGCTCTCAGCTCCTGTAGTGAATTCTAGCTGTTCTTCCGATGCAGTCCCTTCTTCTGCCACTCAGTGGGGATTTGAGGGTAGGAGGAGATTTCTGAACTGGAAAGAGGGGTTTGTGGGGACTGCTCTGTTCTGGGTGGGAGGGATTGGAAAGTTCCATCCTGGGGGGAGGGGGCTCTGTACTGTGGCCAATTTGGGATGGAGGGAAGCTCTGTACTAAGGGGAGGGGGTTGGTGGATGTAATTTTTAGCTGTACACTAGCATGTATGTTACCTACTTTTGATCCCTATGCCTCTACTATACATACTTCTTGTGACTGGAGTCACTTTGGGCGGAGGGATTGTGGAACCCAGCTTACCTTAGGGAGCTCTGGAAACATCTTGTCTAGCTCCCCCGGCCCCCGGCCCTTCTTATATGTAAGTTACCCTGTGTCTATTAGGGGCACAGGGTGACCGAGGACCCCAGGCTGATCTGCACTAATCAGACTCACCCTACAGCCACAACGGACTCAGCATTTCCTTTAACCCCTGTTATCCAGGGTCTTATATGTATGGTTTGTGTTGAAAGAATGAAGGGGCCCTTTCACTTGGGACAGTGGTATTTCTGAACAATATCCCTCAAGAAATATGTGAAGATAAATGAATTCCACCTTTCCAACTGCTGGAATATTGTATGAGGTTGGGCTCATAAACTGTTGTAGACTTTTTACTAGATCGTTTGAGGTGTGGCTGTATCCCATTGTTCTATTCTGTCTGCCTTGGGAGCAACCTATTATGGGATGTATATGTGTTTCTAGCACATAGACTGGGGGCAGGGTGGATGGAGAGGGAAATTCCTCCAACTGCCCTCCCTGCTGATAAGACAGTCTACTGTTGGAAAGTTGAATACACCTGCGTGTCTCTTGTTACTGGATGTAGTTTACCCCGCCCTTTGTCATTATGCAAAGCAGGGGGTTGTACCCTGAGTGTATATCTCTTTGTGCCTGTGTTTGAATAAACAGTCTTATGTTTTCCACCCTACACTAATGTCTCCACAAGTGACTGGGTGAGCTAAGGGGTCTTGGATCATGCTGGTACTGGGCAAAGGAAGATTATACGGTGGTCAGACTCTTCTTGACTAGGGGGGGCCGTCACACTTCTGAGCCCTGTTCCCTGTGCAATATGCACTACTGGTTCCTGCACCCTGTGCGATACACACTTGCACTCTGCAGGATGCACATTCCTGAGCCCTGCACCCTATATTATACACACTTTTGAGCCCTGCTCCCTGAACAATAAGCACTCTTGAGCCCTGCTTCCTGTACAATATGTCTGATCCCTGCGCCCACCGCAATATGCACTTCTGATCCCTGCACCCTGTGTGCTATGCACGCTTAAGCCCTACATCCTTTTAAATGCTCAGTCCTTAGCCCTGCATCCCTGCTGAGTAGGTTCAGATTTTATGTAACCATGCACCCATAGGTGGGGTGCAGCGTGGTGCAGAGACAATAATTCACACAGGCATGTGCAATAGAACGTGTATTGAAGGGATGCAACAACAGTTCACAACAAGCCCGGTGGGACAGCCATCCAGCCGGGCACACTCACATTTCAGTAGAGTGACAGGGTAGATTCCAGCCTGAATGACAGCACCTGTTGAGAGGGGACTAAATACGGCCTAGCCATCTGATCCCAATCGAGAATTGGTCAGAAGAGGTGAGGCCCTAGGCTTACCCTCCATGTTATAAACCTTTTCCTAGCACCGTAACTGTCCCTAATAGACGTAATATTCTGTCCACTCACCAAGCATGCCAAAACCCGGAAGCCAGGGCCTTAAATAGGCTCTGCCTGACCTTGGCTTCTTGAGTCACATGGGGTGGCAGCATTCAATAGGATAGCTCCCATAGTGGCCCAGGAAAGCATTAGGGACCTTGTACCTCTTGACTTCCTCTCCACCAACAATGCCACTATGCCGGGCACCACCTGCTGTGGAGAAAATAGACTGCGCCTGCCTACAGCTTTTATTGTAGGAAGATCACCTCACAAATGAACCAATGCAACGTTTTGGAGCCGCGCAGGACCCCTTCGTCAGGTATGTAAAAACATCACATGCCTGACGAAGTGGTCCTGCAAGGCTCCGAAACATTGCACTTGTTCTTTTGTGATGTGATCTTTCTGCAATAAAAGCTTTGGACAACATTTGAAGATCCATGGTGTGCTGGCGATTATGTGCATTTATCTGAGATGTATCCAGTATCCAGCTGGTAGTCGCTGCAGCACCCGCTACTAACCAGCCCTGTTCCAGGAAAGTGTGCAATGAAAATACAGACAAGATTGCACCTTCCTACGCAGGTTAGTGCAATTTGACCAGGGCGCTGCTTTGGTACTCTGCCTGGGGTAGCTGCAGGGTGACTACCTACACTTATTCTCTGCTGGCAGCAGGGCTGGATGGGACACCTATGCTCTTCACTTGCATCTAAATGGCAGAGGCCCATGCACCAGTGCTAAATGGCCAGTGTGCATGGGGGCTTAAGTCCCAGTCATGTGCATGGTAGGAGCCACAGGCAGACAGTGTTTTCCAGCAGCAGTAGTGGTCTGGACCAATGGTTCTCAACCCTGTCCTCAAGTATCCACAACAGGCCATGTTTGCAGGTTTTCCTTTATCTTGCACAGGTGCTTTAAATCAGAGGCAATGGCTTGGTATTTTGGACAGCTATTTTATCTAAGAAAAATTCCCAAAACATGGCCTGTTAGGGGTACTTGAGGACAGGGTTGAGAACCACTGGTCTGGATCACCTTCAGAGCTTGTTGAGCCCTGGGGTTCTGAACCTCACTGACCAGAACTAGAACAAAGCCAATAGTGGGTACCTTGTGGTATATGCTTCTAGGCAGAACTTTTTTTTTAACATGACAAGCTGGTTTGCTTTAGTGAGGGAAAATAAATATTAAATACCATTTTCTGAGCTTATTATTTCACTGCCCTGCTTTTTACACTATCAATCTTCTCGACATCATCTGTATTGTTCCGCCATGATCCTCCCTTTGCTGCTGTGATCTGTGGGTAGTCTTCTTCTATGATACAAGCACCCGCTGCTCCCTCAGTCTAGACTGAATAATGTCTGTATTCATTGTTAAACAGGTTTAACTAAATGAAGGAAAATTTCGGCACTCCTGTAACCTCACTTCTAAGCAGTAGACAGAGCATGTACTTAGATGCTAAAGGACAAAGTGCCACCTAAGCACTATTATTGCCACCAGCACCTAATTTAATCTGTAGCATGTCTCCCTATTCAAGCAAAACAATGAAGAAAAAGAAAAATAGCCCCATCCTACTTGTCTTTAGAATGGTTATGTGAAGATAGAAATATGGAAGCTGACATTGCTGACTTGTTTTTAGAAGATGCATGCTCCACCTTGAACCTGGCATCAGTACCCAGTAAGTCAACAAACAAGCCAGTGGGGCAGAAGACTTTTTTTCAGACTTCACTAGCTGCTTGCTTGTTATCTGTCAGGGACTTACTACATTACTATACATTACTACAGTGAAGCAGGGATGAAGGTGGCAGTCCCAGAGCCAGCAGCTTTTTACAAAATGTGCCCATATCTCAATCCTCACATTTTATTAAAACTTTATTAATTATTGCATAACTACCAATCATATGTTTCTGGAACATAAAAGATCTTATCCTGAAAACAGTCCTTGTATCAAAATGCAAGTTAGGCTGAAATTGCTGGAGGCTCCTTTACAAATCATCTACTGTTAGGTGTACAAATCCAATTCCAAAAAAGTTGGGAAGCTGTGTTAAATCGACATAAAAACAGAATGCAATGATTTGTAAAACTCATAAACCCAAATTTTATTCACAATAGAAAATGGATGCCAAAAAGAACGTCAAATTTCAATTCATATGACAACAGAACAGTTTTCCACTTTGCAACAGACCGTTTTAAATGAGCTTTGGCCCAGAGAAGATAGCGGTGTTGATGAATCATGTTCAGATATGGCTTCTTCTTTGCATGATAGATCTTTACCTTGCATTTTTGGATGGCACAGCAAACTGTGTTTACAGACTGTGATTTTAGGAAGTATTCTTGAGCCCATGCAGTGATGTCCCTCACAGAATCTTGCCTGTTTTTAATGCAATGTCATCTGAGGGCCTGAAAATCATGGGCATCAAATATTGTGGCTTGGCCTTGTCCCTTGCACACAAGGAGATTTCTTTGAATTATTAAAAGTCTTTGTAATTTTACATTGATGAACATTATTCTGAAATTATTCAACAATTTTTAGACGTAGCTTTTCACAGATTGGTGAACCTCTGCTCATCTGTACTTCTGAGACTCTCTTACTGTCTAAGATGCTCTTTTTATACCCAAACATGTTACTGACCTGTCCCAACTGTAATGAGGCATGTTGCTACCATCAAATTCGAAATTGCCTTTCTCAGTCTAAACATTTGATATGTTTTATATTTTCTATTGAGAAAAATGTGGGTTTATGAGCTCTAAAAATCATTGCATTCTGTTTTTATGTATATTTTACACAGCGTCCCAACTTTTTTGGAACTGGGGTTGTAAAATTTACCTTTAAAAAAAAAAAAAAAAAAATTATACTTACCTTAGGACTGCAGCACTGGTTGCGATGTCACAATCCTTTCGGGAAGACTCCTGGGCAATGCAGAGCAGGTGAAGTCTCTTAAGAAGACACTCCAGCCCATGGCAAGATTTCAGCTAGCTGGAAGGAGTGTAACATTAACCTCACCTAATATCGTAAAATAGGGATCTTTATTCAGAACACCTTGGTATAGTCATAAGCCTGTTCTATATTCACAAAAAGTAACAGGCATCACAGGTGTCACAGAATGAAGGACAAGATTATTCCACCACCAAGGTGGGCTGGTGAAGATTCCTATTTTACAATGATTATATGGTAGAGCCACCCATGAATTCACTACAGCACCCTACACGAACTGTTGGTGAGCCTGTAAGGAGTGCAACCAATACAATACAACTTCTCTGTAAACCATCATCACCTAGGTGCCATGAGCGGAAACAGGGAAGAAGTAAGAATGAACCCTAACTTTTTGAAATTTTTGGTTGTAGATTAACTTTCTCAACCCTTTTACTCCAGAGGAACCTTTGAAATATTCTTCAGGTCTTGGGGAGTCCTTGCTAAAAATAAAAACAATACCTACAGTTCATGGAGTTATCTCCCTAAACTGTAGAATCCTCAGGGCTGGGCTCAGCCCTTCCTCCTCAAAGCTGGCCGCTCAGCTGTCGGCTAATTGCCAGCTCCTTTCTCTCCACAGTGACTCACCTGTTGATGATATCCTGCTCGTCAATCCTGCCTACTTAAGCCGTCCAGACCAGATGATCTCGGCCTTCGCCTTGGTCACATCTCTAGAGACGTTCTCCTAGGTTCCTGTTAAAGAATTGCTTTGCTGACATTTCTTCTTCCTTCTGGCTCCAGATCCTGCTTGCTGTTCTACTATGCTCATTTCTGGCTCCCTGATGTTTTGGTTTGTCTGACTATCTGTTCCAGTTCCTAAACTCTGGCTATGTTTTGACTACGTTTACTCTGTTTACTTTATTATTATTAAACAAGTGTGATTTAACTGTACTTCTGTCTCAGTCTGATTCATGGTTTCTGACAGTAGGCAAAGGCCATGAATTCAAAAGATACAATTCATCCATTTGTTGCTAATATTTTTTCCAGATTGGATGAGCAGGAACACCGCATGGATTAGTTTGCCATGGCATTACAAACGCTCCTGAGTCGCACAGCTCACCTGGAATCTCCCACTGTGGCTGCTCCGGTACAACCTGTGTTGCAGGCCTTCCCTGCTGCTGCTCCAGGCTCTGTGTGAGCACCCGCCTCGAGTATTACCTCTATAAGAGGTATGTCTGGTTCCACTCTGCTTCCCCAGCAATTTGGGGGCGATCAAGTCCAATGCAGAGGGTTTCTCAACCAGGTTGAGATATACTTTGAGATGCTACCCCAGGCGTTTCCCACGGACAGAAGCAAAGAAGGTTTCATGATATCTTTGCTTTCTGAGAGAGCCTTGGCCTGGGCAAACCCTCTATGGGAGATGCAAAAAACTGTTGTCTTGAGTCACCCAGAGTTTGTGGCTTCTCTTAAAAGGGTATTTGATGTTCCCACACGCTCCGCTTCTAGTGCCAAGTGCCTCATGTTGCCGATTATGCCATTGAATTCTGTACTCTGGCAGCAGAGGTTGCTTGGAACAATGAGGCCCTCGTGGCTGATTTTTCTCATGGTCTCTCGGATACCATCAAGGATGAGAGAGCAGCCCAAGATATACCCACTGAGATGGAGAAGTTGATCACATTTGCCATCCTCATTGACTCCAGACTCAGAGAAAGACTTCCTTTTGAGGAGTGTTAGAGGAGGCCTCCTGTACATTTGTCTCCGAACTTTGCAGTCCCACCCTTGCCTCCCTCACTTCCCATGCCTCCTGGTACCCGAGTCAGTCAGTAAAGATGAACCCATGCACTTGGGCTTCACGCATCTCACTGCGGATGAGAGAACCCTTAGGAGGAGGTAGAGATTGTGCCTTTATTGTGGCCAGGCAGATCACTTTTTGAAGTCTTGTCCTACCCATCCAGGGAAGGCCCGAACCGTGAGGTCCTGTCATGGACAGACCTTTGGTGGCGTTATTTTGTCCCCAGTTATCCAGAAGGATAAGCCCCTGGTTTTGGTTACTTTTTCTTGGGCTGAGTCCTTCGTCGGGATACAGGCTCAAATCAACTCTGGCGCTGCAGGCCTGTTCATTGATGCTGCCTTTGTATCAAAGCACTCGATTCCGCTGCAGCTGCGTGACACTCCACTTGCCATTAAGGCTCTGGATAGGAGACCTCTACAGCCTGCCCATGTGACTCATGAGACTGTTCCGTTGTCCATGGCCGTAGGGGCTCTTCACCATGAGATAATCCAATTCCAAGTTATTTCCTCACCTAAGTTTCCTCTGGTTATTGGTTATCCTTGGTTACAGAGGCACAACCGCTCTTTTGATTGGCACCGTGCTGAGGTTCTCTCCTGGTCGCCACAATGCAGTAAGACATGCTTCCAGAAGGTAGCCAAGGTCCTGTGCACCTCTTCACTCTTCACTATGGTCAAGCCGGTAGTTTGCCTCCACACAGGTCGTATTGATTGCGCAATTGACCTTCAACCTGGTGCCATACCCCCTCGTGGCCGGGTTTACCCTTTCTTGGTCTTGGAGAATAGGGCCATGGAGGAGTATGTTGCAGATGCATTTTCTCGGGGTTTCATCCGCAAATCCTCATCTCCTGCTGGTTTCTTCTTTGTGAAGAAGAAAAGTGGTGAACTGAGACCTTGTATTGATTATAGAGGTCTCAGTCATTTCACGATTAAGAATGCCTATCCGATTCCATTGATTACCGAGTTATTTGACCGTCTCAAGGGAGCAACGGTTTTTACAAAGCTCGATTTGAGAGGGGCATACAATCTCATGAGGATTAAGGAGGGCGACGAGTGGAAAACTGCGTTTAATACCAGAACAGGCCATTATGAGTACCCCGTAATGCCTTTTTGCCTTTGTAACGACCGTTTTCCAGGAGTTTATTAACGCTATCCTCCGAGATTTGTTGCAGTTATGTGAGGTGGTTTATCTCGAACATATCCTCATAAAAATATGAAAATATATGTCTGTTGTGTGCTTTAGAAACTAAGAGAGAATAATCTCTATTGTAAACTTAAGAAGTGCATGTTCCATCAGGAACAGGTTCAATTCCTGGGTTGTGTCATTTCCACTGCTGGTTTTTCGATGGACCCAGAGAAACTTTCAGCAGTCCTAGATTGGCCCTGACCCGTGGGTTTACGTCCTCTGCAGCGTTTTCTTGGATTTGCCAACTATTATCGGAAGTTTATTCGTAACTTCTCATCTCTGGTCAAGCCTGACTGATATGACCAGAAAGGACGGTAACCCACAGAGAGTCTCAAGGCTGCCTTTGTTTCTGCTCCTGTGTTGGCACATTCTGATCCTATGTTACCTTTTATCCTTGAGTTTGATGCTTCTGAGACTAGAATTGGCACCCTTCTGTCTCAACGTCCTACCTCTGAGAGCACTATGCATCCTTGTGGCCACTTTTCCAAGAAATTGTCCCCTGTGGAGTGCAATTATGAGATTGATGACAGAGAGCTGTTAGCAATCATTTTAGCCCTGAAAGAAAGGAGAAATTTCCTTGAAGGTACCACTGTGCCGGTTCTCATTCTTACTGACCATAAGAATCTCACATTCTTGTCTGAGGCTAAACGCCTCTCTCCCAGAAGGGCACGCTGGGCTCTTTTCTTGTCTAGTTTCAATTACATTGTCTCATTCTTACCCGGTACTAAGAATGTAAGGGCTGACGCTTTGTCACGACAATTTTCCTACACTTCCAAGATGGAGTCAGTTCCAGTTCCTGTGATTCCTCCTGATCGTATTCTGGCTGCGGTTCGCACCAGTCTCACTTCTCCTTTGGGTGACAAAATTCTTGCCGCTCAGAGAGACCTTGTGACCGCTGCTTTGTCCCAGAGAGTCTCCGTACTGCCTGCTCCAGACTTACCATTCTCTCAAGGCTGCTGGCCACCCTGGGAAGAATCAACTCTTGTGGGCCATTTCCCAACAATTCTAGTGGCCTAGTCTACATGCTGGGTGAGAGGCCCTGGACCCACCTGTCTATGGATTTCATTTCATTGTGGATTTAGCCAACTCCCAGGTCAACACAGTTATCCTTATGGTGGTTGATTGGTTCTCGAACATGTCCCATTGTATTCCACTTAAGAAGTTGCCGACTTCTAAGGAACTGGCTTCCATTTTTGCTTGGGAGATCTTTTGCTTCCATGGGCTACCCAAAGTGATTGTCTCGGAAAAGGGTAGTCAGTTTGTGTCCCGGGTTCTGGCAAGCCTTTTGTGCACAGTTGGGAATTAAGCTTTCTTTCTCCTCTGCGTATCACCCGCAGTCTGATGGGACCGCAGAACGAGCCAATCAGTCCTTGGAGCATTTCCTACGTTGCTATATTTATGACCATCATAACAACTGGTCAGACTTCTTAATGTGGGCGGAGTTTGCTCACAATAGTGCCTTGAATTCTGCTTCCCGATTGTCCCCAATTATGGTGAACTATGGTTTCCAACCTTCCATGTTGCCTGACTTTTTTGTTCCGCAGAGTATTCCTGCAATAGAGGAGCATCTCTGTGGTCTTTATTCCACTTGGACACAAGTCCAGGAGGCTTTGCGACATGCTAATGATAGGTACAGACTCCATGCTGACCGCAGAGACCTTCCTGTGCCTTCCTACCAGGTTGGGGACAGGGTCTGGATGTCATCTTGCAACCTCAGACTTCGTATTCCCTCTCTGAAGTTTGCACCTCAGTTTATTGGGCCTTTACATATTCTTTGCAGGATTACAAAATTCTTGCCACTCAGAGGGACCTTGTGACGGCTGCTTTGTCCCAGGGAGTCTCCGTACTGCCGTGCTCCAGACTTACCATTCTCCCAAGGCTGCTGGCCACCCTGGGAAGAATCAACTCTTGTGGGCCATTTCCCAACAATTCTGGTGGCCTAGTCTACATGCTGATGTAACCGCCTTCGTAGCTGCCTGTTCTGTGTGTGCTCAGGGTAAGACTCCATGACAGCTTCCACTAGGCCTCCTACAACCCATACCCAATGGAGAGAGGCCCTGGACCCACCTGTCTATGGATTTCATTTAATTGTGGATTTACCCAACTCCCAGGTCAACACAGTTATCCTTATGGTGGTTGACCGGTTCTTGAAAATGTCCCATTGTATTCCACTTAAGAAGTTGCCCACTTCTAAGGAACTGGCTTCCATTTTTGCTTGGGAGATCTTTTGCTTACATGGGCTACCCAAGTTGATTGTCTCGGACAGGGGTAGTCAGTTTGTGTCCTGGTTCTGGCGAGCCTTTTGTGCACAGTTGGAAATTAAACTTTCTTTCTCTTCTCCGTATTACCCGCAGTATGATGGGGCCGCAGAACGAGCCAATCAGTCCTTGGAGCAATTCCTATGTTGCTATATTTATGACCATCATAACAACTGGTCAGACCTCTTATCGTGGGCGGAGTTTGCCCACAATAGTGCTTTGAATTCTGCTTCCCGATTGTCCCCAATTATGGTGAACTATAGTTTCCAACCTTCCATGTTGCCTGACTTGTTTGTTCCGCAGAGTATTCCTGCAATAGAGGAGCATCTCTGTGGTCTTTGTTCCACTTGGGCTCAAGTCAAGGAGGCTTTGCAACATGCTAATGATAGGTACAGACTCTATGCTGACCGCAGACGCCTGCCTGCGCCTTCCTACCAGGTTCGGGACAGGGTCTGGATGTCATCTCGCAAACTCCGACTTCGTGTTCCCCCTCTGAAGTTTGCACCTTGGTTTATTGGGCCTTTCCGTATTCTTTGCAGGATTAACCCAGTGGCTTATGCATTAGACCTTCCTTCTCATATGCGTACCTCGAATGTATTTCATGTCTCCTTATTAAAACCTTTGGTCTGCAACCACTTTACGACCTCAGTGCTTCGTCCTCACCCTGTACAGGTTGAGACCCATGAGGAGTATGAAGTACAGTCCATTGTTGACTCCCGTAGGTTCCGTGTGTGCATACTGTACCTAGTGCATTGGAAAGGGTACAGTTCGGAGGAACGCTCTTGGATCTCATCCTCGGACGTACATGCCCCTGTCCTCCTCCGTGATTTCCATAGACATTGTCCCTTCAAGTCTGGTGGTCCTCCGGGGGGGAGGGGTCATTAAGGAGGGGGTACTGTCAGGGCTGTGCTCAGCCCTTCCTTCTCAGAGCTGGCCACTCAGCTGTTGGTTAATTGCCAGCTCCTTTCTCTCCACAGTGACTCACCTGTTGATGATATCCTGCTCGTCAGTCCTGCCTACTTAAGCCTTCAAGCCAAGATGATCTCTGCCTTCGCATTGGTCACATCCCTAGAGACGCACTCCTGTGTTCCTGTTAAAGAATTGCTTTGCTGACATTTCTTCTTCCTTCTGGCTTCAGATTCTGCTTGCTGTTCTACTACGCTCATCTCTGGCTCCCTGATGTTTTGGCTTGTCTGACTATCCGTTCCGGTTCCTGAACTCTGGCTATGTTTTGACTACATTTACTCTGTTTACCTTTTTATTATTATTATTATTAAACAAGTGTGATTTAACTGTACTTCTCTCTCAGTCTGATTCATGGTTTCTGACAAGAATGCTTTAAATATAAGAATACATTTTATAAAACACCTAGCATATTTAGCACACTGAACTTATTTTTTTTATACCCTACTGCTCTGTACAAAGTTTTTAGTAATAATTTTGAATTAAAATGAATAATAGCAAAAAAAGTAATGTAGACAGTAAAAATTGTGGAGTCCCCTAACCCCCTGGCATTGGTGGCAGTGCCAGATTTAATAGCGGGCATAAAAGGCAACTGCCCTCGGCCCCCTGACAGAAGGGGCCCCCTTCCCAAACAAAAATAATATAAAGCAATATAAAAAATGTATATAAAATAATTAAAAATACACAGTAATAAAATATATGATAATAATAATAATAATAATGATAAATTACTTTCTTTTATTAAAAGAGAAGAATGGGAATATATATTTTTTTTTAGTCATACTTACTTAGGTGATGCAGCATCGGTGCGATGCTGTATCTGTCCCCCACCGGCTCTAACACTGAGAACCAAGTGATCAAACACCGCCAATTGCTTGGTTCTTACAGCTCCATGTGCAGAGAGCCGGTGACTGTCAGTCAGCAGCTCTCTGGTCTACCCCCCCCCCACACCCTGCTCACTGGAGTGCTGAGCTGTGGAGGGGGCAGCTCACCGAGAAGCTCTGCGGGGTGCCTGTCCAGGCATGTTTTCCCAAACCTGGACCGTCTTTGTGATCTCAGCCGACAACGGGCTTCAATGGGTCACAGGAGTGCAGAACAAACTGCACACCTGTGATCCACATAAGTACAACCTAAAAAGCTTTGGTTGTACTTCTCCTTTAGATGTATCTTGGGAAGTAATATTTTGTCAGCCATCATCTGTAAAAGTTTTTACTCTCGACTGGTATATTGTATTGTTTTTAAAAACAAATTTTGGCATCCCAAGCGAACCACACATAGAGCACTATAACTGCTTGCATGTGTCTGTGCACAAATGACCTAGAATGACGTGGTGTCATGCATGTTAAAAATATGTGACTGTCATTGAGAATGTAAACCAACTCTATGTATGAGGGGCTCCCAGAACCTGAAGTGTCCCAGGCCCCCAAAAGGTCTAAATCTGGCCCTAATTGGTGGCCAGTGTAGGTAGTAGGTCAATTTGCCACTGCCCTCTGCCCTCAAGGAAATCCAAGGAACCTCAGGAGGAACTCTAGAATTCCACGGAAACCTTGTTGAGAAAGGCTGCTTCAAACTGATGTAGTTCTCCTTTCAGCATCCTTTATGGTCATGCTCAGAAAATAACTCTACTAAATTTACTCCAAAATATACGTAACGGTCGACAGTTCCAGGTTTGGGAGTCCTAATGGAATCCCAGAATGTGTAGTTTGGGTCTCCAGATTACCAGATTTGTAATAACTCTATACTGTATGTTAAAACTTATGAGGTTGTGGAACAATGGCACAGCTTATATTTTGGTGTCCAGGCAAATGATACACTAATGCCCCATACACACGATTGGAAATTCCGCCAGCAAAAGTCCGATGTGAGCTCTTGGTCAGAAATTCCGACCATGTGTATGCTCCATCGGACTTTTGTTGGCAGAATTCCCGCCAGCAAAAGATTGAGAGCAGGATCTCAATTTTTCGGTCGGAAAAAGTTCCGAATGGATATTCCGATCGTCTGTACCAATTTCGACTCGCAAAATTCCTACGCATGCTCGGAAACAATTCGACGCATGCTCGGAAGCATTGAACTTCATTTTCTTGGCTCGTCGTAGTGTTGTACCTCACCGCGTTCTTGACGGTCGAAAGTTCAGAGAACTTTTGTGTGACCGTGTGTATGCAAGCCAAGCTTGAGCGGAATTCCGTTGGAAAAACCATCCAAGATTTTTCTGATGGAAATTCCGCTCGTGTGTACGGGGCATAACACTTGGCACCCCAATGCAGATGAACACCACTCAACTGAGACAATTCTAACAGGCTCTTATGGAAGCAGTGGCACACAAACAATAATATAGATAATATTTCTGTTTCCATTTTTCCAGCAGAGTAAAGAGAAAATATCGGGGGTAAATTTTAAAAACTGGAAGCAATAAAAGAATGTTGCCCATATCAACAAATCACAAACCAGTTGTCACTTTTCTAATGCATGTGCATTCAGAGCCTGTATCTATTTCTTTCCCCCCTAGTTTTTATTACAGTGCCTAAAATATATAGGATAACCTACCTTGATTGAATCTTAATCACTAATCTACAGTATTTGCTTGCATCACAGCTGTAAACTAAATCTGAATCTAAAACACAGATAATGATGATACAGATGATTATCACACATTAAAGTGGTACTACACTGCATATGAGCACCACAAATCTAAATTGATTTTTAATTAATTTTTAACATGCAAAGCAATTTCCCCCATCCATGTCTCTATGCTTTACTCTACTGAGAAATCACTTTGAAAAACACCCCCTAGCATTTCTGTATGTGGCCATTTTGGGCAGGTGATTTATGTAGCATTTCCTTCCTTCCTGGCATCCTTCTGCCTTAGTTTGGACATGCAGGCAGGAGGGTGTGCTTAGCTGATAAAACCTCTCCTCCCCCCCGAAGATTCCTGGGATGTATGACATCACTGGCCTAACACTGGAAACCAGGAAGTAACTAAAGAAATGTAAAAAAAAGTTTTAAACAAGTAAATATTACATACTTTCCTATCTATGTACTAATTAATAAAATTAAAGTATTAAAAATAGTCAATGTTGATTGAAAGAGTGAAGTTCCGCTTTAACTGTCATTAGAAATATTTGTTGACAATATTAGATCAGTGGCCTTCAAACCCAGTGATCAGCGAACCAGATTTTCAGGATTTCCTTTAATGAAATTGGCTGTCCTAATTACTAATCTACTTGGCAAAAAGCATATCACATTGTGTTTTTGTTCTGGCTCATGTGACTTGAAGACATGTTGGATCATGTGACCAACAGCAAAAGAGTGTGTGCTATCGCTATCACTCTCTCATACTGGTCTCTGTAAGTTCAACCTAGTACCTCATGGCAAAGAACTCTCTGAGGATCTAAAAAAAAGAATTGTTGCTCTACATAAAGATGGTCTAGGCTATAAGAAAGATTGCCAAGACCCTGAAACTGAGCTGCAGCACGGTGGCCAAGACCATACAGCGTTTTAGCAGGACATGTTCCACTCAGAACAGGCTTCGCCATGGTTGACCAAAGAAGTTGAGTGCACGTCCTCATATCCAGAGGTTGTCTTTGGGAAATAGATGTATGAGTGCTGCCAGCATTGCTGCAGAGGTCGAAGGGGTGGGGGGTCAGCCTGTCAGTGCTCAGACCATACTCCGCACACTGCATCAAATTGGTCTGCATGGCTGTTGTCCCAGAAGGAAGCCTCCTCTAAAGATAATACACGGGTAAGCCTGCAAACAGTTTGCTGAAGACAAGCAGACTAAGGATATGGATTACTGGAACCATGTCCCTGGGTCTGATGAGACCAAGATAAACTTATTTGGTTCAGATGGTGTCAAGCATGTGTGGCGGCAACCAGGTGAGGAGTACAAAGACAAGTGTGTCTTGCCTACAGTCAAGCATGGTGGTGGGGGTGTCATGGTCTGGGGCTGCATGAGTGCTGCCGGCACTGGGGAGCTACAGTTCATTGAGGGAACCATGAATGCCAACATCTGTACTGTGACATACTGAAGCAGAGCATGATCCCCGCCCTTTGGAAACTGGGCCACAGGGCAGTATTCCAACATGATAACGACCCCAAACACACCTCCAAGACGACCACTGCCTTGCTAAAGAAACTGAGGGTAAAGGTGATGGACTGGCCAAGCATGTCTCCAGACCCAAACCCTATTGTCATCATGGAGGAGTGGAAGAGGACGCCAGTGGCAACCTGTGAAGCTTTGGTGAACTCCATGCCCAAGAGGGTTAAGGCTGTGCTGGAAAATAATGGTGGCCACACAAAATATTGACACTTTGGGCCCAATTTAACATTTTCACTTAGGGGTGTACTCACTTTTGTTGCCAGCGGTTTAGACACTAGTGTGTTGAGTTATTTTGAGGGGACAGCAAATGTACACTGTTATACAAGCTGTACACTCACTACTTTACATTGTAGCAAAGTGTCATTTCTTCAGTGTTGTCACATGAAAAGATATAATAAAATATTCACAAAAATGTGAGGGGTGTACTCACTTTTGTGAGATACTGTATGCAAGAAATAGCTCATTTAGAAAGTATTACCTACTGGCGAGGAATGAAAATGACTGACATTACATTTACTCTCCTTTAGAATTTAGGGGGACCAGACTGTAGCCACTGGGAGTAGAAATTGTCCTGGCATAAGTGGGTAAACAGTGCATCTATGGAATTAGGGGGAGGAATGGTGTCCCATCGTTGGTCTCAGTGGGGAGAAATAGTGCCCCATTGTTGATGTCAGAAACAGGATATATCCCCCATTGTTGGTGTCAGTGTGAGGAATAGTGTCTTGCATCAATGGGAGGAAAAGTGTCCCAAAGGCCAGTTAAAGGCAAACAAAGGGTCGCATCCGGCTCCTGGGCCACAGTTTGGAGACCACTGTGCTATAGCATTGTTAATATAATATAATCGTTATATCTTTTCTATCTTTTCTATATCTATTACCGTCGATCAGCCTTTTTCAAACAGGGTTCCATTAGACCCATAGGATTGAAGAGGTTTGTAGAGGTTCCTTGAGAACAGAGCAGTGGTTTGATTGATCCCCTGGATACACTGACCACCAATGTAAAGAGTTAATTCTGTACTGACCACCAATGTTACTTCTACACTTACCACCATTGTAAGGGGTCACCACTTCTACACTGACCACCAATGTGAGGGTCACTTCTACACTGACCACCAATGTGAGAGTGTCTGCTTCTTCACTGATTATCAATGTAAGAATGTCTACTTCTACACCGATCACTATTGCAATGGGTCACCTCTACAATGACCACCAATGTAAGGGGGTCACCTCTACAGCGACCACCAATGTAAGAGTGTCTGCTTCTACACTGATTATCAATGAAAGGGGTCACTTCTACACTGACCACCAATGTAAGAGTGTCTGCTTCTACACTGACCACCAATGTAAGGGGTCACTTCTACACTGACCATCAATATAAGGTCTCCCTTTCACACTGATCACCAATGTAAGGGGTCACTTTCTACATTGGCTACCAATGTAAAGGATCACTTTAACAATGACCACCAATGTAAGGGGCCACTTCTACAACGATCACCAATGTAAGGGTGTCCATTTCTACAATGATCACCAATGTTAGGGGTCACTTCTACACTGACCCCAATTGTAAGGGGTCACTTCTACCATGACCACTAATGTAAGGGGTTCGTTATGTACTGACCACTAATGTAAGGGGTCATTTCTACACTGGCTACCAATGTAAGGGGTCACTTCTACACTGACTACCAATGTAAGGGGTCACTTCTACACTGACTACCAATGTAAGGGGTCACTTCTACACTGACCACCAATGTAAGGGGTCCCTTCTACACTGACCACCAATGTAAGAGGTCATTACAGTTTTCATTGTCTGTGTTTCTTTTCTGGCCATGAATTACTATTTGTTTCACTTCATGACTATTACCTAACCCCATTCTTTATTCTTTTATTTAAAATGTACCATGAGCTGTAGGTCTAATCATTTTAGGAGGGTTTCCATAAGACCCGAGAGCTATTCCCCGGGGTAAAAAGGTCGAGAAACACTGGGCTACATTACAGCTGGATAACCTGTGGCCTTTCAAGGACCTGCCTGGGCATGCTGAGTCTTGTAGTCCATCAGCATTCAGAACTACCCAGATGACTCGTGGCTAGACTGAATGGTCCAATTGTCTTCACCAGACTTCATTACTCTCTATTCCAATAGACAGACCTGATGTATTACTAACATACTAATAAAATTTCTAAGATTCTTCATTTTGTTCGATGCTTCTACCGTCATGCAACGTTCTCCTCGTTCCTGATCATCATGTGATTAAACCATAGCATGAATATGATTTATTGCTTTTTAATGCTTCCTGGTGATCAGGGTCTGTGTACCATTTCTGTTAAATCATTACAGAGAACAAAGCCCTAGTCCACCTACTCCCTATAGAAATTGATTTATATTGTATTTATGTTTTTTCTAATATATATAGATATATATTTAAATATATATCTATATATAGATATATATCTATATATCTATATATATTGTCTTCTTTTTCATTTCTGATCAATAGAACCATATTGCAATCGCTAAGCGACATGATTTTTCTTTATATTGAATGCCGTCGTTGCTTGTTTGTACATCCCAACTGCTCGGTGTCAACCAAATCAGACCTGCATACGTATGTAAACAGATGTGCATGGGGTGCACTGCTAATACAGACGTGTAAATAAACAATACGGCTTTACAAGAGTGACATCATCCAACATTATAGACACAACAAGGTTGACATGGTACTCCTCCAGCAGGAGACTGCAGGGCAAAGGATGCTTGCAGAAATCTCAGTTCATTCTTCTTTAGGGAGAGAACAAAGAAGCTCTCCTCTACAGAAGAAGGACCAAGCTACAATGAGGTTTCATGGATGTCATCCCCCAAGACATGCGAAGTTCTGGGGTGCTCAGACCTTGCTAATGCCATCTGCTACTCCTAGGACATGATATACGTCATAGCATCCCTTGTAATGGGGGAATGAATGAAAGCATTACGCAGCAAAGCTGCCATTGTACACTTCAGATTCTACGATTGTGCACCCTAGCATTTTTTTTTTAACCCTTGCATTCAAATATCCTTAAAGCAGAGGCATGCATGATCCTAACCAATGTTCAGATGTTAATGCAGATTTACTATACCTCAATGGGCTCAGCAGCTGTAGAAAGGAAAGCAGGCAAGGATGGGAGGAACACAAGCAAGAATGGTTTCTGCTGCTGTAGGATGCTGTTCATATGGACTGCAGTTCACTAGACTGCCACTGGGGGAGCTGCTGCTTCAATAGGTGGAGTTCTTTGTAATGACAAATGACAATCAATTATTGTTATAGAACATTAATGGCTCATTCAATCATTTTTGTATTTCAACATTGTAGCTTGTGTAGTTTATTCTATTCCAGTGTATCAAAAACTATTCTGAAGATAGTTTTACAGTGGATTTTAGGATTTTTAAACCCATAGCTTTCCAACTGCTATGGGACTACAAGTTCCAGCACCCTATACTATCCCAACCAGGCAAGACCGGGAATTTTACTTGTAATAGTCATCAAAAAACGGGCTAATAAACGCTGCTATATAATCAGTATGTTATGTATTTGTAATTTAAAACAATTAAAGCTGTATTAACTCTTTCGCTGCTAGAGGCGTTTTTGCGGTTTTTTTTTTTGCACACATGTTTAACCACTTCAATACCAGGCACTTTACCCCCTTCCTGCCCAGGCCAATTTTCAGCTTTCAGCGCTGTCACATTTTGAATGACAATTGTACGGTCGTGCTACACTGTAACCATGTGAATTTTTTATCAATTTCTTCACACAAATAGAGCTTTCTTTTGGTGGTATTTAATCACTTCTGGGTTTTTTATTTTTTCCTAAAAAAAAATTTGAAAAAAAAAAGTTTTTCTTAGTTTCTGTCAGTAAAATTTGTAAATAAGTAATTTTTCTCCTTCACTGATGGGCGCTGATGAGGCGGCATTGATGGGCACTGATAGTGATAGGCTGCACTGATGGGCACTGATGAGGCGGCACTTATGGGCACTGAAGAGGCAGAACTTATGGGCACTGATTAGGTGGCAGTGATGATGGGCATTGATGGGCAGCACTGATAGCCAGCACTGACTTGCATTACTAATGGCCACTGATTGGTGGCACTTGTGGGCACTGATTTCTGGCACTTGTGGGCAAAGGTGGGTACTGATTGCTGGCAGTGGTGGCCATACATTGCTGCCACTGACGGGAACTTAATTGTAATCAGGGCACTGATGATCAGTGCCCTGATTACATCCCTAGATGTCCTCTGTGAGGAGATGCTGCTGATTGGCTCTCCTCTCCCCACACTGTCAGTCTGAGGTGAGGAGCGCGATTACCGGCATCTCCGTGTTTACATGTGACCAGCTGTGATTAGACACAGCCGATCACATGGTAAAAGAGCCGCGGCCATGGCTCTTTACAGAGATCGGGGTCGCGCCGTGTCCTAGCAAAACGGCGTGGTCGCAATCACTGCGCGCCCCCGAGGGCGCATGAGGGCGGTCCTTCTGGGAGGCCGTCATATAACAATCACCCAAAACGTGAGCTCCACCGCTCAGCCGTCATTTGACGGTGGGCGGGCGGCAAGTGGTTAACCACTACAATACAGGGCACTTCCCCCCTTCCTGCCCCAGCCAATTTTCAGCTTCTAGCGCTGTCGCATTTTAAATGACAATTATGCGGTCATGCAACACTGTACACCAAACTAAATTTTTGTAACCACAATTAGAGCTTTCTTTTGGTGGTATTTGATCACCGCTGAGATTTTTATTTTTTGCTAAGCAAACATTTTGAAAAAAAATGTTTTCTTTGTTTCTTTTATAAAATTTTGTAAATAAGTACGTTTTCTCCTTCACTGATGGGCACTGATGAGGCTGCACTGACGGGCTCGAATAAGGCGGCACTGATGGGCACTGATGAGGTGGCACTAATGAGGTGGCACTGATAGGCACTGATGATGAGGGACTAATATGAAGCACTGATGGGCACTGATAGGTGGCACTGATAGGTGGCACTGATGGGCACTGATAGGCGACACTGATAGGCACTGAAAGACCACACTGATGGGCGCTTATAGGTGGCACTGATGGGCACTTATACGCAGCACTGATGGGCACTGATAGATGGCACTGATAGCATACCTCCCAACATTTTGAGATGGGAATGAGGGACACCTACTAGCAGATGTATGTAGGCATAGAACATGCCCCCTGCCATGCCCCTTAAAGGATAATTAACCAAAAAAAGGTTAATTAAATCCACAAGGGACTTTTTTTTAACCACTACTATTCCTTTATATTGGCTTTAAAATTTACAAATGCAGCAATTTATAATTTGGATGAAAGGTTTAGCGCTGGGAAACACTTTTTGAAAGATAAAATGTGCATTTTATATACAACTATATAGATCAGACCGAAATGAGGGACAAATGAGGAGGAAAAAGGGACAGAGTGACATTGCTCCAAGTCAGGGACAGTCCCTCGAAATCAGGGACAGTTGGGAGCTATGCTGATAGGCAGCACTGATGAGGAGGCACTGACAGGCATTACCGATGGGTACTGATTGGCATCTATAATGGGCAGTGATTGGCACCTCTAATGGGCACTGATTGGCATCCCTGGTGGTAATGGGTGGGCACCCCTGGTGGGCACAGGTGGGCATCCTCAGTGGCTCTGCGCTGATAATCAATCAGACCCCCCCCTGTCAGGAGAGCAGCCGATCGGCTCTCCTCTACTCGCGTCTGTCAGTGCGAGTAGAGGAACTAATAAACAGCTCTTCCTGTCTACACTGATCACATGGTAAAGAGCCTACGTCAGAGGCTCTTTACCTCGATCGGAGATGGGGTGTGTCCAGGGCCAGCCCAAGACATTGTGCTGCCTGGGCCCAGGATTGAAATGCTGCCCCCCTCCTCCCTGCAGCCCCCCCCAAAAATTAAGCCCACCAAAAGGCCCCCACATTCATTATTTTATATCATGACAATTAAAACCAAAATTATATTTATTAAGAAGTCAGATTTACATGCAATAGTGGTGGTGGGGTTCAGACAGAGGTGGCGGCGGTGATGGTGAGGGCCGGATTAAGAACATCATGGGCTTGGTGCTGAGGATTATGGTGGGGCTTTCTATAAAAAAATAAAAATTAAAAAAAAATAATTAAAATTGCAAACAATTTTTTGTTATAACAAATTATATTAAATAGAGAGAGGAAGAATGAGAGAGAAAGGGGATGAGAGAGGGGTGAGGGGAAAAGCATTGGAGGATGAGAGAGAGAGGGGGGGATGAGAGGAGGAGCGAGGATGCGAATAAGCATGCGTGGAAGTGACAGCAACACAGCCCGGCCAAGGCAAGTGACCGAAGGCACAGAACCCGGAAGGAAGACAGGGTGAAGATGGAACAAAAGTGTGCCCATTCTAGAGCTGGTAACATTGAGGATATTCAATATACGTTTAAATAACTGTTTTTGTGTGTAAGAGGGATAGGGGAGGAGTATGGATGGTATAAAAGTGGAAAGTATGTGCAGGTGAGGGAGAGGAATGTGGAGGGTATAACAGTGGGCACTATGTACCGGAGAGGAGTGTGGAGGGTATGATGGGGCAGTATGTACAGGAGAGGAGTGTGGAGGGTATGATAGGGGCAGTATGTACAGGAGAGGAGTGTGGAAGGTATTATGAAGGCGGTATGTACAGGAGAGGAGCATGGAAATAAAGATAGTTGGCAGTATGTACAGGAGAGGAGTGTGGAGGGTATGACAGTTGGCAGTATGTAAAGGAGAGGAGTGTGGAGGGTATCACAGTGGGCAGTATGTACAGGAGAGGAGTGTGGAGGGTATGACTGTGGGCAGTATGTACAGGAGAGGAGTGTGGAGGGTATGACAGTGAGCACTATGTATAGGAGAGAAGTGTGGAGGGTATGACAGTGGGCGCTATGTAAGTACAGATGAGGAGGATGAAGGAATCTGGGAAGGAAAAATGTAAAGGTTTGTGGAAGGATGTTTAGGGACTGCATAGTGGTTAAGCAGGCAATACATGAATTTAAATTAAGCCAATTAAGCAGAGACCAGCCATAGTTGATCTATGTATGAGGTAGCTGGTAGTACACAAGTCAATCTATTAACCACTTGACCACTGGGCACTTAAACCCCCTTCCTAACCAGACCAATTTTCAGCTTTCGGTGCTCTCACACTTTAAATGACAATTACTCAGTCATACAACACTTTACCCATATGAAATTTTTGTCACACAAATAGAGCTTTCTTTTGGTGGTATTTAATCACCGTTGGGTTTTTTATTTTTTGCGCTATAAAAGAAAAAAGACTGAAAATTTGGTAAAAAAAAAGAATTTTTCTTTGTTTCTGTTATAAAATTTAGCAAATTAGTAATTTTTCTTTGTAAATTTTGGCCAAAATTTATACTGCTACATATCTTTGGTAAAAATAAGTACAACTTGGTGTATATTATTTGGTCTTTGTGAATGTTAGAGAGTCCAAAATCTATGGTGCCAATATCTGAAAATTGATCACACCTGAAGTACTGACGGCCTATCTCATTTCTTGAGACCCTAACATGCCAGAAAAGTACAAATACCCCCCAAATGACCCCTATTTGGAAAGAAGACATTCCAAGGTATTTAGAAAGATGCATGGTGAGTTTTTTTGAAATTGTCATCTTTTCCCACAATTCTTTGCAAAATCAAGATTTTTTTTTTCTTTTTTTTTTTTTCACAAAATTGTCATATTAGAAGGTTATTTCTCACACACAGCATATGCATACAACAAATTACACCACAAAACACATTCTGCTATTACTCCAGATTACGGTGATAGCACATGTGTGAGACTTTTACACAGCGTGGCCACATACAGAGGCCCAACATGCAGGGGAGCACCTTCAGGCGTTCTGGAGCACCCAGGCCAATTCTTATATTTCTCTCCTACATGTAAAAATAATAATTTATTTGCTAGAAAATTGCATAGAACCCCAAAACATTATATATATTTTTTTTAGCAAAGACCCTAGAGCAGGGATCCTCAAACTACGGCCCTCCAGCTGTTGCGGAACTACACATCCCATGAGGCATTGTAAAACTCTAACATTCACAGACATGACTAGGCATGATGGGAATTGTAGTTCCTGAACAACTGGAGGGCCGTAGTTTGAAGACCCCTGCCCTGGAGAATACAATGGCGGTTGTTGCAACTTTTTATCTCGCACGGTATTTGCGCAGCAATTTTTCGAACGCGTTTTTTTTGGGAAAAAAAACAGTTTTGTGCTTTAAAAAAAAAACAAAACAGTAAAGGTAGCCCAATGTTTTTGCATAATGTGAAAGATGAAGTTACGCCGAGTAAATAGATACCTAACATGTCACCCTTCAAAATTACACACTCTCGTGGAATGGTGCCAAACGTCGCTACTTAAAAATCTCCATAGGTGACGCTTTAAAATTTTTTACATGTTTTGAGGTACAGAGGCGGTCTAGGGCCAAAATTATTGCTCTCGCTCCAACGTTCGCAGTGATACCTCACATGTGTGGTTTGAACACCGTTTTCATATGTGGGCGGGACTTACGTATGTGTTCGCTTCTGCATGCGAGCACACGGACATGGGCACTTTAAACATTTTTTATTTTTTTTTTATTTTACTTTATTTATTTTAGTTTGACACTTTTTCCCCCCCAAAAAAATTTTTGATCACTTTTATTTCTTTTACAAGGAATGTAAACATCCTTGTAATAGGAATATGGCATGACAGGTCCTCTTTACAGTGAGATATGGGGTCAATAAGACCTCACATCTCACCTCTAGGCTGGGAAGCCTGAAATAAAAAAAAATAAAAAAACGATCACCGCTTCAATCGTAGCAGTGAGTCGGTAGAAGCACCGGAGGGTGGCGGGAAGGGGGGGCGTCCCCTCTCGCCTCCCATAAGAACGATCAAGCAGTGGAACAGCCGCTATGATCATTCTTATGGTGTAGGAAATCGCCGGCTGAAAAAGCTGATATCTGAATGATGCCTGTAGCTGCACCCATCATTCAGATATCCCCGCTCAAAGTCAAGGATGTCATATGACTGTGGGCGGGAACTGGTTAAAAATTGCGGAGTATTGCGGGGTATTGCAGAGTATTGCGGAGTAGTGCAGGGTATATTGCAGGGTATATTGCTGGGTATATTGCAGAGTATTGCTGGGCATATTGCGGAGTATTGCGGGGTATATTGCAGAGTATTGCGGGGTATATTGCAGAGTATTGCGGGGTATATTGCAGAGTATTGCGGGGTATATTGCAGAGTATTGCCAGGTATATTGCAGAGTATTGCGGGGTATATTGCAGAGTAGTACGGGGTATATTGCAGCAGAGTATTGCGGGGTATAATGCAGAGTATTGCGGGGTATAATGCAGAGTTTTGCGGGGTATTATGCAGAGTATTGCGGGGTATTATGCAGAGTATTGCGGGGTATATTGCAGAGTATTGCTGGGTATATTGCAGAGTATTGCGGGGTATATTGCAGAGTAGTGCCAGGTATATTGCAAAGTATTGCCGGGTATATTGCAGAGTATTGCGGGGTATATTGCAGAGTAGTACGGGGTATATTGCAGAGTAGTGCCGGGTATAATGCAGTGTATTGCGGGGTATATTGCAGAGTATTGCGGGGTATTATGCAGAGTATTGCGGGGTATAATGCAGAGTATTGTGGGGTATTATGCAGAGTATTGCGGGGTATTATGCAGAGTATTGCGGGGTATTATGCAGAGTATTGCGGGGTATTATGCAGAGTATTGCGGGGTATAATGCAGAGTATTGCGGGGTATAATGCAGAGTATTGCAGGGTATTATGCAGAGTATTGCAGGGTATTATGCAGAGTATTACAGGGTATTATGCAGAGTATTGCAGGGTATTATGCAGAGTATTATGCAGAGTATGGCAGGGTATATTGCAGGGATGGATGAGCATGGAGGGATGGATGGATGTGACTACAATTGTCACTGAGCACCGCTGTGGGCACTACACACGCAGCCCACAGCGGTGCTGCCATCCGATCCCTCCCCCTCTCCCCTCGCACTGTACCGATCGTTACACAGAGGGGAGGGAGGAACCGGCGTCATGACATGACGCCGGTCTGTTGACATGTTATCGCTCCGTCATTTGACGGAGCGATCACATGGTAAACGGCCGCGATCCTCTGGACCCGGCGGTCACGGAAGTTCTCAGGTGCGCGCCCCAGGGGGCGCGCGAGAGCAGTATTCTGGGAGGACGTCCCACGGACGTCCACCCAGAACTAGCCGACCACGCTGCAGCCATCTTTTGGCTATGGCCCGGTCGGCAAGTGGTAATTGACTTGAGTACAACCAGCCTGTCAGGTTTGTCCCAAAACAATGAGTGCTGCCAGCTATAGTTAGCAACACTGATCATTGTATTGTGTGGGTTGGGAAGGCTCCCCACTGGCAGAACACAATAACACTGCGGGAGTGATTCCCCCATCCACAGGTCAGCGGGTGAGAGGGTGTGTGGGAATAGGCTGGGGAGAGAGGTCTGTCAGCAGGGGGGTGTGAGGGGGTCATGGAGGGATATCAATCAGCGGGTGGGGGGAGTAACTGGGAGTGATATCTTTGGAGTAGGGTCTGTCATCTGCAGGTTGGGAAATGGTCACCTGTGATATAAGTTGAAGGGAGGTGGGGTGGCTAACATGGAAAGTAGCTGGGGAGTGACCTGGTTGGTGGTGAGTGTGAAATGGATGATTGCTGAATGGCAGTTTTACATTGTTGGACTGTGCTGCTACTGCGAGTGAGTTTGACAGGCGGTGCTGCCTGTCAAACTCTGCAGGGGTCCAAGCTGTCCATTGAGCTCAGTGCCTCTGACAAAAAGTGAGGAGAGGCACTGTGAGCTCATCCTCTCAGTCTGCTGCAAACAGAGTGTGCCAGCTTGTATTTAAACTGTATATAACATAGATTGATGCGCTCTGATACAAAGTTCAATCAATGTGAGAAAATAATTTTTTGTGCTAAAAAACCAATGTGAAAAAAATTGCTACCAAATCGCTAAAAAAATCGCATATATATAAAATCGCAAATATATGAAAAAATCGCAAATATTTAAAAACTGTGTTCCTCCAGTTATACAAATCCACTGGAAGTGGTGCGATATCTCCAAAGTAAACTAAGCAACAATTGTGTATAGATATACTAAAAATGGGTTTGCAAATAGTAATCAATCCAAATTAGTGCCAATATATAAATAAATTAGATATATTCCCTGTGATAAGTGTTGAATCCTCCGTAATAAAAAATAAATAAATGATATGCTTATAAAGGTGCAATATATATACAATTGATGAGTATAAATAGATAAATAGTGCCATTAGAATCTGATTAAATATAGATGATTAAATTCATGAGATAGCATAAGTAACAGGCGACAGTTCAATCCTCAGTAATCTGGGATATCTGGATTCCTGCAGTACTTATTTGTTCACCCTCTGAGCTATTTCTTCCACAGCCACAATGAATGGTAATTTTCTCAGTATCAAGTGGTTTTATGTAAAATAAACAAAGAGAGAAAACATTGTGCAATATTGTTACAATAAAAGTTCACAGGCAAAACAGCACAGTGATACACTCACGTGTGCCTGACTTGTTTTAGGCATGCAGATAAGCAGATAGGCAGATCTCAGCTGGCTTGTAAGGACAAGGCTTGCTACGCAAGCTGCTGCTGCTTGATACAATGTATTCAGCAGACTGTGTCCTAGGCTCCTCCCACGCGTTGCATCACTGACACGTGACTTTCTCAAGGCCTGTATTTGTATTTAAACTGGCTCAAATTTTGACCAGTAGTTGGGTAGACCTTCAGCTACATACCCCCTAAATTGGGCTCTATGTGACCCCTGGTCGCTGAGCCACGACCCTCAAAGTCAATATTTTTTTTTTTTTAAATGGACCTATGGTAAGGTAAGGGGCCTGGAGCTGCAGCTCCAATAGCCCTATGTTAATCCAGCCCTGGTGGTGGTGAAGGGAGGGGTTTGGGGGTTTTAGACACAGGCAGGGGTGGTAGGGGGGTTAGACACAGGCAGGGGTGGTAGGGGGGGTTAGACAAAGACAGGGGTGGTAGGGTGGTTGGACACAGACAGGGGTGGAAAGGAAGGGGGTTAGACACAGACAGGGGTGGTAGGGGGGTTAGACACAGACTTTTTTCAGTGACGGCAGCGCCTATAGCGATCCCTCTTTCATCATCCTCCCCCTTTACGCTGTTGGCCGTCAGCCTGTCAGCTGACTTTCTCTTGTCAGCAGCAAAGGGGGGGGCCGCAGAGAGGATAGGCAGGTGGCCAGCTGTTCCGGTATGGCAGCGAGTGATCTGCCATTACCTGTAATAGCAGTGGCACCGGGCCATCCACATAGTGAGATAAGGAGCGGAGCGGGTGGGCAGAGCCTGATCGGACAGGACCACTGTCTTCTTGGGTGTCAATGTGCCGCCTCTCAGAACCTGTAGGGTATAAGGGGCAGCTGTCATTCCCATTCCTTGCCGCCCAATGTGCAGATGCAGGGTGTGGAATGCCCTGGCCACAATTGATTGGGCAGCGGTGGGTGGGAAGGACAGCTTTTTACTAGGTTTGATTCTGCTAACCCATCCCTACCCAATGTCAGTGGGGATAAGTGTTCTACAACATGCAGCAGTCGAACAAACATGGGACACACTTCATTAAGGCTCTGATCACACTAGCCGCACAATTTCGAGTGTGACTTTGGAGTACAACTTTTATGCAACTTTGATGAGACTTTGCACTGTCTGGCACTCAAGTAACATCAAAGTTGCAGCAAAGCAAAGTAGTGCAAGAACCTTAACTACTTGGCGACCAGCTCACATCGATATACGTTGGCAGAATGGCACGGACAGGCATAATAATGTACCTGTACGTTGCCCTTTAAGACGTGGCATTGTGGGCACGCGCGCACCGCGAGCTTTGTGAGTGTGATCGCGGGTCCCGCTGACTTGATGTCTCACGGAGAGAAAGAACGGGGAAATGCTGATGTAAACAAGCATTTCCCCATTCTTCCTAGTGACAGGACACTGAGGAGGCAGTGTCGTAACACACGTAGCCCATCCCCCCTACAGTTAAAACACATCCCTAGGACATACTTACCCCTTCAGCGCCCCCTCCTGGTTAACCCCTTCACTGCCAGTCACATTTACACAGTAATCAATGTGTTTTTAATTGCACTTATCTCTGTATAAATGTGAATGGTCCCAAAATAGCGCCAAAAGTGTCCGATCTGTCCACCATAATGTCGCAGTCTCGATAAAAATCGCTGGTCGCCGCCATTACTAGAAAATAAATTATTAATAAAAATGCCATAAAACTATCCCCTATTTTGTAGACGCTATAACTTTTGCGCAAACCAATCAATAAAATGCTTATTGCGATTTTTTTAATCAAAAATATGTAGAAGAATACATATCGGCCTAAACTGAGGGAAAAAAATGTTTTTTTATATATTTTTGGGGATATTTATTATAGCAAAAAGTAAAAAATATTGCGTTTTTTTTTTTCAAGATTGTCGCTCTTTTTTTGTTTATAGCGCAAAAAATAAAAACCGCAGAGGTAATCAAATACCACCAAAAGAGAGCTCTATTTGTGGGAAAAAAAGGACGTCAATTTTGTTTGGGAGCAGCGCCGCATGAGCGCGCAATTGTCAGTTAAAGCGGCACAGTGCCAAATCGCAAAAAGTGCTCTGGTCTTTGGCCAGCCAAATGGTCCGGGGCTGAAGTGGTTAAAGTCCATGTATAGAAGAGAAATCCAAATCAAAACAAAATTTGGTGTGACCACCCTTTGCCTTCAAAACATTATCAGTTCTTCTAGGTACACTTGTAAGCGGGGGGTAGAGTGTAGCGTTTCACAGAGGGAATCACACGTACCGACTTTATAAATCAGGCAACGTTTATCACCGGAGAGCCACTAGTAGAAAGAGTATTTACAGCAGTAAGGCACGTAGTTTCACTCCAAGCATGGGGGCACAGGTACGCAGCACAGTCACTTCTGATGTAAGTCGTAATTGTATTCATCAGCTCTATAGGCACTTTCCACTGACTAACACAGTATAAACCCAAGCACACGATGCGTATCTGTAGAGGCTGATATTCACACGTTACCCGGTAACAACGATATTCCTTCAGCAGATGGATATAGGCATCTGATACACTTGTCCCGCCCTCACAGCGAGGGCACCGGTTTTATTATCCGCAACGGGGAATCTTTCATCGGACCAGGATTGCTGATACAGGACTCCGTAGGAACCCTGAGCTATCCCTCACAGGCCGGAACACTCTCCCTATCTTCTCCTAAATCTCCCTCACAAACGGGTTCTCTGTCCCTGTCTATGCACACACGTCAACTGCCTAAACATGGCTGGGCTTTCCTATATAAGGTATCCACCCAAAAATGAGTAAATAGGTTAAGAGGGTCTGCACTTAGGACGTGTATGAAGGTTGCAGCCTCCCCAAATAGCCCCCTGTAAGAGGGCTCTAAATTATAAAATAAAGAGGATGAAAGGGGTGAGTGGCGCTACCTGTGTGCCAAATGGTGATCTACCAGAACACTCTTTAGTGGCTAAGTAGTTAAAAAAACACAGTGATATTGTTATAATAATTACAGCAAAACAGTTAACAGAAAAGTGGCGGTGTGATAATTATGATTGCTCGCCTACACCAGTAGGTAAATGCTAAAGCCCTCTGAGTGTGGGCACCAATTCTACACAGGAAAACTTATCACCAAAAATATAAATAACCTTTATAAATTAGTGGATCCATAATACTTTGTACAAATGATAATGAATCCTCTCCTTATATCAATCCATATAAAATCCAAACATAAGTTGCATGACAGTAGAGTGATCCTCTGCTTATAACAGTACATATAGTGTCCAAACCCTAAATTCAAAATGTATGTAAACCCAGAAAACAAAAACCAAAAACCAAAAAACAGAAAAGATACAAAAAAAATCGCACCAAAATTAAAAATCGCACCAAAATGCAATTTATTGCACATTCACATAGTGTCCAAACCCTGAATTCAAGATGCATGTAAACCCAGAAACGAAAAAAACAAAAAAAAAATGCAAGAAATCGCACCAAAAAACAGAAAAAGTGCAAAAAAAATTGCACCAAAATTAAAAAACCGCACCAAAATGCAATTTATCGCACCATATAAAAAACGCATGAGTGCATTCATTCCAGTGAAAGTGACTGTTCGTGCTTTAAAGAATTGTAACAGGTGACTTTAGTGCTCACAGAATCTTGACAGGTGACTTGCGTGCTCCCCCTCAAGGGTCCCCACTCACCAGCTCCTACTACCCCTACAGGGGTAATACACATGTAACTCCTTAAGGTAGGCAGGTAACCACTGGTGTCAGCCTCTGCAGTTCCTCGAGCAGCCTTGGGATATCTGAGTTGTAGTAATGGTAAATATTCATAATCCTCATAAAAAAGATAAATTGGCTCCCATAGTGCAGTATTTCCAGCACATCCGTTTATTAAAAAATTGTAAAAATATATAAAAGCTAACAGACAAAAAATGCAGTTCATGCAGCGTAATTCCTGCATTCCAAGGCTTCCACTTGGGCTCCAGCTTGCTGCCCCTCAAGTGTTTAGGATTCCTCACCAAGACTCTGTCTCCCGGTGTAAGTGGCAACAATTAAACAGTACTATACAGTATACAGAAATTCAAAAATGTGAAATATCCAAAAGTTGAAAATTCTAATATCCAAAAGTTAAAAATTCGAACATTCGGAAATTGGAAAAATTCGAAAATCCAAAAATCTCGAAAATAAGAACGAAAATCCAAAAAATTCAAAAGAACGAAAAACAAAAACAAAAATCCGAAAATTAGAAAACCTGAAAATTTGAAAATCTGAAATAATAACTAACTAATAATAACTATTACTAACTATTAAATTATAGGTATTGGCAGGGGAGTTGCTAGGTCTGCAAATGATCTGGGGCTAGAGCCCATAGCAACGGTCACCAACCTTTTCGCATGCCCGCGGGGGGGGGGGGGGGGGAGTGGTAAGCAATTTTTCATGGGCGATGGCTGGTGTTGGCGCTTTAATCATCATGGCATAATGGTTGATATGGTGTCAGGGTGATTGAAGTGCATTATTTCTATTGTTACATAATGAAGTGGTTCAGCTCACCATACTGCAGAATCAGTGGGAGCCCTGGGCGTGTCACTTGCCACATCTCCTGCCACCAGATGCAGCGTCTTACTTGCCACCGTCACCTGCAACTAGATGTGGATTGTCACTTGCCATGTCGCCTGCCACCAGAGGTGGATTGTCACTTGCCACGTCTCCTGCCTCCATTTGCAGATTGTCACTTGCCACATCTCTTGCCATCATTTGCAGATTGTAACTTATTTTAGTGAGAGCAGGAGAGCGGTGATGCGGGGCTGGCAGTGAGAGATGATGTCATCTCGCGGCTCCCCGCCGCACCTCTGACATTGAAGCAAGGGGGTCTGGCTGCAAAGTGGAGCTCCACGATGACCGTGCTGTGAGGGCGGAAGAGCGCCGATTTGTGGCGGACAGTGAGAGATTATGTCATCTCTCTGCTGCTCGCCGCACCTCGCTCAAAAATTGAAGAGGCCCGGCTGTGAAGAGCTCACTTCTTTCCTATCCTCCACCTCTCTCATGCAGCCAGCTCGCCTGCCGCAGCAGCCACAGCCCGCTGGTTAGGCAGGGACCCTGCGGAAAGAGACTCGGGGCTATAGCCCCAATAGCCACCCCCTAGCAACGCCCCTGGGTATTGGAATTTCTTTTGAAATTTGGCTTAGTGAATCTCCCTTGTGGCACTCTGCCGGTCAGAAAATAGATATTTCCGATCTCCCTGCCAGCATATTATGTCCCTGCCTGAAGATTCGGAGTAAAAGAGAAGCGCTGCCATCCACACTTCTCTTATAAGCAGAGTTGCTCAGTGGGAGATCTTTTCTACCCGCCGCCACACAGAGCAATAATGATAATGCACACAGGGTGTTCCCTGGCACATCTGCCACACCCTGTGTGCACTCCTATGATTCTCATACATGTCTATGGGAATGTAGAACCACCTTGAAGCAGGTCATCTGCAGAGCCAATGCACCTATTAATGAATTCTGAATGATCACAGAAGCCTCTTAAACTGATGTCAATTCAATACCACTGAAACAAGCCCAGGGCCCTTCAACACAGGTCCTTACTTTATCTCAGGCTGGTTCTCAGGGGTGAGAATCTTCATAATTAATTATTAATTATTAATTATTATTAATTAATTATATTACTAAAAGACCAAATTAACTTGGACTTTTCCTTACAAACATGGGACCAATCTCCTAACCAGAGTATCATGTCGGGGGGGGGGGGGGGGGGATTTTAGGATTAGTGATGTGATCTTCCTACTGACTGTGAGCCATATTTCGATTTGTATCTCTTGAAACTGAATAAATATCATTGAAAGAAAAAAATACATGACAAAGCTTTAAATAGTCCATACTAACAAATATTTTCTTTGTTTTCAGTATCAGAAGTGAGCCTGTCAAGGCCGATAAGCCGGCCACTACACCGAAGCCACCGACCAGCCAGCCACAACAGCAGCTAAGTGAAGAGCTGGTTTCCCATTTTTCCGAAGCTACTGGAATGTACCCAAGATGGACCAAACTGTAAGTTTTTTGTTAAAAATTCTTTCATATTTACAATGCAAAGCATAGTCATAGAAAATTAAAAAGTCCTCGGACCCAGATAACCTTGTGACTGGGTCACTACATAAAATGAGACTCGGTTCATCAAGCTTTAACACCAGGATAATTATATGTCTTTTCAAAATTGAAGTTATTTTCAGCTAAGGCCAAAGTGGTTTGAACATTACAGTCATATGGCTGAAAAAAGAGCCTTGTTCAGACGTTAAAGATTTGTAAATTGTCAATAAAAATATAAAAATAAAGTTAAGCCATTGCCAGAAGCGACATGTAAAAAAGCAGTATATAAAAGATTTGCAACCTTTATAAAAAAAGTGCAAAATTTACATAGTCCCTTATCACTGTCAGCTTCATCACACAATACATAGCCATAAGGCAGTTATAGAAAATAAGGACGACTGGATTTTAATTAGAACATATATAATTAAATTAATTATGTTTCTGAAGCCAGCCTGCATTATGCAGGAAACATCATATGAAGACAATGTTTTCATTAACGTTCACCTTAAAAAAGTACAATGTCTCCAAAGTTCATAGGTGTCCTATAGTCTACTCTTAGCCTGCAGTGTCTGGATTTGTTCTCTGGATTTCCTCTGTTATCCACATCAAAATAACTACCATTTTCCAGTTTGGCCTATACATATACTGTCCTCTGCCTTTTACTTACCTTACCAGAGCAGAATTGAGAAGATGTAGCCTGGCTGAAGAATTTGGTCTGATCACTTTAGGGAAAGTCCATCACTATAATCTCCGTTGTAGGATGGACATTTCTTTAGAGCTGAATCCACCCAGAACTGGTCTTTTGTGGTTTCGATGTAACCTTTCATGAAATGAAAATGTAAATTCTTTGTGGATTTAACTGGGCTTCTGACAATGAAAGGGGACCCATCAAATGGGAGAAATTACACATTATAGTACAAATATATTGAATGTGTTGGGTTTTTAAAACAATATAAATGACTTTCTTCTTTATGTCCTATTGTTATATTCTCTGTACCTTTTCTTACCAATATTTTCTTCTCCAGGTGTCTCAGACAAAACGATGGTGACTACAGTCAAGCCATGAACATCTTCCAGAAGATGAAGGCTGAAGATAAAATCCCCAACCATTTCTTCCTCAATAGGGGAAAGTTGGAGTCTATCCATGATGAGCTCTATGACAAGTTCATTGAAGTCACCGGAATGTTTGAAGAATACGCCGACAAGTACGTTTCTGATAAATCCATTGGGACACCCTGTTTCTGGGGAATGGTTTTCACACACGTTTTTGTTTTCCATTCTTTAACATCTAGTTCTGACAAATTCTCATATGAGATTGTCAATCCCATTTAGCTTTAGCAATATGAACATGTGGAAACCAAGCAAATGGTTTACCCCGTTTTACTTATTTAAATGGGTCCATATGTTATTTATTTTTTAATTTCATTAAAACAAAAAATGCTCTATTATCTTCTGCAACCCGTACTAACCTCCATATTTCTTTACAGGTGTCTTCGGGAAAGCAACTGGGTCTGGGCACAGTCTTTGAATGATTTCAACTTCCTGAATTTAGAAGGCCAAATTCCACCACAATGTTTTTACCGACATGAGGGACAGACCATCTTCCCATCAAACAAAAACATGATGGTCTTTGAATTTGCCAGCATGACCAACATGCACCCTCAGTGGGCGGAAAAGTAAGTCTGGGTTTCCATTTCTATTCTATTGTTTTTTTATGTAATTAAAGCTAGCCATACACTAGGAGATTTTCATCAGGAGCCAGCTGAAATTCGCTCCATGTGTGGCCCTGTCTCCACCCTGCTGCCTGACAATCTTTGATTGAAAATATTTGGACCAACAAGGACTGGATGCAGCTACTGTGTGGGTATTCTGAAGGCCATCCCCATCGGCTGTCAGAATACACTAGGAGCAGCAGGATGGATGGGGAACGCAATTACATTTTAATATTATTATGCCTCAGAATTACTCTAGTGATCTCCAAGTTTGCTTTTTATGTTGAAGGACTTTTGTTCTTTGCATTCACAAACAAGTCTATAGGAATGTAAAAGCCGTATGAAGCAGGTCAAATGCAGGTAAGAAGGAGGCCAACTGCAGGTCATGTACACCTGTCAATGAATTCTGAATAATTTCAGAAATATCTTAAACTAATATTAAACGTCAATATTGATAGCCCAAATTCCGTCTACACAATCCCTTTGACAACAGTTTTTCCTTTTCTAACGGCCTACTTTTTTCCTGGTGGTACAAAACCTTTATTGTACTTGTCCATGGTGGAATTGTGTCCCGCTCAGAGAAGAGTGTAGTCCTTTACTGCTCTTCTGTATGAATTCTAGGCTTTTATATCGCCCCTTACCAATGAGATAATCGATTCGCTGGATCTCTGCCAAAATGGAAGTGACCCAGGAAGTCAGAGGGAAATGTTGTATCATTGTTTCCACTATATATACATGCTGCTTGGAAATTAAATGTTGAGTTTTGTGTATAAATCTTATTTCCTGGTGCATCATGGCAGCATACATATGGGTTGTGACTCCGCCCCCACAACCTGATAGGTCTGGTTAACTATAAATCAAAGACAGACCCGGCTCACAGCGTTCTCCTTTTTTTCCTCACCTGATCAGGACTGAAATCGCGAGGTATCCCTTACCGTTTGTCGCCCCAGCCAGGTTCAGCCTCTCCTGGGTGGAAGTCCTTCCTGTACAGTCTCTAAATGAGACTATATGGTTGGAGCCCCATTCTGATGGTCTTGGGGGCATATTTCAGCCTCTCCTGGGCGGAAGTCCTTCCTCTACAGTCTCTAAATGAGCTATATGGTTGGAGTCCCATTCTGGTGGTGCAGGCTTCTCAAAGAAAGCTTTAAACAAGCTTTGACGTAAGTGACAGCGTTTCCTTTTTCTTTCCATATGCTTTTTACTACTTTTCTCTGTGTTATGGGCGTTTGCCATTCCCAAGATGGCTTCAGAAGTGCAAGTACACTCTGAGAGGCAGGAAGTGATGCGGTCTCTGTGTTTCCTGTCTAGAGCTTTTCCAGGATGGTGATCTGAACATGCTCAGGCACTGATATCATCACTAATGGCAAATGTAAGTTCTAAATGGTTTAACGGCATTTTTGGGCAACAAATGGTTGAGCTCTCTACTCATGCATGCTGGATGCTTATGTGGTCATTGTTTGCAGGTATGTTTTCCCTTTTTATAGCATTCACCTGTGTTTTTCCCATCTCCTTCTCAGTGTTGCTCTAGGATCATTGTGCTCTTTATGGCATTCACCTGGACTCTTCCTATCCCCTTTTCAATGCTTTCTCTGGGATCACTGTGTTGGGCTCAGTTTCCACTAGTGCGACTTGTCACTGCAGTCACATGACAAGCTGTACCCCATGATTTCCAATGAGTACCATTCATGTGTGTGTCCATATGTGTGTCCATAGACCTCAAGAATACACAGGCATTGCTTCAAGTCGCATCAAATTTGCGGCAAAATCATGCGACTTTCAGGTCGTAATAGTGGAGACTTATGATTATGCTGTTTTTCATTTCAGTCTGCTGCTTTGCTCTGTTTCTATGGGAAACGCTGGCCAGTCAGACCACCCATTGCCTTTAAGGTATAGGGATTAGGTAAATAGTGAAGTTTGAGAAAAAGAGAGCCAATATCTATAGTCCTGTAAGGACTACAGGATGGAGGGAGCCTTCTGACGGTCAAGACAAGTCACCATCTAAGAACAGACATCCAGGCGATGTTGATTAAACACATCATCTCACCCCTCATTATCATTGCTCCCCGTTTACAAACATCACAAGTTACCAGCCCTAATAGTCGCTGCATTTGTTGTGGAAAGTCATTGCCTGCCAAGCTAGTATGTCAAATTTGCCTGGAACAAGTACTATACAGCCGTGCAAGGACCTCAAGAGAAGAGAGCCTGCTAAAAGCCAGAACAGTCACCGTTCCAGCGCAGACATACAGGCAACATTGATCAATGTCATCATCTCGCCTCTCATTTTGTTTGCTCCCTGTTTACAAATACCACAGATTGCCAGCCCTAATGGTTGCGGCTTTCTTGGTGGAAAGTCATTGCTTGACAAGCTACAGTGCATGAATTGCCTAGCACTTCCAACCAGAGCCAGTAGGTGGTATCCAAATAGGAAAGCTTGTCATGAGAATAAAGCGTTAAAGGGGCCCAAAGCTTTGAAGATTGCCAAATAGAGACTTTTTTGCAAGGGCAGCTAAGGACGCAATTACCTGGGCTGAAATGGAGGAAACTCTCCACAAGGTTAGAAAGTACTAATTTCCTTCACTGAACAACTGGAAGAGTTATTCCAGGAAGAATTGAAGGGGGTCAGAAAAAAATGCCCTTATAAACAGGGTGTCAAAACTGTATACCCTGAAAAAGCAAAAGGTCAAACTGCTGCAGTCTCCTCTGATGATGGATGCATCATGAATGTAGCTGGCAAAACATGTCACATTCAAGGAGGCTCTAGTCCGAAAATTAGATCTAGATCTGAAGTGATCCTACATACTGTAACCATCTGCAGGTGCTGGCACACCAGCAATAACTGGACTGAATACCAGGACTCTGAGGAAAGTGGCAGGGTCTGCATCCCTTTAGACAAGATACTCCCAAAAGGGAATCACATCAAAAATGAAATTTTTATTGCAGTGGATGCCAAAAAATCAGACTTTTATCTTGGTGCAGACTTCTGGGAAAATCAATGAACCAGTCATACAAGCAGGACGTCAATTTTGTTTGGGAGCCACGTCGCACGACTGCACAATTATCAGTTAAAGCAACGCAGTGCCGAATTGCAAAAAGTGCTCTGGTCTTTGGCCAGCCAAATGGTCCGGGGCTTACGTGGTTAAATAACCCCGTCTGGAAGAAGTGAAGAGACAAGGTGGTAACAGCTTTGTAAGAGCTGAAATTGGCGGCATACTCTGTGGTGGATGTGTCAGACGTCAATTGATGTTTTTCAAGAACGGTGTTCCCCGCGGTCATGGCAAGGAGTGCATTATGTCCGAAGCCATGGTTGGTGGATCCCACCAAAAAAAAAAAAAATTCTTGCACCAGAACACAGATCCAATCTATTTGGGAGTAGACAGTATACAGCCATCTCAAGGGTGACCATTAGCAGGTCAGGACGAATATCATCTGGCAAAATACAGAAAATTCCAGAAGGTCCAGCATTCAGGTGCCGACTCCCAAGTAGATACCAGGAGGCAAAATCCTAAGGACCGGGGAAAAGATTAGTAAACGAACTGGAGAAGTACCCAATCTTCATTATTGAAGCCTTAACGATCTAAGGCTCTTGTCTTAGGAGAACAGCGGAAGTCCTTTTTAAGGGTGCACTAATCCAGGGGGTGCCTGTGAGAATCTTACGCACACACCTGGATGGAAAATCTTCAGGATCAGTGGGCCATATCAGCAGGCCCGGATTTACTCCCTTTGCCGCCCCAAGGCCAGGTCCTTCAATGCCGCCCCCCCCCCCCCCACACACACACACACACACACCACCATTCTCGTCCTTTATCGATGACTGCAACAATAGATCAATTAAAAACATATCTCCACTATATACTCCCCTCTATCATCACTATATACTCCCCTCTATCATCTCTATATACACCCCTCTATCATCACTATATACTCCCCTCTATCATCTCTATATACTCCCCTCTATCATCTCTATATACTCCCCTCTATCATCTCTATATACTCCCCTCTATCGTCTCTATATACTCCCCTCTATCATCTCTATATACTCCCCTCTATCATCTCTATATACTCCCCTCTATCGTCTCTATATACTCCCCTCTATCGTCTCTATATACTCCCCTCTATCGTCTCTATATACTCCCCTCTATCGTCTCTATATACTCCCCTCTATCGTCTCTACATACTCCCCTCTATCGTCTCTATATACTCCCCTCTATCGTCTCTATATACTCCCCTCTATCATTACTATATACTCCCCTCTATCATCACTATATACTCCCCTCTATCATCACTATATACTCCCCTCTATCATCACTATATACTCCCCTCTATCATCTCTATATACTCCCCTCTATCATCTCTATATACTCCCCTCTATCATCTCTATATACTCCCCTCTATCATCACTATATACTCCCCTCTATCATCACTATATACTCCCCTCTATCATCACTATATACTCCCCTCTATCATCTCTATATACTCCCCTCTATCGTCACTATATACTCCCCTCTATCGTCTCTATATACTCCCCTCTATCGTCTCTATATACTCCCCTCTATCGTCTCTATATACTCCCCTCTATCGTCTCTATATACTCCCCTCTATCGTCTCTATATACTCCCCTCTATCGTCTCTATATACACCCCCCTCTATATACAGGTATACAGACAGGCTAGGACAGTATATAGGCAGGCTAGGATGGAATACAGGCAGGCTAGGACGGTATACAGGCAGGCTAGGACAGTATACAGGCAGGCTAGGACGATATACAGGCAGGCTAGGACGGTATACAGGCAGGCTAGGACGGTATACAGGCAGGCTAGGACAGTATACAGGCAGGCTAGGACGATATACAGGCAGGCTAGGACAGTATACAGGCAGGCTAGGACGGTATACAGGCAGGCTAGGACGATATACAGGCAGGCTAGGACAGTATACAGGCAGGCTAGAACGATATACAGGCAGGCTAGGACAGTATACAGGCAGGCTAGGACAGTATACAGGCAGGCTAGGACAGTATACAGGCAGTATACAGGCAGGCTAGGACGGTATACAGGCAGGCTAGGATGGTATACAGGCAGGCTAGGACGGTATACAGGCAGGCTAGGACGGTATACAGGCAGGCTAGAACAGTATACAGGCAGGCTAGGACGGTATACAGGCAGGCTAGGACGGTATACAGGCAGGCTAGGACGGTATACAGGCAGGTTAGGACGGTATACAGGCAGGCTAGGACAATATACAGGCAGGCTAGGACGGTATACAGGCAGGCTAGGACGATATACAGGCAGGCTAGGACGGTATACAGGCAGGCTAGGACGATATACAGGCAGGCTAGGACGGTATACAGGCAGGCTAGGACGGTATACAGACAAGCTAGGACGATATACAGGCAGGCTAGAACAGTATACAGGCAGGCTAGGACGATATACAGGCAGGCTAGGACGATATACAGGCAGTCTAGGACAGTATACAGGCAGGCTAGGACGATATACAGGCAGGCTAGGACGGTATACAGGCAGGCTAGGACGGTATACAGGCAGGCTAGAACGGTATACAGGCAGGCTAGGACGGTATACAGGCAGGCTAGGACAATATACAGGCAGGCTAGGACGGTATACAGGCAGGCTAGGACGGTATACAGGCAGGCTAGGACGGTATACAGGCAGGCTAGGACAATATACAGGCAGGCTAGGGCGGTATACAGGCAGGCTAGGACAATATACAGGCAGGCCAGGACGGTATACAGGCAGGCCAGGACGGTATACAGGCAGGCCAGGACGGTATACAGGCAGGCTAGGACGGTATACAGGCAGGCCAGGACAATATACAGGCAGGCTAGGACGGTATACAGGCAGGCTAGGACGGTATACAGGCAGGCTAGAACAGTATACAGGCAGGCTAGGATGATATACAGGCAGGCTAGGACGGTTTACAGGCAGGCTAGGACGGTTTACAGGCAGGCTAGGACGGTATACAGGCAGGCCAGGACAATATACAGGCAGGCTAGGACGGTATACAGGCAGGTTAGGACAATATACAGGCAGGCTAGGATGGTAGGCAGGCTAGGACGATATACAGGCAGGCTAGGACAATATACAGGCAGGCCAGGATGGTATACAGGCAGGCTAGGACGATATACAGGCAGGCTAGAACAGTATACAGGCAGGCTAGGACGATATACAGGCAGGCTAGGACGATATACAGGCAGGCTAGGACGGTATACAGGCAGGCTAGGACGGTATACAGGCAGGCTAGGACAATATACAGGCAGGCTAGGACGGTATACAGGCAGGCTAGGACGGTATACAGGCAGGCTAGGACGGTATACAGGCAGGCTAGGACAATATACAGGCAGGCTAGGACGATATACAGGCAGGCTAGGACGATATACAGGCAGGCTAGGACGATATACAGGCAAGCTAGGACGATATACAGGCAGGCTAGGACGGTATACAGGCAGGCTAGGACGGTATACAGGCAGGCTAGGACAATATACAGGCAGGCTAGGGCGGTATACAGGCAGGCTAGGACAATATACAGGCAGGCCAGGACGGTATACAGGCAGGCTAGGACGGTATACAGGCAGGCTAGGACGGTATACAGGCAGGCTAGGACGGTATACAGGCAGGCCAGGACAATATACAGGCAGGCTAGGACGGTATACAGGCAGGTTAGGACAATATACAGGCAGGCTAGGACGGTAGGCAGGCTAGGACGATATACAGGCAGGCTAGGACGGTATACAGGCAGGCTAGGACGATATACAGGCAGGCTAGGACGATATACAGGCAGGCTAGGACGATATACAGGCAGGCTAGGACGATATACAGGCAGGCTAGGACGGTATACAGGCAGGCTAGAACAGTATACAGGCAGGCTAGGACGATATACAGGCAGGCTAGGACGATATACAGGCAGGCTAGGACGGTATACAGGCAGGCTAGGACGGTATACAGGCAGGCTAGGACGATATACAGGCAGGCTAGAACAGTATACAGGCAGGCTAGGACGATATACAGGCAGGCTAGGACGATATACAGGCAGGCTAGGACGGTATACAGGCAGGCTAGGACGATATACAGGCAGGCTAGGACGGTATACAGGCAGGCTAGGACGATATACAGGCAGGCTAGGACGATATACAGGCAGGCTAGGACGGTATACAGGCAGGCTAGGACGATATACAGGCAGGCTAGGACGATATACAGGCAGGCTAGGACGATATACAGGCAGGCTAGGATGGTATACAGGCAGGCTAGAACAGTATACAGGCAGGCTAGGACGATATACAGGCAGGCTAGGACGATATACAGGCAGGCTAGGACGGTATACAGGCAGGCTAGGACGGTATACAGGCAGGCTAGGACGGTATACAGGCAGGCTAGGACGGTATACAGGCAGGCCAGGACAATATACAGGCAGGCTAGGACGGTATACAGGCAGGTTAGGACAATATACAGGCAGGCTAGGACGGTAGGCAGGCTAGGACGGTATACAGGCAGGCTAGGACAATATACAGGCAGGCCAGGACAATATACAGGCAGGCCAGGACGGTATACAGGCAGGCTAGGACGATATACAGGCAGGCTAGAACGGTATACAGGCAGGCTAGGACGGTATACAGGCAGGCTAGGACAATATACAGGCAGGCTAGGACGATATACAGGCAGGCTAGGACGATATACAGGCAGGCTAGGACGGTATACTGGCAGGCTAGGACGGTATACAGGCAGGCTAGGACAATATACAGGCAGGCTAGAACAGTATACAGGCAGGTTAGGACAATATACAGGCAGGCTAGGATGGTAGGCAGGCTAGGACGATATACAGGCAGGCTAGGACAGTATACAGGCAGGCCAGGACAATATACAGGCAGGCCAGGACAATATACAGGCAGGCCAGGACGGTATACAGGCAGGCCAGGACGGTATACAGGCAGGCCAGGACGGTATACAGGCAGGCTAGGACGATATACAGGCAGGCTAGAACAGTATACAGGCAGGCTAGGACGATATACAGGCAGGCTAGGACGGTATACAGGCAGGCTAGGACGGTATACAGGCAGGCTAGGACGGTATACAGGCAGGCTAGGACAATATACAGGCAGGGACAATATACAGGCAGGCTAGGACGATATACAGGCAGGCTAGGACAGTATACAGGCAGGCTAGGACGATATACAGGCAGACTAGGCTCTAGCCTAGGGGAGAGAGAGAGAGAAGGTGATGATCATGAGGAAGAGAGGGGGGAGGAAGAAGGTGCACAGCACAAAGGGGTGGGAGCAGAGAGGGGGGTTATTCTGGGGGTCTCACTCACCAATTATGCTCTCCCATTCAGGCTGGTCTCCCCCAGGGCTGTGGCAGCTATTGTTTGATAACAGAACTCCCCTCACAGCACAGTACAGTGCATTGCATGCATGTGGCTGGAGTGTGGGCGGGCACAAATGGGAGGCGGAGTATTGGATTGGAGAAGCAGTGCAGTGAGGGAGGGGTTAGGAAGACAGTGGAGACCGAACACAGCCTGACTCCTGCACAAGCTAGCTGGCTTTCCACCCTCTCACTGTGTTACTGTGACAGGATGCCAGAGGCTGTGGAGCGCCGGAGTTAGAGGGGAATAGTTATCCTTAATCTCCACTCCATACAAGTCTTGCTGCCTGGGAGAGAAGACGCTCCTCCTGCAGCTGCCCACAGACTCCACCCCCTGCTCTCCTTTCTAGTCAGAACAGCTTGTTTGTCCTCATCCCCGCCCTGCTCATACAGAGCTCCGAATGAGGTTAGTGCAGCGGCGCCGCCCCTGCACTACTGCCGCCCCGAGGCCTGGCCTCGGTGGCCTTGTGGGAAATCCGGCCCTGCTATCAGCTATAGTGACGTGACATTGGTGGAAGTTTAAGGGAGGTCCGCCTTTCTGGTGCAATAATTTTTATTGAAAAGTATAATATCATGACAAACTCACCCATGCAGGGGCATAATTCAATGAGCAATAACGATCATATAACATTGACAGGTTGGAAGTCCACCTTTCAATTTCTTCCAGTCAGCCAGGCTACCAGAGTTGATGGAAAAGTAAAAAATTTTGGTCCAGTTTGTAGCTGGGTAAAAAAAAAAACGAACAATCGTGAAGGTTCTGGTTACCCAAAGGAGATGAGGATTCAGTTCACCTCTGTTCCTAGCAAAAAAAAATTATAAAAAATAAATAAATAAATAAAAACTAGGTAATCTGTGCCCAGTGCAAAAGTTAAAAAAAAAAAAAAAAGATTTTGACAAGCAGCACAGGAAGTTAGAGTCGTGCAAGATGGAAAACCTCCATTTAATTATAATATTCATAAATCTGGGAGACTGGATTCTCCTGTAGGTTTATCAGACACCTACTTCCCAATTCATCCTCAATTTCTCTACCAGTTTGAGTCCTTCCCCCTTCGGTCTGTATATCTCCCCCAGGGCATTCACAAAGGTCTTACTGTCTGCAACAGCGACGGGAAAAAATTCAGTAGAAGCTTTGGGAGTGAAATCTCTTCCAGCAGAACAGTGCCGGAGTATCCTTGGTTCTTCGTAACTGACAAATTGTTTAAGATGGAACATTATCACATCAGACCCCAGCTAGAAAGTTGGGGGACCCATTTCAAAGAGCAGGCTGCTCAAAGTCATGGGATGTTAAGCTTATGAGGAATAGTATTTAATTTTCTTGAACCGAGTAGTGTTCAAAGCACTTCTGTTATTCACTCCTCTTAGCAAGAGGAGCAAGAATTGTTCTGTGCCTAGACAGCAGTGGAAGGAATAGTTGCAAATATACCATTTTGGTTTAGGAGGCTCTAGTGTCTCTCTATCCTACTCTTAAGCATTGAATCACCACTGCCGCTTCCAGTGATGACGGATCCGCTCTCTCATGGACAGTTTTGCCATCCAGTTCCAACAGACTACATTTGATGGCATGGAAATTGAGAGGCAGTGGCTACCAAGTCAAGCATGCTCAGTGCAGGTAGTGCCTACCTTGTGTCAAACCAGGGAGGTCTTCATGAATAAGATTGACCAAAGAATATGGGAAAATAATGCAGATCTCACACAGCAAAAGCCTGGAGTCCTTTATTACCTAAATCAGCCAAGGTTCTACAGTTCTTACAACTGGGGCTGAACAGGCGCCTAGGTTTAAATAGGTTTAAAGCTCAAAGTTTAGCCTTGTCTGCACTTGCAAGAGTTTAAGGAGTCCTTAACCCTTTAGTGATGCAATTCTTAAAGGCTTGCATGAAGTTATAGACCTCCCAGGAAACCATTTTTCCCTAGGTGGAACTTGCTTATGGTTCTCATTTCTATCAAGGCCTCATTTCTATCCCACAGAATCAACTACACTCTGCAAACCCTAAAGACCATATTTCTGGTTGCTACAACCTCTGTGAAAAAGGATGTCAGAACTACAGGCTTTGTACTCAAGGAGCCTCACTTAACGTTCTACCCGGACAGAATAGTCCTAAAACTCCAGACTGCTTTTATCCATGGGGTGTCTTGACTATTGGATAACAGATGTCTATTAAACATTACCCAACCATTATACTCCTATTCCCAATAATGAGACCACACCAGCTTCTGGAGTATAAAACAAAGGCCGTAGCAGCCTACTTTATTAACTTAACATAAAATTATATATCAAAAATATAAAACTTCCGTCATCTAGAAAAACAAACATCTGTTATGCAACCTGGATCAAAAAAGAACGTTGGTCTGAGCAATAGCTTTAACAAATCCATCTGATGGCCATAACAACTATAGCACTGCAGCCCTAAACCAAAAATCTCCAATAGGCCTCAAGCCGACAAGCTGGCTCAGAGACTGCCGTGACTGCAGTGCCCCATATCACTTCCCGGCTAACCGGGAACCAAAAACCTCCGGACCCATATCAACGTTGGATCCCCACTCTTACTTTTTAGCCATCTTCCTTCCCTTGCCCAGACCAACGCCCGCCACTGCCACGACAATCTCTCTTCTTTCACCTGTTGACAAAAGAAAAACCACAAACCCAACGACAATAACATATCTTATTACTAGGGAGGGTGGGCGGGAACTTTCCACGATCTTCTGCTATCCCTCCCAGAGCGGGAAGCCCTTTTAAGTGTCCCCTCCCCTAATTCTCCCTCCCCCTCGGCTCCACCATAATCCTCTATCATTAACCCTTACCCTGTTCCCACTGTCATGTTCGCCCTTTGCCTACAGCATTGCATGCTGTTGCTCCAGGCTTTTCTTGACTATTGGATAACAGATGTCTATTAAACATTACCCAACCATTATACTCCTATTCCCAATAATGAGACCACACCAGCTTCTGGAGTATAAAACAAAGGCCGTAGCAGCCTACTTTATTAACTTAACATAAAATTATATATCAAAAATATAAAACTTCCGTCATCTAGAAAAACAAACATCTGTTATGCAACCTGGATCAAAAAAGAACGTTGGTCTGAGCAATAGCTTTAACAAATCCATCTGATGGCCATAACAACTATAGCACTGCAGCCCTAAACCAAAAATCTCCAATAGGCCTCAAGCCGACAAGCTGGCTCAGAGACTGCCGTGACTGCAGTGCCCCATATCACTTCCCGGCTAACCGGGAACCAAAAACCTCCGGACCCATATCAACGTTGGATCCCCACTCTTACTTTTTAGCCATCTTCCTTCCCTTGCCCAGACCAACGCCCGCCAAAGCATCCCAATAGTAATACCTTACTCTTGGGTGCTCCTCCACACCCGAATAGCTCGCTGTATACCGTCTTGTAGGCCCAAAGCCCACAAATCCGTCCCCACCTCATTAAGATGTACCCCATCACGTCTTAAGTACCTCCATGTCTCGAATTCCAGTTCACTATGCCTGATTGCCAACCCTCCACAACTAACCACAAATTTACTCACTTCCCTATTAATCTTCTTCCTAGCTCTATTCACCCCCTCCACTGACCTGGCCATTCTCCAACACATGCGGGCAACCATGTCCGACCAGACGATGATCATTTTTGGAAATTCCTTCCCTAAGCGCCAGACGTCAAATTTAATGTCTCGCGTAATGTCTATCATTGAGCGAATACCAAGATCATTGCCGCCCACATGTATTACCAGCACATCCGGAGGGCCCTCCCTGTTTGCATAACGTTGTACCTCCTGAACCAACCTGCCCCACAACATCCCTGGTATACCAAACCATTTTAAGTACACTTCCCGTCTATCAAAGCCTAACTGCCTACCCTCAGGTCGGGCGTCTCCCCTCCGAGCCCCCCAACACACATAAGAATGGCCCATAATCCAGACCACTCTTGGAGCTGCACCTGAAATTAAAAGAAAACAAACCATGCTCAACATTGACCAGTTAACTACTGTCCCACCGGCCATAAAACCACAAAAACAAACCTAATTCCTTACAATCTTACCGCTAGTTGAGGTCGCACATAAGATTGAAATCTGTTAGACTCCCACCGCCCAATCCGTTTTATTGTTTCCACATCCATACCCAATCTGGCCGCCTCTGTTGCGGCTCCTATCCGGAATGAATGTGATGAAAATTCCCGCTCCTCAAGTCCCAGCCCAAGCAAACATTTTCTAAAAACAGCAATAAACTGAAAACGCGATAACATATCTCCATTTGAATGTATTAATAAAGGGCCCTGACAGTCCGGCCTAACTTTCAAAAATTCCCTTACTGCACCCACTGGGCACTGAGGGGATCCCTGGATGGAATAAACTCGCACCATCCTGCCTCTCCCCTCCTGATCTGTCTTAGACTTCCGTAGGAATATCGATACCCCGTCCTCCTCGAGTGTAACCTCTTTAAAACCAACTCCTCCTTGCACTGTTTTTGAAGGGCTAACCAACTCCCCTATCCTGAATGCACCAAAAAATGCTAATACAAAAGCTACCTTAAACAAACTAACTTCGTACTCAGACGAACAGACCCCCCTCAATTGTTCCACAATACCCCCCAGTATCTCAAAAGTTACTGGTCTCCTCGAATCGCGCTGAACCGCCGCCCTCCGATAACCTTTCAACGCCTGTCTCACCCAAAAGTCCTTGGTGAAGTCGGGCTGCCCTTGTAGCTTAAAAAGGAAAGCTAAACCAGCTAGCTGTATACTGATCACAGATACCGACGCACCCTCGTTAAATTTTCTTGCCAGATAATACAGTAATAGCGAACGCACTCCCTGCCCTATAAGTTCCTCCCTCAACGCTCGCCCAAAGGACATCCATTCCTGCCAAACCTTATTGTATGCTGCCCAAGTCGCCCCACTTACCGACCGCTTAATCCATCCCTCGACGACTCCAGTGCAATCTCCCACAGCCAGTCTGGACAAGGCACCCCCTGTTGCTCCGCTTCCGGCGCCAACTCTCTGAACCTGTCCCACTGGAAGCGAGACAACGCATCAGCAATCACGTTTTCCACCCCCGGTAAGTGAACAGCATGAATGAAGACATTCAGTTGTAAGCATCTTAACACTAAGTGTTGCAGCATCCTGATCACCGGCGGAGATGACGCCGTGACCCTGTTTATCACTTGCACCACCCCCATGTTGTCCCCATGAAAACGCACTTTCAGATCCCTGAACGATGCGCCCCATAACTCAACTGCCAGTACCACTGGAAACAGTTCCAGCAAAACCAGGTTCTTCGTGAAACCCTCTTGTACCCACGATTGAGGCCATGGACCTGCGCTCCATCGCCCTTGAAAGAACGCCCCAAAACCTGTTGATCCAGCGGCATCAGTGAATAGTTCCAAGTCAAAATTACTGACTGGACCCGACATCCACATTGCCCTACCGTTAAAGGATTCCAGAAAGGTATTCCAGACCCTGAGATCTTCCCTATGTGTTTTAACTAAACGAACAAAATGTGTTGGGGATTTGATCCCACTCGTGCTGGCCGCCAGCCGGCGACTAAACACTCTCCCCATCGGTAATATGCGGCAAGCAAAATTCAGCTTGCCCAAAACCGATTGTAACCTTCTCAGTTGTACCTTTTTCAGACCTATCAAACCTGCCACTTCCTTCCTCAAATCGACCAAATTTCTCCTCCGGTAATCTGCATTCCATCGCATCCGAATCTAATACAATACCCAAGAACGTGATGACCGAGCAGGGTCCCTCCGTCTTATCAGCTGCTAATGGAATGCCAAATTTTTCTGCTATGTGCTGCAATGACGCTAGTAGCACTGCACAGACTCTAGAATCCGCCGGGCCAATGCATAAAAAATCATCCAAGTAGTGAATTAGCGAATTCACTCCGGATACATCCCTTACTACCCACTCTACAAAGGAGCTGAATTGTTCGAACAGCGCACACGATACCGAACAACCCATCGGTAGGCATTGATCAACGTAGAATCCACCATTCCAATGACACCCCAGTAACCGAAAGCTCTCGGGGTGCACTGGCAGGAGTCGAAAAGCTGATTCCACGTCTGCCTTTGCCATCAACGCCCCTTTTCCATAGTGGCGCACCCACCTTACCGCAGCATCAAACGACGTATATGTCACTGAGCACGCTTCTTGGTCAATGGCATCATTCACGGATCCCCCTTTTGGGAAGGATAAGTGGTGAATGAGCCTAAACTTATTGGGCTCTTTTTTGGGCACCACACCTAGAGGTGATACCACCAAATCCGCCACTGGCGCCACTGGAAAAGGTCCGCTCATTCTACCCAATGCAACCTCCTTCTGTAGTTTTTCCAAAACCACTTCCGGATGTTGCAAGGCTGACTTTAAATTTTTGGGTACTGGGGGGACAGCTGCTAGATTGCATGGAATCCTAAATCCTACCGTAAAACCTTCTTCTAATAGCCGTGCTGCTTGCCTGTCAGGGTACTTACCGAGAAACGGTCGCATCCTTTCCACCATCACCGGAGTCCTCCCTTTTGTTCCCAGCTTCTCCCTGACGACCTTTTCCTTGCTTAAAACACCTGGATGACGGATGTGTTCCCCCGCAGCCAGAGCATTCGTGTTTAAACTTACATGATCCTCCGAACCTGCAGACCCCGGAATTGTACTGCCAACAGACCCCTTTTTTGTTTCCAGCCGCATGTCCCTGGGTTGACGGTCCACCGGCTCCCCCCTGAAAAAACGGATTCGGTGCCCTCGCCGTCGTCATCAAACGCATCCACAGACTGATGTCTTTGTGGTCCCAACGTAGTTCCGGGCGCACTGCTCTCCGCTGCCTGAACTGTTCGTCGTACCTCAACCATGCCGTACCCCCATATACTCTATACGCTTCCCCGATTGCGTCCTGATAGCAGAAAAGTGCCGAACAATGTTCCGGCTGTCTTTCCCCTATCACGCTAGCCATGATTGCAAACGCTTGCAACCAATTCGTAAATGTCCGAGGTATCAGCCTATACCTCCTCTTCTCCTCGTCTTCCTTTTTGGAATCATCCGGCTTGACTCTATCAAGATTGAATTTTTCCAAGGGCAATAATGAAAATATTTCTACATACTCACCCTTCCATAATTTTTCCCGAACCTCCTGTTTCAGGTGAGCCCCCAACGGTCCTTCGTAGCACACGTACACCTCGCAGCGGGCTGCGTCCGCCAACCTAACAATATCTTTTCTCGTCGCAGCCTCCCCTGACTGCGCCGCCTTGTCCTTCCCCTGCGCTGCTACGCTCGCCACGGCCTCCTGCGCTGGCACCGCGACATCGGCTGCAACTGTAGGTATGGCCCCCCGCCCTGTGTTATCTAATTCCTTTTCCGTCTGCGGTACCCATGCAGCTATTGGCCCCCCCGCCGGCTTCTCTGCTGCCTCCAGCCTCTGCACAAGCTCCTTAATTCCTGTCAAAAAACCCAAAAATCCCGGAGCACCTCCCCCCATGTCAGTTCCTACCCTACTTTCCACCGAACCTCCAACCCCAGCTCCTGACACTGTTGCATTATTTAAGCTAGCATTTGCAGTATCATGTGTTAACTCACCGGGCTGCATAGGTGTCGCCCCATCAGCCGACCGTCTGCTTTCTCCTGGCCCCCTCCTCCTGGGCAGCTGGGCCGTCTCCTCTTCCGATCCGGACATCTCTTCTCCCCCGCTCCGACCCGCGTCTTCTTCCGCATCGGATACTGGCCCGCCCGGGACGTTGACCGCGGCTGCCGCACTACCCGCAATCCTTTCCTTCCTCCGCGCAGCGAATCCTCCCGTTGACTTCCGGACAGCCTTCCCAGGACCGGTGTGGGCTACCGCAGTCCTGCCGGCCTCCGCTCTGGTTGTTATTAAGCCAGTCCTGTTCCTCCCTCTATCCTGCCTGTCCCCTGCCGAAGCGATGGAAGGCCCAGGGACAACTACAGGCGTTGCATTGGCAGCGATGGCGGAGCTCCCCGCCGTCTTCCTGGGGGCGGGGCTTGCGCTCCCCGCGCGTCTACCGCTATTGGGCCTATCTCCTGTCCGTCCTCCTGCTGGGGTCCTCTCCTGTCCTGTCGGGGCCGCCCGCCCGCTGACCCGCTCTCTTCCCGCCGATCGTTTTGCTGGTGGGCCCCCCTGTACATTGGGCACCATGTTACCCGGGTGCCGCTGTGGATTAGTAACGCGGTCCGGTGAGAACCGCTCAGGCGGTCGGGAGCGGCGCGCTCTGTTACTGCCTCTCTCTCCCTCACTAGCTAGCGCGCTGGGAGCCCGGATCGCTGCTGAGATTGTCTCCTGCAGCCATTCCGCCCCCCGCACCGCCGCTTCTTCCCTTAACTGGGCCATGAGCCCTTCTAAATCAGACATGGTGTGGCACTGACCTGCTCCCTGAACTTTCCACGATCTTCTGCTATCCCTCCCAGAGCGGGAAGCCCTTTTAAGTGTCCCCTCCCCTAATTCTCCCTCCCCCTCGGCTCCACCATAATCCTCTATCATTAACCCTTACCCTGTTCCCACTGTCATGTTCGCCCTTTGCCTACAGCATTGCATGCTGTTGCTCCAGGCTTTTCTTTCTCCTTCCAATTTAACCAGGAAGTCAATTTGCTGTCTTTCTTGGTTGAGTGAGAGAACCACACCCCCTGGATGTTGAGCTAACACTGGTGACCTGCTTGGCAGCTACCTTTTCATTCAGGAAAGCTCAAATATGTTCTTGGTTCCAGCGTGGCTTAAGGCAGGGCCATTCAGCATCAACACGTTCGGTCACCTCCTAGATTAAGACAATTAAAAGAGCCTACTCTTCAAGGCCGTCCTGTTTTGGAGGTCTTAAGAGCACATTTAACTAGGGCAGTGCCAGCTCTGCTGACAGCTCAGGGCTGAGTGTCTCCTGAGGTTATTTGCAAGTCAGCAATATGGTCCTCCCAGGACACCTTCATTACACTTTAATAGGTGAACCCGGCTCGCGACAGTAAAATTTGGAAAATTTATGGTGCATACTTGCGCTACTGATGATTACAAAATATTTCTTGCACCCTCCCATATGGCGAGTTAGTCCCCATATGTATGCTGCCATGATGCACCAGGAAAACGGAAAATTGTATACTCACCTTTCCGTAATTTTCCTTTCCTGGTGCATTTTCATGGCAGCATACAGATTCCCACCCAAATGGTGAGAGTTACAGAGAATGCTATGAGCCGGGTCTGTCTTTGATATATAGTTAACCAGTCCTATCAGGTTGTGGGGGTGGAGTCACAACCCATCTGTATGCTGCCTGAAGATGCACCAGGAAAGGAAAATTATGGAAAGGTGAGTATACAATTTTCCATTTTATATGTCCTGTCATTCCATTGTCTATTACTAATCTCACCAACACTTTCCTTTTCAGGTGCCTTTCTGACATGAAGTGGAGTTGGCAGGACGCAGAGGCTATCTTTAAAAAGATGAAGGTAAGTCTATCAGTATATAACTATGGGGGGCATTTATAAAGTGCAGCCATGGGGTTGCTAGGAAAAAAACTGGAGGACAGCTTGGTTATTTGACTGGATTATTTGAACACACATGACCAGCTCTCCTCCAATCACAGAGCAGCTCAATGACCTACCACAGAGTACACACTATGACCCCCCACATTGTGAATTAGCTGTAAAATGTGGACCATGGTGTGCATAGCCCTATGGAGTACAATGGAGAGCAGATAGAGACATCTGCCCTCTGGTATAAATAGGCCCCTAAATTTACTTTTTTCCACAATAGCTTCTTCTCCAGTTTTTTTATTGTATTTCATGTTCTACAGCACCAACAGCGATTTTGACTTGAACAGCCCAAGTGCAGCTGCCGACTTTATTAAAAAGTTCTCAATCGGATCTGGACTTACGGAGGATTGGGCCAGAAAGTAGGTTTCCATTATTACTTCTCTTTCTATTCTGTTTCTTTTCTATGGGGTTCAGAATCACATCAGCTGTAAATGGATGGTGCTGCCTGTTCTGAACATCCTTTAAAGTCTATTGCCAGTTTTAGTTGTCTGGTCATTATGTTTATATGTTTTACTTCTTTATCTTTCAGAATCTTGGAGGATGCCCAGTGGAATTACAATCAGGCAAGACGTGACTTTGCATATATGAAGGTAAGAGCATTCAACTAGAACTAGATTTGATTTTTTCAAAATACTTTATCACCCAGTAAGCCCTGGTTCACACTGATGAGATTTCATATGCATTCCAGAATGCATAAAATTGCATGACAAGTGAAAGAACATGACTTTATATGGTGAACATTTATGTATATACACTCCAATGCAATACATTTTTAAAAAGGGTCATGTGTGTGTGTGGGGTGCAATTTTCATCTCCATAGAGTGTAATGGAAACTGCATGGAAAAGGCATAGGTGTTCAAAGACTAAGCGATTCCAGTGCGATCTCTAACAGGCTATAGTGTCTTTCTGAGGTGATTTTCAGAGAAAGAGAGATAAAGAGAGAATTGTAACTGTATCCAAATCGCACCTGAATCCGCATGAAGTGGATGGTGGCTGATGGTGGCTTGCATGTGGATTTTGTGAACACAAGTGGAATTTTGAACTAAAGTGGAGAGTTAAAAACCAGGAGTTAAAACAGGAATCTTCTAATCTGTAAGTAACATCTTAAACTTCCCTTAAGTAATTGTATTGTAACTGGGAAATGAGTGCTAGCAGGGTTGAAGGTTTTGCTCAGTGCACAGTGTGCCACATGTATGCAAAATTGGTGCAACAGCTCCAGGATGGATACTGCTGTGACAGATGTAAGCAGGTTGCCCTTCTGGAAGCTCGCATTAGAGATCTGGAGGAGCAAGTTGCAACACTGGGCAGAAAGGACAACCTTGAAGGGGGTCCTCTGCTTGCTGAGCAGGTGGTCAGTAGGGTTGATGTGGAGGGTGGAGGGGCAAGTCAGGATTATCAGATAGGAAGATGGGTTAATGTAGTTAGAGGGAGTAGAAGGGGCTCGCAGAATAGGAAGGCCAGTCCTGTGTTTGTGCATCAAAACAAATTTGCCAAGTTGGGTGAAGATGTGGAGGTGGCAAACACAGAGGTGGCAGCCCTAGATGTCACTGCTACCCCTAACAGCTGGGAGAGCAGCCCATCTAGTAGAGGTGGTGAGGGGAGTGCAGGTAGGCCTAGACAGTTGGTGGATATAGGGGATTCTATAATTAGAAGGACTGATAGAATAATTTGTCGCCAGGATCGCCTCAACCGAATGGTTTGCTGTCTCCCTGGTGCTAGGGTTCGGCATGTGGTGGACCGGGTGGATAAATTACTTGGAGGGGTTGGGCATGACCCAGCTGTCTTGGTCCACGTTGGAACCAATGACAATATACATGGAAGGTGGAGGCTCCTTAAGAATCAATTTAAAGAACTAGGCTGCAAGTTGAAGGGAAGGACCTCCAAGGTGATATTCTCTGAAATATTGCCTGTGCCATGCGCAACACAGATAAGGCAGTGGGTGAATAGAGAGCTGAATGCATGGCTCAAGACCTGGTGTAGGGAGGAGGGATTTGGGTTTCTAGAGCACTGGGCTGACTTTTCATTGGGATGCAACCTATATGCTAAAGACGGTTTGCACTTGAATGGAAGGGGGTCTGCTGTGCTGGGGGAGAGGTTTATGGGAAGGATGGAGGAGTATTTAAACTAGGATTGAGGGGGGAGGGTGAACTAGAATTACATCGAGAAGACAGGTCAGTTAGGGGTCAGACATTAATGGGGGGTGGAATGGGGACAGATGGGGGGAGGGTTATGGCAGGTGACAAGAAATTTCCTATGTTGCAAACAGCCATTGGAAACTGTAGTGCCATTTGTAGTACTAAAAATTATATGAAAAACACCAGAGCAAAAAGTAATAATGCATTAAAGTGTTTGTTTACCAATGCCAGAAGTATGCCAAGCAAAATAGATGAGTTGGAAGCTCTGGTGCATGAGGTGAACTATGATGTAATCGTTATTGCTGAAACTTGGCTTCAATCCTCACATGACTGGGCTATTAATATTCCTGGCTATGCACTCTTTCGGAGAGACAGGGTAAAAAGGAAAGGTGGTGGTGTCTGTCTCTATGTGAGAAGTGATCTCAAAGTAAGTGTGAAAGAAGACCTGATTGATGGTGAGTGTGATGAGTCTGAAGCATTATGGGTGGAACTGCATATAGATGTGCGTAGTTCAAAGTTAATCATTGGAGTTTGTTATAGACCACCCAATGTTAATGAGGAGGTGGAGACTCTGCTCCTTGCACAGATGGAAAGGGCTGCAAGGGCTGGTACGGTGATAATAATGTGGGATTTTAACTACCCAGAAATTGACTGGAGTAATGGCACTGCTGGGACAGTTAAAGGGCAAAAATGTATAAACCTAGTACAGGACAATTTTTTGGTCCATTTTATTGAGGCCCCAACTAGGAATGATGCTCTGCTGGATCTGGTAATCTCAAACCATGCAGAGCTTATTACTAATGTTCAGATAAAGGAACACTTGGGTAGCAGTGATCATAACATGATTTCATTTGATGTTAGCTGTAAACAAGAGATACATACGGGAAAGATAAAAACACTTAACTTCAAGAGAGCAAATTTTCCAAAGATGAGGGCTGCTCTCCAGGACTTAGACTGGGAGGGAATATTGGCATTGATAAACACAGAACAGAAATGGGAATTCTTCAAAAAGACTGTTTGGGACCTCACTGCAAAGTATATTCCCATGGGCAATAAGTTTAAAAGGCTAAAAATAAAACCTATGTGGCTCACGGTCAAAGTTAGAAAAGCTATAAACAATAAGAAAAGAGCTTTTAAAAAATATAAAAATGAAGGAACACTAGTGTCATTTAAATGCTACAAAGAATTTAACAGAATATGTAAAAAGGAAATCAAGGATGCAAAAATTCGAAATGAACGACAGATCGCAAAAAATAGTAGGACAAACCCCAACAAATTCTTCAAATATATTAATAGTAAAAAGGTCAGGTCTGAGCATGTAGGCCCTTTACAAAATAATCCAGAGTGGGTGACTGGGGACAAGATGGCTAATTTATTAAATACTTTCTTCAGCTCTGTCTATACAAAAGAGCATGGGGGAGCTCATGTCCATAATGGGGGTGGTATTGACACAGCCCCGAATGATCCACAATGGCTCAAAATGATATGGTCCAGAAATATTTAGACAGAATAAAGGTGGATAAAGCACCTGGACCTGATAGCATCCACCCACAGATCCTAAAAGAATTGATCTCTGTAATTTCAAAGCCATTGTATCTAATTTTTAGGGACTCATTAATGACGAGAATAGTACCACTGGATTGGCGCAGGGCAAACGTAGTGCCTATATTTAAAAAGGGATCAAAGTCTTTACCAAGTAACTATAGACCTGTTAGTTTAACTTCTATAGTCGGGAAGATACTGGAGCGTTTAATAAAAGACCACGTAGACGAGTTCTTGCTGGAAAAAAAAAAAAGCAACAGACAGCATGGATTCATGAAAGATAGAAGTTGTCAGACACACCTGATTTCTTTTTATGAAGAGGTAAGTAAAACCTTGGACAGAGGGGTGGCTGTGGACGTGGTATACTTGGATTTTGCAAAAGCGTTCAATACAGTTCTGCACACACGGCTCATGTGTAAGTTAAAGTCTACAGGCTTGGAAATATCAGTTTGTAAATGGATAGAAAACTAGCTAAAAGACAGAATTCAGAGAGTAGTGGTTAATGATTCTTATGCCCCGTACACACGGTCGGACTTTGTTCGGACATTCCGACAACAAAATCCTAGGATTTTTTCCGTCGGATGTTGGCTCAAACTTGTCTTGCATACACACGGTCACACAAAGTTGTCGGAAAATCCGATCGTTCTAAACGCGGTGACTTAAAACACGTACGTCGGGACTATAAACGGGGCAGTGGCCAATAGCTTTCATCTCTTTATTTATTCTGAGCATGCGTGGCACTTTGTGCATCGGATTTGTGTACACACGATCGGAATTTCCGACAATGGATTTTGTTGTCGGAAAATTTTATCTCCTGCTGTCCAACTTTGTGTGTCGGAAAATCCGATGGAAAATGTCCGATGGAGCCCACACACGGTCGGAATTTCCGACAACACGCTCCGATCGGACATTTTCCATCGGAAAATCCGACCGTGTGTACGGGGCATTACTCTGAATGGTCTAGGGTTATCAGTGGTGTACCCCAAGGTTCAGTGCTGGGACCCTTACTCTTTAATATCTTTATAAATGATATTGGGTCTGGGATCAAAAGTAACATTTCTGTCTTTGCAGATGACACCAAGCTATGCAGTGGAATAACGTCCTTCCAGGATGTCTCCAATTTACAAGCTGACCTCAATGCTCTGTCTAATTGGGCGTCTATGTGGCAGATGAGGTTTAATGTTGAGAAATGTAAAGTTATGCACTTGGAGGCTAAGAAAATGCATGCATCATACATACTAGGGGGAGTACAACTGGGGGAATCCGTAGTGGAGAAGGATCTGGGGGTTTTGGTAGATCATAAGCTCAATAATAGCATGCAATGCCAAGCTGCTGTTTCCAAAGTGAGCAAAGTCCTTTCTTGTATTAAGAGAGGTATGGACTCCAGAGAGAGAGATATAATTTTGCCCCTGTTCAAATCATTAGTAAGACCTCATCTGGAATATGCAGTTCAGTTTTGGGCACCAGTTCTCAAAAAAGGATATCGGGGAACTGGAGAAAGTGCAGAGAAGGGCAACCAAACTGATAAGAGGCATGGGGGAGCTCAGCTATGAGGAAAGATTAGAGGAACTGAATTTATTCACTGTTGAGAAGAGGAGAAAAAGGGGGAATATGATCAACATGTTCAAATATATAAGGGGTCCATATAGTGAACTTGGTGTTGAGTTATTCACTTTACGGTCAACACAGAGGACAAGGGGGCACTCTTTACGACTGGAGGAAAAGAGATTTCATCTCCAAATACGGAAAGGTTTCTTCACAGTAAGAGCTGTGAAAATGTGGAATAGACTCCCTCCAGAGGTGGTTCTGGCCAGCTCAGTAGATTGCTTTAAGAAAGGCCTGGATACTTTCCTAAATGTACATAATATAACTGGGTACTGACATTTATAGGTAAAGTTGATTCAGGGAAAATCCAATTTCCTCTTGGGGGATCAGGAAGGAATTTTTTCCCCTGCTGTAGCAAATTGGAACATGCTCTGTTGGGGTTTTTTGCCTTCCTCTGGATCAACTGTGGGTATATTATTGGGTATATTGGATTGTACAATATTTTTTTTTTGTTTTGTTTTTTTATGGTTGAACTGGATGGACTTGTGTCTTTTTTCAACCTGACTAACTATGAACTATGAAGTCACATTGGACATTATCCTTGCAATCACACTAAAAACCTCAGGTAAATCGCACCGCATAAGTGTGAACCTAGGCTAATGCCGCGTACACACGGTCGGACTTTTCAGCTACAAAAGTCCAACGGACGCCGAGGGACTAAAGCTGGCTGGTAATCCGATCGTGTGTGGGCTTCTCCGGACTTTCAACGTACTTTTTTAGCCTCAAATCCGACGTACTTTAGATTTGAAACATGCTTCAAATCTTTACGTCGTAACTACGACGGACCCCGAAGTCCGCTCGTCTGTATGCTAGTCCTACGGACAAAAACCCACGCTAGGGCAGCTATTGGCTACTGGCTATCAACTTCCTTATTTTAGTCCGGTGTACGTCATCACGTACGAATCCGTCGGACTTTTGTGTGGTCGTGTGTAGGCAAGTCTGTTCGTTATGCCCCGTACACACGGTCGGACTTTTCATCTACAAAAGTCTGACAGCCTGTCCGACAGACTTCCGGCGGACTTGCGGCAGACTTTCTAACGAACAGACTTGCCTACACACGACCACACAAAAGTCCGACGGATTCGTACGTGATGACGTACACCGGACTAAAATAAGGAAGTTGATAGCCAGTAGCCAAAAGCTGCCCTAGCGTGGGTTTTTGTCCGTAGGACTAGCATACAGACGAGCGGACTTCGGGGTCCGTCGTAGTTACGACGTAAAGATTTGAAGCATGTTTCAAATCTAAAGTACGTCGGATTTGAGGCTAAAAAAGTACGTTGAAAGTCCGGAGAAGCCCACACACGATCGGATTACCAGCCAGCTTTAGTCCGTCAGCGTCCGTTGGACTTTTGTAGCTGAAAAGTCCGACCGTGTGTACGCGGCATTAGAAAGTCTGCCGCAAGTCCGCCGAAAGTCCGCCGAAAGTCCGTCGGAAGTCTGTCGGACAGGCTGTCGGACTTTTGTAGATGAAAAGTCCGACCGTGTGTACGGGGCATAAGGGTTTGTTCCTATTGTTTCAGATCACACTAATGCTCTCCATTGGTTTGCGCTGAAAAAAAAAATAGGACATAGTAATAGTATACATTACAAAAAAGAGAAAGGGGTAATAAAAATGCACTAGAACACCTGCAACTTAAAAACACATGCCAGCATGAATGGTAACAAACATAACTTACACACTTTCTTTTTTATACTTTTCAGGCACACCAGGACATTCCAGAAGATGCCTTCATTCCTTAGCTCCATAGGAGCATTCAAGTCAAGATGTTTGATGGAAACCACCAAGCCTGTAATGCCGCGTACACACGAGCGGACTTTCCGGCGGACTAGGTCCGACGGTCTTTCCGACTGACTTTCTGACTAGGTCCGACGGACTTTCTGAACCAACGGACTTGGCCACACATAATAGGACTAAGTCTGTTCATAAGTCCGTTCGGTTTGAACGTGATGATGTAAACGGGACTAAAAAAGGACGTTCAATAGCCAGTAGACAATAGCTTCCCTTGTGTCGTATTTGGTCCGTCGGATCAGCACACAGACAAACAGTTTTCCCAATTTCAGTCCGTCGGACTTTGAGTCCGTCAGACAAATTTGAAACATGTTCTATTTCTAGGTCCGTCTGATTTTTATCCCGAAAAGCTATCGGACTAGCCCACACACTATCGAATTGTCCGCCGGACTAATCCCGTCGGACCTAGTCCGCCGGAAAGTCTGCTTGTGTGTACGCGGCGTTACCCTATTCTGCAGCAAATTTTGATGGAAGCCAACAAAGCATATTGTACCCTGTTCTACAGAGAAACCACCAAGCTCTGCAAATATATTGATGTGTGATGTGTGTGGTGTCTTTTGTGTGCGGTGTGGTGTCTTTTGTGTGAGGTGTGGTGTGTTGTGTGACGTGTGTGTTGTGTGATGTGTGTGTTGTGTGGTGTGGTGTGTTGTGATTGTTGTGTTGTGTTGTGTGGTGTGATTTGTGCTGTGTGATATGTGTGTTGTGTGTGGTGTGTTTTGTGTGTTGTGTGGACTGGCCAGAGAAGGATTACTTTGACGCAGTTGGCCAGCTTAAACATGTATTGCAATGCATGTGAACCAAAAATCCCTGTTTGTATGTAAAGTTTGCAAGAAATGTATAGAAATGTCTCGCAGTGTGCAGAGGATTGATGCACATGATGGGTTATGTATACATTATGTGTAAAGATATTTGGATTTGAACAAAGACACATTTTTATTTCTGTTCTACACAGAAGTTTGATAGAAACCACCAAGCTCTGCAATCCAAATATATTGATGTGTGGTGTGTGTGGTGTGTTGTGTGCGGTGTGGTGTGTTGTTTGACGTGTGTGTTGTGTGGTGTGGTGTGTTGTGATTGGTGTGGTGTGTTGTTTGGTGTGATTTGTGTGTTGTGTGTGGTGTGTTTTGTGTGTTGTGTGGACTGGCCAGAGAGGGATTACTTTGACGCAGTTGGCCAGCTTAAACATGTATTGCAATGCATGTGAACCAAAAATGTATGCAAAGTTTGCAAGAAATGTATAGAAATGTCTCGCAGTGTGCAGAGGATTGATGCACATGATGGGTTATGTATACATTATGTGTAAAGATATTTGGATTTGAACAAAGACACATTTCTATTTCTGTTCTACAGAGAAGTTTGATAGAAACCACCAAACTTCTGTATCTTGTTCTACAGAGAATTTATATTATTCTAATAAAAAATATGTTTGACCATTTATAAAAATGGAGTTTATTCAAAATTGCCCCTGTAAATACCTTTTCTTTAAGATCGGTTCTGGCAGGTCACGTGACCTCTGGCGGTCTCCTCCACGATCTAAAGGCTACAGCGGGAGGGGCCAAGATCCTCCTTTGACATCAGTCGGGAGGTCACGTGACAGCTGTGCTTAAGGCTTAGCCCCTCCCGCTGTAGCCCATAGATTGGGGGAGGAGAACGGCCAGAAGTCACATGACCGGCCAGAACCGATCTGAAAAAAGGTATTTACAGGGACAATTTTGAAAAATCATGTACACAGTGTAGGATCACTTAGTCGAACAGAGGGGCTGGCAGGATTAGTTATTTAATTTTATTGCCAGCTACTAATAGCTGCAGGAGGGAAGGGGATGGGTGGAGGAGATGGCTCACACACACAGAGGCTTTCTGGGAGAGAGGAAGGGGGAGAGAGGAGAGCAACGGCATGATGGAGGCACGTAAACTGACCACGGTAATCATGGATCAGCAGCCTTGATCTCCGTGGTCAGTTTACATAGGGGGGCATAGGAACAGGCAGGATCGGCCAGTTTTTTAACGGTTTAGAGAGGGACAGATTAGACAGATTAAGCACTGTGCTGTTTAACCTGCTATAAGGGAACAGGATCTCTCCTTTTTTTATTGTTAAAACCACAATAATCCTCCTACACATCTGTTTCTGTTTCTGTTAATCACTGTGTTTCAACCTAAATATGAAATACATGATCATTAGTACCTGCTTGGTATAATTGGTGAATCATACACCTGACTTTATTCCTACAAAATCCCTGCCAAGTGTACAAAGTGTGTAAGTGTAAAGCCTCATACACACGATTGGACTTTGTACAAGAGTTCCCGTGGTTTTTTGTACAAAGGGCGTTGGCCGTAAACTAATTAAGCATACACACGGCAGGACTTTTTCAGCCAACTTTCACTTAATTACGTGGTTTTTCAGCTCTTTACCGCCACCCTTTGGTCAACTTCTGTATTGTAGTCTGATCTTTTGCATTGGTTCTGACTTCTGAGCATGCGTGTTTGGACTTTAGACTAAAGTCCTATGGACTTGTGTACACACTATAGGATTTTGCACCATAGGACTTTTGTTGCCGGAAAGTTTGTCTGTTTGCACAGCCAACATTTGTCCGATGAAAACCAAAAAAGTTTGTCCGATGGAGCATACACACGGTAGGATGTTGCCTTACAACAGCTAATTTGCATGTTTGTTGTCAAAAAGTCCAATCGTGTGTATGGGCCTTAAGAATTGATGCTGATTTGAAGCCAAAGGGTCGTCACACAAAATATTGACTTAAATTTTTCCTCGCTCACTTTGCATTTTGTAAATTGATACAAATAAATGTAGCCATGCACCGAGGCGACCTGCACACGACTTCAGCGGCGACTTGCAAAAAGACTTCTGTATAGAAGTCAATGCAAGTCGCCTGAAGTCGCCCCAAAAATACTACAGGAACCTTTTTCTAAGTCGGAGCGACTTGCGTCGCTCCTATTAGAACGGTTCCGTACAGAACGGGACGCGACTTGTCAGGCGGCTAGGTCGCCTGACAAGTCACCCCTGTGTGAACCAGCACTAAGGGGTTGCTGAATGTAGTGGTTCACCTGCCACCCTGCCCAGCCAGATATCCATCTCTCAGACACTCAGAGACATAGACCAGTTCATAGCTTTGTTTTGTTTTTTTTATTTTAGGGGATTAAACTTAGATAGGAAATTGGGAATTATGGGATGCCCAGAAATATTCAGTGCAAACTTGCTTGGGACTTCTATATACACTCCAGTATATACACTCCAATCTTCTCTCCAGCACAAACACTTGCTGCACACCGTTTCTCCTCCAGCACTTCCCTTGCTGCAGACTGTTACTCCTCCAGACTAGCTAGCACCGCATGGGTAGGCCTGACACTACTCCTGTCAGACCTCAATGAACCCCCTTTTGCAGGCAGGGACCTTGGGCCCCTGTGGGGTAGAAAAAATTCAGGTGCTAGCTGTCCTCTATTAAGCTACCACTCCCAGATAGCTCTCTTCAGACCCTGCCAACCAGCATGACTGCGGAAACCTCCTTCCACTACCCTTCCCACAGTCCTCTCTTCTGGTTCTGCATCTACCTCAAACTGCAATCTCCCAGTTCTCTTAGGTGTGCCTCCCCAGTCCTCCCAACTGTGCTCATTTACCAGCCCTCCAGTAGTCCTCCCTGGAGACTCTTTGACGTGTTCTCTCTCGCTGTCTTCTACTTGCGCTCTCATGTGCCTCTCCTTTCAGGATCTCGTCACTCCTCCTGGGTGCACCCGAGCCCCGACTCAGGGTCACCCCCCCCCCAGACTGGGGAGCTCCTGTGGGCCCTGATAGCCTCCACACTCTCTCACTCCAGCTCTTCAACCCGACAAATCCTCCACAGCTGGGCTGACCCCAGGTATTTAAGGAGGCATGCCCCCTGGCAATAAAAAGTTGGGGATTGGTCAAGACTCTCCAGAATACTCCAGGCAGCTCCACCTCTCCTCTCCTCCTCTCCTTCCAGGACCTTCGAGAAAGAAATGGGAGGGGACAGTGATGCTGTATGTGAGTCACCAGCTGCTGCCCTGAACCACTCCCAGCCCAGAATGAAAACAAACCGGCCTAGTCACCAGCTAGACCTGCCTAAATTTTCCTCACTCTAGCACCTCCCTAACTAGATGGTACTACATAAACAATTAAATATATATTTTTTAAAGCATTCTTACTTTACAGCATTTCTTCACACCTGTCCAAAACATGTTAACAGTACTGTACATTGCAAGGATTTTAACAAAAATTGTTGCAGATTCCTATCTCTTTCTGCTCTGAAGAAAAGGCTGTTGTTTGTTTATGACAATATTCAGAGTAAATCTGAATGGGAGTTAGTTTTTCATTGTTAATCAGTTAAACACTTGCAGTGTCCTAATAAAAAAAGCGCAGAGTCCTTTTAGAAGTGATTAACCATTTGGAAGTATCTCACCAAAAATCAAAAAATTTAATTTTGTTGCAGAGGATGCCTAAAATCTGATTTCTGGGAAAATGAGCCAATAACGCAAGCAGGAAATTCAATTTCTGGGGTGTTCTCTACACCAATGTTGTACGGAACGCCCCCAGGCTGCCATATTGCACTGAATTTTGCAGAAAATTACACAGCTGCAGATTAAAAAGGAAAGGTAATTTTGAATGGCATTCAATTACAATGCAGACTGTGTAGGAATTGTACATGCTATATTATTTTTGTTCTTATTTGATATTTTTTCCACACAAAAGTGGAGTTAACCTTTAAGCTTTAAAACATTTAAAATATTATTATTATTTATTTAAATTTTTTTCTGAAAGAATTTCAGTATGTAGTATATTAATTTATCTATTCTTGTTATATATAGCCTTGCACTATGGTTACCAATACATCAAAGGTCAAATTCTGTCCCATTAGGCATACATATATATATATTGTATATGCATTCACTGCATACATTATGTGACAGGAGACAGACATTAAAACAGCATGGTTCATTTTCTCTATAGCAGCAAATTATTAGCACACAAAAGTCCAAAAAATGCTTATTTTATTTCAAATTATTCATAATAAAATTTGCTTTTACTGTGCAGTGTCTTGATCACAGCAAAAAATGTAATAAAAGTGCAAAATATTTTTTAAAAGCATGGCACTTGTCGACCTGACCAGTTTCTGGAGCAGAAAATCCCTGGCCAAAAATGTAATGGAGTCAAATATATGTAGGTAATGAGCATGTGATTATATGGATAGGATAGAACATCTGAAACTGTTTCTCCGATGAGTATATTTACTCACATATGTGTACTGGTACCCCTGTAGGGGCTGCTGGTAGTTGTGGTCGGTCTCTCACCCTGCAAAGCCAGGCACACAAATTCCCAGACATCCAACAGTCAAGAAATAGTCCTTGTGCTTGTTTTTTTTTTTTTTTTGTGGATTTATTTTGGATGAGGATAGGGTACTTATGAAATGCCCACTTGATTGCAGATAGGAAATTAAGGACTGAAACTATATACACCACTGGTATATACACACATTTCCTCTTCTACCTCCAGCATAAACTTACTTGTAGAACTACACCTCCCAGGACCAGCTAGCACTGAATTGCAGGCCTAACACTGGCTCAGCCAGGCCCAAAGAAAAAAATGCCCTTTGCAGGCAGGGACCGCGGGGCCCCTATGGTTAGCAAAAAATGGTAGTCCTAGTGCTAGCTGTTCCACGTGGCTACTGATCCCAGTACCACCTGTTCAGGCCCTGCCAGCCCTCCTGGCTGCAGCTGCATCTTTCCACTTCCCGTGCCACCACAGTCCTCCTTACTGGCTCTGCACCCATTCCAGACTGCTTGCACCCAGTCCTCTCAGGTGTGCCTCCCAGTCCTCCTGACTGTGTGCCACTCACCAGCCCTCTTGACTGCACCTTGTTGTGTCTCTTGGAGACTTGCCTGGCAGTATCCTCCTGCTGTCCTCTCCTTGCTCCCGTGCCTCCTGTCCAGGACACCTCCGTTGGTTGTAGGAAGGTCCCGTCCACACCCGAGCTCAGGCCCAAGGTCACCCCCCCAGACTGGGAAGCTCCCTCAAAGGCCACGACAGCCTAACACTCCATCTTCCACCCGAACAACTCCTCCAAAGCTGGGCTGACCCTGAGTATTTGAGGAGGCCTGCCAATCCAAGTTTGGGATTGGTCAGGGCCCTCAGAATACTTCAGACAGCTCCACCTCACCTCCTATCTTTCCAGAAGGTTCCAGCACGTTCTGGAAATAAGGGAGGTCTCAGTGATGCTGCCTGTGAGTCATCCAGCTCTCCCTGGATTTCTGCCAACCCAGGAAACAAAAACAAGCAGGCCTGGCTGTTAGTCAAGCATACATAAATTTGCCTACACTGACAAAACTTACCTACAACCCTAGCACACTAACGGGTGCTACATATGTATATACAGGTTTCTTCCCCATGTACAGTTGCATACCTCACAACTTTTTGAGATGGGAATGAGGGACACCTATCTGCAAAATAATGCAGGTATAGGGCACACCCCTGGCCCCCTTAAGGGAGAATTGTACAAAAAAACAAGATTTGGTAAACCCACAACTGCTTTTTTTACCACTACTATTCCTTTATATTGGCTTTTGGGATTTACAAATGCAGCAATTTAGAAATCAGATGAAAGGTTTAGTGCTGGAAAACACTTTTGATAGATAGAAAGTGCACTTTTTTATACATCTATGTAGATCAGACCAAATGAGGAACAAATGAGGAGGAATGAGGGACAGAGGGACATTGCACCAAAACAGGGACAGACCCTCGAAATCAGGGACAGTTGGAAGCTATGCAGTTGTGTAAAGTTCAAGCAACCCTTTAGACCAGCCATTCTCAATATGGGTTCCTCCAGAAGTTACTAAGGGTTCCTTGAGCTGTGACTGATCGGCTTCCCTTTTAATGGTGCCTACATAGGTCTTGGGTCCCACACCATTTAAGATAGCCAGTGGAACAATACTAATGATCTTTTTAGCTACATGTTTCTAAGGGTGGTGTTCTGACCCCCACTGTAAAGGGCTTTCATCCAACTGGCTACCAATGAAGTGCTTGTAGCAGGGGTTCCCCTATTTTTGAAAATTTACTTCAAGAGGTCCTCTGGGATGAAAAGGTGGAAAACTTTTTTTTAACCGCACAAACCAAAAGTGTGGCACAGTGTTCTTACAAGTAAGAATGGAAAAAAATGTGTGTTCAACCTAAAAAAATTCAACATCATGGTGCCCATTCCTGGTAGGAAGTTGGTTGGACTGCCTTATTATTAGATGTACAAACAGCTTAAATCCCTAAGGGCCCCTGTACACTGATTGGTTTTGATCAGTTAAAAAAAGCAGAAAAAAATGCATTAAAAACTCCTTTAAATCCTATTGACTCTTCATACCAGTCTGTTGCGTTTTTGGTAGCTTTCACACTACTCTGTTTCAAAAAGGAGGTAAAAACGCATAGGATCTGCCAGCGGATCTGCCTGCTCAGCGGGGATCTGTCCGCTGATCCCCGCTGAGCAGGCGGGTGACAGGTCTATGTCCGCTCCGCTTATGCAGAGTGGACATGGACACAGACTGTTTTCCTCTATGGGCTGTCAGGTGATTCCATGATTTGCACCTCCAGCACACACTGGACTGTGGAGGGGGCGGGAGCGGCAATGCGTTACATTTGGCACACTGGGGATGCCTTTCTCCTCTCATTTGCCATGCAGTAAGATGAGCAAATGTATCCGATTTCCAGGAACAGTCCCTATTTTCAGGCTTGTAAGCAGGTGCAAATTTCCCTCCATCCAGTAGGTGGCACTGTACAGATGGAGCAAAGTCTTTAGAGGGAAGTGTCCCTTCAGGGACTTCTTTGGTGTCTCAGAGGTAGCAGCTGTCTGATTGGTGGTTGTAACCTCTGGTAATCTTTGGCAGCCATCTTGATGTGGGGCCCTATAAATTAGAATGCCTGCATGATTGGGTGTGCCTAAAGCAAGTGGAAGGACAGGGACATAGACTCTGCTTGATAGGGAGAGTTTTTAGTGCAGGGAGAGGTTCCTAACGAGTAGGGTCAGTGCAGGGAAAACGCCTGATCAGAGGAAATGTTCTGTTATCCAGACCAGCGTAGTGGGGATCCCCTCAGCAACATTCTAATACCATCCCAGTCCACTCCAGCGTATTCCATCCTTCAGTAATACAGGCCTAAGCCTGGAGATTCTGTACAGATACCAATCGCTAATTATTCATTACCATTACTCTATTTACAATATACAAGATAAATTGCAATAAATGACTGTGCATGTGGTCTCTCCCTGACTGAGAACCCTGGGCCTAGGCCCTGTCCACAGGCTGTCCTCAGAAAAAAGTGTCCCCAGATGTGACCCTGTTTAAAACACGGAGTCCCCAGTCTTGTAATTGAATTGGCATCTTGATTCAGTTCTCTGGTTGCTTGCAGTTCTGACTGACAAGAGTGACTGCATTACTCCTGTCAGTCAGAGAGAGCAGGGATCAGAATAGCTGCTAGTGGGAGGATTTTACTCACTCCTGCAACCATTACCAGCCTACTCAGGGCCATGGGAAAAAAAGGGCAGGAAGAGAGGGTGCCCACTGGGGAGTGAGAGAGGATTGCCTGGAAGTCCACCTTCCATGGCCAGAAAGAAGGGGGGCAGTGGAACAGCTGCCACTGCCATGGGCACAATGTTTCCACATGTTGGCGGGGTAAGCAGTGAAGAAGCAGAACACAGAGTACATTCAACAGAGCTGCCGCCTAAGTTGTTCATATGTCAGAGCCCTGCCTTCACTCCTCCTGTCCTCTAATGACTTGTCCTGCTGCCTGTCTGACAAGACATTGCTGAGGGGAGTTTAGAGCTGTGGCTGTGGATTAGAGCAGGGCTATCAGCTTCCACATCCCATCGGCAGTATCTGCATCACATGGTGGACGATTACCTCAGGGCCAAAACAGAGATGGAGAACTTTCCAGGTGACGATCCACTGACTTACTAGGTCATGAGAATAGACCACTGGCCAAAACTTGCCCAGTATTCTATTGAGTTGTTGGGCTGCCCTGCATCCAGCGTGCTTTCAGAATGGGCATTCAGTGCTGCAGGAGGTTTCGTTACTGATCATAGAACGCGTCTTTCCACAGACTCCGTTGGACCGTTTGACTTTTATAAAAATGAATCAGTCATGGATTACCAGCTATGAAGCCCCTGATGCCGATGTCACTGATTAAGTCTTTTTGGGATGTGGAATCTCTGAAGGACTTCAAGGCTGCCTAGCTTTGAGGGTGTTCAATCATTTCATCTGGAAGAATGTTTTTGGTATAGGTTTCATGGACACAAATAACACGCAAAGACACATTTTTCAGCACCTGTGTGACAGGTCCATATCATTGCAATTTTTTACAGCAAGGCCAATTCTTGCTTTCATCAAGAGTACCGCTATATGGTGACAGTGGGAAGGCGCCACCATCACCCAGAGACCAATCTTTACGCACCTGTTACTTCTATCCAAAGTCAAAGTGACACCAGAATGTATCCAAAAGATCTCTAATCTTGTTCCTAGTGCACTACATTGTGGCCTCATCATACACACTGGCTCCCCAGCTGTTGCTGAGCAAAATAAAGGCAGCTTGCAGGAAAAATGCAATTATTTCTGCAGCAGATTCTAGACATGGTACAGCTCTGCCACTTTACAGGTAGATTAAGGGGACCCCCCAGGCACTATATTGGAAAGATTTTTTTATTTTTATGCTTTTACTTTAAAAATCAAAAAATCACTGCTCATTTAAAAATTACTTTTTTTTATTCATGCATGTCCCTCAAGGCAGGACCCCTATAAACATTGTATGCCAAATTACTTGCATATAAGCCTTCAAAATGGGCACTTGTGATTTTTGACATTCGGGTCCCATTGACTTTGAATGGGGTTCGTTATTCAGGTCCGAAATTTCTCGGTGTTCGAAAGTTCTGGTGCAAACCGAACAGGGGTCCGTTCGGCCCATCCCTACAATTGAATCAAAACCTGTTTCATGGCCAGGTTTGGGCTACTCCTTTGTTATTTCTTCATCAATTAAGCAGGTAAAAGGTCTGGAGTTAAGTGCGGTATTTGCATTTGGAATCTATTGCTGTGAACCTACATCATGCGTTCAAAGGAGCTGTTTATGCAAGTGAAACTGGCCATTGTAAGGCAGCAACATTAGAAGTGGCCAAATCAACAGTTTGGTACATTCTGAGGAAAGAAGAAGGCACTGGTGAGCTCAGCAACATAAAAAGGCCTGGATTTCCACGGAAGACAACAGCGGTGGATGATCGCAGGATCCTCTATATATATGGTAAAGAAAAACTCATTCACAACATCCAGACAAGTGAAGGACACTCTCCAGCAGGTGGGCGTATCATTGTCAAAGTCTACAATCAAGAGAAGACTTCACAAGAGCAAATACAGAGGGTTCACCACAAGGTGCAAACCATTCATAAGCCTAAAGAATAGAAAAACATCTAAAAAAGCCAGATCAGTGCTGGAAAAGCATTCTTTGGACGGATGAAACTAAGATTATTCTGTACTGGGTCATTGGTGATCATTGATGATGTGACAGAAGACAGAAGCAGCTGGATGAATTCTGCAGCGTTTAGAGATAAAGGTGTCCGTTTATGAAGCAGTGAAATCTATTCACTGCTTCGTTCTCCGGCATTCACAGTGAAGATTTTTCTCCTCTGTGTGCCTGTTTATGAAGCAGTGTAGATCGCTTCACCTTCGGAGGAGTGAAGTGATCTACAAATGCTTCAAACAGTGGAGAACGGCCCCTGATACTGGAATCTCGTGAGACTTTACGAGATTACAGCACCAGAAATTCACGGAAATACAAAGATGTCAGTTTATTAAGCAGTGATAAATTATCACTGCTCAATACACTGACAGACCACGTGGAATAATGTTAATAAAATAATGAGTCCCCCTACATTAAATACATATGTATACACACACACACACATTATATATACATGTATATACACACACATGATATATATATACATATACACATTATATGTATATATGTATATATATGTATACACATAAATATGACAGGGGGACATGCTTACAGTGTTGGGGGGTCTGAACGAGGCATAAGGAAGTTAAAAAACTTCCTCCTTCCCCCTCAGATCCCCCCAGATTTCCTCTTCACTCCCCGATTCACCACCTCTGAGCTGGTGAACCTGGGAGTGTGAATTCTGACTCAGATCGCCAGTGAAGTGCTGAGATCACCGCTTCATAAACTGGCCGTTACTGTGTCATTCAATGAGGATTCTCCATGTGTAGAGATAATCGGCGGGAGAACAAGTTCAAACATGATCTCCCCCGATTATCACTGTTTCATAAACTGTTTATGGACTGTGATCAGCGGCGATCCTCGGGATCACAGCTGATCACTGCTTCATAAACGGACACCATACTGTCAGCCCAGATTCAGCCAAATGCAGCAAAGTTGATTGGACGGCGCTTCACAGTACCGATTGACAATGATCCAAAATACACTCAAAAGCAACCCAGGAGCTTTTGAAGGAATGGCCGAGTCAATTACCGTATCTCAACTCAATTCAGCATGCATTTCACTTGCTAAAAGGTAAAGCTAAAGGCAAAAAGACCCACAAACAAAGAACAACTGGAGACAGCTGCAGTTAGAGCCTGGCAAAGCATCAGAAAGGAGGAAACCCAGTCTTTGGTAATGTCCATGAGTTCCAGACTTCAGGTAGTCATTGCCAGTAAAGGATTCTCAACAAAGTATTAAAAATTAACATTTTATTTATGATTATATTCATTTGTCCAATTATATTTGAGCCCCTGAAAATGGGGGGACTGTGTATGAAAATTGTGCCCGTGTCCAAATTTATATGGACCTGTGCAGAGCAGCCGCCCTTTACCAGTAAATGCGCTATGGGACGGTCAGCAACTGGTTAAAGGATAAGTTCACCATTTATAAAAAAATATATATATAATAACTGCACATCTTTTGCAGGTAGAAAAATGTGCATTTTTTTTACACTGGAGGCTGTAAAGCATTGCACCCGCAATCAGGAGATTGTGGGTGCAATGCCAGGATCCTGCAGGCTCTCAGTACACTGCCCGTACCTCTAATACGGGCAGGCGGTTACTGAATTGCAGGAAGGATCAATGAATTACGAGGATGCTCACCGCAGTTGTCGGCTGCAGTGGGTGACAGTACTTGTAGTTAATTCATTCACAGGACTCTGTGAATGAATGATGTGGCAGTGTGGGCAGAGCCCCTTAGAGCTGCACTGTTTTCAAATTGTGACAGCGAGTATGAGGAGATGATCCACCACCCGCTGTCACAGGGAGGGGGGATCAGGGGGAGAGGAAGCAAGAGCTGGAACATATTACATGTTCCACCCTAAATATGGGTGGAACATATAACATGTACCAAAGGTGAACTTATCCTATAAACAAAGGGCCAGTTTACTTCAGACTTTAGGGGGGCCGGACTGTGGTCAGTGGGGGTAAAAATATTACATAGCACCTGTGGCAGATAGGAATACTGCCTCATTATTGGTATCAGTGGGAGGAATAGTGTCCAGTTGCTGGTGTCAGTGGGAGGAATATTAACCCATCGTTGGTGTCAGTGGAAGGAATAATGCCCCATCATTGTTATAAGTGGGAGGAATAGTAACCCATTGTTGGTGTCAGTGGGAGGAAGTGCCCCATCATTGGTGTTAGTGGGAGGAATAGTGCCCCACCCATCATTGGAGCACAGGTGTGTCAGGAGGAGGCTGTCTCTCTGGAGCTACTGCAGGTGATCCGTGTGAGAGGGGAGTGGTGAGGAACTCTCTCCCAGCTCTCCTGGCTCCTTTCTGGGGAAGCCATGGAGGCCAGCAGGGCCTCTCCTGCTGGAAGCTCTCAGCCATCTCCTGGGCCATCAGGTAACATACCTGCCCCTTTACAACCCATGGTTGGTGATCTCTCTACCCCTGGTGAAGATGAAGGTTCCGGGGCCATCCGGGAGCGAGTGGTGGCCGGGATTAAGGTCCTGAATAGGGAAAGAGACAAGCTCTACAAGCTCAGAGCGGAGCTGAAGCGCCTGAGAAGGCAGCGTGAGGGCTTACACAGCCAGAGACGTGGATCCATGGATCCGGAGATCCAACTGGCCAAGGTTCGGGTGGAACACCAGGAGACCATTGTGGCCATGATGGAAGGCAGAGATGGGCCATTTAAAGAAAAGTTTTGTAATGATAAAAGATTTGCGAGGATGACAAAGATGGAGGTGGAGGAGGAGACCCCCAGTTCAGACCCCCTGCCCCCTCAGGGAGAGGTAAGCAGCCCCATGCCTTCCCAGGACTCAGGAGGCATGCTCAGGGCCATCCAGGTAATGGAGTCTCCTATGCGGGGGGATCAGCTGGCATTTAATGAAGAGGACATAACAGATAATGTGCCTGACAAGGTAAAGCCTGTCAAGTCCCATATTGTGGATAAAACAATTTTTGTGCCATTCAACACTGTGACTGATACTGACAATGTACCCAGTGAGAGCCAGGCTGCTAGTCCTATGTGTAGTAATGCTGTGCCTGCTGATGCTGCAGTACAGCAAAGTTTGCTTTTAAAAAATGACATTCCTGCAGAGGAACTACAAGATTCAGCAGAGCCTATTAACCCCCCTTTGGCTGAAGCTGTTTGCCCCACAGCTGCTGAGGACTCTACAGCACAGCTTCAGGAGACAGCTGATATTGCAGCAGAAACTGTGATTATTCCTGATGGGAATGCAAATGTTTGTGTGACTGATAAAAATCATCCCAGTACCAGTGTGATGAACAATGGTCCCAGTTCAAGTGTGGACAGTCCTACCAACTCCGTTCAAGCAGTGAATAATAATAGTAATGTACAGACTGCTGTGACTTCAGTGTGGGGCCTTGGCCCTGATAAACTTACCTTTGCTCAGGTGGTACGCTCTGCTCCTGGTAGCTCTGCTCCCAAGCGGGGTTTTCCCCTACAGGCTACCACTTTGAGCACCCCAGGATCTGGTCTTGGGTCTCTGGCTTCTGCTGGGGGTCCCAGACGTAATGTTGTTATTCTGAAATGGGAAGGTGGTGCGATCCCTCCAGCACGGCGTGCAGTGGTGGATTTGATTTTAGAGATGGGTTTTGGGGCAAATGATCTGTATGCCTTTATACATGTAGCTGGGACACTGGATTATACAGTTAGCTTCACCAGGCCAGAGGGTCTTGACCTGTTCTGGGAGAGATATGAGGCTCGTTGCAGGTCAAGACCTGAATGGGAAGGTCTGGCCCCAGTTGCAGTTTCTCAGAGGTCTACAGTAAAAAAAATCACAATTATCCTCACTAATAAGAGTGTCCCTGCCCGGGATCTAGAGGTTTGGTTAAGGAACTATGGGGAGGTTTTGACCAAGCCCAATAAAATCCTTGATGAGCGTAACATCTGGACTGGGGGTTGGTCGGGTACAGTCAGGTTGGCCAGGGATGGGAATGTTGTCCGTCACCTGCCCTCCTCAGCTTTTATAGGGAGGGATAGGATGACTGTTTTTTACCCTGGTCAGCCGAAGCTGTGTCACCGCTGTGGAGAAAAGGGGCATTTGAGCTCCTCCTGTTCAGCCTTGATATGTTCAGTGTGTCGGGGTCAGGGTCATATGGCTAAGGACTGCACCGAAATGATCAGGTGCAACCTGTGCCTGCGCCTTGGCCACCCCTACAGCAGATGTCCTGAAGCCTGGCACAATATGGAGAAGGAGGTAATTGATGACATGTCAAGGTTGGACAGGATGGAGGGTGAGGCCCCTGGTGTACCATCCTCCTCTGCGGTGACCGACTCCCCTGGTCCTGCTCAGGATCCCTCTCCAGTTCCTGTGGCCACCCCTCATGTGTCTGTAAGTATTCCTTCTGTATCTGTATCTGTCTCCCCCCAGCCTACTGTATCCCCTCCTCTTGTGTCAGAACCTTCCAAGTCTGTGCCCCCTGAGTCAGTTACCCCCCAGGAGTCTACCCCTCCTAAGTCTGATTCAAAGGGAGCACCCCCCCCCCACCAGCAGTGGTAGTGGGTACTAAAAAGGTTGCTTCTTCCTCTGTAAAGAAGTCTTGTGGAAAGACTTCACAGAAAAAAGTAAGAGATGAGGGCATCTCTGAAGCTGACCTGCAGTACCTGGAGGAGAGAAGGAAGGTTGGGAAGCGGAAGAAGCAGGTGGTGAGGACGGCTCCAGTGCCTGTCTCCAACCGTTATAGGTCCTCTAATTGGGATATCTCTTCATCTGGAGCTTCTTCGGAGCGAAGTTCTGATTCCGAAATGGAGTTTGAGGCGGCCTCAAGAAAGAGAGAGGCTTCTGGTGATGAGCAGCAGAGGGGAGCTAAGAAGCAATCCACCCAATAACCAAAATGGCGGTTCCCCCTCCGTTAAAAGTGGTGACAATAAATGTCGCCAGCATTAAGTCAGTAAGAGCTCGTTCTATGGCCTTCTTTTTGTTCAGCCAATTAGATGCTGAAATTTTATTTTTGCAAGAGACTAGGCTCACCTCCTTGGCAGATATTCATATGGCCAAGAGAGAGTGGAGGTATGGTCCATCTTACTGGTCTCTTGCGGCCGAGCCTTACGGCGGTGTGGCGGTGTTGTTTAAAACCGGCATGGTAACTGTCCGGCGGGTTATTGAGGTGGAGATTGGGAGATGTATGGTCTTAGACGTCCTTGTGGGAGGGCAGGACCTGCGCCTAATTAATGTTTATGGACCGCACACAAAGTGGGACAGGAAATGCCTTTTTACAAGGATCAAGCCATTTCTTTTTACATCCCGGCAAGTGGTCTTTGGAGGTGACTTTAATACAGTAACTAGGCCCAAGGACAGGAAGGACTTCAAGGACAGGCTGGGATATGATAGCGTTTTTTAAATAGTATGGTTAGGGATGCTGGTCTTGTGGATGTGCACATTAAGCACCTCCCGGATGACACTGGGTTCACCTTTCATCGAGGTAATAGTAAGAGTAGAATAGAGTTTTTTTTGAAGGAGACCTCTGCTTTCTCGCTCCCAGTGGTGCAGGCAGTAGAGTTCTCCGATCACTGTATGCTATCTGTGGTCCTGAATGCTTCAGACGCCCCTCAGAGGGGCAAGGGCATCTGGAGATTGAATTCGACTCTACTCAAGGAAGAACATGTTAGACAATCCTTTGAGGAATTCTTTCAGGCACAGGTGACCATCCTGGACTTTTGTAGCAGCAAGGCTGAGTGGTGGGAGCTGACCAAAAAGAGGATTGCTGGATTCTTCAGGGGCCTAGCCAATAGAAAGCAGTTTAATAAATACATGACCTACCAACGTTTACGGAGGAAGCTGAATATTCTTGTCTCGTGAGGAGGAGATCCTGGGGCAATCTCCGAAGTGAAACTCCTTCTCAGGAAGTGTCAATATGACCGGCATGCCTCTTTGGTTCTGGAGAGGGACTATGGGAAGTACCACTCGCCTGACCCTTACCAGAACTGCAAACAAGGTGTAGCTGTTAAAACGGTCGTTGGCCTTAAGGACAGTACAGGTTCCTTGACAAAGTCCAGGTCAGGGATTCTGGAGGTCGTGAGGTCCTTTTATGCTGACCTTCTTGGGAGGAAAGAGCTTGACCGTGACAAGATGGAAAGCTTTTTGGACTCTACTTCAGGTCTAAATGATGAAGATGTCCCATTGATGAATTTGTACATATAGAAAGTGCTGCGCAAATAAAAGTCCATACAAAGATAATACAAAGAGCAGAAACCACCGGTGACAATGGATATCTGGATGGTGACTTTATCCCTCCACCACTTTAAGATGGCCCCTCACCTCAGATATTCGACCTGAAACAGGTCACACCGCTTGTAAAGATTGAATGGATCTGTTTACTCCTTTACTCCCTTCAGCTCTCAACGCTCAGGAAAGCCAGATGGTATATAAAGTAAATAGAAAGCGACAGACCATAGTGTTCTCCGTGTAACAATATTTAATAAATAAATAATGAATAAAGAATCGAATAACAAATCGAATAAAAAATCTTCAATGACACTCACATCGAACCGGCACTCCGTTCCGAGTGCCGGCCAGCAGGCTTGTGATCGTATCTTGATCGTATCTTGTCGCCCCACGCCGATGAAGTCCCGCCCACAGGACGTAACGCGTACGGGGGTTAGGAGCGTGTGACGTCACCCGCGGTCATCCGACAAGATACGATCACAAGCCTGCTGGCCGGCACTCGGAACGGAGTGCCGGTTCGATGTGAGTGTCATTGAAGATTTTTTATTCGATTTGTTATTCGATTCTTTATTCATTATTTATTTATTAAATATTGTTACACGGAGAACACTATGGTCTGTCGCTTTCTATTTACTTTATATACCATCTGGCTTTCCTGAGCGTTGAGAGCTGAAGGGAGTAAAGGAGTAAACAGATCCATTCAATCTTTACAAGCGGTGTGACCTGTTTCAGGTCGAATATCTGAGGTGAGGGGCCATCTTAAAGTGGTGGAGGGATAAAGTCACCATCCAGATATCCATTGTCACCGGTGGTTTCTGCTCTTTGTATTATCTTTGTATGGACTTTTATTTGCGCAGCACTTTCTATATGTACATGTTTCTGAGGTATTTTTTGAGTTGACCTTTGTGCTTGCTTGCATTTATATTTTCTAATCAATCAGCGCTGAATTTATTCACATTTTCTCCATTGATGAATTTGACAGAGGAGATCACAGTTGAAGAGGTGATAAGGGCAATTGAACAGCTTGCCATCAAAAAGTCACCTGGACCGGATGGCTTGACGGCTGAGTTTTACAAAGCTTTTAAGTCTATTCTGGCCCCACATTTGGTAGAGGTTTTTAACAGTTGCCTTGCTGAGGGGGTACTTCCCTCTTCCATGAGGCACTCAGCTGTGATTCTTCTTTCAAAGGGTAAAGATCCTTCGATGGTTGAGAATTGGCGCCCCATCAGCCTTCTTAATGTCGATAGAAAGATACTGGCAAAGATCATTTTCTGGCGCCTATCGTCAGTAGCAGAGTCTTTGCTTTCTCGCCATCAGCACTGTTCGGTCCAGGGTAGGTGCACCTTCACAGCAGTTTTAGCTGTCCGGGAGGCCTTGGAGCGGTGCAGGGCTGCAGGCTGGGGAAAGTATTTGCTGACATTGGATCAGGCAAAGGCTTTTGATCGTGTTAACCATGAGTACCTGTGGTTGCTCCTTAGTAAGTACGGTCTGCCGGGTGGTTTTGTCGATTGGTTAAAAGTCTTGTATGAGGGGGCAGAGAGCTTTCCTCTTGTTAATGGTTGGGTTGGGCAGTCCTTTGAGGTTGGCTCCGGGGTGCGCCAGGGTTGTCCCCTGAGTCCCCTGCTCTATGTGTTTGCAATCGACCCCTTCATCAGGAGGCTAGAGAGCAGCATGTTGTGTGGGGTGCCAGTGGGGCTTCCGGGTGAGCCGCCTTTGAGGGTTGTTGCCTATGCGGACGATGTGTCAGTGATTGTCACCGGGGCGGATGAAGCAGAGGAGGTGGTCTCTCTGACATCACGGTATTCTGAAGCATCAGGCTCCAAGATCAATCAGGAAAAGAGTGAAGTCTTCTGGATGGGAAAGGAAGGTGAGGGTTTTGATCTCCCGGACACCTTTCCAGTGCCCCAGGAAAGAATTAAGATTCTAGGCATTGAATTTGGACCCGGCAATTATGGCCTTAAAAACTGGGAAGGCAGACTGGAAATTGCCAATACTAAGGTGGTCAGCTGGAAGAAATGGAAGTTATCTATGAGGGAAAGGGTTGATCTGATTAAGACTTACCTGATTCCGATCTTTTTGTATGTCAGCTTTGTCTGCATCTTGCCAGTGTCTCTCTATGCTAGGGTCAGTAGTGTGTTCTTCCAGATGTTGTGGGGGAACAGACTGAACCCCATCAAGAGGAATGTCACCTATCTATCCAGGAGGGAGGGTGGCTTAGGTATGGTCAACCCTGTTCTTTTCTTTTCACTGCTTTTTCTCAAGTTTAATATTGGTAATATGCTTGCAGTGGAACCTCCTGGATTGGCAGGCATTTTTAGATCTTGGTTTAGGCCTTTTCTGCGACTTTGGGAAGAAGGTGGCCAAGTGAAGAATCTCAGGGGTCATCGTGGTCAGCTACCAGCCTATGTCGCTCCGTGCCTGAAGTTATTACGGCAGTGGCGATTGTCGGCTGAAGATCTCAGATCGGTTCCGAGGAAAGTCCTTATGAGTCGAGTCTTGAGCGAAGTCTTTCATGACCCACTGGCCTTAAGGGATTGCCCAGGCCCAGTTTTGAGGGCAGGGTTAAGACTTATTAATTTGGACAGAGTACCTCCTAAATTCAGGGATCTGGCCTGGATGTGCTTCCATGGGAGGCTCTATGTTAGGGGCAATTTGAAATTCCGCAGTGGGGTGGATCGTAGCTGTCCTCGGGAGGAGTGTGCAGGTGAGGAGGAGACTATGGACCATTTTCTGCTTCATTGCCCTTTTAACATAGAGGTGTACAAACAGGTGGGACGGGCCCTCGGTGTCCCTTTCCTCTCCAGGCTGGGTTATGCTGAGTGGGTGTACGGAGCATTCAATACTGGTGGGGTTTTTTTGTTTAGATACACTTTTTCTAGTTAGCCTAGTAGTCCGTTATTTCACTTGGAACGCACGGTGTCAGGTCTGCATTCGGCGTAAAATCCTTCCTGTTCAGGTGGTGGTGTATGACATTCTGCATGAGGTGGAGAAGATTCGGGTGCTCGAGAGAGACAAGCGGAGTCAGGGGGCTTGGTTGAAGGCGTGGAGGGGTTTCAAGCCTCCCTGACTGCCAGGAGTCTCTTTCCCGGGTGTGGCTGTCTGTCTCTTATCACCCTAGATTATTATTTTTTTTTGGATTAATTTTTGATAAATGGCTGCGTACATAGGTGATGGGTTGTGCCTCTTAGGCCCTCTCTGCTGCTTTATGTAAATAATTTTGGTAGTGGATTATGTATATATTGTATATATTCTGAACATGGATGTGTATTCCTTGGATTTCTGTTGAAGTTTTGTACTATGGTTTTGTTTTTTACTTTTGTATAAAATTGGTTGCTTGATTCTTTTAATAAAATATCAATAGTGCCCCATCGTCAGTGTCAGTGGGAGGAATAGTGCCCCATTGTTGTTGTCAATGGGAAAAGTAGTGCTCCATCTGTGGTATCAGTGGAAGGAATAGTGCCCCATCACAATTGTTAGTAAAAGTAATAATGTTTCAAATTGTGACAGCGAGTATGAGGAGAGGATCCACCGCCCGCTGTCACAGGGAGGGGGGATCAGGGATTTATTTGTAAAAAAATTTGAAAACCATTTATCATTTTCCTTCCACTTCACAATGTGCCACTTTGTGTTGGTCTATCATATAAAATCCCAACAAAATACATTTATGTTTTTGGTTGTAACACGACAAAATGTGTAAACTTTCAAAGGGTTTGAATACTTTTTCAAGGCACTGTATAACCCCCATTTATCCCTATCAGCACAAATCCCCCCAAAAAGTGTCCCCTCCTAGCACAATTCCCCTCCCCCACTACCATATCACCACTTCTAGCACAAATCTTCTTCCCTCACCCCCCCTCCCAACACAAATCCCCCTAAAACACCACTCCTAGCACACCCTCCAAATTTTCCCTAATAGAACATTTCTCATGCCCTGCTGCCCCCCCCCCCAAATTCCCCCTCCCAACACAAATCCCCTCCCCCCCAATCTCCTCCTGGCACCCCACCTCACAAGATACCACAGTGCCCAGGGCAGTTTCCCCTCCTGCCCACATCTTTTCCTGGCCCTGAACAGCAGATTTGACTGATTTACGTCTTCTGACTGCAGTGTCTCTTTAACAATATACTGCATTTTATCTTCCTTTCTCTTCAGAGAGCTCAGCATGTTAAAAGCTACGAATATACTGGAAAATAAAGTTTTGTACCAGAACAGGATGAAGACTACGCCATTGAATGACTTAGAGAACAATGGCTGAGAACAACACTTGCTGATTCAATGACAAGGCCTTTTACCTAGTGCCTGTCCCTGACGTCTATAAAACATTCATAATAACATTGTTTTTCTTCTCACATACTGGAGGTGTTTGCTGCATTGTTAACTTCTTTAAGACTGCCCAGAACATTTGTGCTGCAGAAAAAGGGTGAGTTTTAATGCCCACACACTGGGCGGTTGATGTTTATGTGCTGAGAGCGAACGCGCTGCGCACTCCTAGCACAAAGACCGAGCTGTCAAAGACAGCTCTCAGCAGTGGCGGCCCGTCCATAAGGGGCGCAGGGGCGCTGCCCCTTAATCCATGTGCCCGGCCCCTAATCTACATGCAGGGCACAGGATGCATGGATTTCAATGGGTTATTTTTTTGAAGCACATGATTAGAGCCTGAGGCCACCTAGTTATGTGACAATAGCGAATTAATATTCGCTATTGTCTTCCTGATTCTCCTCCCGGCAAGGAAGCAGGTCCTGAGACTCGATTGGCCAGGGAGTCTTAGGACTCCCTGGCCAATCGGGTCTCAGGACACACTTCCTGTTCAACTGGGAGGAGAAGCAACGGCCCGCCTCTTACTTCCCCCTGCCTCCTAAGGTAAGACCTCTGATCGCTGCATTCTTGTCCGTCTCCCGTGGGGTGGGGTCGATCAGCGCATTCCCTTCCGTCTCCCACGGGGGGGTGGTCTATCGCCGCATTCCTGTCCCTTTTCCGTGGGGGGGAGAATCACCGCCTTCCTGTCAGTCTCCCGTGGAGGGGGGGGGTTTGTTAGTGTGCCCCCCCCCCCAAAAAAAAATATTGAGCACTGGCTGCCACTGGCTCTCAGCCCAGCTTCTGATCATGTGACTGGCGAGACCAGCTTCCAATCATGCCACATAATTCATGCCACATAATTGCCGATCCTTCCCGGCTCCCAGGTGATGGGAACTGCTTAAAGGGACGCCTGGGCGGGCATTACACCAAGCAAGGTGTAATGTAAGTTTTTTTTTCTTCTTAATCCTCTGCCCCTAAACTAAACAAGCATTTAACCATCCCCGGGGGGTAGGGGGAAGGGCGTATTGTAAGGGAGGATTTTTTCATTTTTATAGAGTTGGGCTTTAATGGAAAATCCTGCCTTTTGCATCAAAGTAATAGATGCACTCATATTGCAGAAAAAAAAGTGCATTTATTGTTTTTTTTGCATTTGAGCCTGCAGAGCACTACAACTCAAATCAGTGGATTGCAGGTACAGTGTTCTTGTTCCTGCTGACTATTCCTCCAGCTTGGTATGGACCTTCAGTTTTAGAGCTGGGGGAAGTATTAATGGACTACAAATGTGCTGATGTCATCACACTTGTTTTCCATTGGAAACTACAGTTGCTCTGCCATGGTAGTTTTTGCATTCACAATCCTCTGTGAATACAGTATAGGACGTGGCTGAGTTGGCGTGGTGAGTATGTCTGGTGACTTCACAAATGTCGTTGCTCCTGCTCCTTTGAATTTTCTCATCACTGTGGTTGAAAACAAATGTCTATTTTTGAACATAATTCTACTAGTGTATGGCCAGCTTTCACCAACTCCCGCCTGGCCTATAATAAAATGATGTGTCCTTAGTCTCTTTCTCTGTCTCAAAGGGGAGATGTCAGGGGTCTGTTTAGACCTCTGATATCTCACCAAAAGCCACCAACAAGGCTGATAAAAAAAAAATGCAAAAAATATAAAAAAAAGAAATTGTAAAAAAATTCTAAAAACCTAAATTGTAAAAAAAAAAAAAAATTATATAATAAAAAACTACTGACACGACTCCCCCCCTGCCCTACCAACACTGTCCACTGCAACAACCCCCTCCCCCCACAAAACTTATTGTGAAAAAAAATAAAAACAAATTAAATTGTAAAAAAATCAATGCGTAAAAATAAAAAAACTACTGACCCCGTCCACTGAAACATACCCCCCACCCCCTTCCCCAGAGACACTGTGAGAAAATATTCAAAAATAGTTTTAAAAAAATCTCGCCGCGGGGGGGGTTTGCGGCACTAAGCGCCACCTTCCTGAAATAAGTTTGCCACCTCCCTGAAATGAGTATTTGCAGGTTGGGATGTCTGTCCTCGTGAATTATACTTTGAGTGCTAATGAATCTTACCTGTTGCTGGAATTGATAGGGTTAAATCTTGAGCGCTCCGTTGTTAGTGTAATGAAAATACCAGGTTTTTGTAATCTTTAGGATGAGAAGTAAAGTTGGAACAAATACGTTTTTGCTCATGGTTTTTGCAACCTGCTGATATGTCTTTCTCTATAGGAACATCTTTATGCCAGTTAATCCTGTTTTATTTAGCAAAATGTATTGTAATTAAACATTCACAGGTTAAAGATCTTTCAGTCTGTGTGTTGACATATCTTGGGGCAATTTTTGGCCTTGCTGAGTCCTAATTCTTTGACTATGAAACTGGTTTGTAAATGTCACATGACCACCATCAAATGGAACATTAGTTGGGCAGGTCCCCATCCCCGGTGTTCCTCCTGGGATAAGTTGCACCGACAGCCAAGAGCGGTACCTGTGTGGTCAGATCAGCATTGTATGTCCAATAATCCACAAATATGGATTTAGCCCAACTCTATCTGCTGGCCCAATGTGATTTCTTTTAGGTGTATTTTAGTAGGTGAATATGAGTACTTCCACCACTGGAAGTGCCTTTGTTATCACTTAGCACTGGCATTTGTTCTAAAAATCAGTTTGAGATGTTTCAGTGATCACTCAGAATTCATTAACAGGTACACTTGACCTCCTTCTGACCTGCATTTACCTGTGCTTTATACAGATTTTGCATTCCAATAAACTTGCATAGGTATGGAAAACCTACTTGAAGCAAGCAAAAGCCTCTCGACACAGGAGCTTAGGGTCCATTCACACCAGCCGCTGCGTTGAAGGGGCCTAAAGCAGAAGAGGTGTGGTTTGCAGATGACAAGGCGGGTCTTAAATGGGAAAGGGTGTGTCCTTGACAGGAAGGGGTGGGTCATATTTAATTTAGGTGGTACACGAGTTTAGTCAGGCCTAGGGCAGCACAAAACCTAAATACACCACTGCCTGCGGTGCGACCAGTGGCGGACCATGCATTGTGGGAGCAAGGGCGCTGCCCCCCTTATCCGTGCGCCCGGCCCCTTTCAGGACGCTGGATGCATGGACTCCTATGGCGGAGGTGTTTTTTTTCAAGCACCTGATTAGAGCCAGAGGCTCTAACAGGCTTCAAAATAGGGTGGGTTCGGGGCGCAGAGAGTGCCGATCCCACCCAATTGTGTGACAATATATAATTCATTTTCGCTATTTTCACACTAACATTCCTCCCCGCCAATCAGGAGGCAGGGCATCAGACCCGTTTCCCAATTGGCCAAAGCACCAGGCATTCCTATTGGATGCCTGGTGCTTAGGACGAGGAGCAGAGGAGACACGCACTGGACTGGAGGAAGGATGCCTCCTCTGCCACTGCTGCTCTGGTGGAGACACAGGAGCACTTGGAGAGGATACCCACAGCCTGGCGGTAAGTGCCTGTCATCAGAGCCCAGAGCCATGAGCCCTGGGGGTGGGGGGGTGCTGTAATCAGAGCCCAGAGTGCCGCGAGTCCTGGTGGGGTGGGGTGCTGTCATCAGAGCCACAAGCTGGGGGGTATACTGTCACCAGAGCTGCAAATCCCACGGGGGGGTGCTGTCATCAGAGCATCAGAGCTGGGAGAGGGGGGTGCTGTCATCAGAGCCGTGAGTCACGTGGGTGGGGGGGTTCAGGGGTGCTGTCTAAACCAGGGGTCCTGTGCCAAGCTGTATACCCTGATCTGTGTACCCTGATCTGTATACCCTGATCTGTGAGGCTGAGCTGTATACCCTGATCTGTATACCCTGATCTGTGAGGCTGAGCTGTATATCCTGATCTGTGAGGCTGAGCTGTATACCCTGAGCTGTATACCTTGATCTGTGATGCTGAGCTGTATACCCTAATCTGTATACCCTGATCTGTGAGGCTGAGCTGTATACCCTGATCTGTGATGCTGAGCTGTATACCCTGATCTGTGAGGCTAAGCTGTATACCCTGAGCTGTATACCCTGATTTGTGAGGCTAAGCTGTATACCCTAATCTGTGAGGCTAAGCTGTATATCCTGAGCTGTCTACCCTGACCTGCGAGGCTAAGCTGTATACCCTGATCTGTACACACTAATCTGTATACCCTGAGCTGTATACCCTGATCTGTGAGGCTGAGCTGTATACCCTGATCTGTGAGGCTGAGCTGTATACCCTGAGCTATATAGCCTGATCTGTGAGGCTGAGCTATATACTCTGTCCTGTGATGCTGCGATGTATACTTCTAACAATATGGTGGAAGCAAGTGGAATACAGGGGACGGAGTGGGTGGATCACATAGTAGCCCATTATGTGTCACTTACCTGACAAGGGAGCCTGCGATGTCACCGCTGTCCCTTCTCCTACGAATCGTCCATCTTCTTTCTGGGTATCGCGGCTCCGGCGCTGTGATTGGCCGAAGCCGCGATGACGTCACTCCCCACGTATGCGCGCTGGTGCCGCCACTAACGGCATGATCGCCGTTAGAGACGGCACGCTCAGTGCGCCGTTGTCTACGGCGCATGCGCCGTAGACATTGGTGCCTGTCTTTTGGAAATATCTCCTAAACCATGTAGGTTTAGGAGATATTTCTTGCACCTACAGGTAAGCCTAGATTAAGGCTTACCTGTAGGTGCAAGAAAAAAAAGTGGTCTGTAAGGGTTTACAACCACTTTAATCCTCTTGGGCATGGAGTTCAGCAGAGCTTCATAGGTTGCCACTGGAGTCCTCTTCCTCTCCTCCATGATGACATCACGGAGCTGGTGGATGTTAGAGACCTTGTTCTCCTCCACCTTCTTTTTGAGGATGCCCTACAGATGCTCAATAGGGTTTAGGTCTGGAGACATGCTTGGCCAGTCCATTACCTTTACCCTCAGCTTCTTTAGCAAGGCAGTGGTCGTTTTGGAGGTGTGTTTGGGGTCGTTATCATGTTGGAATACTGCCCTGCGGCCCAGTCTCCGAAGGGAGGGGATCATGCTCTGCTTCAGTATGTCAGAGTACATGTTGGCATTCATGGTTCCCTCAATGAACTGTAGCTCCCCAGTGCCGACAGAACTCATGCAGCCCCAGACCATGACACTCCCACCACCATGCTTGACTGTAGGCAAGACACACTTGTCTTTGTACTCCTCCCCTGGTTGCCACCACACACAATAATTGGTCAGAGAAAATGATAGAAACTGTGAGTTTGTAGGATTTAAGGCTGTTAATATATGCATTCATATAGTTAATTTTTATCACCTATATTATTTTTCCCATTATGGGAGTTAGTGGGGCCTCATGTCTAAGTTTTGCCTAAGGCCTCACAAAGTCTAGAGCCGCCTCTGTGCTTGACTGTAGGCAAGACACACGTGTCTTTATACTCTTCACCTGGTTGCCGCCACACATGCTTGACACCATCTGAACCAAATAAGTGTATCTTGGTCTCATCAGACCACAGGACATGGTTCCAGTAATCCATGTCCTTAGTCTGCTTGTCTTCAGCAAACTGCTTGCGTGCTTTCTTGTGCATCATCTTTAGAAGGGGCTTCCTTCTGGGTCGACAGCCATGCAGACCAATTTGATGCAGTGTGTGGCGTATGGTCTGAGAACTGACAGGCTGACCCCCCACCCCTTCAACCTCTGCAGCAATGCTGGCAGCACTCGTACGTCTATTTCCCAAAGACAACCTCTGGATATGATGTGGGACATGTGCACTCAACTTCTTTGGTCGACCATGGAGAGGCCTGTTTTGAGTGGAACCTGTCCTGTTAAACCGCTGTATGGTCTTGGCCACCGCGCTGCAGCTCAGTTTCAGGGTTTTGCCAATCTTTTTATAGCCTAGACCATCTTTATGTAGAGCAACAATTCTTTTTTTCAAATCCTCAGAGAGTTCTTTGCCATGAGGTGCCATGTTAAACTTCCACAAACAATGAGAAATAAACAGATACAAAGTATTTCTCCCTCAGCGCTCACGCAAAAAAAAAAAAGATAAATAAAAATATATTAAGCTGCTACTATAAAAATGTAAACTGTATAAAAAAATATGTTAAAAAAAAACAAAGTAGCAGCGCTTAAGAAGTTCATATGTGAAATAAAATAAAAATAAAGATGAAAAGTTCCACTTGTGTCTTAATTGTGTACAGCAGAGTGTGGGGTGGTAGCTGATCCATTTATAAAGAATGTTGAACACTAACTCTCTGCTGATCAAAATCCCAGATAAATCCTTCACCACATTGCTTTTATGGGAATCCCCTATAGGTAATTCACTTACCAGAAGGTGATGGGTTAACAGCAAGCCTTTCACTGGTTTAATATCAACGGACTTAGTTCACTCAAATAGGACTGGATCCGTGAATGGATATTTGGATAGCTGTCAGCGCACTCTGCATACTTCCATCCAAATTAAGCTCATAACGAGCGAAGAAATAGAAGTGCCCATAGCGTAATCCAGTAAATTAAAATACTTTTATTTAACCACTTGCTTACTGGGCACTTAAACCCCCCTCCTATCCAGACCAATTTTCAGCTTTCAGCGCTGATGCACTTTGAATGACAATTGCGCGGTCATGCAACACTGTACTCAAATGAAATTTTTATCATTTTTTCCCCACAAATAGAGCTTTCTTTTGGTGGCATTTGATCACCTCTGCGGTTTTTATTTTTTGTTAAAAAATTTTTAAAAAGACCGAATTTTTAAAAAAAAAAATTTTTTTTTTTTATATTTTGTTATAAAATTTTTTAAAAGGGTAATTTTTCTCCTTCATTGATGTACGCTGATGAGGCGGCACCAATGGGCACTGATAGGTGGCAGTGATGGGCACTGATGGGTGGCAGTGATGGGCACTGATTGGTGGTAATAATGGGCACTGATCTTGTACACTGCTAGGTGGCACTGATTGGCACCACTGGTGGGCATTGTTAGGTGGCAATGGTGGGCATTGATAGGTGGCACTTGTAGGCATTGATAGGTGGCACTTATGGGCATTGATACGTGGCACTGGTGGGCACTGTGGGCACTGTGATGTGGCAATGTCAGGTGGCACTGTCAGTGGGTACTGTTGGCACAATTGGGGCACATATGAGGCATTATTGCCTCCTCCTCTTCGGGACCGATGTCCCTTGCTGCTGAGCCGGTGATCGGCTTTTTTTTCTCCTCGCACTGTCAGCGCGAGGAGAAAAAAAAACGATCACAGAGCTTTTGTTTTGATCATGTGATCAGCTGTCATTGGCTGACAGCTGATCACATGGTAAGGGGCCGGGACCAGCCCCTTACACAGATCGGTGATCACCCGAGTCTCAGTGACTTGGTGATCACAGTGCGCTCCACGCGCGCCCTGCAGGGCGCGCGCAGGGCACGTGCACAAGGGAGGCCGTCATATGACGGCCTCCCGGGAATTCAGGTCCGCGCTGTAGCCGTCATTCGGCTATAGCGCGGATGCCAAGCGGTTAAAAAACAAAGTGATCCCATATAGATGTACACTTACAATGTATCAAAATAATATAAGCATGCATCATAGATCGTTGAGTCCCGATATATCTTATTACCGCTGGGAGCGGTATTCCCAGGTAAGGTATCACAGAAGATCAACGGCGTGGGTAGCTGAATGGTCATGCCCTGAGGCCATGACCAGTATGAGAAAGTGAGAGCGACAACACCAAATTTAACACACCTGCTCCCCATTCAGACCTGAGACTTTGTAACACTAATGAGTCAGATGTCACCGGGGAGGAAAAATGGCTAATTGGGCCCAATTTTGACATTTTCACTTAGGGGTATACTTATTTTTGTTGCCCGTGATTTAGACATTAATGGCTGTGTGTTGAGTTATTTTGAGGGGACAGCAAATTTACACTGTTATACAAGCTGTACACTCACTACTTTACATTATAGCAAAGTGTCATTTCTTCAGTGTTGTCACATGAAAAGATATAATAAAATATTTACAAAAAATGTGAGGGGTGTACTCACTTTTGTGAGATTCTCTATATCTGTAGTGTTTACTTGACTCTCTCCAAAGCGCTAAGTGTCCTTTCTATCTGGTGTTTCGTTCCTCTGTTATCAGCATAAGTGACTTCTAAGAAGTTTATTCCAAAACATGAGATAAATATGTGATGGGGAGGGAGCTCAGCACTTAGCTTGTCTGTTCAGAACACTTTTTTTCTTCCTTCGTCCCTGTGCAGTGTGTGGATTGGGGGGTCCCTTTCCTCCAATCAGCTCTCACACACTGTAACTGCAGCTCTCCACCCCCTCCTCTCTGCTCCTCACAGATGCTGAAGGATTTGATCACAAATCTGCACTTTTGAATAGATATAGGGAAGAGAAGACTGCAGATAAGTAAGTAGAACTTGTGTAAGGAGATTTGTTTCATCTCTGTGTCTCACCCAAAGCTGTTCACTTCACTGGTTATAGGAGAGGGTTAATATGTTATTTGCATGCACATACACTTTGGGGTCTATGTATTAAAAAAAATTCCATGCGAATGTGCCAATGATCGCACAACCTGCATGAATCTACACCAACACTTTAGTAATAGGTTTGTTTCCTAGGACTGTGAGCACCATCTAGTGGCATTTTGCGGTATTTTTTCCTGAAATACCTCAAACAGCAAAAATACTGCATTATTGCCACAAGATGGTGCTGTTGATCCTGGGAAATAAACCTATTAGGAAAATTACAGTGAGGATTCCTGAAGTTTGTGTGAATGATTAAAGTGGCATTAAACCCCAAATCAAAACTGTAATTATTTGCAGCTTACTGATCCTTATACAGTATGTGTTGACTGTGTTTGTTTTCTTTTTTTCTTTTTAATCTTTTTATTCTGATTTCACCTTGTGATCTGGCCAGTAGCACACCTCCTGTATTAGAGAGTGCCCACTCTGGATGAAGGAGCACCGGGGGCACATTTGGATGTTAGCATTGTGTTAAATGGACTAGCAGATTCAGATATGCTAACAAATTGAAGCCACACTCCAGCTCACACTGCAGTTACACAAGCAACAGTTTCTTTCTATTTGGGATAAAGTTTTTACATGAATATATAAAAGCCAATCATTGTAAGCACCCCTGTAAGGCCCCTTTCACACGATCGGACCGTTCAGGTCCGCCTGTCAGTTTTGACGGCAGACCTGAACGGGCGATCCATGTTAGCCTATGGAGCGTCGGATGTCAGCGGAGACATGTCCGCTGACATCCGACCCCGTTCCGATCCGCTAAAAGCAGGATGGCTCTACGTCCAGGTCCGTCGCTATCGGATCGGGTGAGATCTGACAAAAACGGACACGCTGTCCGTTTTCGTCCGATCCCTCCATAGGCGGCAGCGGCGCCTGACAAGCCCCTCCCCGCTCAGTAAGCAGAGAGGGACCTGTCATCCGCCGGCTCAGCGGAGATCAACGGACAGATCTCCCGCTGAGCCGGCGGACCGAGGTGGGCTCTGTAGAAACGGAGTCCGCCTCATGTGAAAGGGGCCTTAGGGCTAAATGGTTTGTCTAAACACTCTAATTGATACATTTATTGGAATAACTTTTTCTTTTTAAAAACAACAGACTTACTGGCTAGATCATCAGGGGAAAAATAAAGGAGAAAAAGCCTAAAAAAGAAAACCACCCGCCCCATGCTTGGGGGCTTGTGGGGGTCTGTTTACGCGAGAGCAGGTAGCCTGTGGGGGTTAGCTGAAGAAGAGGAGGAGCCCTTGAAATATGTCATGTGACCCCACTTCTACAGGAGACGATCGTCCACAGAGAGCTGTCCTTGGGAATGAACGACCCGAGGAGGAGCAGCAGAGATATCTGGCATCCAGCCCAGCTCTTCACCTGTCAGCTGGCCACACAGCGATCCAGACACTGTGGCTGCTCATCCATCCATTCCTTGTCACTGTGTTGTGTGATGAATGGGCTCTTTCTCATAGACTATATGTGCTTGTGAGTATATAATATGTTGTTTTTATTAAAGCCCTTTGATCCTTTTTCTAGACTTTAACATTGCATACTGTAGTGAATAAAACCACAGGGTACAAACCATACATCTTTATCATTCCATGTAGTGCCTCTAGAGGATGCTGTAGTGCAGCATTTTGTCTTACTCGGAGTAATATCATGGAGTATATGTACATTATCTATCAAAGATACACATAGTAATCGAATGAATCCTGTTCTACTTTTTGCTGGCATAAAATCATGGCATAATTCGATAACTTAGGCCTCATTTAATAAATATGTAATAGGATAAATTGACTGCAAACCCAAAGTGATTGTAAAGTCTCATTTTAAAAATAAAATAACAAGCAGTTGCGCAGTTGGTTTTGCACAGAGCAGTCCAGATCCTCCTCTTCTCGAGTCCCTCTTTGCTGCTCCTGGCTCCTCCTTCCTATCGAGTGCCCCTACAGCAAGCATCTTCCTATGGGGGCACTGGAGCTGAGTCACAGCTCACTGTGTCCATTCAGACACAGAGCCCCGACCCGGCCCACTCCTTTTCTCCCCTGATTGGCTGACTGACTTTGATTGACAGCTACGGGAGCCAATGGTACCGCTGCTGTGTCTCAACTAATCAGGAGGAGTGTCCCGGAAGGGAAGTGTTGTTCACAATGTTGCCCCCCCCCCATCTTCTTATACCTATACTACATAGATTTTATAAAAAAAACAAAAAAACAAAACAAAAACAAATGTGGAAATATTTTTTTTTTAATCCACTCCAGTGCAGTCACATGATCCAGAAGCTCCAGCTCCCCTGGGTAAGTGATTGGCTTCTGCAGGAGGCAAGGGAGTGTCAACAATGGATGGACAATGGGGGGACTTTCCTTTTAGATCGTTAACACTGCAACGTGTGTTCCCATTGGAAGGATTTTCCAACAATTCCTATACCAAAGACACACTTCCTGTAGTGAGCCAGTTGCTCCCGCCCTCTGCACAGCCCCAGCGCTCCAGTGAGCACACGGGGGGCAAGGAGCTGGTGACTGTCAGTCTCCAGATCTCTGCTGCCCCCCCCCCCCTGAGTTTACTGGAGCGCTGGGGCTGTGGAGGGGGCGGGAGCAACTGGCTCAGACAGTCTAATGCCGCGTACACACGGTCGGACTTTTCATCTACAAAAGTCCGACAGCCGGTCCGACAGACTTTCGGTGGACTTTCGGCGGACTTGCGGCGGACTTGTTGCAGACTTTCTAACGAACGGACTTGCCTACACACGACCACACAAAAGTCCAACGGATTCGTACGTGATGACGTGCACCGGACTAACATAAGGAAGTTGATAGCCAGTAGCCAATAGCTGCCCTAGCGTGGCTTTTTGTCCGTCGGACTAGCACACAGACGAGTGGATTTCGGGGTCCGTCGTAGTTACGACGTAAAGATTTGAAGCATGTTTCAAATCTAAAGTACGTCGGATTTGAGGCTAAAAAAGTACGTTGAAAGTCCGGAGAAGCCCACACACGATCGGATTACCAGCCAGCTTTAGTCCGTCAGCGTCCGTTGGACTTTTGTAGCTGAAAAGTCCGACCGTGTGTACGCGGCATAAGTCATCCTAGGACAGGAAGATGTGTTACTGGCAGGATCATCACGTAAAAATAACGTTAAAAAGAAACTGTAAAAAGAAAACTAATGCAGTCATCTCCACTAAAAACTGCAATCTACAATATATCACATTTTTGTGTTTGGATTTTGATATGATTTAAATATGCAATAGCTTTACTCTAAAATCATGGGAATGGATAGTTTATGATTGTGTTTAGGCAGCACATCATCCAGGGCTTAGTATCATTATGATGCCACCATGGCATTTTTATAACAATATCATTATATTGACCTAAATTATATTCAAAAGTGGTGCCGCTTATCCAAATGCTATTGTGCTGGTGTCCCTTTAAATCTGTTTGCATAGCAATTTTCAAACTCAGCATATCCTATCAAACCATATATAACATTAACAAAACAAAACAAACCAAAACATTAACAAAACAAACATTTACAAAACAAACAAGTGCACCAGTCCATAAACTACTGTCCTTTGGTATGAATTCACTTGCATATGCTCAATTTTTCATAAAAAAACAGTATTGTGTTCACATATCCAAACGACTGCTTCCTTAAAGTGGAGCTCCACCCACTTTTACAACTCTTCAGCATCCCTCACTAAACTGTGCACTGTAAACAAATTGGATATTTTTAATTTTCTTTTTTCAGCACCTACTGTATATCTGCTGTGTTCATTTTTCACTTCCTCCTCCCTGGCCGCGGCCCATCGCATCATTTCCTGTTTGCAATGCCTTCTGGGAAGGAGCGGCAACTTCCTCTGAAACTGCAGTTGCTATGGAAACCTGACCTGAAACCTATTACACTGCTTGTGCTGCACTGAGCATGTGCGAGATCTGCAAGGATGAGATCCAGCAAGAAATACAGTCTGGCTTCAGATGCCCACACTTAAGATGGCCACGGCCTGCTGTAAGTTTATAAAACAACAAACTACTGCTATAAACTAACAAAACAGACCTTAGTTTACAGACTAACTTTAATAGAATACAATAAGCTTGTGTATTATAGGGGTATTTTTATTTAAAAAGTATAATTTTGGCCAGAACACCACTTTAACCACTTCATCCCCGGAGGGTACCTTAATGACCAGGCCATTTTTTTGAGATACGGCACTGCGTCGCTTTAACTGACAATTGCGCGGTCCTGCAAACTTGTGCCCAAACAAAGTTGATGTCCTTTTTTTTCCCACAAATAGAGCTTTCTTTTGGTGGTATTTGATCACCTCTGCAGTTTTTATTTTTTGCGCTATTAAACAAAATAAGAGCGACAGTTTTGAAAAAAATAAAAAAATAAAATTTTTTTTCTTTCTGCTATAATAACAATTTAAAAAAAAAAAAAAAATGTTTTCCTCAGTTTAGGCCGATATGTATTCTTATACATATTTTTGGTAAGAAAAAAATTGCAATAAGCGTATATTGATTGGTTTGCGCAAAAGTTATAGTGTCTACAAAATAGGGGATAGATTTATGGCATTTTTAAAAATTATTCTTTTTTTACTAGTAATGGCTGTGATCTGCTATTTATATCATGACTGTGACATTGTGGCGGACATCGGACACTTTTGACACTATTTTGGGAACATTCGCATTTATACAGCGATCTGCACTGATTACTGTATAAATGTCACTGGCAGGGAAGGAGTTAACACTAGGGGGCGATCAAAGGGAAAAATGTATTACCTAGGGAGTGATTGACGCCCGCCCAGGATGGGAGATCCCTCCTGCGGATGTCATAAAGCAGCGTTAAACCCAAAAGCAAACATTTATTATATTGCAGCTCACCAATTCTTCGGTGTGATGGGTGCATTTGTTTACTTTTTTAGGCTTCTTTTAATGTTCACCTTGTGATCTGGTCAGTAAGGCTGCTGTTTTTCAAAAGAACAAGCTGTCCTGTAGATGTAGCAGTTAGAGCATTGAGACAAACCATCTACCACTGACAGGAGTGCTTAGAATGATGAGCTTGCTTTTATTTTTTCTGGTAAAACATTTCTCCCCCCCAAAAAAAAACAGTTTGCTGTCTGTACTGGAGTTTATTTAGTGTATCTAAATCTGCTAGTACATCTAAGGCTCGGTTCACACTGCCGCGACTTGGGATCCGACTTGTGAGTCCCTAAATCACATGACATGCGAAATCTCATGTTGGTCAATGAGAGTTGTCCTTATTAACATACAGTGGCAGCTGGTGTTTTTTTTGTGGAGTGGCCAGGCTGTCCGTTGGGTCACCCACATCCCCCCTCTGGGCAGTCGATCAGTCATCCAGCCCCGCACTTACTCCATCTAGGTCTTGGGCGGGCAACGCTCCTATGGGCGGCTGCTTCCATCGCCTCTCCTCCTCCTCCTCTGCATCACGGCGGCTTCGGCCGTGCATCTCCACCCTCCTCCTCCTGGGCGTCCAATAGGATCGCCTGTCCTTTCAGCCAATCAAGTGATGAGTCTCAGGACCCGCTTCCTGATTGAGGAGGATCAGTGTGACAATAGCGAATATTCATTCGCTATTGTCGCACAACTGGGTGGGCTCAGAACGCAGCGCTCTGCACCCTGAGCCCACCCTTTTTTGAAGCCTATTAGAGCCACGTGCTTAAAAAAGGAAAAAAAAAGGCATTGGAATCCATGCGCCTGGCGCCCTGCATGTAGATTAGGGGTCCAGGTGCATGGATGGGGGGGGGGTGGTGCCCCTAATGGACAGACCACCACTGTTAACAATACCGAAGTCGCTCCAACTTTAGAAAAGGTTCCTGTACCACTTCAAGGCGACTTCTATCTGACTTGTTCCTATTTCGCTGCCAGAGCAGTTTTTGTGTTTTTTGCACACGTTTAAAAAATAATTTTAGGCCTGAAGCTTACACAAACACCACAAATATTATATATTTTCTGAAACCAGACACCCTAGAGAATTAAAATGGTGGCAGATCACATTGCAAAATATTATTTCCTGGCTGAGCTAGCCGGGGACTCCAAGAGCTTGACCCCAAAGTGACACCGGAGCCCGGTAAGCATGGCGGGGCATGGCGGCGGGGGGTGGCGCCAGTACCAGGGGTGCAGCGGAGCTGCACAAATGCTCCTACCAGGCAGGCAGGAGTCTGCCTGTCAGTTTCACACACAATCCCGGTGGCTGCAGCCACTGGATTGTGTGCAATACCACATCAAATCCCCCGCCATGCTTACCGGGCTCCGCTTGCTCATCGGTACGTACAGACCTGGCGGTAAAGGTGGAAGCCGCCTCCAAGTCGGATCCTCATCTATAGTGATGTGATTTGGATCCGACTTTACAGGAAGATTACCCAGGCATTCTCTGAAAATCGCTTCTAAAGTTGCATCAAGTCGCATTGTCGCATTAAAGTAGTACTCAAGTCGCCTGGCAAAGTTGCACCGTAAGTCGCATGACTTTCAGGTCGCAGTAGTGCTGTTCAAGGTGCTTGTTCATCCAGAGTGGGGGCACTCTAATACAGCAGATGTGTTACTGGCCAGAACACCAGAGGGAAAAAAGCCACCAAAAAAAGAAAATGAATGCAGGCACCACATCTAAAGGTTGGTAAGCTGCAATTTATTACACTTTAGGTTTTGAGATTAAGGCTGGGTTCACACTGCTGCGGTGCGGGAACGCAGCGAATTTACTGCAGGTTCCCGCATCGCACCAACTCGCACGGCAGTTCACACTGCCATATGCGAACTGCTGGGGAGTGTCATACAATGTTAATAACACCCCCAGTTCAGCCCGCATATCGCAATGCGAACTGACAATTCGGACATTTTCGGATCGCATAGGTGTGAACACCCATGCGATCCGATTTTGGTCCGAACAAAAAAAAGGGTCCTGTGCGAGTTTGGACCGAATGCGGTGCGATATCATCCATACTTACTGTATGGCTGATATCGCACAGCACAGACATCGCATGTGATGTGAACAGCAGTGCGCTGCGAATCACATGCGATGTCTGCCACCGCAGCAGTGTGAACCCAGCCTAATACAGCTTTAACATCCACAGCTAAGACACCATGCAGTTGTGGGTCATTACGTATCAGCCTGTATAGATCCACCTTGCTGCTATATACGGGTCTTCTAGCTTTTCATGTGCCTGCTCAGGATCAGCTTTGTTTCTTCTACTCATGCCTTACTATTGGAAAGAAGCCAATTGAATGTACAGTTCTGCACTGCAGCAGAATCCTTTGCTGGGAAGGCAATCTGATAATTAGGAATAAGTATCCTAAAACACTGACCAGTCTGTGGCTGACTTCTTGTGCAATCTGAATCTAGATAACAATTGTGAAACAAAAGTATATAGAAGATAGTAAAAAAACAAAACAAAACTAAAGTTTCTTAAACCAATATAATTCAGTTCACCATCTACTAAGTATTTTTGCAGCATATGTGAAAGTATAGGCATACGTCAAAAGTCTGGGGTGGCTGTCATTGAGGATGATACGTATATTCATTTAATCATAGAGTAGAATGAAAAAAATGATAAAGTATGAAGAGACTGTATGAATTCAGATTCAGCATTTATGTAGTAACATCTCTACAGCACCATTCACAATGGGCTTTTATTGAATGTGTGTCCAAATGCATTTCTTATTGAAGTCTACGGGGGCAGAATCACCTATATATGCTAGAAGATAAGCTTGTGTATTGGGGCAACTGAGTGTACAAGTGTGAACTAGGACAATTGCAAAAAATGAATGTTGAGCCTGGTCAGGCCAATGGCGTACTTAGTGGGGTTCCAAGGGTGCATTACGCACCGGGTACCAGCACTATGGGGGTGCTGGTCAGTACACGTTCTGGTCAGTGGTGGCTGATGCTCAATATTTTGGGGGTGGGGGGGGCGGCAAACAAACCTCCCCCCTGACTCGCACCACCACCACCACACCAAACCCCCTCCCCGTGGGAGGCGGACGGGAAGGCGGCCTTACCTTAGGAGATTAAGAGGATCGAGGACGAGGGGTAGGGCTGCTGTTCCTCGCTCCAGCTGAGGGAAGAGCCAAGGCTTATCCTCCCGGGTGGACAGACGTTGCTTCTTCTCCCGGCCGAACAGGAAGTTGGCCCTGAGACCCATTTGGTTGCCAAACGGGTCTCAGAACCAGCTTGCTGATTGCCTGGGAGCAGAACCAAGAAGACAATAGAGAATATTCATTCGCTATTGTCATACAACTGGGTGGGATCAGGGCGCAGTGCGCAGTGCTCTTCGCCCCAAGACCATCTTTTTTTTAAGCCAATTAGAGCCTCAGACTCTAATCATTTGCTTCCAAAAACAAACTCATTGAAATCCATGTGTCTGGAGCCCTGCATGTAGATTAGGGGCCGGACGCATGGATTAGGGGGGCAGCGCCCCTGTGCCCATACCTCCCAACTTTTTGAGATGGGAATGAGGGACACCTACCAGCAAAAGTATGCAGGCATAGGACACACCCCTTGCCATGCCCACTTAAAGGAGAATTGTACAAAAAAAACAAGATTGGTTAAACCCACAAGTGCTTTTTCAACACTACTCCTTCCTTTATATTGGCTTTTGGAATTTACAAATGCAGCAATTTAGAAATCAGATGAAAGGTTTAGCACTGGGGAACACTTTTTGAAAGATAAAAAGTGCAATTTATATACATCTATATAGCTCAGACCAAAATCAAGACAAATGAGGAGGAATGAGGGACAGAGGGACATCGCTCCAAATCAGGGACAGTCCCTCAAACTCAGGGAAAGTTGGGAGCTATGCCTGTGCCCCTTAACCACTGATTTTGGTGCTGTACACATTACATGCTGTGTAGTCTGTGCAATTTGGCCACATCCGCTTTATTCCATTACTTTTTTTTTTCTGTGGGTCAGGCATAGTCAGGCCTAAGGAAACAAGCTGAAAAACGCTTTATAATTGGAGGGGTAATTTAATATTTAAGCCATGCAAATAAAGCCTTTGTTGCAAGGAAGCAAATCTTTTTGCTCACCTCTGCAATACATGCTTTCTGGTCATCAACTTTTATATGTCAGATATAAACTTCATATTACTCCTTACCACAGGAAAAGAATCCCTTTGGATTTGTATCAGAGATTGTCAGTAAGGTTCTTGACAGCTTCTATTTTAAATGAGAAAACTCTTTCAAAATACGTCTGTAGCAGAAATTTCCAGTACTAGCTATTAAGCTATTATTATTTTTTTTTGGCCCTCTAAAGTTGTTATTACTGTAAATTTTTTTGCCTTGGGCCCTCTAGGGCAAAGACCAGGTTGTATTGTTATGCAGAGATGTAACAACCAAGGTTTCAAGGAAAAATCACATAATGGGTAAATGGTTTTTGAAGCTCCATTTTAAAAGCAATCTCACAGTGTTGACCTTTATCACTATATACCTGTATTATTGTGATACAATCATTTACAACCCATACTAGTTGTGTTTAGAATAAGCTGCCACATGAACTTCATACCTCCCAACTTTTTGAGATGGGAATGAGGGACACCTATCAGCAAAAGTATGCAGGCATAGGACACACCCCCTGCCACGCCCCCTTAAAAGGAGAATTGTACAAAAAAACAAGATTGGTTAAACCCACAAGTGCTTTTTTTTTACCACTACTATTCCTTTATATTGGCTTTTGGAATTTACAAATTTAGCAATTTAGAAATCATATGAAAAGTTTAACGCTGGAAAACACTTTTTGATACATAAAAAGTGCATTTTATATATACATCTATATAGATCAGACCAAAATGAGGGACAAATGAGGAGGAATGAGGGACAGAGGGACATTACTCCAAATCAGGGGCAGTCCCTCGAAATCAGGGACAGTTGGGAGCTATGTGAACTTTAACCTTCTATACAAAAATTTTTGCCTGTGTTACGTCAGAACCAGCTACCCGTCAGATTAGGTAACTAAAGGGACGTTTCGTCAGCTGCACACGCGTACACCGCTACCAGGTTTCCTAACCTGACAGAACACTGTAGTCAGAAGAAGGCGGCAGTGGACACACCCAGCTAGGTGTTCAATTTAAGATTAATTTTAGTAATAAAGTGAGCGTATATACAGTATCTCACAAAAGTGAGTACACCCCTCACATTTTTGTAAATATTTTATTATATCTTTTCATGTGACAACACTGAAGAAATGACACTTTGCTACAATGTAAAGTAGCGAGCTTGTATAACAGTGTATATTTGCTGTCCCCTCAAAATAACTCAACACACAGCCATTAATGTCTAAACTGCTGGCAACAAAAGTTAGTACACCCCTAAGTGAAAATGTCCAAATTGGGCCCAATTAGCCATTTTTCCTCCCTGGTGTCATGTGACTCGTTAGTGTTACAAGGCCTCAGGTGTGAATGGGGAGCAGGTTTGTTAAATTTGGCATGCCTGGTTATGTAATTGCTTGATTTCCATTTTCGGTTCCTGTGGTTGTCGGCGGCTGATGCTGGAACGCACGCCAGTAACCACGCGCTGAGCGGAGCTCTCAGCCTCCAATGAGCTGTTCAGGCTCAGTGCCGGGAGAAGACACCCTGAGATGTAAGCAGCCATTTGGCTTTTGTTTTTAACTGTTTTTATCAATAAATGGGATTACACTATTGTAGCCCTTCTTGTATCCCAGAGGCGGCTCTCTAATTAGGCAAATTAGGCGGTCGCCTAAGGCCTCGCACTCACAGGGGCCTCGCAGCCACCTAATTTGCCTGTTCTCAATCACTGAAGTTGACGCAGGCGGCTCCGCCTACCCCCACTGGGACTCTGTGGCTTAGGAGCCGACGGACAAATCAGATACTGCCTGCAGCCTGAGGAATAGCGGACTCATCACGGAGCGTCCCAGTCCGTGGGGCCTCATGTGTAAGTTTTGCCTAAGGCCTCACAAAGCTTAGAGCCGCCTCTGTTGTATCCTTATGCATATATCCTGATGCCCTACCGGGTGAGAGGAAAAGGCTACCCAGCAGGGCTCATCCATATCATTACAGCAAGTCATTTCTTGCTAAAAGCCCATTTGATCTTTTTAAAATTAAAAAGGTCAACAACTTCTGGTAAGCAGACATCGTTACACAGAGCACTTTGGGTGTTTAACACTGGTGGTGAAGGTGTTCATCTAATCAGCGGAAGAGTCACCTATTTGAGTTTTTTCTAACCTTATGAAATCGCATATGGACGTTTTCTTATATTTTTCTCGCAAAGGACATTTATTTTTATTTATTTTCAATACATGCTTAAATGGCACGGATGTTATCCTTTTCTAATACGTTGTATTTGCACGCTAATATATAGCTTTTTTTGTATAGCACATTGATGTATATTTAAAATATTGCTGTTGGTTCCCACATTTTTATACATTGTAGCTAACAGTAAATTTAGACTCAGCGCCCCCCACCATACACATTCTTCTATTGCCAGTATTGCCTTGGTTCAAGAGATTTCAACTCCATGCACACTGGCTTAAAAAAACATTGCTCCTAGAGGAGTTTAGCGTTTTGCCTGTTGAAGCAACTAATGTTATCCTATGTATCCATACACATTAGGTAGTCTAGAGGCGTTTTTTTAAGCTCGGCATTTAAAGGCAGAAAAAAAGAACCTTCTGCTTTGCGTTTTTGAGAGCGTTTTTCTGGCAGACAAATAAAATGCTCCTAAATGCTAATACAAAAACACTCAATTTATTTTTTAAGCGAATGTGCATGGAGCCTAATACTGAAAAACTGAGAATATTCCCTACTCTTTATTCATAGTTTTATGCTACTTAAGGCCTCGTGCACACTACAGCTGATAATATTACGTTTATGTGAGTTTGGGTGTTTTTTTAAACAGCCCTTAAACTTCTCTCTGTGTTATCCTATGTGTCCATGCACACATGGATGTTTTTTATAGTTTATCAGCAGGGGAGTTTTTGGCCTATTGTCTGAATGCCCTAAACAAAACAAACAAAAAATGATGAACGCTGAAAAACACTCATAAACATTCATAAAAACACTTTAATCAGTGTTCAGCATTTTCTACATTGCAGAGCTGAATGTAAGCTGGTATCATTTTACAAAAACGCCCAAAAACGCTCACAACCAATCAAAAATGCGTATAAACGCAATTAAAAAACACTGTCAAAAGCGCGTTTTTAAAGCAGCAGTTTCCTGCCAGCAATCCAACGTCCAAAAAGACTCTTTTGGATGTCCTGTGTGCATGGAGCCTAATAGAAGTGAATTGCATTTGCCACAGCAAGGAAGCTGGCACTGCCATGGACTACTGCATAATGCCACAAATTCTTTATTGTTGACCAGCAACAGTCATTCACTGCATTTGGGCACATCCTTTAGATCACTGTTTTTTTGGAGGCCCCTGGGATATTATTCAAAGGATTCTACAGCAATTCTGTAAAATAAAGTTGAATTTTACAAATAGCCACAATGCTATTGCTGAAAACTCTTTTTACTAGTTTGTCAATATCTCCAAACAGAAAACTTAAAGCGGTAGTAAACGCTCGTTGTATATTTTTGCCTACTGGTAAACTTATAATAAAGCTTACATGTAGGTAAGATGAATATCTCCTAAACTTGCACCGTTTAGGAGATATTCCTGCAAGCAGCAGGTGGTGACATCACCGGGGGAAATGCGCTTTGAAGGAAGGGCATACCTGTGCCATTCCTTCAGAGCTTTGTGCCATGGCCAAAACTTCATAGCGGCTCGCCCAGTCAGGCGGCTGGAGTCCCGGACAGAAGACTGTTTTAAGATGGAAGCCTCTGCAGTGGTGACAGCGTGTCGCTGGAGGGCTTCGTTTTACGGTAAGTCTTTCATACAGTGCTAGTATGCATCAGCTTCCAGGTTTTATTGTCAAAGCTCAATGGAACAAGCTTAAATTAGAAGCTGATTGACTACCATGAACAGCTGCACCAGATTCTGAGTGCTCCGGTTTTAGTAAATCCCCCTCACGACTGTTATTTGACAGATTTTATAAAATATTATCTATTTGAGAGCTCATTGCTGGAAGAAAAGGGCATTATAGAAAATAACATTCATTATAGTTTAGTAAATTGAACATAATCCCTTAAAATATGAATGTCTCAAAAATATTCTTGTCTTTTTACCATGCAACAATCACGTGTAATTAGGAAATTTTTCCTTTGGTAACGGGGCACTCTTTATGTCTGGAGAAAAAGAGATTTTACCTTCACATATGGAAAGGCTTCTTCACAGTAAGAGCTGTGAAAATGTGGAATAGTCTCCTTCAAGAGCTGGTTGTGGCTAGCTCAGTAGACTGTTTTTAAAAAAGGAGCTGGATGCATTTCAAATATAATAGGATATACATTTTTTTTTTGGTAATAACACCAGGAGTAGTTGATACAGGGAATATCCAATTGCCTTCTGGGATCAGAAAGGAATTTTTCCCCGGCAGGAGTAATTTGGATCAAGCTTTATTGGATTTTTTGCCTTTCTCTGGATCAACTGTGGGTATAGGATAGTGTATATGGAGGTTCTTGCCAACCGCCTAACTGTTAATGTACATCATTACTTTACAGTTAAATACCGAGGTTATGGCTGCAGCTATCTACCATAACCCCGGAATCTTTTTTTCTTTCCACAGGTGATCGGTTTTAAGATAAAAGTGATCCCAACGATAGAATCACTTTAATAGGCGGCGGGGGAGGTGACCCCCCCCCCCTCCTGTGCTTCCCGTTGTTTCCAAGCTTACCGGAGCCGCCGTTACCGATCCGGTGTGGCCGATAGCTAGGCAGGAAGTCGAGTGAGGGCAAGATGGCCCCCACTCGGCTCTATGTCCCTGGGGGACCGAAGCGACATCTGACGTCACTTGTTGTTTTTAAGGCAAAATGTCTTTTTTTCTTTCTTTGCTTTTCAATGTAAATAAGAGATCTGGGGTCTTTTTGACCCCAGATCTCTCAATAAAGAGGACATGTCATGCTTATTTCTATTACAAGGGATGCTTACATTCCCTGTAATAGGAAATAAAAGTGATCAAAAAAAAAAAATGAAACTAAAATAAATTAGCAAAAAAATGTAAAATTTAAAGAGTCCCCATCTCTCTGAGCTCCCGTGAAGAAATGGACGCATACATAAGTCGCGTCCGAATCTGTAAACAGTGTTCAAACCATACATGTGAGGTACCGCTGTGATCGTTGGAACGTGACCAATATTAATTCTAGTGCAAGACCTCCACTGTAGCTCTAAACAGGTGACCTGTAAAAATTTTAATGTACCGTAGTATGTCGCCAATTTCACGAGCGTGCACAATTTTAAAGCATTAGGTATCTATTAACTCGGGGTAACATCATCTTTCACATTATACAAAAAATTGGGCTAACTTTACTGTTTTTTTATTTTTTTCATTCATTAAAGTGTATTTTTCCCCAAGAAATTGCATTTGAAGGATCCCTACACAAGTACAGTGTGACCTAAAATATTGCAATGACCGCCATTTTATTCTCTAGGGACTCTGCTAAAGAAAAAAAAATTATATATATATATACAGCGGAAAATGTAGTTTAGATTTGTTTCATTGTCATTCGTAAAAAAACATCATTTAGGTCGGTTATATTCGTTATGTTACGGTAATTCGTTTTCAGATAATTAGTTATTTCTGTAGAGTGTGAATATCCGTTATACTAAATCTCGAATCATGTTGAATTCATTCATTATATCTGCTATAATATTTTTCGTATTAGTTGAAATTCGATATTTATGTATGTATATATATTCGTGATAATGATTCGTAGTTTGGAAAGTCGTTTGTTTATTGAATCTTTTAACACACACAATGACAATATCTCTTCTCCTCTGCTCAAATACAATACAACACCCTTCTCACTCAGTTCTCAGGAATGCACTTTGCCAGTAATACCTAATGACCTTTTGTTTCATTAGATCTTTAACAAACTACTGAATCATGTCTAATTCATTCGTTATATCCGCTATAATTTATTTCAGATCAGTAAAAAGTTTGTTATTTTTTCGGCCGAATTTTGATTTGTTACGAAACGAATTGCACATGTCTAATATATATACTGTGGGTTTGAACATAAACTGGCTTATGTTACTGGTACAAGCTGCATCATAGCCTGTGGGAGCTTTATGACAGGCTAAGGCTGGGTTCACACTTTCTCTGCATCCAATTCGCACAGCAGTAGATTGTGACCGTCTCTCTATGGAGCCGGTTCACATATCTCCGCAGCGTCTCCGGTGCGATTGGCACAGGAGCCCGGTGCGTCTTTTGATCCGTTTCAGGTCCGAATTCAGCCAAACATTCGGGCTGAAATCGAACCTGAAACTGTGAACGAGGACACACCGAACTCCTGCTGTGAGCCGCTCAGTGCTCATATGTGAACCCAGCCTAAAGAAACACACACAGGTCCCCAAGGGGGCTAAAAGTAAATATTTACTGTGACAATTGCTAAATGATTCAAAAGAAGTAACATATTCCATTGATTTTATCACAAACAATCTGAAATATTAATCATTTATCATAATGTGCTCTACACAGTCTTTTTTCTTTTCAGTTATTGTATTTTGTTCTGTAATGAGAAAATATGTCTGTGAAATCTCTGTAAAGCTATCCATAGGGACACTGCAGCCACAGGGTGATCATTACTCCTTATAACTTGGACCATTGTATGTGGTTGGTTGATTTTTTTAAAAAAAAATTCTGTATTGTTCTGTGCTTGTTAAACTTGTTTTATTTTTATGCAATCCATAGAAACAAATCATAACAAAACTAAAATGAAAGCTTTTTTCTACTTTGTATAGTTTTTTTTTCTACCATATTCCCCAAATAAAATAACACTAACAAAGCTTTTTACAAACAAATGAAAGGCTTTAAAAAAACAAACAAACAAATAAAATAAAAAAAGTTTAAATAATTATAGTTAGAAATAGAAATAATGATAAAAATATCAGTAGGAAAATATTTATTAACAAGAGAAATGGAAGAAGGAGCTAATTAGGATAGGTTGCTTAGGGTAAACTAAGGGTAACTAGAGGTTAAATAAGAACACATATTATATACAGTATCTCACAAAAGTGAGTACACCCCTCACATTTTTATAAATATTTTATTATATCTTTATATATCTTTATATGTGACAACACTGAAGAAATGACACTTTGCTACAATGTAAAGTAGTGAGTGTACAGCTTGTATAACAGTGTAAATTTTCTGTCCCCTCAAAATAACTCACACAGCCATTAATGTCTAAACCGCTGGCAACAAAAGTGAGTACACCCCTGAATGAAAATGTCCAAATTGGGCCCAATTAGCCATTTTCCCTCCCCGGTGTCTGTAACCCGTTAGTGTTACAAGATCTCAGGTGTGAATGGGGAGCAGGTGTGTTAAATTTGGTGTTATCACTCTCACTCTCATACTGGCCTCGCCACGGTCGACCAAAGAAGTTGAGTGCACGTGCTCAATGTCATATCCAGAGGTTATCTTTTGTAAATAGATGTATGAGTGCTGCCAGCACTGCTGCAGAGGTTGAAGGGGTGGGGGGTCAGCCTGTCAGTGCTCAGACCATACGCCGCACACTGCATAAAATTGGTCTGCATGGCTGTCCCAGAAGGAAGTCTCTTCTAAAGATGATGCACAAGTGTTGGAAGGCAACATGTTATATTTCATAAATATAAGAGGTGTTTGAAATATGAACTATGGCTATTCCAAACCTTTGCATTCTTGGGGGCTTTCTGGAATGTAACAAGTTGCACATCAAAGCTTTGTAGCTTAAAAGGATATTCATCTGAAAGAAGCAAGACTGAACAAAAGCTTGGCTCCTGACTGGCTGGTGTGATAACGCTCTGCAAGCATGGTTCAAAAAGGACCATCATGGCTGACAAGATAATTGATGAAAAACAACAATAATAACCCAGCGCCAATGAGTGTACACTTAGGGCGTTTAATCAAGACATGTGGTGTATAACATATAATTTACAATTAGCATACCGTGTAATACATAACATAATTGATGAATGTCCTGCTACAGGAGATCAAAGGGCAAGCTAAGAACTTCCCCTGGTGGCCAATACAGCAGGACATACAGAAATATAATATAATAAAAGGACTACCTCTTGGCAATATCTCATTGGACAGGAGGGTAGTGGGGTGTGGTTACGAGTGGGTCTGAATGAATGTGTAAAAAGTGCACACAGAAGGGAAATCGTCCCCCTTTTCCGCTCTTGGCTCATGCCTGATGGTTCTGTGAGCCTCATGGTTCTCTGTTACCATTTTTTAGCCCAGCTGACGAGACAATATCTAGAGGACAGCCTTGCGATAAGTATATTTGATTTTTTTTGTTATATGCTCTATAATATTTATTTTAAAATTTATTTCAATTGGCACCCCAGAAGGCATGTGGAATTTATTTCTGCACAGAACCCAAACCCTAAGCCTTCTCTCCTGTGGACAAGATTCACGCTGGTTCGTGAATTCTGAAGCCCTGCGTGAGTGGTCCTGAAAGTTCTATAAAATATTTCATCAGTGAGCGGATGCGCAAAACCTGGTGAGATTTTTGGCCAGTATATGTGTATGTGTTAACGTTAATTGTATTGCTAATGCAAATTGTTTTAGGCCTGTGTTGCTGGTCAAGTGTGCTGGCGAGGGGCTGATCACCCTTGGTTATCTGATGTAACCTGCAGATTGACAGCATAAACCAGACATCTTTGAGGAGAAAGTGGGAGAAATAGAGATTTTTTTTTATTTATTAGTTTATTTATTTATTTTTTCTCCACGTGAGAGTGAAATAGCTCTCTGTTCCAATAGAAGTTCAATGTGGCCTGCGTTCTGAGATAATAGAGCTAAAGTCAGTGGTAATAGTAGAGCATTGATTAAGAGTGTGCTCTGCCTTGTGACAAGTAAAAGTTAGCTTTTAAACAGCTTTTTATCTGTGTTCTGTCTGTGTGTATTGTATAAGAAACTGTTGTATAGACTCACCAATTTAGTGAGTTATTGAGACAATGTAATATTCATAATGATCAGATAAAACATAAAAGGCTTGGAAAAAAGGCAGGAAAGCAAAGATGGCCAATGTTGTATGCATGTTTTTGAAAATGAAAGACATTGCTATAGCGAAAGAATGCCAATGATATGCTGAGAGAAAGCAATTATTGGAGCAGGTACAAAGTGTAACTAAGAATATATTAACAATGGTTGCAAAGGCAGATGCAAATGTTCGTGATCACATTGATCAGTTAGTGACTGAGAAATGTGTATTGGAACAGAAAATGAATGAATTAGAGGAAATGTGTAAACAAAGTGAAAATTGCATTGCCTCTTTGAATCAGAGAGAGGCTGAGAATGAGCGTATTATAATACTGCTTAGGAAGGAATTACATGAAGCCCAGTCTGCCATGGAGTTCTCCACAAGTTTTACATGTGTATCTGCAGTCTTCCCCTTTCTACATTCTTTAGAAAGTGGTCGTTATCATGTTGGAATACTGCCCTGCGGCCCAGTCTCCAAAGGGAGGGGATCATTCTCTGCTTCAGTATGTCACAGTACATGTTGTATGTCACAGTACATGTTGTATGTCACAGTACATGTTGGCATTCATGGTTCCCTCAATGAACTGTAGCTCCCCAGTGCCGGAAGCACTCATGCAGCCCCAGACTATGACACTCTTACCACCATGCTTGACTGTAGGCAAGACACACTTGTCTTTATACTCTTCACCTGGTTGCCGCCACACACGCTTGACACCATCTGAACCAAATAAGTTTATCTTGGTCTCATCAGACCACAGGACATGGTTCCAGTAATCCATGTCCTTAGTCTGCTTGTTATCAGCAAACTGTCTACGGGCTTTCTTGTGCATTATCTTTAGAAGAGGCTTCCTTCTGGGATGACAGCCATGCAGACCAATTTGATGCAGTGTGCGGTGTATGGTCTGAGCACTGACAGGCTGACCCCCCACCCCTTCAACCTCTGCAGCAATGCTGGCAGCACTCATACGTCTATTTCCCAAAGACAACCTCTGGATATGACGCTGAGCACATGCATTCAACTTCTTTGGTCAAGGCCTGTTGTGAGTGGAACCTGTCCTGTTAAACCGCTGTATGGTCTTGGCCACCGTGATGCAGCTCAGTTTGAGGGTCTTGGCAATCTTCTTATAGCCTAGGCCAGCTTCATGTAGAGCAACAATTCTCTTTTTCAGATCCTCAGAGAGTTCTTTGCCATGAGGTGCTATGTTGAACTTCCAGTGACCAGTATAAAAGAGTGAGAGCGATAACACTAAATTTAACACACCTGCTCCCCATTCACACCTGAGACCTTTCCTTGAGTTTACACACTTGTAATACTAACGAGTCACATGACACCGGGGAGGGAAAATGGCTAATTGGGCCCAATTAGGACATTTTCACTTAGGGGTGTATTCACTTCTGTTGCCAGTGGTTTATACATTAATGGCTGTGTGTTGAGTTATTTTGAGGGGACAGCAAATTTACACTGTTATACAAGCTGTACACTCACTACTTTACATTGTAGCAAAGTGTCAATTCTTCAGTGTTGTCACATGAAAAGATATAAGAAATACTGTATATATGCCCAGGTCAAATTTCATTAATGGGGTTTACAATCACTTTAAGATGGCCCTGGTGTGAGCCACTGAGGAGAGAGACCCGGGAGAGCCACTGCCCTCATGCACATCTCTGGATAGAGATGGGGCTCGGGTAAGTATAAAGGGGGGCTGGGGGGAGCTGCACCCAGAAGGTTTATTTTACCTTAAAGCATAAAATGTATAAAGGTAAAAAACCTTCTGTCTTTAGAACCACTTCAAAAGAGGTCTGTAGGTATATCGGTGTAGCTTTGACCAAAGTTCGGCAATTCCCTTGCTATAGGTGTAGGCCATTTATGTACCCTATGAAGCCTGATTGGTTTGGTTTGCAGCAGAACGCGCAAACAGGCAAAACATTTGTTCGAACACGCGAGCACCGTTAAAGTCTATGGGACACGAACATGAAAAATCAAAAGTTCTCATTTTAAGAGCTTATATGCAAGTTATTGCCATAAAAAGTTTTTGGGGACCTGGGTACTGCCCCAGGGGACATGGATCAATGCAAAAAAAAGTTTTAAAAATGGTTGTTTTTTTCGGGAGCAGTGATTTTAATAATACTTAAAGTGAAACAATAAAAATGAAATATTCCTTTAAATATCGTGCCTGGGGGGTGGCCTTAGTCTGTAAAGTAGCGCATCTTTCCCGTGTTTAGAACAATACCACAGCAAAGCGACATTTCTAAAGGAAGAAAATAGAATTCAAAACTACTCGCGGATGTAATGTATTGTCGGGTCCCGGCAATATAGATGAAAATCATTGAAAAAAAATGGCATGGATCCCCCCAGTCCATTACCAGGCCCTTTGGGTCTGGTATGGATATTAAGGGGAACCCCACACCCAAATTTTTTAAAAAATGGCATGGGGGTCCCCCAGGCACTATATACTCTGAACAGTAGTATATATACTATATGGCCTGCCCTATATACTCTGCAGAAATTTGGGCCTTAGGTGTTGGTGGTACCAGACTACTGTAAGTCCTCACAGTTACTCTTGGTGGGCGCTGGAACGAGCCCTGCTGTGAAATATTAGATGAAGAATTGTAATTACATGTCCCTGTTAAATAGGGGCAGAAAAATTGGCCCTCAGGCGGTGGTGGTGGCGCCCTAAACCAAAAATATTGTTGGAAGCTAGCATCATCAAGATTGAGGAGGAATAGGATAGTCAGCATAGGCAGTCTTCAAGGGATCCCACATCCATAGCAAATTCAACCAGTTACATCGGCATCAGGTGCTTGATAGCTGCTGAACCTAGGACTGATTCATTTTTATGAATGAGCGATGAATGGGACGTGTTCTGTGCTGAGCGGCTTCCTGTTCATTCACAAACGAAAGCATAGTAAATACAGTTTACTATGCTTCAGTTGTGAATGAACACAGTGAGTGAGTGTATTAACTACGTTCATTTAGAAAAGGAAGGTGCTGGAAATGACATAGACCATAGCTCCCAACTGTCCCTGATTTCAAGGGACTGTCCCTGATTTGGAACAAAGTCCCTCTGTCCCTCATTCCTCCTCATTTGTCCCTCATTTTGGTTTGATCTATAGAGTTGTATATAAAATGCACTTTTTATCTATCGAAAAGTGTTCCCCAGTGCTAAACCATTCATCTGATTTCTAAATTGCTGCATTTGTAAATTCCAAAAGCCAATATAAAGGAATAGTAGTGGTAAAAAAAGCACTTGTGGGTTTAACCAATCTTGTTTTTTTTTGTACAATTCTCCTTTAAGGGGGGCGTGGCAAGGGGTGTGTCCTATGCCTGCATACTTTTTCTGGTAGGTGTCCCTCATTCCTATCTCAGAAAGTTGAGCGGTATGGTTAATGAATAGCCCCTTCCCCGCAGCAGCTAGGGGGACAGGAGAGAAGCCAGTAGCATTGCTGTGGGGGCAACACAGGGGGAAGTCCGGGCAGTAGGTGGAATCACCCCCGCAGGTAGTGATTAGGGTGTGCCCAGGCACACCTGGCACACCCTCCAATGATATTAACTCTAACCTGTATTCAGTGTTTTGATTCATGTGACTATTTTGTGACTTTTATGACATCAGAAAACCACAATTTAGTGTTGAAGTAAATCCTCTGAGGAAACAACATGACTGCAGAAATTACACTGCAAAAAAATTCCTGCCCTCAGCACCTCAGAGGTTAACTCTGGCAACTTCCCTCCCATGAAGGATTGCTAAGCTTTCCCTCATCAGCCAATAAGAGCAAAGCTTACTCTTTTAGCCACGCCCCGTTTTCTCGCGTCGTCCTGGTGAGGCCCTCTCGACCAATCAGCGGGGCCCAAGCCTTCTTTTAAGAAGCCGAGCGCGCTCCCTCCCTTCCCCTTTCAGCCTCCCGGACGTTTCCATGGAGACCGAGGCGGGCTGTGCGGAGGCCTTCGCCGTTGCTATGGAGACGGGCGCAGCAGGCTCGGCGCTGGAGGTTCAGCACCACGGAGAGCGGCGCTCGGCCTCTGCTGCAGCCTCGGCCGCCAGGTGGGATCCTCAGAGACATTACCTGCTCATCGTCATCGGGGACATCGCCACCGAGAGCCAGCTGCAGGCGGTGAGGGATCACCTGGAGCACGGTGAGCGGCCCGGCCTCTGGGGGTGATTGGATGAGGGGGGGTGCGATGGCTGGAGCCATACACTGTGCGATCTATGAGATAGGAGGACAAACCTCAACAACCAGGCAGGCTGCATCTAATAGTGGCCATGTGTGCTGTGATTGTAGAATTCCATCCAATCCCATAGACATAACTTACCTTTCCGATCGGCCGGGGCGGAATATTATTGATCGTTAAGCATTGATCGGCTTTAATGAGATACTTTGTTCAAGAAAACAATCGAATTGCAACCGGTCAGATTATGAAATTGCATGATGATGATGACAGAGAGACGATCGATAACTCGCAAATCGTGTCCTAAGATCATAACTAGTGATCAAAATCTGCTTCCCTGGTTGTGTCGTATCGATTGAATGGCTTGTCATTTATCGATCAACTATTCCTATTGCGGGAGATCGATCAGAAAGGAAATCCTATGATTTATTGAAGCATCTTCGGCCCCCATAAATCCGATTATATAATGTATGGACACCTTACAATGTGTCTGGGGGGGTCTGCAGGAGATCGACTGACGATCCTACGAGCAGATAACGTGTCCGGGGATCATTCACCGAAGACTAACATACCGATCACTTCGCAGGGAACTTTCCCTTCTCTTGGTGAAGCTCTGCTGTCTTCTATCATCCAATCGTGTGCAAGAAAACAAATACTGATCTTTTTCTTTTTTCTTGCACGTGATTGGTGGTTTATTGCAAAGTCAATTTGAACACAAAACTAGAGAAAATTCCCCTGAAAACTGAACACGTCTGATTGTCTGATTGTCTTCAGTGAAGCAACTTCCAGACGTTTTATCTGTCCATAGAAGGGAGATTATCTCCGCATAGACCCACAGCAAACTTCATGGTGGACACACACTATACAATCTGCTTTATAGGGGGCCACACACTATACAATCTAATTGTACAATCTGCTTTAAGATTTATTAAATCACCCCCTCCCCCACTCTCCCCCGGAATCCTCCTCTCCCTGCTATCTTCATTCCTCATTCTGCCCTGTGTGCCCCCCCCCCCCCCCCCATGTCTCCCCTGTAATGATCGGGGAATGGTGTCTTTGCTGGGTGTGGATGAGAATCGGAGACGGTGTTCTGTATATTACACTGCAGTATTGTTCATCATTGTGTCACCCCGACTCCCCCGATTGTATGCAGAGCTCTGCAGTCATGTCACATCGGGGTCACCCACAAAGTCTGATACTTGCTATAAAACTCCTATAGACCCCCCCAGTATTATCATAAAGAGGACTGACATCTATCCATATAAAACTCCCATAGACCCCCCAGTAATATCATACAGAGAACTGACATCTATCCATATAAAACTCCTATAAACCTCCCCCCCCCCAGTAATATCATACAGAGAGCTGATATCTATCCATATAAAACTCCTATAGACCCCCCAATAATATCATACAGAGAACTGACATCTATCCATATAAAGGTCCTATAGACCCCCCAATAATATCATACAGAGAACTGATATCTATTCATATAAAACTCCTATAGACCCCCCCAATAATATACAGAGAACTGATATCTATCCATATAAAACTCCTATAGACCCCCCAGTAATATACAGAGAACTGACATCTATCCCATATAAAACTCCTATAGACCCCCCAATAATATACAGAGAGCTGACATCTATCCCATATAAAACTCCTATAGACCCCCCAATAATATACAGAGAACTGACATCTATCCCATATAAAACTCCTATAGACCCCCCAATATCATACAGAGAACTGGTATCTATCCATATAAAACTCCTATAGACCCCCCAATATCATACAGAGAACTGGTATCTATCCATATAAAACTCCTATAGACCCCCCAGTAATATACAGAGAACTGACATCTATCCATATAAAACTCCTACAGACCCCCCAGTATTATCATACAGAGAACTGACATATATCCATATAAAACTCCTATAGACCTCCCCCCCAGTATTATCATACAGAGAACTGATATCTATCCCATATAAAACTCCTATAGACCCCCCAATAATATCATACAGAGAACTGATATCTATCCATATAAAACTCCTATAGACCCCCCAGTAATATACAGAGAGCTGATATCTGTCCATATAAAACTCCTATCTCCTATGGACCCCCCCCCCCATATATGTCTTTAACAAAAATAAGGATGTTTATTCCCAGTAGGATGTGGAAACAACAGTCACATGTCTGTCAATGGAGAATCCAGATCCCGGTCCTCGGTGAATGACCCCCATACTGTGTAGGAGGAAAGTTACGATATATTTCCCTATGAAGCTGATTAGTAAATCCCGAGTTCATCTCTCTACACATCACCAGAGTGAGAGTCAGAACATTGCACTGTGCCCATGTCATTACGTTTTCCTGCATTGCAGTTCTCCTAAGCTGGCCATATACATTCTACAATCTCCTTTACATTCACCATTAACACTATAATGTAAAGGCTTCTGTGATTGGATGGGAATTCATGGCATTGGGATTGATTTACTAAAACTGGAGAGAGCAAAATCTGGTGCAGCTGTGCATGACAGCCAATCAGCTTCTAACTTCAGCTTGTTCAATTAAAGTAGAACTATAGGCAAAACTTTATTTTTTTTTTCTTTTTGGGTAGAGTGGGCTCTCAAAGAAGCGACTCCTTCAGGCTTCTGAGCTTTACTGAGCTCGTATTTTTTATGCTTGAAAACACCCCTATATGTTATCCAATGTGTCCATTCACACTATGGCACTTTTAGGAGTTTCCAGGCATATGTTCTTACAGGCAGAAAAAAACCTCACCAAACTCGCACTTTTGAGAGGAGTTTTCAAGCAGAAAAGATGACAAAGATGCGCGAAAATGTGCATAAAAGCGAGAAAGCTCGAAGAAGCTTGAAAACACACAAAAAATTAGGAAAAATGAGCTGAGGGGAGGGTTTGTGAACAAAAAAAAAGCTTATGCTCAAAAAAAGCTCAAAGAAGCTTAACGGAGCTCAAAGAAGCTCAATAAAAACATGCAAAAAAACACAAGTTTCTTAAAGCTGAAATAAAAACTCAAATGCCTGTAAAACAGCTTTTTTTTTAGCTGCATTGTGTATGAGCCCTCAGGGAGGGTTATAACCCCTGTCAGATTTTTTCACCATCTGTGTCCCATTGCGGAGATTTCCCTTCACTTCCTGTCCCATAGCCAAACAGGAAGTGACAGGAAATCCCTCCAAATGAAGGGAGTTTTTTGAGGACCCCCAGGTCACCAGAACTAGTGTCCCCATTGGAAGATTATCCCTCTATTGCTTTTCTGGGGACAACCCAAAATTTGGGTAACTTCTCTTTGACTTTCAATGATAATGGTAAACAAGACAAATAGAGGGGATGCATCTCCTTAACAGGGGCACAGACAGCAATAAAAACTTACAGTTTTCTAATCCATCTCCACTCTATACAATACTAAAAAAAAAAGTTTTTCCTTTAGTTATACTTTAAGCTTTGACAATAAATCCTGGAAGCTGATTGGTTGCTATGCAGAACAGCAGATTTTACACTCTCTAGTTTTAGAACAATAAACTTTTATTGGGTTTAGACAGTACAGGCACTCTCTAGTTTTAGTAAATCTCCCCCCTTGTATAGGTTTGGCCCCATATTACACAGCTTTGTTAAATTTAAATGAGGTTGTAAAGGGATTGTGCGATCGGATTGTAGTCTGTATGGCCACCCTTAGGACTCACACTGGCTTTACATTTAGATTGCTCTTTAAAGAGCTTTTGACAGGCAGTGAGGTGGCGTTATATTGCCTCCATACTGCCTGTTTTAACCACTTGATTGGTGTACTAGTGTACATCACTTGAAGGGGTCACACTCAGCAGGCACTACTCACACCGAAAGCAACGGCGCTATAATCCCTACCAAGCTGTGAAGCAAAGTATCTCGGCCACAACTTGATTACACCCCTGGCAGCGATCAGTGCCCCCCCCCCACGGGAGAGGGATGGCAGCGATCAGTGCCCCCGCACAGGAGAGGGATGGCAGCGATCAGTGCCCCCCCACGGGAGAGGGATGGCAGCGAACAGTGCCCCCGCACAGGAGAGGGATGGCAGCGATCAGTGCCCCCCCACGGGAGAGGGATGGCAGCGATCAGTGCCCCCCCCATGGGAGAGGGATGGCAGCGATCAGTGCCCCCCCACGGGAGAGGGATGGCAGCGATCAGTGCCCCCCCACGGGAGAGGGATGGCAGCGAACAGTGCCCCCCCACGGGAGAGGGATGGCAGCGATCATTCCCCCCCCACGGGAGAGGGATGGCAGCGATCAGTGCCCCCCCCACGGGAGAGGGATGGCAACTATCAGTGCCCCCCCACGGGAGAGGGATGGCAGCGATCAGTGCCCCCCCCCACAGGAGATGGATGGCAGCGATCAGTTCCCCCCCCCCACGGGAGACGGATGGCAGCGATCAGTCCCCCCCCCCCACAGGAGACGGATGGCAGCGATCCGTCCCCCCCCCCCCCACGGGAGACGGATGGCAGCGATCAGTCCCCCCCCCACGGGAGACGGATGGCAGCGATCAGTTCCCCCCCAACGGGAGACGGACGGCAGCGATCAGTTCCCCCCCCCCACGGGAGACGGATGGCAGCGATCAGTCCCCCCCCCTCACGGGAGTCGGATGGCAGCGATCAGTCCCCCCCCCACGGGAGTCGGATGGCAGTGATCAGTGCCCCCCTCCCACCCATGGTCGAAGGACAGCGGCGATCAGTGCCCCCCCTCCCCACAGGAGACGGATGGCGACAATGAGTGGCCCTACCTTAGGAGGCCAATGCCGCTCCTCGCTCTAGCTTGCCGAGGGAAGAACCTCTCCTCCCGGCCGAGCAGGCCTTGTTTTTCCTCCCGTCCTAAGACTCCTTGGCCAATCGGGTCTCAGGACCCACTTCCTGATTGACCGGGAGGAGAAGCAGGAAGAGACAACAGCGAATATTAATTCGCTATTGTCACTCAACTGGGTGGGCTTACTGCGCCCTGAACCCACCCTTTTTTGAAGCCAATTAGAGCCATAGGCTCTAATCATGTGCTTCAAAAAAAAAAAAAACCTTTGAAATCTATGCGTCCGGCGCCCTGCATATAGATTAGGGGTCGCATGGATTAGGGGGGCAGTGCCACTGGTTGGGGGTCGGTAAAAGCACGGCTTGATCATAGGATTTTACCACACCCCCAACCTCGTGTGTGAACGAGCCCTTAGGCTGACCATACAATATATTACCTGATTGTAAAATCTTCATACAGTCTACTTTAGGTTTACCAACACTATGTGATATGAGGACCTTCTTAACGTGGTTGCAAAGACAGAAGGTTTTATATCTTAATCTTAATGCATTCTATACATTAAGATAAAGAACCTTTTTGTGTGCAGCAGCCCCCCCCTCAGTCCCCCTAATACATACTTTATTTATTTTCTCTCCAGCGATTGCACGAGACTCGGCTGTCCAGGACTCTCCCTCATTGGCTGAGACAGCAGCGATGCCCCATTGGCTCATGGTGCTATCAATCAAAGTCAGTGAGCCAATGAGGAGAGAGAGGGTGGGGCGAGGCCGGGCCGGGACACAGGGAGCTGCGGCTCAGCTCGGGTGCCCCCATAGCAAGCTGCTTGCTATGGGGGCACTCAACAGAAGGGAGGAGCCAGGAGACCTGAGCAGGTAAGTATAACATATTTGTTATGTTTACTTATAAAAAAAGAGACTTTAGTATCACTTTAAAGCGGAGTTCCACCCATTTTTTAGTTTATTAAAAGTCAGCAGCTACAAAAAGCATAGCTACTGAATTTTAATAAACTGACACTTACCTGTCCCACGGTCCAGTGATGTGGCCGCCCAGAGGCTAGCTCCTCTCACCCTCCTTGGCGCCGTCATGGTAACTATGGGCACCCGGCCGTAGTAGCTTACAGCTTCACAGCCGAGTCGTGCTGCGCTCTCTTATTGGGCAGTCCTGAGTTTGCTAGGAAGCAGGAAGTGGGACAGGAAGTTCCACGAAAAAAAGGGTACACACTCCCCCTCAAAAAAATGACATGCCAAATGTGGCATGTCAGGGGGCGAGGAGTGCTTAACGTGGAAGTTCCACTTTTGGGTGGAACTCCGCTTTAGGTTTAAAAAGCCTTCTGTGTGCAGCAGCCCCCCTCAGCCCCTCTAATACTTACCTGAGACCTACCTAAATCCAGCGATGTTGTAGGAGTGTCTCGTCTGCCTTGGACTCCCCTCCTCATTGGCTGAGACAGCAGCACAACGTCATTTTCTCCCACTGCTGTCAATCAAAGGTCAGTCAGCCAATGAGGAGAGAAAGGGGGCAGGGCCAGACCACGGCTCCATGTCTGAATGGACACAGGGAGCTGCGGCTCGGCTCGGGTGCCCCCATAGCAAGCTGCTTGCTGTAGGGGGACTCAACAGGAGGGAGGGGCCAGGATCACAGTAGAGGGAATCGAGAAGAGGAAGATCTGGGCTGCTCTGTGCAAATCCATTACACAGAGCAGGTAAGTATAACATGTTTGTTATTTTTATAGAAAAGAAAAAAAAAACGAGACTTTACAATCACTTTAACTAGCCAATCTGTATATATCTGATTGGACAGACCCTTATATTACATACTTATTGGTAGATTTAGGGCGGTTGTACAATGGGTTGTAACATGTGTGAAGAGCTTTATAGGTGATCTACAATATAGTCCAGGGCAAAGATACGGAACTGCACGCCTCCCCCACTGTTAACACATGCCGTAGAATGGGTTTTTACTGCCCTGTGTCTGTTCTCTGCCCTCCTTGCTCTAGCGGTGCCCAGGGCACCTGTCCCTCCTGTCCACCCCTTGTCCTGGCCCTGCTACCAGCAAAAGCAAGGGCCTGCCTTAGAATTTGGTACTAATTGAATAGATTGTTTTATATTGTCCTCTTATTACACAGTTGTTGGTAAATCTAAAGTTTAGTGTTGGGCCAGGCTTAACATACCATACACTATACAATCTTCTTTAGATCTACCAACAGCTATGTAATGCAAGGACCCAATGGATTGGATACAGATTAGATTGTTTAGGTGGGTCCTCATATTACAAGTAAATCTATGGCTCCTTTCAGATGGAGCAGAATCAATCCAAGCAGATCTGCTCAGCAGGGGATTTCTCCACTGATCTCCGCTGAGAAGGTGGATGACAGATCCGTGTCTGTTCCGCTATGCAGAGCAGACACGGACACAGCCTGCTCTCCTTCATGGGGCAGTTGGCTGGAAACGGACTGCATGTCCATTTCCATCCGATTGTCATCCGATCTGCTGGACGGATGGGGAACAATCCCCATCCCTCTGTTTTTAGCAGACCAGATTGGATCTGACGCCGGGGGGTTAAGGCAGACCCATGTTCACTGACATCCGCCGACCCATAGAGACCAATGAATGGTCCGATTGGGTCCGCTTGAAAAATGGACAGGCGGACTCCATCGGTTCTCTGGTGTGAAAGGGGCCTAAAGTAGTTTGTACAATCAGATAGTATAGCGTATGTGCAGCTTTAGGCTCCTTTAAGATGGCCATACTCTATAGTCTATACCAGGGATATGCAATTAGCGGACCTCCCGCTATTGCAAAACTAGAAGTCCCATCATGCCTCTGCCTCTGGGTGTCATGCTTGTGGTTGTCAGAGTCTTGCTATGCCTCATGGGACTTGTAGTTCTGCAACAGCTGGAGGTCCGCGAATTGCATATCCCTGGTCTATACAAACCGATTGTACAATCACTACACAATCTCCTGCAGATTTACCAAAAATATGCAACAGGAGGTTAAACCTAAACATTTATTTCAAGTACTATCCAATCAGGCAGGACCTTGCACTACATAGTTGATGACAGATGCAAAGGAATGATTGCACAATCAGATTGCACAGTGTATGGACGGCCTTAAATCTACCATGAACCATATAGGCCAAGGGCCTGTCTGATTTAATACTAATAGAATGGGCTGTTTAGGTTTGTCCCCATAATATAAAGTTTTGGTAAAACTAAATAATTGTACAATCAGATTGTATGGTGTATGGACAGCTCTAAGTTAAAAAGCCAAAAGCAAGAACTGAAGCAAACATTTATTTTGCAGCTCATGTTTACCGTTGTCTTGTCTGTATGTCTGTGACCTCCTATGCGCCTCACCCATATAGAGTCTGTTCTGCAGGGAATGTGGGATGGAATATTAGGAGCTCATTAGATTTACAGGGAGACGTGACGCATTGCTGTTGTACTTCTCGAATCGCTGAGTCACCGGCCTGCACTGGGGGAGATTATTGGCTACGACACGGCTTACATTACTTCTAATGCAGATCCCAGCTCAGCGTACAGACTGTGTACTGCTCCCTCGTCTGTCTATAATCTCACCCATAGATTATGATGATTCCAGCTAAAGCGCAAAACGGGAGCCCATAAAACGTTCTCTATTGAAGTGCGTCTTACTGCATCTGCTTGTACTGAGGCTTTGTGCTTCTCTGTATTGCAGTGCTATCATTGGCACAGATTGCTTGTATCATCTATATTGTGATTGAAGTAGATGGAAAGCCTAGCTCGCCGTTTCTTAACCAGGGTGCCGTCTGGGTACCCCCGAGTTTGCCCTGGATCAGCAACATGAGTTGCCATGGTGGGGGGCAGACCGGCCACCAGCACCATAACAACCAATGACGCTCTACGGCCAGGATGGCAGGGGACAATTATTGCAATCATGATGGCGGTCTACGGCTAGGACGCACAGCGTCATTCTTTCCTGTGGTGATGGTGACCAATGACGCTCTGCGTCCAGGACGTGTAATGTCATTTATTGGTTTGCTGATGGCGTCCAGCTTGGCTGCACCATGGCAACGCAGGATTCTGATCCAGAGCAGGAGGCATGCAGTGCCTCCCACAGTATCCAGAAGAAGACAAAGGTCCACCTTCTCCAGATCTTCTCCACCTTTGGTCCTCTGATGTTCTGCTGGAGCCAAAAATTGGGGTTCTGATGTAAAGAGGAGAAAAAGAAGAAAATCTTGCGAGCCACAATGTTCCTATGCTTGATAGAACAACGGCGACAAGTATTTAAATACCAAAGGTGTATCAAAGAGGAATAACCAGCAGCAACCGCAGTTCACGTACTCATAACCGTGCACAAGACATAATATAGGAAAAATTGCGTTGCGCTAGGTTAGTATCCTAAGTGAAATTTACAAATTATGTCATCATTTACCTCAATTATGCATAACTATGCTGAAAAAAATTAGATATAATATAAATAAATATTCCTGTGAAAAAATATATTACCACTCCTGTGCAATGTGCATAAATATATGAATAATCAATAAAGTGCCAAACAATATATGTACACAATTGTGCATAAATAATTCTTTTAAAAGTGACTACAAACATGCAATACTTCATATAACATGCAACATGCGAAACAACAAAAGACGCAAAAAAAAAAAAAAAAAAAACTATGATGTAAAGTTCTTATGTAAGTGTCCCAAATGGCAACTAAAAAGTGTTTCCGTGTCCATAAATCTCCATTAAATATCCAGGTGATCCAATGTGCCGAATTCCAGTGCTATAAATAATGGTATTGTGCCACAGTGCCCCCCCACAGTGGTTGCGCTCACCTCAGAGCGTGTGACACAGCTTTTACCTTGTGTCAAATCACGCTATGTAGCCACCCCTTGGGCTATATGCGAACGCTAGATCGATCTCCACTTTGGGTCAATTAGGCTCCATGGGTATTAATCATAGAAATAAAAGAGACTATATAGTGTAATTCCGCTTTTTAAAATTTATTCCAACAAGACAAACTTCCCACAAAGGGGTACTCACATTTCATGGGTGCTGCTGTGCACCAAACAATAAAAAGCTCCAAAGGGATATGCTGTGTGGTCTGCCGCGGGGTATGTGCTTCTCCCGGCTCAGCTATTCACTTTTCGCTGTACGCTGCTCGCTCCGTCCTGGCCCCTCCCCTAGGGGAGGGGCCAGGACGGAGCGAGCAGCGTACAGCGAAAAGTGAATAGCTGAGCCGGGAGAAGCACATACCCCGCGGCAGACCACACAGCATATCCCTTTGGAGCTTTTTATTGTTTGGTGCACAGCAGCACCCATGAAATGTGAGTACCCCTTTGTGGGAAGTTTGTCTTGTTGGAATAAATTTTAAAAAGCGGAATTACACTATATAGTCTCTTTTATTTCTATGATTAATACCCATGGAGCCTAATTGACCCAAAGTGGAGATCGATCTAGCGTTCGCATATAGCCCAAGGGGTGGCTACATAGCGTGATTTGACACAAGGTAAAAGCTGTGTCACACGCTCTGAGGTGAGCGCAACCACTGTGGGGGGGCACTGTGGCACAATACCATTATTTATAGCACTGGAATTCGGCACATTGGATCACCTGGATATTTAATGGAGATTTATGGACACGGAAACACTTTTTAGTTGCCATTTGGGACACTTACATAAGAACTTTACATCATAGTTTTTTTTTTTTTTTTTTTTGCGTCTTTTGTTGTTTCGCATGTTGCATGTTATATGAAGTATTGCATGTTTGTAGTCACTTTTAAAAGAATTATTTATGCACAATTGTGTACATATATTGTTTGGCACTTTATTGATTATTCATATATTTATGCACATTGCACAGGAGTGGTAATATATTTTTTCACAGGAATATTTATTTATATTATATCTAATTTTTTTCAGCATAGTTATGCATAATTGAGGTAAATGATGACATAATTTGTAAATTTCACTTAGGATACTAACCTAGCGCAACGCAATTTTTCCTATATGATGTAAAGAGGAGACTGGGGGACTCTGTGCGGATGGGAGGACTCATTTATAGGGGGGCTTTGATGTAAAGAGGCAACTCTGGTGTAGTGGGGGCCTCTGATGTATAGGAGGACCTCTGATGTGAAGGAGTGATTCTGACATGATGGGGGGGCCTCTGATGTATAGGAGGACCTCTGATGTGAAGGAGTGATTCTGACATAATGGGGGGGCCTCTGATGTATAGGAGGACCTCTGATGTGAAGGAGTGATTCTGATGTGAAGGGGGAATTCTGACATTATGGGGGGACTTCTGATGTGATGTAGTAGAGTGTTTGTGCTGTGTCATTTGTCCCTCTCTATGCTGTAAATTACCTGGTTGATCCTGCCTGTTCCTGTGTCCCCCTTAATGTGCTGACCACAGTAATCATGGCTGCTGATCCATGATTACCATGGTCAGTTTATGTGCCTTCGTCATCCGCAGCTCTCCTTTCTCCCCCTCCCTCCCTGCCTGTCAGCTCGGGAGTCTGTGTGTGTGTAAGTCTTCTCCCCGCTCCTCCTCTATTGCGCTGTGGCTGTAAAATCAGGAATCACAAATCCTGGAAGCCACTTTATTACAGGAAGATATACTGTGCAGTGTCTGTTTTTTAAAAATTATGCAATACCTTTTTTCAGAGCGCCGCTGTGCGCTCACGTGACCTCCTGCCGCTCTCCTCCTCTCCTCCCGACTGACATCAGAGGGGAATCTCAGCCTCTCCTACTGTAGTCCCCGGATCGGGGAAGGAGAGCGTCGGGAGGTCACGTGACTGCATAGCGGTGCTGTAAAATAAGGTATTTCACTGAATCATTTTTAAAAAACACATACACTGCATAGTATATCCTCCTGTAACAGAGGGAATGCCAGAATTTGTGATTAGTGACTTTACAGCCACTTTAAGTCCTTCCGGTTGATTTTTTTTCCCTCTTACCCCGACAACCGAGTTGCCCTTAAAAAAACATATTCAGAGATTTTGCGGCATGTGCGCAGGACAGCAGAGATTGAGGCCCCATTCACACCTGAGCGTATTAAAATGTGCCAAAAACACATTGAAACGCACAGTGTGTACTTGGATGCCATTAAAGTGGTTGTAAAGGCTGAAGGTTTTTTACCTTCTTACATTCTATGCAAAAAGGTAAAAAAAACCTTCTTTGTGCAGGGCTCCCCCCCAGCCTCCCTAATCCTTACCTGACCCCCTGTGATCCAGCGATGTTCATGATAGCCTCGGCTGTATGGGGACTCTTCCTCCTCATTGGCTGAGTAAGCAGCAGGAGCTCATTGGCTCCCACTGCTGTCAATCACAGAAAGTGAGCCAATGAGGAGAGAGCGGGGGAGGCGGGACCGAGCCACGGCACTATGTGTCTTATGGACGCATAGAACAGCGACTCAGGAGCAAGCACGCAGCAGTGCCCCCAGGGCAAGCGGCTTTCTCTGGGGGCACTGCTCCAGGGCGAGGAGCCAGGGGCACTGACGGGGGACTTGGAAAAAAAAGAGAATCGGAGCTGCTTTGTGCAAAACTACTGCACAAAGCAGGTATGTATGACATGTTTGCTATTTAAAAAAAAAAAAAACACGCTAAGTCTAATATCATTTAATTCTTAGTGGAACCTGAAACATGCGTAGCAAGCTTTTTGTTGTGCAACAAAACGCACGAACATGCAAAAACGCGCCAAAGTCAAAAAACAGGATTTACTTTGACATGTTTTTAGGGCAGCTTACTCAATGGTGCCTCTCCAAAAACAAAACATGCAGAATAAATGTGCCCTCACCCGATGCCTCCTGGTATTTGTGATGTCAGTTTCCCAGGAGGCAGGACCCCAGGACCCCTGAAAAGGTACATATTACCCCCCCTAAAAAAAAAAGAGGGGGGCAGGAGGAAAATCATGTACAGTCCTCTTTGAAATGCCTAGAGCAGGGATCCTCAAACTACGGCCCTCCAGCTGTTGTGGAACTACACATCCCATGAGGCATTGCGAAACTCTGACCTTCACAGACATGGCTAGGCATGATGGGAATTGTAGTTCTTGAACAACTGGAGGGCTATAGTTTGAAGACCTTTGGCCTAGCGGATTACATAAATAAAAATGAAACGCTTTTTTAGCTGAAAGTTTCTTCCTCCATCAACAACCCTGATAGAGCGTCAGTTACAGTATAAGCCTTCAGCTCAGGCAGGGGACAGGCCCACCTCCATAGAGGCCCCCAGTCTGACAAGCACTGACATTCTACACAGAGAATACAAGTAACAATACACACACCTATCCTGAGGGAGGGGTAAGGTTGCAATGGTACAAAAAAAATTCACTCTTACAATTGCCTATTCCTGAATCTTTGTTAACCACTTCACTCCGGAAGGTTTACCCCCCCCCCCCCTTCATGACCAGGCAATTTTTTGCGATATGGTGCTATTTTAACTTACAAATGCGCAGTCGTGTGACGCTGTACCCAAATAATATTGACGTCCTTTTTTTCTTACAAATAGAGCTTTCTTTTGGTGGTATTTGATCACCTCTGCGGTTTTTATTTTTTGTGCTATAAACAAAAAAAAACGACAATTTTGAAAGAAAAAAAAAAAACAATATTTCTTACTTTCTGCTATAAATCATATCCAATAAAAAAAAATGAAAAAAATCTAATTTCTTCATAAATTTAAGACAAAACGTATTCTGCTACATATTTTTGGTTAAAAAAAGTCCCAATAAGCGTATATTGATTGGTTTGTGCAAAAGTTATAGCATCTACAAACTATGGGATAGAGTTACGGAATTTGTATTTTCTTTTTTTTACTAGTGATTTATAGCAGGACGGCGACACTTTTTGGGGACCAGTGACACTAATACAGTGATCAGTGCTAAAACTATGCACTGTCACTGTACTAATGACACTGGCTGGAAAGTAGTTAACATCGGGAGCGATCAAAGGGTTAAATTTGTTCCTAGGGAGTGCTTGCTAACTGTGTGGGAGGTGCTTGTACTATGGAAAGGTAGAGATCCGTGTTCCTGCTTGGTAGGAACACAGGATCACGACCTTCGCTTCTCACAGAACAGTCATCTGCCTTGTTTACATAGGCAAAACGCTGTTTTGCCTGTGTCCCGAACAATTGGCGGGCCCTGGTGGACATTGCATCCTCTGATTGGCTCCCGCTGAGTCCAATTACAGTGGGAGCGGCCTGCCGGTGGCACGCGTGGGCGCCCCAGACCCGGAAGTGCAGAAAGACATACAGGTACGTGAGTCTGCACAGAGCGGCCACCCTGCCGCAGTACATGGGGCGCTCGCTAAGCAGTTAAAATCTTCTTTCAAAGAAAATGGTTGTCAGCCTGCACCACAGATCTGCCTTCAGGAGCAATGATGGCTCAAACATCTTTAGCATCCGACACTTCCAGGTGTGTGAGATGCCTGGTTCCCCTCTGAACTCTGTGGTTCCTTCCTTAGACTCCTATATCACTATAGTCTTCTGTAATAACATGAGGAAGGAACCACAGCTGGCAGAGGGAGGACACCAGGCGTCTGAGTTTGGCAGCGCAGGCGGTGGGTAGGGGTATGTATTTTCAAGGAATTTACAAATCAAAAATGTCACTTTAAGCCTTAGATCCCTTTCACACTGAGGGCGTTTTGCAGGCGCTATAGCGTTAAAAATAGCGCCTGCAAACCGCCCTAAAACAGCTGCTCCATTGTCTCCAGTGTGAAAGCTTGAGGGCTTTCACACTGGAGCGGTGCGCTGGCAGAGCGTCAGAAAAAGTCCTGCCAGCAGCTTCTTTGGAGTCGTGAAGGAGCGGTGAACTCACCGCTCCTCCACCGCTGCTCCCTATTAAAATCAATGGGGCAGCGCTGCGATACCACCCACAAAATGCCGCTCTGATTTAACCCCTTTTCGGCTGCTGAATAGCGCTGCTAAAACGACGGTAAGGTGGCGCTAAAAAATAGCGCCGCTTTACTGCTGGCGCCCGGGGCGGCTCGGTGTGAAAGGGCTCTTATGGCCAGAAAGTTAATATTTTGGAGTTCCAGGATCCAGAGTATATGTGGTGTGTATGCAAGCCAAGTATTCCCAACTACACTCATTTAAGGCTCTTTACTGTCCGTCAGACAGAATCATGTGACAAGAGACTGTGGCCTCCCAGAAGCATGTGTGAAAGGCTGGTTTACACTTGCAGCAGTGTTTGGAAAGCAATCCATGGTGGATTGCTTTGCAGAGAGTGGTACAAGGCAACACTGATGACTCCTGAGTGCCCGTATTTTTTTACATTTTGGTTGGGGTCCGGCCCCATTCACTTGGATGGGTTGTACTCGGTGGTGGTATTGCCTGCTGAATGAGACGGAGTATCATTTTTGCTGTGGCACATCACAAAGCAATGCCAATGCCCCTTTATGTACAGGGCTGCCAGGTTACCATTATATTACTATAGACGGGTGCGATGGTGGGCGGTAGGAGAGCTCTAAGAACCACTTTTGATGCAATTATAAACCAGGCTTAAAGGTCAGTAATACTGGCTGTAAATTAGCAGCACCCCATTCTATACAGTGCCTTGAAAAAGTATTCATACCCCTTGAATATTTCCATATTTAGTCATGTTACAACCAAAAATGTAAATGTATTTTATGTGATAGACCAACACAAAGTGGCACATAATTGTGAAGTGGAAGGAAAATGATTAATTGTTTTCAATTTTTTTTACAAATAAATATCTAATAGTGTGGTGTGCATTTGTATTCAGCCCACTTTACTCTGATACCCCTAACTAATATCTAGTGGAACCAATTGCCTTCAGAAGTCACCTAATTAATAGAATCCACCTGTGTGTAATTTAATCTCAGTGTAAATACAGCTGTTCTGTGAAGTCCTCACAGGGTTGTTAGAAAACCTTAGTGAACAAACATCATGAAGGCCAAGGAACACACCAGACAGGTCAGGGATAAAGTTGTGGAGAAGTTTAAAGCAGGGTTAGGTTATAAAAAAAATATCCCAAGCTTTGAACATCTCACAGAGCACTGTTTAATCCATCATCCGAAAATGGAAAGAGTATGGCACAACTGCAAACCTACCAAGACATGGCCGTCCACCTAAACTGACAGGCCGGGCAAGGAGAACATTAATCAGAGAAGCAGCCAAGAGGCCCATGGTAACTCTGGAGGAGCTGCAGAGATCCACAGCACAGGTGGGAGAATCTGTCCACAGGACAACTATTAGTCGTGTCCTCCACAAATCTGGCCTTTATGGAAGAGTGTCAAGAAGAAAGCCATTGTTGAAAGAAAGCCCTAAGAAGTCCTGTTTGCAGTTTGCGAGAAGCCATGTGGGGGACACAGCAAACATGTGGAAGAAGGTGCTCTGGTAAGATGACACCAAAATGTAACTTTTTGGGCTAAAAGAAAACTGCTATGTGTGGCGGAAAACTAACACTGCACATCACCCTGAACATATCATCCCCACTGTGAAACATGGTGGTGGCAGCATCCCTTTTGTGTGGATGCTTTTCTTCAGCTGGGACAGGGAAGCTGGTCAGAGTGGATGGGAAAATGGATGGAGCCAAATACAGGGCAATCTTAGAAGAAAACCTGTTAGAGTCTTCAAAAGGCTTCAGACTAGGGTGGAGGTTCACCTTCCAGCAGGACAAAAACCTAAACATACAGCCAGAGCTACAATGGAATGGTTTATATCAAAGCATATCCATGTGTTAAAATGGCCCAGTCAAAGTCCAGACCTAAATCCAATTGAGAACCTGTGGCAAGACTTGAAAATTGCTGTTAACAGACGCTCTCCATTCAATCTGACAGAGCTTGAGCTATTTTGCAAATAAGAATGGGCAAAAATGTCACTCCCTAGATGTACAAAGCTGGTAGAGACATCCCCAAAAAGACTTGCAGCTGTAATTGCAGTGAAAGGTGGTTCTACAAAGTATTGACTCAGGGGGGCTGAATACAAATGCACGCCACACTTTTCACATATTTATTTGTAAAAAAATTGAAATCCATGTATTTTTCTTCCACTTCACAATTATGTACCACTTTGTGTTGGTCTATCACATAAAAATCCCAATAAAATACATTTACGTTTTTGGTTGTAAGATGACAAAATGTGGAAAATTTCAAGGCACTGTAACACATATTTCTCTGGAGGAATCAGTCTGTCTTTTATTTGGATAAAACATGAACATGCAGTAATTTTGTGAAGCTGCATTTACGTGGGCCGTTGGGGGGGGGGGGGGCGGTACTATTGTCTACACCAGGGGGAGGCAACCTTTTGCGCACAGTGTACCAAAAAAATGTTTTCAAAGAAATTGAGCATGCCGATTTTATAACAAAAAATGTCAACTTCACACTCTCAATCACGAAAAGGATTTTTTTATAAAGTAAATGCTGAAAACTACTTGAGTAGTGAGAAATTAACATCCTGCACTCCCACGCCTAAGATCACTTTCCCCCCCTGCACATCTGCCCACCACTGTACCCCCCCTGCACATCTGCCCCACCACTGTACCCCCCCTGCACATCTGCCCCACCACTGTACCCCCCCTTTCTCATCTGCCCACCACTGTACCCCCCCTGCACATCTGCCCCACCACTGTACCCCCCCTGCACATCTGCCCCACCACTGTACCTCCCTGCACATCTGCTCCACCGACGTATCCCCATGCTCTTCTGTCTCATTACTGATTCATCTTCACATCTGTCCTAACACTAAACCCATATGCTCATCTGCCCCACCAATGTACCTCCTGCACATCTGTCTCACCTTTGTACCTCCTTTCTCCATCTGGAATGGATACACAATGATGAGCTCAGGTCAGGGGCATTTTATGAAAGCAGTGGGCCTGTGTACAGGATCATAGGTTGGGCCCCCGCAGCTGAGAAAAAGTGCGTCACTCTGCGCCGCAGCAAAAGATGGGTGCGATTTTCATTGCGCTGAAAACTGGCTGTGGCTTAAAAGGGACACGGAGTGCCGGGGTTCAATAGTAAGTGACGCAAAGGTTTGTGTAATTCCACAAACTGTCACCTGATCGGGTTTTCTCAATCAGTGAAATCTCTTCTTTCTGAGATTGTCATCTTCCTCCAGATGGTGGGCGGGGCTAGCAGGACTGTGATTGGCTTTAGCAGTGGCCAATGACAGTCCTCCTCCTGGAAGCAGGGACCTCCCCCCCCAGTAGAACTGCACCCAATCACTTCCCCATCACAGAAGCTGACGATCGCAGGTACAGCAAAGTTGGAGAACCAAACAATGTTTCCCATCTTTTACAATGTGTGGGGAGTGCAGTGCCTCCCTCTCAGTGCGGTGTGGGGAGTTCTGAAATTGGAATGCTTTAGTGTCTCACTGACACTTCCCTGCACTGCTCTGCTGATGGGGAGGGAGTTGAGTGTTGGTAAAGGAGGCTTCCCGTGCCGCTTGCAGCACCTGTGCCCGGGTTGCCCACCCCCGGTTTATACCTACAGTGCGACACGGTGGCCTCTTAGGTCTGTCCCCATTGCTGCAGCCGCAATGCTTCATGGTACGGCAATTTTAACTTGACATGTCCTCTAACTTGGCCGGTCAACGGGGTCACCCTCCATGATGTCAAACACTTGGCACATCGGGGTAGTGCAATATTTCAATTTCAAATCTCCCTTGGCATAACAAAAAAAGCTATTCAAGAAGTGACACTATCGCCTCCTGAATGCCTATAAACTGGTTCCAACCAGCCTCTGAAAAAGTGGTCCACCATAGATCACTTTTCAGAGGGATGGTAGAGCCCGCCTCCTGTGTGAATGAGCCCTACGTGTTTCTATACATTCTCTTATTGATTTTAGTGTGAGTATTGGCCAAATTAATCATTTATTTTGTGATTCGAAATACTTTGAGCTCCCAAAAAGTACTCTTGTTTTACTCCACAAGGTTTTAGAAAGACTGTCATCTTTATTCCGGGAAGAAAATTGCTCAAATGCTCCAATCCATTTCTATTGGTTCTTCCACTAATCTGATTTCAGTAAACTGGATTCTGATTGGCTGTTATTGGCCACCTAAAGCTTGATTTCAGACAGATATGAAAGACATAAGTTGATTTCAGAAGTGTAAGTACCTGAATTCAACTTGGTATCAGCCCCATGCAATCCCCTGTACAGCAGAGCTAAGACTGGCAGAGGGATAAACAGAACAAGGAGCCAGTCAATTAAAGTTTAACACCGAACAATTAAAAAAACCATTCCTTACAGTGGGATTGTGCCTGCACTGCAAGGATTCATTGCTTGTTTTGGTCTAGAGCAGTGGTCTCCAAACTGCTGCCCTTTGCTTGTCTTTATCCAGCTTGTGAGACATAATTCCTGCCACTGACACCAACAATGGGGCACTATTCCTGCCACTGACACCAACAATGCGGTACTATTCCTTCCACTGACACCAACAATGGGGCACTATTGCTGCCACTGACACCAACAATGGGGTACTATTCCTTCTACTGACACCAACAATGGGGTACTATTCCTTCTACTGACACCACCAATGAGGTACTATTCCTTCTACTGACACCAACAATGGGGTACTATTCCTGCCACTGACACCAACAATGCGGTACTATTCCTTCTACTGACACCGACAATGGGGTACTATTCCTTCTACTGACACCGACAATGGGGTACTATTCCTTCTTCTGACACCATAAATGGGGTACTATTCCTTCTACTGACACCAACAATGGGGTACTATTCCTTCTACTGACACCAACAATGGGGCACTATTCCTTCTACTGACACCAACAATGGGGCACTATTCCTTCTACTGACACCAACAATGGGGGTACTATTCCTTCTACTGACACCAACAATGGGGTACTATTCCTTCTACTGACACCAACAATGGGGTACTATTCCTTCTACTGACACCAACAATGGGGTACTATTCCTTCTACTGACACCAACAATGGGGTACTATTCCTTCTACTGACACCAACAATGGGGTACTATTCCTTCTACTGACACCAACAATGGGGTACTATTCCTTCTACTGACACCAACAATGGGGTACTATTCCTTCCACCGACACCAACAATGGGGTACTATTCCTTCCACCGACACAAATAATGGGGGACTATTCCTTCCACTGACACAAATAATGGGGCACTATGCGTCCCACTTACACCAACACTGGGGCACTATGCCTCCCACTGATACCAACAATGGGGTACTATTCTTTTCACTGACACAAACAATGGGGCACTATTCCTTCTGCTGACACCAACTATTTTTCCCCCTAATACCAAAGATCAGGTATTTTTTACCCTCCCCTGGGCCCCCAGTAAACAGTAAACTGGCCCTGCACTGGACGTGATGATGCTCGGAGACAGTCCACCACCGGAGCGTGGGGAACAAAACAAGCCCATGAAGCCTGGTCATTCTGGTGGCTGAACAGACGGAAGGAGGAGGGAAGACCGGGAGAAGATGGAAGGGCCCAGGACCAGCGGGATCTCTGACAGCGCAGTGCTGGAGGGCAAAATTTGCCAGGTAAATCTGCCACAATATACTAATATTCTAGGCATACTAGCACATTATGCCAAAAAACAAGCAGAGTTTGAATCTGCTTTAAGCCTTGCAGTGTTGGCCCATCCCACTGAAAGGTATCATTTCTTAGTTGCCTGCAGTTGGGCCCAGGAGGACAGAAATGTGAATATTCTGATAGGTGAGACTTCTCAGGTACTGTATGTGCTTATTAAAAGTATTCTCTAATTATAGAACATACACAGAGTGAGTTCACAACAGTTTCCTTTAATCATTCATAACTAGTATATTTTCTTGGCACTTTGCTTGTAACTGAAGCTGCAAATATACTAGGCTAATCAATGTATTTTATAATTACAAGTTGCTCTATAAATATTGATGTGAAACTCCTGGAAGGACCAAGGTTGGCATATTGTACTTTTTATATTAACCACTTGACAACTGGGCACTTAAACCCCCTTCCTAACAAGACCAATTTTCAGCTTTCGGTGCTCTCACACTTTGAATGACAATTACTCAGTCATGCAACACTGTACCTATATGAAATTTATGTCCTTTTTTTTCACACAAATAGAGCTTTCTTTTGGTGGTATTTAATCACCGCTGGGTTTTTTATTTTTTGCGCTATAAATAAAAAAAGACTGAAAGTTCAATTAAAAAAAAAAATTCTTCGTTTCTGTTAAAATTTATTGGCAGAGTGTTGGCAGAGTGTTGGCAGAGTGTTGGCAGAGTGTTGGCAGAGTGTTGGCAGAGTGTTGGCAGAGTGTTGGCAGAGTGTTGGCACAGTATTGCCATTATTTATATTGAGCAGCGCTGTGGGCACTAAACATCCAGCCCACAGTGCTGCCATCTCTCCCCCTCTCCCCCCGCTATTTTCCGTGATGCGCCGGGTCCCCTGGACCCAGCGGTCACGGATGTTCCTGAGTGCGCGCCCCAGGGGGCGCGCGGGAGCAACATTCTGGAATGACGTCCATGGACGTCCACCCAGAAATAGCTGACCGCGCTGTTGCCGTCTTTCGGCAATGGCCGGTCGGCAAGTGGTTAAAGTGGGACTTCACCCAAAAGGGACGTTTTCTGCCTCTCCCCTCCTCTACAACTTTAGGCACGTTCAATTTTTGGGGGGGGGAGTAGGTACCTTGGTTTGATAGGTAACTGCTCCCACTTCTATTCTAACAACCCGAGCTGAAGTTCACCCCCCTGCCCACAGCGTCTTGGGACACCCTTTACAGGTCCCAGAAGGCCGCGGGACCATTCACAAAGACCCCCCCACCCTTGCGCAGTGGGAAGCCGCAAGGAGTCACTGCCAGCTTCCCACAACAAAAATGGCAGTGCTGAGGACAGTAAGACCAATGAAGAACTGGCCCCGGGCGAGGACTGCGCTGAATCCTTGGACAGGAAAATGTCCATTTGTTAAAAGTCAGCAGCTACAGTATTTGTAGCTGCTGACCTTCATTTTTTTGTTCCTAGGGTGAAGATCCTCTTTAAAGTGGAACTTCACTCTCTCAATCAGCATTGATTATGTTTAATCTTCATGCTGTTAGCATTAGTAAATAGATATGAAAGTGTATCATTTTTACTTGTTTTAAACTTTTGTTTTACATTTCTTCAGTTACTTCCTGATTTCTTGCCTAGGCAAATGATGTCATACATCCCAGGAGTCTTCAGGAGGGGAGGAGGGTTTTCTGCCCCGTGTATAACTGGCCTTTGCAGCAAGGAGCACATGGAAGGGCAATGCATGTCAAACAAAACTAAAGTAATTCCCAGCTCAACTTACCGACCAGCCTGCAACCAACCGAATTCTCCTGTCTAATAGTTTGCATTAAAAACGGGTTTAGTTTGCACACATTTGCAAATACATCCATAAGCTGCAGAGCCACTTCACGGCACCCCAATATTATCTGCAGTCCTAACTCTAAATTTTGAGAGCCTCTATAATAGAAGAAACATACATTAAATAGATAGGCAGAGGGCAGGAGAGCCCATTATAAGTTAGGACTGCAGATAATATTGGGGTGCCATGAAGTGGCTCTGCAGCTTACACATGTATTTGCAAATGTGTGCAAATGAAACCCCTATTTTTAACGCAGACTGGTCGGTAAGTTGAGCTGGGAATTTTCCTTGGTTTTGTTTTCTCAGCTTGCATGCTTGAGCTAAGGGCAGATGGATTCCAGGAAGTAAATGCTACATGAATTATTTGCCCTCATTCAAGATGGCCACAGCCAGAAATGCTGGAGGGGGGGGGATGCTTTTCAAAGTGATGTCTAAACAAAATAAAGTGAAGATCTGCTTTAAATCTCTTGTTTCTCTCTCTTTCTTAGGTCTCATGCACACAAGTTGCACGCTTTTCTCCTCTAGACGCCAGAACTCCTAGCAGGAGAAAGCTGCTTAAAAACACACCTAAAGCTGTGTATTGCACACACGTTTAAGCGTGTTTTGGTGCGTCAATCATTTGAGCGCTAATGGATTCCATTGGCCAAAATAATAATTTATTCTGGCCTCTTTCATTCATTAATTCATTAATGTTCAAACCTGCCTAGAGTGATGTGTTTAAACATGTCAAGTTTTTTTCCCCTCTTCAGATCTTCTGAACTTGCTTGTGATGTTTTAGTGGCTTGTGATATAAACGCTCCTCTTCTAATACACCTGTAAATACCTACACTATATTATCAAAAGTATTGGGACGTCTGCCTTTACACGCACATGAACTTTAACGGCATCCCAGTCTTATGCCCCGTACACACGGTCGGATTTTCTGACGGAAAATGTGTGACAGGACCTTGTTGTCGGAAATTCCGACCGTGTGTGGGCTCCATCACACATTTTCCATCGGATTTTCCGACACACAAAGTTTGAGAGCAGGATATAAAATTTTCCGACAACAAAATCCGTTGTCGGAAATTCCGATCGTGTGTACACAAATCCGACGCACAAAGTGCCACGCATGCTCAGAATAAATAAAGAGACGAAAGCTATTGGCGACTGCCCCGTTTATAGTCCCGACGTACGTGTTTTACGCACCGCGTTCAGAATGATCGGATTTTCCGACAACTTTGTGTGACCGTGTGTATGCAAGACAAGTTTGAGCCAACATCCGTCGGAAAAAATCCTAGGATTTTGTTGTCGGAATGTCCGATCAATGTCCGAGCGTGTGTACGGGGCATTAGTCCGTAGGGTTCAATATTGAGTTGGCCCACCCTTTACAGCTATAAGAGCTTCGAATCTTCTGGGAAGGTTGTCCACAAGGTTTAGGAGTGTGTCTATGGGAATGTTTGACTTCTTCCAGAAATGCATTTGTGAGGTCAGGCACTGATGTTGGGCGAAAAGGCCTGGCTCACAGTCTCTGCTCTAATTCATCCCAAAGGTGTTCTGTCGGGTTTAGGTCAGGACAGTCACGTTCCTCCACCCCAAACTCGCTCATCCATGTCTTTATGAACCTTTCTTTGTGCATGGCCCAAATCGTGGTGGAGGGGGGATTATGGTGTGGGGGCTGTTTTTCAGGGGTTGGGCTTGGCCCCTTAATTCCAGTGAAGGGAACCCTTAAGGCATCAGCATACCAAGACAATTTGGACAATTTCATGCTCCCAACTTTGTGAGAACAGTTTGGGGATGGCCCCTTCCTGTTCCAACATGACTGCGCACCAGTGCACAAAGCAAGGTCCATAAAGATATGGATGAGTGAGTTTGGGGTGGAGGAACTTGACTGGCCTGCACAGAGTCCTGACCTAAACCTGATAGAACGCCTTCGGTATGAATTAGAGCAGAGACTGCGAGCCAGGCCTTCTCGTCCACATCAGTGCTTGACCTTACAAATGCGCTTATGGAAGAATGGTCAAACATTCCCATAGACACTCCTAAACCTTGTGGACAGCCTTCCCAGAAGACTTGAAGTTGTTATAGCTGCAAAGGGTGGGCCAACTCAATATTGAACCCTACGGACTAAGACTGGGACGCCATTAATGTTTATATGCGTGTAAAGGTAGGCATCCCAATACTTTTGACAATATAGTGTATGTGTGTATGGACACATAGGTTTACATAGCGGTGCTTTCACATTCATTTAATGCCTGTAAAAGCGACATTTTTGTAAGCCTAGCGTGCAGGAGACACTAGAACTAACGTAGTTGATTTTTTCTTTGGCTTTACTAGCAATAAGAATATTCCATCCATCCTTCAATGTCTGTTATTCCCAGTTGTGATGACGACAATCCATGACGGTGTAAAGTATAGGTAGCTTTGTATTATGTAATCATACTTTGCTATATAGCAGCAGTTTTATTTTCTGTATTCTATTTTATTGTGAGTGCCTACAAATCTCATTTCCCTTTCTTGGTGTCTTAGTGAACAGGAATCAATGTATCTAGTGGATGCAATGGAAGTGACTCAGCAAGGAATGATTGAATTGCAGCAAACGGTAACTCTAAAGTGTAAATGTTCTAACATTGTGTTTGCTGGTGCTAACCAAGGTGTTTAGGAGCTGAAATATTTCTTTTGCACTAAGCAAAGAAAAATAATAGATGGAAAAAAAAGTTGCATTTTGTCATGTATTAAGCAAAACTCTAGTGCAGGGATATGCAATTAGCGGACCTCCAGCTGTTGCAGAACTACAAGTCCCATCATGCATAGCAAGACTCTGACAGACAGAAGCATGATACCTAGAGGCAGAGGCATGATGGGACTTGTAGTTTTGCAACAGCTGGAGGTCCACCAATTGCAGATCCCTGCTCTAATGCAATATACAGTGCCTCCGGAAAGTATTCACAGCGCTTCACTTTTTCCACATTTTGTTATGTTACAGCCTTATTCCAAAATAGATTAAATTCATTATTTTCCTCAAAATTCTACAAACAATACCCCATAATGACAATGTGAAAGAAGTTTGTTTGAAATCTTTTCAAATTTATTAAAAATAAAAAATGAAAAAAAATCTCATATTCACAGCCTGAAAATTGAGCTCAGGTGCATCCTGTTTCCATGGATCATCCTTGAGATGTTTTGACAACTCGATTGGAGTCCACCTGTGGTAAATTCAGTTGATTGGACATGATTTGGAAAGGCACACACCTGTCTTTTTAAGTTCCCACAGTTAACAGTGCATGTTAGAGCACAAACCAAGCCATGTCCAAGGAGTTGTCTGTAGACCTCCGAGACAGGATTGCATCGAGGCACAGATCTAGGGAAGGGTGCAGAAAAGTTTCTGCAGCATTGAAGGTCCCAATGATCACGGTGGTCTCTATTATCTATAAATGGAAGAAGTTTGGAACCACCAGAACTCTTCCTAGAGCGGGCCGCCTGGTCAAACTGAGCGATAGTTGGAGAAGAGCCTTTGTCAGGGAGGAGACCAAGAACCCGATGGTCACTCTGACAGAGCTCCAGTGTTTCTCTATGGAGAGAGGAGAACCTTACAGAAGAACAATTATCTCTGTAGCACTCCACCAATCAAGCCTGTATGGTAGAGTGGCCAGACGGAAGCCACTCCTCAGTAAAAGGCACATGACAGCCCACCTGGAGTTTACCAAAAGGCACCTGAAGGACTCTCAGACCATGAGAAACAAAATTCTGTGGTCTGATGAAACAAAGATTGAACTATTTGGCCTGCCATGTCTGGAATTAACCAGCCACCGCTCATCACCTAGCCAATACAATCCCTACAATGAAGCATGGTGGTGGCAGCATCATGCTGTGGGGATATTTTTCAGTGGCAGGAACTAGGAGCCTAGTCAGGATTGAGGGAAAGATGAATGCAGCAATCAGGGGTGGACTGATAACTCATGGGGCCCCCAGGCAATAGGAGATTATGGGGCCCCCAGGCAAACAGAGATTATGGGGCCACACAGTATACTCACACACAGTATACAATCACACAATACATACATGTACACACAGTATACACAGACAGATGTAAAAAAAACACAGATTTATACATACTGTCCCTGGTTTTACTGAGGCTGGTAACTCTGATGGGGCCCCCTAGTGGCCCAGGGTCCTCGGGCAGTGCCCGAGTGGCTCTATGGTCAGTCCACCCCTGGCAGCAATGTACAGACACATCTTTGATGAAAACCTGCTCCAGAGCGCTCTGGACCTGAGACTGGGGCGAAGGTTCATCAACAGAACAACGACCCTAAGTACACAGCCAAGATAACAAAGGAATGGCTACGGGACAACTCTGTGAATGTCCTTGAGTGGCCCAACCAGAGCCCAGACTTGAACCTGATTGAACATCTCTGGAGAGATCTGAAAATGGCTGTGCACCAACACTCCCCATCCAACCTGATAGAGAGCTTGAGAGGTCCTACAAAGAAGAATGGGAGAAACTGCCCAAAAAATAGGTGTTCCAAGCTTGTAGCATCATACTCAAAAAGACTTGAGGCTCTAATTTGTGCCAAAGGTGCTTCGACAAAGTATTGAGAAAAGGCTGTGAATACTTATGTACATGGGATTTTGTTCATTTTTTATTTTTAATAAATTTGCAAAGATTTCAAACAAATTTCAAAGTTGTCATTATGGGATAATGTTTGAAAAATTTTGACGAAAATAATGAATTTAATCTATTTTGGAATAAGACTACTGTAACATGACAAAATGTGGACAAATTGAAGCACTGTGAATACTTTCCGGATGCACTGTACTTGATAAGAGACACTAAAAGGGAGAGAGAGCAAACTATCAGTGCTATTACGTGCGTCAGACTGAAGGTTTTCCTCAACGGACTACTATCGTTAACTGAACACAATTTTAAAATTGCAACAGGCAGGCTCTTTATTGTGGATTGTGTCCCTTCTGCAATAAAATACACTTAATACAAAAGTAAAAAAAGTGTGAACAAAACCCCAAACATTGAGAATATATAAAACACATATGTGAGAAAGTCCTTCCAATGTATGAAAACGACGTGAAGTGTCCAAAAAGTGCAAATGAAATCCACCACCAAACACAATCAGCAAACGCCTCTTACCAAAAATAGTGGACCAAAAATTATAATGGTCATAAATACACCATAGGAAACCAGCATCAGAAGCAGACGTTTGTATTTGCTTTGAATTTAACGAGTAATAAAAGAACAAGCCAACATAGTGAAGCCCGTTTAAACCTTCCCTCTTTTATCAACTGCTTAAGGACTGCCCTTTAGCGCAAATTAACGTACCTGTACGTCATTGTTCCTTCCTGCTCTGGGGTGCCGTGCACGCCACCGGAGCCCCGCTCTCCCTGTGATTGGACACAGCGGGAGCTAATCAGCGGGAGCCAATCAGCGGGTCCAATGGCTGTTTATTGTTCAGAGGAGAGGCAGAACGGCGTTCTGCCTATGTAAATAAGGCAGATCACTGTTCTGCCAGAGAGGAAAATGGAGATCTTGTGTTTCTGCTAAGCAGAAACACAGATCTCTGTTTTCCTCCAGTGTCAGCATCCCCCACACAGTTAGAAAGCACTCCTTAGGAGCACACTTAACCCTTCGATCGCCCCTGGTGTTAACCCCTTCCCTGCCAGTGTCATTTATACAATGACAGTGCTTTTTTTTTTTTTAGCACTGTTCACTGTATTGGTGTCACTGGTCCCCAAAAAGTGTCACTTAGTGTGAGATTTGTCCGCTGCAATGTTGCAGTCCCGCTAAAAATTGCTGATTACCACCATTGCTAGTAAAAACAATCAAAAAAATAAAACGTCCATAAATCTATCCCATAGTTTGTAGACGCTATAACTTTCGCACTAACCAATCAATATACACTTATTGTGATTTTTTTTTTACCAAAAGCTTGTAGCAGAATACATATTGGCCTAAATTGATTAAACAATTTGATGTTTTATAGCAGAAAGTAATAAATATAGTTTTTTTTTTCAAAATTGTCGCTCTTCTTTTGTTTATAGTGCACAAAAAAAAAAAAAACACATATGTGATCAAATACCACCAAAAGAAAGCTCTATTTGTGGGAAAAAAAGGACATCATTTTAATTTGGGAACAATGTTGCATGAATGCGCAATTGTCAGTTAAAGCAATGCATGCAGTGCCATATCGCAAAAAATGGCCTGGTCAGAAAGTGGGTAAAACCTTCCGGAGCTGAAGTGGTTAAGGTTTAAAAAGTACCTTAATACAACTTGTAAGTGTACAAGGCAAAAAGGATTCCAGCAGACTGTCGGCTCATAGACGTAAAAAGGCCGCAAGTTTCGGCACAGGGCATGTGATGTCAGTATCAGGCCAATCCAGGCAACCTGCACAAAAACACACACTATGCGGCGCATTTTGAAAATGTACGGCAACAGGCATCACACTTATGTTACTATTTTTTACCAAATGCGCGTTTCAGAATGCATGGCAACTCACAAGAAAACGCACGCTTTGGTGAACATTTCAAATGCACATTGCAACGTGCGGCTCGCTTTATTACCATTTGTTTGCATCTGTGCGTTTTCCTAAAGGCAACCCACAAGAAAATGCACACCATGCCATGCTTTTCAAAAACACACGGCAATGCGCGTTGTTTGTGTTACCATTCGTTTGCATCTGCGCAGTTCTGAATGCACAGCAACCTGCAAGAAAATGTATGCTTCTCTGTGCGCGTAAACGCGTGGCAATGCGCAGTGCGCTTGCATTAGCATTCGTTTGCATCTGTGCATTTCCAAATACACAGCAAGCTGCAAGAAAACGCATGCTTTGCCATGTGTTTGAAAATGCGTAGTAGTGGGTTACCATTTAGGCTGCATTTGCATCTGTGCATTTCCAAACGAGCGGCAACCTGCACAGAAAACGTGTGCTTTGCTGTGCCTGTTGAAAACTATTGGAAACGCATGTCATACTTGGGATACCATTCCTTCACATCTGCGCATTTCCGAACGCAGGCCAACTCGCAAGAAATGCACGCATTTTCTGTGTGATAGTTAGTCTGTGATAGGGGCGCCAGAAGTCACGTAACCTTCGTGTGGTGCTGTGTGTACCACGGCTGTATATTCATCTCTCCCAGCAGCAGCACAGCGAGCTCTCAGAGCAGGCTGTGTATGAAGGCATGGACTATGCGATTCTCAATAATGCTGTGATCTGTGAGGCAAGACTTGGGAGGTTTGGACTCTTCCTGTAGGTGTGACTGGGCGGGACCGAATGCTAATTAGGATGTATTCCATCCCACCCACCATCAGAGCTGTGAAGGAAGTTGCATCATTTGCACAGTCTCAGACTACAGAGGTGTGTTCTAGGCTAGAGATGGAGCCGGTGTTCTATCAGATTACCGCTACCCATCAGATTGTGTAACGTTCCGACCAAAAAAACATACTGCGTATGCGCGATGCGCTCCACCATTCGTTCCGCGGCGCGATGCGTTCTACACACTTTATGATCTGATGGGCAGTGGTAATCTGATAGAACATCCATCCAGACATCTTACTACACCCAGCTACGTCTTGAATTTTAGAGTAATTTTAGCAATAAAGTGAGTGTAGATAAATAAATATAGTATATTGATATCTGTGATTCTGTATGGATGTTAAAGAGGTTGTAAACCTCAGAAAAAAAAACCTGCAAGATAAAGGCATAATGAGCTAGTATGCATCACATACTAGCTCATTATGAAATGCTTACCTTAGAACGATGCCCTGGATCAGCGTCGGCCCTCCGAGTACAGCACGGTCATCTTCCACTGGAGTTACTGGGTTCGTGGCTCTGGCGCTGTGATTGGCCGAAGCCGCAATGACCTCACTCCCGCGCATGCGTGCGGTCACAGCACTACTCCTGAAGAAACCGCACAGCAGCCAGTTTCTTCAGTGAGCATGCGCCAATGACGTCGGCAGCAGCGCATATACTGAATATATCCTAAACTGTGCAAGTTTAGGAGATATCTGATGGGTAGCGGTAATCTGATAGTAGACCGGAAGTGGCAATGAAAGAGGTTTAGACTATACAGAGTGTCACATGGTACAAAGCCACAACTAAAACCCAGAATATCAGAAGATCTACAGACAACAGAGCAGCATGGTACAGAGGTATGACCTATGCAGGGACTGATCATTCCATTCACTTCTAGTAAAAAGAAAGTTGGTGTTTAGCTTTAAAGGAGTTGCAAAGTCTCAAGGTTTTTCACCTTAATGCATTCTTGTCAGAAACCATGAATCAGACTGAGACAGAAGTACAGTTAATACACACTTGTTTAATAATAATAATAATAAAAAAAAGGTACACAGAGTAAACGTAGTCAAAACATAGCCAGAGTTCAGGAAACGGAATGCATAGTCAGAGAAGCCAAAACGTCAGTGAGCCAGAGATGAGCGTAGTAGAACGGCAAGCAAGTCTTTAACAGGAACATAGGAGAGCGTCTCTAGAGATGTGACCAAGGCGAAGGCAGAGATCATCTGGGCTGGACGGCTTACGTAGGGAGGACTGATGAGCAGGATATCATCAACAGGTGAGTCACTGTGGAGAGATAGGAGCTGGTAATTAGCCAACAGCTTTTTCTTACCTGAACCTGATCGTTCCTGCGACGAAAAGGAGCCCAGCAGCTCCAGCCACTGTCTTGGGTCCTCATTGGATAAATTGATCTCAGCAGGAGCCATTGGCTCCCGCTGCTGTGAATCAAATGCAATGACATGGGGGCGGGCCGAGTCCTGCTGTCTGTGTCAATAGATTCAGCAGGACTCGGGAACAAGCCCTGCAGGAGTGCCCCCATTGATAGCTGTTCTCCGTGGGGGCACCCGATGAAGAGGAGAAGCCAAGAGCGCCGCTGGGGGACCCCAGGAAAGGAATATCAGGGCCGCTCTGTGCAAAACCCTTGCACAGAGGAGGTAAGTATAACATGTTAATAAAAAAAACCCTTTACAATCACTTTAACATGAGCTTAGCGCATGCAGAAAATGTGTAAATGTGTACCATGTACCATACAAAGAATGGAGTGGGTAACCAGAAACATTAGTACTCAACCCATTTATCTTTTTCCACGCAGCTTTATGTATAAAATGTAACTTTCCTATGTATCACACTCTCTCTTTTGCTTTAAAATAGGTTGCAAGTAAAATCTGATGGTGCAAGTTGTTTGTGGCTAATGTAATAGACCTCACATGTGTTCTTTTTATCACAATGGACTGATTGTACTAATCTAAACTCCTGCAGCTACATACCATCCACTTTAATGTAAACCTTTGTGTGTTTCTTAGTAAAAAAAAAAAGAAAATTTCTTATATTGAACGCTATAGAACACATCTACTGCAACTTGAGGTCTTCACAGATGCGGTACTGTAGAAATTGAATTATTTTCTATTTTCTATGCCCTTCTATGTCATGCAAAAAAACTGTAATGGTTGCGGATCTGTTTTTTCATTAAAAGGATTAAAGTGGTGTTCCGGCCGAAATTATACTTTTTAAATAGAAATACCCCTATAATATACAAGCTTAATGTATTCTAGTAAAGTTAGTCTGTAAACTAAGGTCTGTTTTGTTAGTTTATAGCAGTAGTTTGTTATTTTAGAAACTTGCAGCAGGCCGTGGGCATCTGAAGCCAGACCATATTTTTTCCTGGATCTCATCCTTGCAGATCTCGCACATGCTCAGTGCAGAACAAGCAGTGTAATAGGTTTCAGGTCAGGTTTCCATAGCAACGGCAGTGTCAGAGGAAGTTACCGCCCCTTCCCAGAAGGCATTGCAAGCAGGAAATGATGCGATGGGCCACGGCCAGGGAGGAGGAAGTGAAAAATGAATACAGCAGATATACAGTAGGTGCTGAGAAAAAAATAAATAAATATCCAATTCGTTTACAGTCCACAGTTTAGTGAGGGATGCTGAAGAGTTGTAAAAGTGGGTGGAACTCCACTTTAAAGTGATGTTTAAGTCTTGATTTTTTTTTTTTTGTTAAAAAATAACAAACTTGTCATACCTACCTGCTCTATTCAGGGGTTATGTACAGAGCAGCCCAGATCCTCCTACAGCAAGCAGCTTGCTATGGAGGCACCCGAGCTATGCCACTGCTCTGTGTCCATTCAGACATGGAGCCGCTGATTGGCCCCACCCCCTCTCTCTCTCATTGGCTTACTGACTTTGATTGACAGCAGCAGGAGCCAATGGCACCTGTTGCTGTGTCGCAGTCAATCAGGAGGGGGAGTCTCGGACAGCCAATGCTCTCGTGCAACATTGCTAGTTCCAGATCGGGCCCGGGTAAGTATTAGGGGGGCTGAGGGGAGCTGCTGCACACAGAAACCTTCTGCCTTTAGAACCACTTTAAATGATTCCTTTATGACTGTTCCTATTGATAAAGCAAAACATTTTTTATATTTACCTGACAGTATATCTATTTTTAGTATATAAATAATAGTAATATAAAACCAGCACATATTCCCTTAAAACATGGCTAGCCAGTTGCCTCAGTAGAGGTAGCACACAGACTTTAGAGATCTGTACGTGTTCACGAGAGTACGCTGTCATCTGTCAGTCTTTGCTGTTACTGTTAGCATGCCTCCCAACTTTTTGAGATGGAATGAGGGACATCTATTAACAAAAATATGTAGGTATAGGACACACCCCCCGCCACACCCTCTTAAAGGAGATTTATAAAAAAAATATATAATTATTAAACTCACAAATGCTTTTTTTAACCCCTACTATTCCTTTATATTGGCTTTTGAAATTTACAAATGCAGCAATTTAGAAATTGGATGAAAGGTTTAGCACTGGGAAACACTTTTTGAAAGATAATTAGTGTATTTTATGTACAACTGTATTGATCAGACCAAAATGAGGGACAGAGGGCTAAGTTCACCTTTTGTATATAAAAAAAAATGAATGCACATGATTTTGTATGTAAAAAAATGTGCATTTATTATGTTTTTTTTACCATGAAGCCTGCAAAGCATTATACCTGCGATCAGTAGATTGTGGGTGTGTGCAATGTTAGGCTCCTGCGGACACTCCTGACAGCTGTCTGCCCTTTCCTCCGTATGGGCAGACTCAGCTGCAGGAAGTGTCAGTGAACTGAGGGGCTTATGAGCACTCTGATAGTTTATTGAGAACTAGAAGCCATCTGCTGCGGTGGCAGGCAAGACTTGTAGTTCATTCATTCACAGATTGCTGTGAATGAATGACTCGGCTGTGTGGGTGGAGCTCAACACAGCTGTGTTGTTTTTAAATTGTGATGGTGGGTGTGGGGAGAGGATCCCCCTCTGTCACAACGGGGAAATTGCGGGGAGCGAGGGGGGAGGCTGGTGCAAGGATGCTCCATTAGAAACATGCTACATATAACATGTTACGAAAAGGTAAACTTATCCTTTTATCATGAAGGCAAGTGGGTAGGTTGGCCACAATCTGTAAGGGGTGCAATTCCCAGTATGGCCACTAGATGATGCCTAGTGGGACTCCAGAGCTGGCCCCCATGGGACTTGGTGGGGCCTTTTTTCTCTGAGATGCTCCTAGTGATTGGTATTCCCCAGCTGGTCGTGGATTCCTGGATAGGAGGGAAATGGGGACAGGACATTCATAACCCAACCTGGGAAAGTGCCAATGACCACCACCATAGTGGTTATAAGCTATATGCCCCGAAGATGTATGCTCTGAAGATACATGCCCTGAAGTTGAATGTAGAGAATGTGTGTACCTTGAAGTTGTGAAAGTAAAGTATACAGCTGTATATGTATTTGGGATACCACTTCTTACTACTTATGATCTGTCCATGTAACTGGTACCTGGCTCAGAATGTGGGATGAAGTGTCAGATATGGTAATGTACATGTGTTGGTGAATGTACACTTATTTTGCTCCTTCTGGGAGCTGGGACTCTAATATTAATGAGGGCATGGGGCCTGTTAGTGGCACCTGGGATTGTGAATTAAACATAATGTCCACTATCTTAATAGCCCTTAATAGTACTCACTTTTGTTGCCAGCGGTATAGGCATTAATGGCTGTGTGTTGAGTTATTTTGAGGGGACAGCAAATTTACACTGTTATACAAGCTGTACACTCACTACTTTACATTGTAGCAAAGTGTCATTTCTTCAGTGTTGTCACATGAAAAGATATAATAAAATATTTACAAAAATGTGAGAGGTGTACTCACTTTTGTGAGATACTGTATATAGGTACTATGGAACCTTTATTTCTTTCTTACTTTGGATGCTGTTTGATCCATACTGGCTGAGACTATCGATGTTAAGTTACATCCAGGCTCCCTGGCATACCTGAACCGCTAATAGACCTCATAACCTAGGGGGCTACATAGCTGGTAAGCGGCAGTGTGTTCATAAGTGGTGGTGCACCAAAGTAGTCGCATTGAAGAACCACATCGCATATCTGTGTGGCACATGTTTTTGAAGTTAAAGAAGAACTTTGCCTAAAAAGGAAAGCTTTGCTTTAACCCCTCCTCTACCAGCTAGTTTTGAATGGTACCCACTCCGATTTTCATCTGGATCGGCCAGACAATCCGAGTAGAATTTCACCCCCCCACCCGCAACCTCCTGGAACATGTTACAGGTTCCAGGTGACTGCAGGTCCATTCACAAAGTGCAGCGCGACTCACAAATGCGCAGTGGGAACCCAGCTGTGAAGCCGCAGGATACCCCATAAGCAATATGGTGGTGCCGGGGACCCAAAAAAAGCAAAGAAAGAGCCTGGGTGAAGATAGCGCTGGATCCCTAGACTGATAAGTGTGTTTATTATAAAGTCAACAGGTACAGTATTTTTAAATGCTGACTTTAAATTTGTTAGAAACGACTGTAGCTCCTCTTTAAATCATGGATTTTCATAGACTGAGTTGTTTTTTTGCATATTGATTGTCAACACACAAATAATTTCACGTGTGAAATGTTCATGGTCAGATATTTATTAATGTTTATGTTTTTTTTACTTATAATATTGTTTTGTGTTACATATTATTTGTGCATAAGTTGAAGTTTTTGTTCATAAAGGGGACAACGCAACACATTTTTGTTTTTTGTATTTTTATAGGTTTAATTGCGGTAGCTCCAGTTTGTAGTGTCATGGCTCATCAATTCCCCTATGTCCATGTATTTATTCACCTAGCTTGTCCCTATTCATTAAAGGGACAGGTTGTGTGTTCATTGCCAACGTGGGAGTGCTAATGTTATGATAGACTACATGGCAATCTCTCTGTCAACTGCTCTGCCTGCTTTGGCTGTGTCAGACCTAATTACTATTTAGCTTCCATCTGCGCCAGCACTAGAGACCCAAGGATTATGAGATATCGGTAGTTTCTTCACAAAAAGTGTCAGTTCTTGGACTATTGACAGAGGTCATGCATTAACCTGTGCAGTGCCATGCCACATACAAAAACAGAAACTGCTGATAAAGTAATGTGAAGCTATACTTAACTATAGGCTGTGCATACCGAAGCAGCAAGGGACACCATGAAACTACATTATCAAGTCAAACCTTATGCAGGTGAAATACACAAGGTGCAGGAATCTCACTGCATTCCTGTTCAAATCACATGCAATTCTTTGCAGTGCAATTTCATCCTGTTCATTTTGTATTGCTCAAAATTGCACGCCCCCTCATGAAAAAGGTGCATGCACCTTTTTTCTGCCGTACTAGAATTGAATCACATCGTGTTCACACCCATAGGATCCAATTCAGCCAATCACACTGCGTTTTTCAACCTGTTTTTGTGGTGTAGTTAACTTAACATTGACACCCGCAGCAGTTTGCATGAATGGAGTGCGATTGTGATGTGGTGTGGGAATAGCACAGGAATCGCTGCAAATTCCGCACTGCATCAGTGTGAACTGAGACTAAAGTGTAACTAAACCCATTGATTTAACTGATTCTCAAATCATTTTGTAGGCAGGTGCAGACTATTTTCTCCACTGCAGGTGGCGCACAACGGCAGTGGCATTGCAGAGGGAGAGGAAGTCAAGGGGAACCTAGTTCCTCTCTGGTTCCCTGGGTCACAAGGGGGCAGCTATCCAACTGGATGATGACATTCCATGTAACTCTGGTGGCTATTTTGGGTCAGGCAGAGTCTATTTAGGACCTCCCTGGCTCCCGGGTTCGGCGTGCATTTCGCATGTGGCTAGAGTAGGGCTTAGCGTCGGGGAAATGTTCCTGAGGCTTAGGGAAAGTGCAGGGAAACTCCATCCTTCCTGGAAGCCTCCCCACATAGGTACAGACCGGCCAGGCCACATTCCGCCCTTGGAGACGGACGCTGTCAGCTCACCTGAGACCTTCTGCTACTACTTATCGCTGCTAGCTCCTGTGAGTGCCCCGGTCGGGTTGCCTTCCCGCCGGGGCTTGTTCATTGCTGAACTTCAATGACAATATATTTCTGTTCTCTGCACCTAGACCTGGAGTGTTTTCTGCTGCACCACACTGCACTTTCCCACAAGTTACATTCAAGGAATGCCATATAACAGTTGCTTTTGCTCCCACCCGAACTGTCAAGCCATCAAATGGCTGGTGTGATAACGGATTACATGTGCAGCGCCATGGCAGCTGCAGAATAAACAGAGGCAGCTTTCTTGGCTATAAAGCAGGGGTCTCCAAATTTTCTAAACAAAGGGCCAGTTTATTGTCTTTCAGACTTTAGGGGTGCCGGACTAGGGGCAGTGGGAGTAGAAAATTCCCTGGCATCCAGTGGGAGTAAACAAAGCCCTATCTTTGATGTCAGTGGGAAGACTAGTGCCCCATCATTGGTGTCAGTGGATGGTATAGTGCCCCATTGTTGGTTTCAGTTGGAGGAATAGTGCCCCATTGTTAGTGTCAATGGAAGAAATTCTGCCCCATGGATTGTGTCGGTGGGGGGAATTGTGCCCTTTCATTGCCCTATTGTTGGTGTCAATGGAAGAAATTGTGCCCCACCGTTGGTGTCAGTGGGAGGAATTGTGCCCTTTTTGATGGTGTCAGTGGGAGGAATAATGCCCCATTGTTGGTGTCAGTCAGGGTGTATTTGATTTAAATCAAGTCGATTTAAATACATGATTTGAATCACTCGTAAAAAGGTTTGATTTAAATCATCTCAATTTAAATCATAATCTTTAAAGAGCAACTGTCATCTCTGTCCCGCAGCGGCTCCTCCTCTGACCCGCTGTTGACTCACCCGCTTGTGATGCGGCAGTGACGCAACAAGGTGATGGATGTGGTGGCAGCAGGTGAGTGGATGCCCGCTAACAGGCTCTGCCATGATGGATCTGAAATGACAAGTGCTCTTTAAATGTAAGGACTCCTTGCTGGTAGTTAGGAAACCTTCATTTTGTTTGCAAATATTAAAGATTCTATTTAGAATAATAAGCTGTCAGGTTAGTAAAACAGCGATATCAGAACTGATTCAATCATACAGTTTGTAGTGTACATAAATTTTCAAAACAATGGGATAAAGGAATATTCCTGAACTTTGTTTTATCTCATAGTTATGGAGTAATTGTGTGAATGCATCAATGCAGTGCATGCTATCTCAGCTTGCAGAGCTTGGATTCATTGAAAGAGTTTACCAAAAATGTAAATATTGCAGAATATACAGGTTCATGCTGCATAACTAAGCTTCCATTTCATGCTGAATAAAGTAAATTATTAATGTTTCTTAAATAGAAAACTATCTTTAGATAGATTTTTATGCCAAAAGAATTTCATTAAAATAAAAATAAAAAAAATCTGATTTAACTACTTGCCGCCCGCCATATAGCAATATGACGTCAACAAAGTGGTTGCGATATCGTTGTTGGGGTGTGTCAGTCTGACACACTGCAACACCAATCTAGGTAAAGAGTCTCTGACGGAGACTCTATCAGACGCGAGTAGAGGAGAGCCGATTGGCTGCTCACCTGACAGGAGGGGTCTGTGCTGATTATCAGTGCAGCCCCCCGAGGATGCCCACACTGGACCACCAGGGACGCCACCAGGACCACCAGAGATGCCACCACTAGTCACCACAAGGTATGCCACACATGGCCACCAGGGATGCCAATCAGTGTCCACAATGGATGCCAATCAGTGCCCACAATGGGCATCACTGATTGGCAGACATTGTTTGGCACTGATTGGCATCCATCAGTACCATCCATTAATGTAAATCAGTGCCACCTATCAGTGCCCATTCGTGTCACCTATCAGTGCACATCCGTGCTGCCTATCAGTGCCCATCCGTGCCGCTTATCAGTGCCCATCAGTGCCACCTTTCAGTGCCACCTATGTGTACCCATCAGTGCTGCATATCAGTGCTACCTATCAGTGCCCATCAGTGCCGCATATTAGTGCCCATCATCAGTGCCACCTCATCAATGCCACCTCATCGGTGCTCATCAGTGCCGCCTTATCAGTGACCGTAAGTGCAGCCCCATCAGTGAAGGAGAAAAGTACTTATTTACAAAGTTTTGTAACAGAAACAAAAAAAAACATTTTTTTTTTCAAAATTTTTGGTCTTTTTTTAATTTGTTTAGCAGAAAATAAAAATCCCAGAGGTGATCAAATACCACCAAAAGAAAGCTCTATTTGTGGGAACAAAATGATAAAAATTTTGTTTGAGTACAGTGTTGTATGACCGCGCAATTGTCATTCAAAGTGCGACAGCGCTGAAAATTGGTCTGGGCAGGAAGGTGTATAAGTGCCCAGTAAGCAAGTGGTTAAATAAAAAAAATCTGATTTTTTTTTTTTTTTTTTTAAATCATAGATTTTTATCCACCCTGGTGTCAGTGGATGGAATTGTAACCCAAGGGCCAGATAAAAGCAAGCAAAGGGCCGCTTCTGGCCCCCGGGCTGCAATTTGGAGACCACTGCTTTAAAGGATAGGAGGGTTTAGTTCCACTTTAAAAATGTATGTATTTTTTTATCTTGTTGGGTATGCTTTGGACCTACACAGTTGTACAGCCAGATTGTAATATGTAGGGCGTTGCCTTAGCTGATCTAAAACATACGCATCTTCTTCTATAAGTCACATGGGGAAGTACAACGCAAAGTATGCTTTTCTAAAAGTGTATATTAAATCATTGTCATATTGTACTCTTTCTTTCTCTGCTGATCTATTACATTTATTCATCTACTTACTCATTTAATAGAGCATTTTTTGTTAGGAGTGTTAAATCCATTTAGGGAAATAAATGATCAAAGACAGTTTTAAGATAGCTTTGATGCAAATGTGAATGTTTGATTTTCAATTATACATCAAATACCCAGCTTTAAAATGAAGCAGGATCTCCAAAAAACCCTCTGAGAATAATAAGGATTTTTAAGCTAAGAAAAATAGACCACGATTAAATTATTTATTCAGGGTAGACAAATTACCATTTTTACCTTATTACTTTAGTGTGAGCTCATTCTACAGAACATAGGCAATTATAACAGGCCCAGTGAATATTATACTGGCAATTGTATAAGTGATCCGATTTAGTTGAATTGCAATTATATTAAACAAAGTAGAATACGACAGGCGGAGTGGTGAGATAGTTTGTCTTTTTGGTGATAAACGGCTTAAAAGCTTGCAATAACCGATGAACCAATACGTTCTCTCATATTCGAATTCTACGCTGCTGGAATATAGGAAATTGCTCTATAGTATTTGCCTAATGGTGACCAGCTGCCACCAGAGATAGAATATACAAATGAATGTGGTCAGGAACCTCATCTGTGACTCCACCAAATTAGCTATGCCTATTCTTGGTGCGTTTGCTGTATGTGGGCATACTGTATATATCACTTTGTCCTATTTAACTCAGCAGGACAAAAATATCTCATATTGTAGTAGTAATAGTATAATAACAGATACAATTATTAAAACACATTCACAACCCCTCCCCCCTTCTTCCATGCCCATGAAGTATTACACTAAATGTTATGTGACCATTTAGAGCCCTGGTACCTTACCCTTTCTTTTTTTTTTGAGCAGAGCTGGGGCCCTGCAGACACTAATTTGTGTTTCCCTATTACCCTGCTATAGCAATTTCTAGCAGTCTCTTATAGAATGTCTCCAGTCTATGCCAGTCTCCTGAGGCCTGCCCCAAATCTCCAAGAACTCCTATACAGGCAGTCCCCGAGTTACGAACACCCGAGTTACGAATGACTCCTACTTACGAATGGCCTCAAATACTGGCCACTTGTTCTCCACGCGGGTCCTGGATACCTTTCGAGCACTTTCCAGCACTTCCGAACACATCCCACACTGCCGTACTACGCCCCAGATAACATAACAAGCACCCGGAACATCCCATATCAATATACAGGCGGCAGTTACACTTAGGAATGCAGTGTTCCGACCGGAAGTTACACTTACAAATGCAGTGTTGCAACTTACGAACAACTTCGACTTACGAACAAACCTATAGTCCCTATTGTGTTCGTAATTTAGGGACTGCCTGTAGTATGTTCACAGTGTCTGAAAGTCTCCTGCAGCATGTCTGCAGTCTGTGATCATCTGATGTGCTATGTCTGCAGTCTCTGACCATCTCTTGTATCATGTCTGCAGTCTCTGACCATCTCTTGTATCATGTCCACAGTCTCTGATTATCTGGTGTATCATGTCTGCAGTCTCTGACCTTCTCTTGTATCGTATCCACAGTCTCTGACCATTTCTTGTATCATGTCTGCAGTCTCTGACCATCTCTTGTATCATGTCTGCAGTCTCTGACCATCTCTTGTATTATGTCCACAGTCTCTGATTATCTGGTGTATCATGTCTGCAGTCTCTGACCATCTCTTGTATCATGTCCACAGTCTCTGATTATCTGGTGTATCATGTCTGCAGTCTCTGACCATTTCTTGTATCATGTCTGCAGTCTCTGACCATCTCTTGTATCGTATCCACAGTCTCTGGCCATCTCTTGCATCATGTCTGTGGTCTGACATCTCCTATATTATGTTCTCATTCTGATCATCTCTTTTATCACGTCTGCAGTCTTTGACCATCTGGTGTATCATGTCTGCAGTATCTCACCATCTCTTGTATAATGTCCACAGTCTCTGACAATTTCCTGTATTATGTCCTGTATTATGTCACTGACCATCTCCTGTATTATTTCATCAGTTTCTGACCATCTCTTTTATCATGTCTGAAGTCTCTGACCATCTATTGCAGTGGTTCTCAACCCTTCTAGTGCCGTGATCCCTTGATAAAATTTCCCAAGTTGTGGGAACCCCTAACAGTAAAATTATTTTCGTAGCGTGGATTGTAAGCACCCAAGGAAAGATAAGTAATTTGTGCCCCTAACCCATGGACATTTAGCGCTCCCCAAGTCCCTTCCACTCGTACAGTATTAAAACCCCTTATGGTACATTTTAGGATGTACCATTCCTTCTCTTTGTTCTCCTTTCTTTCCCTTTTATCTCTCTCTATCCTAATGTTTAGTTTTTTTCCTCCATCCCTCTCTCTAGTCATCTTTCTTGTTCTTTCATTTATTCTTTTTCTCCCTTTTTCTTTGTTCCTCCCCCTCTTTTCCTCTCCCTTTCATGTATTCTCTATTTTTATCTATTGTTTTACTCCTTGGTGGGGGGAATGGAATGAGTGGCAGTGCTGGCGTGGAGTTGGGATGAGTGGCAGTGCTGGTGGGGGGATGGGATCAGTGGCAGTGCTGGGGGGAGTTCTGATCAGCCAACTTAGGTGCTTTTGATCAGGGTAATCTGCTGATCTGAGAACTGTAGTGGGGACTTTTAATGGCAACTCTAATCACAGGTAGTGTTACTCACTGTGTCTCCAGCTTCACTGTGTCTCCGACTTTGTGGTGTCTTGCAGCAGTGATACCTATGCTGAATCAGGAGATAGGGTGTCCTCCAGCCCCTCCCATTTCACATTCCTCACCAGTCAGCTAACCTCTAGTCTCTATGCCGTGAACTGAATGGGCGGCTGCGAAGAGGCTGAGTGGGCCGCTGCGGGCTCCAGGAACAGCCCAGCTGGGCGGCCGCGAAAAGGCTAGGAGAGCGGTGCGGGATTCAGGAACAGCACAGGATTCGGTGACCCCGGCAAATCGTCATTCGACCCCCAGGTTGACCACTGATCTATCGTATCACGTCTGCAGACTCTGACCATCTCCTGTATTATGTCTATGGTCTCTGACCATCTCCTGTATTATATCCTCAGTCTCTGACTATCTTTTGTATCTTGTTCAGTCTCTGACCTTCTCCTGTATTAGGTCCTCAGTCTATGAACATCTCTTGTATCATGTCCTCCGTCTCTAACCATCTTTTGTATGATGTCTGCAGTCTCTGACCATCTCTTGTATCATGTCCTCAGTCTCTTACCATCTCATGTGTCATGCCCATAGTCTTACTATATACTGTTGTGTGTCTGCTGTCTCTGATACTTCCCTGAATTTTATGTGCATTCCTTTGGTTATGTCGGGGGATGCACTTGAGGCCCCCATATCAAGAAAGTTGACCACCACTGATTTAGAGTCTATGATACATGGTAAGGGGTACCTAAAGTGGCCAAGGTAAGCCTTTGGAAAACGCAGAGAGAATGATCTGTGCCTTTATTGTACCAAACCCACACATCAATATGCTATTGTCAGAAACCATAAATCAGTTGTTAATAATAATACAAAAAGGTAAACGGAGTAAACGTAGTCAAAACATAGCCAGAGTTCAGGAACCGGAACGGATAGTCAGACAAGCCAAAACGTCAAGGAGCCAGAGATGAGCGTAGTAGAACAGCAAGCAGGATCTGGAGCCAGAAGGAATGTCAGCCAAGCAAGTCTTTAACAGGAACACAGAAGAACGTCTCTAGAGATGTGACCAGGGTGAAGGCAGAGAATATCTGTACTGGACAGCTTAAGTAGGCATGACTGACGAGCAGGATATCATCAACAGGTGAGTCACTGTGGAGAGATAGGAGCTAGCAATTAGCTGACAGCTGAGTGGCCAGCTTTGAGAAGGAAGGGCTGAGCCCAGCCCTGACAGCTATCCAGTTTCTTATATTAAAGGACAGAACAGCAGTGGATGGCAGAGGTATAGACATAAATTGTAGAAGCTGCAGATAGGACCCGGCTTGCTGTGTGACTCCTCCTTGACTCTCTCTACATAATAAGGTCAGAGTTCCTTGCTTTCTTTTTGCATTTGGATCTGAGCCTTTGCCATGAGATACTTACACATGATGATGCAATTATGTGCATGGAGGATGACATCATACCAGTCAGTGTGACAAGTGTCACGTCAGTATTGAGTGCAGTATTCTTTACAGCTTTACCTTAACATAGATTAACCACATCCATGCAGAAATGTTTATATAGAATTTAGGGGAGGAGAAGTATTGGATGGTGATAGGGTTTTCAGAGGTGTCATTTGTATCTCTTTATTAGACCACTAAAATAATATCCAGTTAGCTAGTAGATATTGTTCCCACTTCATCTTTGTGCTATGTTATTACATTTAAAAGAGGGATAAAATAAGACATATATAAGCAATAACTACCCAAAGCTCTTGTATAAAATTAGGATGCAGCTCTTTCTCTCCACTGTATTGTCACTGTGTTTTCTGATGAGAAGACTGTGTCTCATAGGGGACATGGGCTGCCCTTGGCAAAAAAGTCGTCTCTTGATAATAAGAATTCAGACTTAGAATTCTAATCAACAGTGCACATCAGCCCTGCAGAGCTATTATCCAAAGCTCTCTTACCGTTGGGATTTAAAGTATAACCATATAAACGTATGAAATTACAAGAGGCAAAGTCTCAAGGACAGGCATCTCTGTGTCCTTCAGTATACGGCCTTCTGGAATACTTCTGTTTTCAAATGTACGTACGTAAAATAATGAACAGTTTCAGGTTAGGGGTTTCTTTAAATCCTGCACTGCTAGAGCTGTTTTTGCATTTTTTTCACACATTTAAAAAAGAATATAAGGCCTGAAGATTATGTAAATCCCCCAAAACAATATAAATTTTCTGAAAGCAGACACCATAGGGAATGGCAGTTGTACAGCCACCAGATTGATTCCAACTGACAGCCGATGGTCAGCTTGTTTGATTTACACACTCTTTAGGTGGCTGGCAGTAAAACGATCAAAGCGTCAGGGGACATGCCCCCTGTGGTCTGAGGTCCTGTTGGCATACTGGTGTGCACGGTGGTGTGTGTGTCTAGCAAGGTCTCCACCATGCCTTTGCTATGAGGATGTCAAGAATTGTGTGGGTCAGCAGTCTTCAGCCTGCCAACACATTCAGCATGGATGCCTTGTTTATGGCCCATCTCATTGGATACCTTAGGCCCCTTTCACACAGGGCGGACTGCGGCTGCGATCCACTTGCTCAGCAGGAGATCTCTCCATTGATCCTTGCTGAACAGGCAGATGACAGGTCCCTGTCCGGTCCGCTCATGCAGAGCGGACATGGACACAGACCACTCTCTTCTATGGGCTGCTGGATGTAAACAAACCACCTGTCCTTTTAAACCCGACTGCCATCCAATCCGATTCACCAGGCGGATGGCGAACGTAACCTCGTCTGTCTGTTTTTGGCAGATCGGGTTGGATTGGATGTAGGCAGGTGTAAACGGACACATGTCCCTATACACCCGCCGCTTTATAGAGAAGAATGGAGGGTCCGATCAGGTACTGACAGGCGAACCTGAATGGAACGTCCGTGTGAAAGGGGCATTATCCTCTCTGGATTGAAAGGAGTGGTGAGATGAACTTCAGCACAATTACACCTGTCTACACAACCACTGCTTGCTATTGCATTTGCCTTTTACCATGCCAAAGAGGATTGACTTTCACACAAGTGGACATTGCTGTGTAGACCAGGAAGCCATTAATTATCGAGGCATTTTATGTGTATGTGCCCTATGTATAGCTCAGAGCGGTCCTGGAGCACAGCATTTTGCCTCATATACCTGATGTCACTACAGATTGGCTGGGTGTGGCTTGCATACCATTATAACAGCAGTGGGAGCCACTGAATGGACAGTCAAAGCAGCGGTTTGGGAGGGAGCCTGTTCGGATGTCCTCATAGCAAGCTGCTTGCTTTGGGGGCACTCGGCAGGAGGAAAGGGCCAGGAGAGCCAGCAGGACCAGAGAAGATGAGGATCAGGGCTGCTTTGTGCAAAACCATTTACACTGAGCAGGTAAGTATGACGTGTTTGTTATAAAAAACAAAACAAAAAACAGCCTTTAATATTACTTTAATAGGAATCCTGAGGGGATATCTAAACATCAATTTATTCTCTTGACCCATGTTCTCACCACCATTAAACAGCCAATAGTGAAAGCTTGGTATTAAAACATATTGTTAGGGCTGGGCTCAGCCCTTCCTTCTCTGAGCTGGCTGCTCAGCTGTCGGCTAATTGCCAGCTCCTATTTCTCCACAGTTACTCAGCTGATGATGATATCCTGCTCGTTAGTCCTTCCTACTTAAGCCGTTCAGCCCAGTGGATCTCTGCCTGTGCCTTGGTCAACATCACAGAGACTATCTCCTGCGTTCCTGTTCAAAGACTTGCTTTGCTGACATCCCTTCTGGCTCCAGATCCTGCTTGCTGTTCCACTACATTGATCCCTGACTTCTGGTTTGGCTGACTATCCGTTCCGGTTACTGAACTTTTGGTATGTTTTGACTACTTTTGTTCTGTTTACTTTTATTATTAAACAAGTGTGATTTAACTGTACTTCTGTCTCGGTCTGATTTCATGGTTTCTGACACATATATCAGTGTCTGAAATTAAAATGGTTTTCTCAGACTTCCAGTGAGTGTGGGAAAGTGTAGGAGGGCTGACCCAAGGACCAAAACCCTCTTAATACAATCAACAAAAAGGCATCAGGAGAACATTGAGTGCAGCCTGGTGAAACAGGGCTGAATCAAGCTTTAAATTCAGAACTAACATAACAAAATAAGTAACAAAGAAACATGAACTGTGTTACCAGCATCCTGAGTCGCTTGTGGGAATGTATTACCAAGTGATGAGTGGCAGTTTCTGGCTTTATTGGCATCTGTGGTGATGTCATCCTTATCCCTAGAGTGAATTCTGGATTGTGAATCGCCGTTTCTAGGGCCAAGGGCTGATAGGGTCCCACAAGCCTCTGTCCATTGATAGGTGCCAGCCAACCAGAGACAAAGATCTTTTTGCAACTAGAGAACTGAAACAGTGAAAGAGGTTGGGAGGGTGAGTAGAGGGTGAACAAGAATCCTTGTTTGCAGATTATCAGATGGAATGGATGCCTCCACTTGTAGGTGGCTCCAGTGCTTTGGATCCATTCTAGAAGGGAGTTTAGCAGCTGATAAGTATTTTGGCACCTGCAAAAGAGATGTGACCTTATTGCCATGCCTTTTAAAGGATTTCTTCTTTTACTACATAAAAATGTACCCTTTACAGGACTGGTAAGGTGAGGGGTTTCTCACCTTGCTGTACCGTTTGCCACATCCCCAGTTTTCAATAACTTTTAAACATGAGTACTGAAAATATTCAAATTTGTTCTTTAGTAGAGAAATTCTGTATATGTACAGCCCTGGCCAAAAGTATCAAGAATGACACAAATATAATTTTCACAAAGTCTGCTGTTTAAGTGTTTTTAGAACTTTTTGTCAGATGTTACTATGGTATACTGAAGTATAATTACAAGCATTTCATAAGGGTCAAAGGCTTTTATTGGCAATTACATTAAGTTTATGCAAAGAGTTAAAATTTGCAGCGTTGACCCTTCTTTTTAAAGACCTCTGCAATACGCTCTGGCATGCTGTCAATCTACTTTTGGGCCACATCCTGACTGATGGCAGCCCATTCTTGCATAATCAATGCTTGGAATTTGTCAGAATTTTGGGGGATTTTTTTTGTTCACCCATCTCTTGAGGATTGACCACAGGTTCTCAATGGGTTTAGGGTCTGGGGAGTTTCCTGTCAATGGACCCAAAGGGGTTGATTTACTAAAGGCAAATCCACTCTGTACTACAAGTGCACTTATAATTGCACTTGGAAGTGCAGTCAGTGTAGATTTGAGAGGAAGATCTGAAATCAGGGGAAGCTCTGCTGATTTTATCATCCAATCATGTACAAGCAAAAATACAGTTTTTTATTTTCCTTGCATGTGCCCCTTGGATCTACAGCAACTGCACTTCCAAATGCACTTCCAAGTGCATTTCCAGTGCACTTGTAGTGCAAAGTGGATTTGCTTTTAGTAAATAAACCCGAAAGTTTCAATGTTTTGTTCCCCAAGCCACGTAGTCATCACTTTTGCCTTATGGCAAGGTGCTCTATCACGCTGGAAAAGGCATTGTTCTTCACCAAACTGTTCTTGGATGGTTGGGAGAAGTTGTTCTCAGAGGATGTTTTTGTACAATTCTTTTTTCATGGCTGTGTTCTTAGGCAAAATTGTGAGTTAGTCCACTCCCTTGGCTGAGAAACAACCCCACACATGAATGGTTTCAGGATGCTTTACTGTTGACATGACAATTACTTTACCCCAGTCATCAGCAATCCAATCCATGTACCATTTGCAGAATATCAGGCTGTCCCTGATGTTTTTCCTGGAGAGAAGTGGCTTCTTTGCTGCCCTTCCTGACACCAAACCATCCTCCAAAAGTCTTCACCTCACTGTGCGTGCAGATGCACTCACACCTGCCTGCTACAATTCCAGAGCTGCAATGCAAGGGTGGTGCCCCGATCCTGCAGCTGAATCACCTGTAGGAGGCGGTCCTGGCGCTTACTGGACTTTCCTGGGTGCCCTAAAGCCTTCTTCACAACAATTGAACCTCTCTCCTTGAAGTTCTTGATGATCCCATAAATGGTTGATTTAGGTGCAATCTTGGTAGCAGCAATATCCTTGCCTGTGAATCTTTTTGTGCAAAGCAATGATGAATGCACGTGTTTCCTTGCAGGAAACAATGGTTAACAGAGGAAGAACAATGATTTCAAGCACCCACTTCTTTTAAAGCTTCCAGTCTGTTGTTCTAACTCAATTAGCATTACAGAGTGATTTCCAGCCTTGTCCTCATCAACACTGACATTTGTGATAACTAGAGAATCACTGACATGATGTCAGCTGGTCCTTTTGTGGCGGAGCTGAAATGTGCAGTAAAAAAGTTTTTTTGGTATTAAAGTGGAGTTCCATCCATTTAAAATTCAGCAGCTACAAAAAATGTAGCTGCTGACTTTTAATAAACAGACACTCACCTGTCCCACGGTCCCACGATGCGGCCGCCTGAAGCCTCGCTTCACTCCCCCTCCTCTCTGCGGCGCCGGCATTGCAAGTGTGGGTGCCCGGCTGTGGCTTCACAGCGAGCCACGTTGTGAGTGGCCGGGCAATCTTCTGGGACCTGTGACGTGTCCCAAAAGATTGCAGGGGGGGGGGAGAGGTGAACTTCTGCTCGGCGCCGCAGAGCCAATAAAGGAAGTGGGAGCTGGGTACCTGTGAAAACTAGGTACCCCCCCCCCCCCAAAAAAAAAAAAAAAATTACATGCTAAATGTTGCATGTCAGGGGGTCACAAGTACTTAAAGCGTAAGTTCCATTTTTGGGTGGAACTCCGTTTTAAGTTAATTTTCATGGCAAAGAGGGACTTTGCAATTGATTGTAATTCATCTGATCATTCTTCATAACATTGTGGAGTATATGCAAATTTCTATAATAAAAACTGAGGCAGCAGTGAAAATTAATATGTGTCATTCTCAAAACTTTTGGGCAGATCTGTATAGTTCCATAACCCTAAGTTATGGTAGTCACTCTCTATCAATTCTATCTAGGGTCATTTCATTCTCTCATATTCTAATATGATTATAATGACATAACACTGAACTCCGAAACAATGATCATTTGCACACTTCCTAAATCATTTGCATTGACATAAACAGAAGAAAGTGCACCACTTTCTATAAGGTATTTGCAAAACCTTTTGTATTTAATTATTGAAACCACTGTAGGAGACAATTAATATTTCATATGTTAGAGATCAATTTCTAAATACAAACAATGTAGCACACATATGTATTTTTATATTTTAATGGCTGTTTGTGTGAAATTATTTAGGTAATTAAAAAAATAAAAACCTGTATAAAATGAATTGTCTGTCTGGATTATTGTACTTACATTTTTTTATTTTCCATATGTTTTCTACTGTTTCATTATTTAGTAAATGATATGCTGCTAAAGAGTAATGTAGAAAAGTGAACAAAGTCTTTGGCAGCCTTCTCCATCTTCTTCCTGGCTTTTAGTTTAGCAACCAGCTCCCTGGTTGGTTTGACTAATATAGACATCCACTACTATAAGAAATGTACACTTGTGTGCTACAGGTAGTGGTGACAATATCAATAAAAACTGCGACACACTAGAGATCAGTGAAGCCCGTCCAGGGGCGCATGGGCGCCACCCCACCCTATCCATGCGTCCAACCCCCTAATCTACATGCAGGGCACCAAACGCATGGATTTAAATTTTTTTTTTTTTAAGCATGTGATTAGAGTCTGAGGCTCTAATTGGCTTCAAAAAAGGGTGGGCTCTAATTGTGTGACAATAGCGAACTATTATTCGCTATTGTCTTCCTGAATCTCCTCCAGGCCAACCAGGAAGCAGTTCCTGAGACCCGATTGGTCAGCGAGTCTTAGGACTCCTGCCAATCAGGTCTTAGGCAGGACCTACTTCCTGTTTGGCCTGGAGGAGAAGCATTTCCCCGGAGTGAGGAGCTGCAACCCAGATCCATGTCTGCCTGAACTGCCTCCTTCCTAAGGTAAGAGGGCCTCTGATCGCTGCCGCATTTCCGTCTGTCTCCTGCGTGCACGGGCGGGGGGGGTTGGCGTTGGTTTGCTGCCCCCCCCAAAAAAATATTGAGCACCAGCTGCCACTGCTAGAGATCCAGTTACTGGTAACAACTCATCAGTAACAGGACAGCTAATCTAAATAGTGAGGGAGCATAGTGATCCTTTTCCTGGCAAGTTGCCTCCAGCAGCAGGATTGCTAGCATGCCATGGCCCTAAGTGTGATGAGTCGTGCGAAATACTGACCAGAGTAACTTACCCATGATTGCAACATGACCCACTCCAGTAGGTATAGATACCTCTGCTCCTGACCAAGTCTCTGCCCTACTGATTATATTCACCTGACATATAAAGAAACTCTTCACAAGAGTTAAGTACGGTAATTAAGTTTACGGGAGTGTAATCACAATGGTAAATAGATTAAAGTGTTCTGTATTTTCTAGGATGTGTCATGAAAAGCACTCTAAAACAAGCTCTTATTCATTTCTGTAGGCATTGTGGAGAAATTAATCTTCAAAGTTCACAACAGATGCAATGAAATCTCATCTATTTTCTATGGAGAGTAGATGTTGACAACCTGCCAGCCTTCTAATGTCAACCACCTGAATTCCAAGTTGTTCTTGTACATGCAAGTATAGAGGCCGGTGGAGAGGCCATTGGGGCTTGTTTTAAAGCACTTTTACCGCTCTTCAAGGATAACATACTTTAAAGCCCAACTCTAGGCGAAAAAAAAGTTCTCGTGCAGTAAGGCTGTGCTTGCACGGCACGGGATAACTGCTCATTTTGTCCAAGGGAGAGAGCTGTATACTCACCTGATCCTCCGCTCCACCGGCAAATTGCGCTCCCCCATGATCCAGCAGTGGATTGTTCCCGATGTCCTCATATCCAGAGCAGGTCTAATGGCGTGAGGACGTCAGGAACAGTCAACTGCACGAAACCGCTGGGCTGGGGGGGGGGGGGGGGCTACAGGAACCGATCTTGTGTGGGAAGAATTGGAGGAGTAGGTTCTCCAATCCCCTAGACAAAGACGAGCAGTTAACCTGTGCAGTGCGGGCACAAAGCAATGGGAAAGCATTTTTTTGCCTGGAGTTGGGCTTTAATGTCCATAGTTTTTGCATTTGAGGATTTTTTTTTTTCAAATCTAGAAAATGAGGGATAATCTCAGCAGCCGAGTCACAAACAGCAAAGTTCTATTTTAAAGTGATTGTAAAGTTTTTTGTTTTTTTTAATTTTTTTAAATAACAAATATGTCATACCTGCTCTGCACAATGGTTTTGCACAGAGCAGCCACAATCCTCCTACTCTGGGGTCCCGCGCCAGCGCTTCTGGCTCCTCCTGCCTTCTGAGTACCCCCCAGCAAGCCGCTTGCTGGGAGAGTTCTTCCACAGGCTCGATCCCCGACTGCGCTGCGTGTGTCTATTGACATACACAATGCGGCTCGGCCCTGCTCCCTTGTCACCAGATTTGATTGACAGCAACAGGAGCCAATGACTCCCCCTACTTTCACTGAGTCCAGTGAGGAGGGAGAGAGAGAGAGCCCTGGGACACAGCGCTGGATTGAGATTGGACTCAGATATGTATTTAGGAGGGGGCGGTGGGGGTGTGTGCTGCATAAAGGTTTTTTATCTTAATGCGGAGAATGCATTAAGGTAAAAAAAACTTTAGCCTTTACAACCACTTTAACCACACATATAAAATCCCTTGTATTTTGGTTATTGCCACCTATATTGCCCATTCACACCAAAAAGAATTACACCGAGCTGGGCAGCCTTGCCCAAAACAGCTCACCTCACTTGTGTACTATGGGGATGATTTACTAAAAGTGGAGAGTGCAAAATCTGGTGCAGCTTTTTATGGTAGCCACTCAGCTTCTAACTTCAGTTTGTTCAATTAACCTTTGATCAAAAAACTTGGAAGCTGATTGGTTCCTATGCAGAGCTGCAACAGATTTTGTACTCTTCAGTTTTAGTAAATTAAGCCTTATGTGTTCTGTACACATGACATAACATGCACTACTTTTTTTCACTTGAGCTCGCTACAGCATTTTGCAATGCACTATACCGGATCACAACACACTGCAGTGCATAAAGATAAATGAAATATCATTTTCACATTTAAAAGAAGTTATGAAAAAAGGTAACCAGTGTAATTGGCACTGCTTACTTTGTAGCATAAATCATGGTGAGAAAGGAGCCTAAAGCCTCGTACACACGATCCGATTGTTGGCAGGGGATTGTGTGATGACAGACTTTTGGCCTAAAATCCGACCGTTAGTACGCTCCTTCAGACAATTGTTGTCCAACGTTCAGCCAACAAATGTTGGATGGCAGGCTAGTAAATTTTCAGGGGACAACGGTCTGTTGTCAGATTTTTGTATCGTCTGTACACAAATCCATCACACAAAAGTCCAAAGTACAAACACGCATGCTCGGAATCAATGCTCACCAAACATGACATTAGCAGAAGGTGCCCAAAGGGAGGCCCTCAAGAGTTGAAATTCCACGTAGTATGTCACTACATTCGTGTTTGTTGGCCGACAATTGTGTGCCGTTAGTAGACAAGATCCAGGCACACGCCCTTTTGACAAAAGTCTGACGCTCTGTTGGCCAACAATCTGATCGTGTGTACGAGGCTTAAGGCTTCACATTTTAGATCTGCTTTATTTTATACTTTTATTTTATTTTTGATCTGCTTTAGGTTTTGCTGAGATCCAGAAATGATACATTTTCTTTGGACTTACCCTTTAAGGAGTCTTATACTACCATTTGATCTTCAGCAGAGAAGTATTTCATGATCTATTTTTAAGCATCTAGAAATAGACTGAAAAAGAATCAATACTGGTCACATTTCTGAAAACTGATAAGAGCAGACTTTATTACAAGTCCTGCCATTAAATCTAACATTTGAGCAGGTATTATAGCTTATAGTGCAGTAAACACTGTAATACATAATGGCATGGAAAATATTCATAAATACTTGTTTTATTTTCACTCTAATGACTCAATATTTTCCTGGAGAAGTCATTTAGATGATGTTGATCTGAACCGTAAAATTAAAAGGAAAGTAAGAAGATACAATGGTGACAAACAAGATAAAAGAAAGAGAATTGTGTTCTCATCACTTCTTGCAATTATAAAAAAATAATAAATATTAAATATAAATGTTCACTCTTTTTGCATATGCATGTTTGTGATATATTTTGTTTATTACCATAAAGAAAGTGGGAGAAAAAAAAGAAAGAATAGTACATGCTAGCAAAATATTGCCTCTTTTCTTTTAATGTTTGTTCTCTGTTGAGTGGAAATCTTTACAAACCTATATTTCTTCATTGTAATGAGGCATGTTGTGATCCCTGTTCCGTGCTTCATTTTGGTCAGTGACCACATCAAAGATATCTCTCACGATTACCAGCCTTGCTGTGACAGCCGGAGCTTGAATGTTTGCTGGATTTCTCCTCAGAGTACATTCTCTATATAGTCCTTTGCAGAAACCACTAGAGAAGGGGGTCTCTAAACTACAGCCCGCTGCAAGATTTTACCCAGCCCTCTGATATAAGAGGGGACTCTGATGGGAACCCTGATGTAAGGGGGAACTCTGATGGAAACCCTGATGTAAGGGAGGGAACTCTGATGGAAACCCTGATGTAAGGGGGGAACTCTGATGGAAACCCTGATGTAAGGGGGAACTCTGATGGAAACCTTGATGTAAGGGGGGGAACTCTGATGGAAACCCTGATGTAAGGGAGGGAACTCTGATGGAAACCCTGATGTAAGGGGGGAACTCTGATGGAAACCCTGATGTAAGGGGGGAACTCTGATGGAAACCCTGATGTAAGGGGGGGAAATCTGATGGAAACCTTGCTCTGATGGAAACCCTGATGTAAGGGGGGGAACTCTGATGGGAACCCTGATGTAAGGGGGGAACTCTGATGGAAACTCTGATGTAAGGGGGGGGGACTCTGATGGAAACCCTGATGTAAGGGGGGGGGACTCTGATGGAAACCCTGATGTAAGGGGGGGAACTCTGATGGAAACCCTGATGTAAGGGGGGGAACTCTGATGGAAACCCTGATGTAAGGGGGGGAACTCTGATGGAAACCCTGATGTAAGGGGGGGAACTCTGATGGGAACCCTGATGTAAGGGGGGAACTCTGATGGGAACCCTGATGTAAGGGGGGAACTCTGATGGGAACCCTGATGTAAGGGGGGAACTCTTATGGGAACCCTGATGTAAGGGGGGAACTCTTATGGGAACCCTGATGTAAGGGGGGAACTCTGATGGGAACCCTGTCGTAAGGGGGGAACTCTGATGGGAACCCTGTCATAAGGGGGAATACTGATGGGAACCCTGACGTAAGGGGGGAACTCTGATGGGAACCCTGATGTAAGGGGGGACCTCTGATGGGAACCCTGATGTAAGGGGGGACCTCTGATGGGAACCATGATGTAAAGGGGAACACTGATGGGAACCAGTAGCAGCTGGTGTTTTTTATTTTGGGGGGGGCGGCAAACAACCAACTCCCCCGGCCCTCATCTAGGTTGTGGACAGGCGACGGGCTAAGGGTGGTGGCTTGCGGCTTCCATCAGGTCTTCTCCTCTGCATCTCGGTGGGTTCCACCGTGCGTGTCCTCCCTCCTCCTTCTAGGCGTCCAATCCAATCACCTGTCCTTTCAGCCAATTGGGTCTCAGGACTCGCTTCCTGATTGGCTGGGAGGAGGATCAGTGTTTTAATAGCGATTTTTCATTCGCTATTGTAACACACCTTGGCTCTAATCATGTGCTTCAAACCCCCCCCCCCTATTGTAATCCATGCATCCGGTGTCCTGCATGGGGGCCGGGCGTATGGATGGGGAGGGGGGTGCCCGTGCGCCCTTACTGGACGGGCCGCCCCTGATGGGAACCCTGATGTAAGGGGGAACTCTGATAGGGACTCTGATGTAAGGGAGTGTCTCTGATGGGGACCCTGATGTAAGGGTGTCGACAGGGCCACTCTCCCTGCAAGAAGGAGTATCTTTTGCCATGAATGGCCCTCATCGCTGTCCGGGACCCGGCGGGGACTGCTTTCATGTGAGAATCAAACTTTAAGGCAGTTCCCAGACTTAGAGATGAGCCGTGTCACTGTGTGCAGTAATAAAGTATAGGGTTCCCCTAAAAAGTACTATCCCGTGTCACTGTTGCCTCATGAATGTTGTATTTAGGAGGCACTTGTTGAGCCTGTGCTCTCTCAACCAGTCCAGCATACCTCTGTAACAGAATGGGGGCCCACTATGCACATAATGCGGACCTCATGCGTGCACTTGTTAACTCCTTCCATCCCGTGCCGTGTGACCAGGCTTCAGGTCTTTGTAACGCGGGTCCGGTCTTGGCTGCTACGGGAGGCCAACCTCTGGGGAGGGAGCCTACCCCCTCACTACCAGAGAACCTCTCACCTGTTTCAGGTACCACGCTTTGTGACTGGCTGCAACCTACCTTGTACTAGTCCTTGGTTACCCTTAGCAACTGCATTCCTTCTCCTTATCTTGCCAAGTTAATCTTTGTAGTAGTGTTGCTTCTTACCCCACATGTGCTTTACTGACCTAAGTTCTTCTGATAGGTGGTATCTACCATACACCCCTTGAATAAATTCAGATCAGGTTTAGAATGTCAACAACAGTACAAAATGTTTAGTGCAATATGTCTCATACGTGTCTAAGCTAATGCTGCCCAGGCATACCTCAACAAAGTTGAAAGTCCAGTTTTGGCATTCTCCATAGCTTGTCAGTCCTCCAATCTTTCAGTGCCTTTCTGGACGGACTACGGGGTGCAGCAGCCCTACTTTAGTGTCCCATGTTGGAAGCGGCAAGTATGAGAGCAGGCAATCAGGCCTTCCCCCTATTTATATATGACAGGAAGGACAGGCAGGGCCCAGAAAATTCAGAAAAGTAGCCTAGAACCGCCTCCCTGCCTGGGCAGACTAACACACTAATGCCCCGTACACACGGTCGGACTTTGTTTGGACATTTCGACAACAAAATCCATGGATTTTTTCCGACGGATGTTGGCTCAAACTTGTCTTGCATACACACGGTCACACAAAGTTGTCGGAAAATCCGATCGTTCTAAACGCGGTGACGTAAAACACGTACGTCGGGACTATAAATGGGGCAGTGGCCAATAGCTTTCATCTCTTTATTTATTCTGAGCATGCGTGGCTTTTTGTGCGTCAGATTTGTGTACACACGATCAGAATTTCCGACAACGGATTTTGTTGTCGGAAAATTTTATATCCTGCTCTCAAACTTTGTGTGTCGGAAAATCCGATGGAAAATGTCCGATGGAGCCCACACATAGTTACATAGTAGGTGAGGTTGAAAAAAGACACAAGTCCATCAAGTCCAACCTATGTGTGTGATTATGTGTCAGTATTGCATTGTATATCCCTGTATGTTGTGGTCATTCAGGTGCTTATCTAATAGTTTCTTGAAGCTATCAATGCCCACCGCTGAGACCACCGCCTGTGGAAGGGAATTCCACATCCTCTCCGCTCTTACAGTAAAGAACCCTCTACGTAGTTTAAGGTTAAACCTGTTTTCTTCTAATTTTAATGAGTGGCCACGTGTCTTGTTAAACTCTCTTCTGCGAAAAAGTTTTATCCCTATTGTGGGGTCACCAGTCCGGTATTTTGAAAATTTGTATATTGAAATCATATCCCCTCTCAAGCGTCTCTTCTCCAGAGAGAATAAGTTCAGTGCTCACAACCTTTCCTCATAACTAAGATCCTCCAGACCCTTTATTAGCTTTGTTGCCCTTCTTTGTACTCACTCCATTTCCAGTACAACCTTCCTGAGGACTGGTGCCCAGAACTGGACCGCATACTCTAGGTGCGGCCAGACCAGAGTCTTGTAGAGCGGGAAATTTCCGACAACACACTCCGATCGGACATTTTCCATCGGAAAATCCGACCGTGTGTACGGTGCATAACAAGACCTACACCTGCTTAAAAGGGGGAGTAGGGGGGGACTCTGATGGGAACCCTGATGTAAGGGGGAAACTTTGATAGGAACCCTGATGTAAGGGGAACTCCAATGTAAGGGGAACTTTTCCAGACAAGTTGGGGCCTATGTCCCTTGAGCACCTTTGTTCCCAAGGTGGCTTCTGTTTTCATCTTTAAAGTATCGGTTCCAGAGACAGAGAAAGTATCTAACATGCCTACCTACAAGAAGCTTCCTAGATAAAATCCTCCGGAAGGCTGTTTGTGCTTCCATCAGGCAAATTTGGAGAAGGAACCTACAGCAAAACCTTGTCATCTTGGAGAGTCAAAGTCATCCAGAAAACGTAGTATGGCCAGGCAAGAGCCTCCAGAAGTGATACAGGCTCATTCAGCTAGGTCCATTTTTACATCTCCAAATTCAGGCATTTGCCTATGGAGACATCTGCAAAGCAGCAGGCTGGTTGGTGCAGTGCACCTGCCTCAGGCGCTACAGGGAAGATCCAGGGGCTCGTACATCAATGGACTTCAATGGAATAATAGTCCAGGCTTCCATGTCTATTTTAATAATGTTTGATTATACATTTTAGCCCTCCCTGTTTAGTTCGTTATCATATGCATGATGCCATGTTGGCATCAGGAAAACAGAAAATTGTATCAAATACTTACCATAATTTTCCTTTCCTGATGCAAATCCATGGCAGCATATAAATCCTTCCTTTTTTGATCTTGTTATTTTTGCGGAGAATGGGGGAGGTTGTCCTGAGTCAGACTTTTTTTAGATTTAAACAGGTCCTGTGGGTGGATATAGGGACTGACCTATATCATATGTATGCTGCCATGGATTGGCGTCAGGAAAGGAAAATTATAGTAAGTATTTGATACAATTTTGTGTTTTAGCAAGGAACATTCCACATTAATAATTATGCTACCAAAATTAGTGTGTGCTGTAAATTGCCTCCAGCATTGTTCCTGTTTCTTCTTGTTGGAGGCTGCCATTTTGCTGAAGCATAGTGTCCCTGAGCAGCAGTAAATCTTTAGTCTGTCAACTTATTGGTCTCTAGTGGCTCTGATTTTAGGCACAGTGCCGAAAATTGAGAGCAACTGAGCATGTGCAGAGCAGGGTGAGACAGTGTATTACTGGATTTTAACCACTTCCTATCCTGGCCATTTCTGACACTTTACTCCTACATGTAAAAATTTACTTTTTTTGCTAGAAAATTACTTAGACTCCCCAAATATATATATATATATATATATATATATATATATATATATATATATATATATATATATATATATATATATATATATATATATATATATATATATATATATATATATATATATATATATATATATATGTGTGTGTATATATATATGTGTATATATATGTGTGTGTATATATATATGTGTATATATATGTGTGTGTGTGTGTGTGTCTGCAGAGACCCTAAAGAATAAAATGGTGGGTGTTGCAATTTTTTATGTCATAAGGTATTTGTGCAGCAGTTTTTCAAACACAATTTTTTTGGGGAAAAAAACACTTTCCTGAATTAAAAAAAACCAAAACACTAAAGTTAGCCCCATTTTTTTGTATAATGTGAAAGCTGATGTTATAGATACCTAACATGTCATGCTTTAAAATTGTGTCTGCCCGTGGAATGGTGGCAAACTACGGTGATTAAAATTAGGTGACGCTTTAAACGCCTTTACAGGTTACCAGTTTAGAGTTGTGCAGGAGGTCTGGAGCTAGAATTATTGCTCTCACTCTGGCGTTCGCGACAATACCTCACATGTGTGGTTCGATCGCCGTTTACATATGCGTGCGGGAGTAACGTGTGTGTTCGCATTTGCACGTAAGCGCGGTGGGATGGGGGCGCTTTACAATTTTTTAAAATATTTATTTATTTTATGCAAAAATATTTTTTATACTTTTTTTTGTATTAACTTTAATTTATTGAACAACATCCCTTGGGATAGCATGGGTCATGACAGGTCCTCTTTATGGAGAGAATTGGGGTCTATTAGACCCCAAATCTCTCCTCTGGCCTCCCATACAGTCGATCAGACACTGCTAGTCGCTCCCGGTTTCCAGGGTTACAGAGAGAGGGGAATGACGTCAGTTCCTCTCTCTCTGTACAGGGCAGCGATGAGACCGGAGAGGTGGTGAGAGAGGGGTGGGACCCCCTTCCACCACCCGCAGAAGTGATCGAGTGGCTAATCAGCCACTCAGATCAATTCTGCCTTACTCAGAATCACCGGCTGAAAAGATCAATACCGGGATGATGCCTGTAGGGGCAGGCATCATCCCGGTATAACCACCGCAACCCAAGGATGTCCATTTACGCACCTTGGGCGTCAAGTGGTAAACAGTATAGGCACTTATTTTTAATGTTTCACATAACTATACCTGCAAAAGGGGACAGCTTGAAATGATCTAGCACAGTGGTTCTCACCCCTTCTATTGCCGTGACCCCTTGATAAAATTTCCCAAGTTGTGGGGACCCCTAACAGTAAAATTATTTTCGTAGCGTAGGTTGTCAGCACCCAAGGCAAGACAAGTAATATGCACCCCTAACCCATAGACATTTAGCGCTCCCTGAGTCCCTTCCACTCGTACAGTATTAAAACCCCTTATGGTACATTTTAGGATGGACCACTTTCTCTTTGTTCTCCTTTCTTTCCCGTTTATCTCTCTCATCTTTCTTGTTCTTTCTCTTATTCTTTCTCTCCATTTTTCTTTGTTCCTCCCCCTCTTTTCCTCTCCCTTCCATGTATTCTCTATTTTTATCCCTTCTCTTACTCATTGGTGGGGGAAATGGGATGAATGGCAGTGCTGGTGTGGAGTTGGGATGAGTGGCAGTGCTGGTGGGGGATGGGATCAGTGGCAGTGCTGGCGGGGAGTTGGAATGAGTGGCAGTGCTGGGGGCAGGGCCGTTTTTTCGACTGGGCACGCTGGGCAGTTGCGACCAGTGGCGTTGAAATCCCGGCTCTGTCCCCCACACTTTCTATTTCCTATGTCGCCGCGGCCTGTGCTCCAGCCGCCATGTTTAGATTCTGACTGCCCCTGTGATTGGGCGAATGGGGTCATGTGCGGCTTTCCTCTTCCACCTACCGCTCGGCGCTGACGTCATTGTTGTGCACCGGACACCTTCGGCTCAGCTCGGCTCCCCTGGTCCTTGGTTCTACGCTTTCAAGAGACATGGCTCCGTTTGGTAGACCCCTCGGACCCCAGCCTTGGCCTAGGCCGGCCCCACGTCCTCCCGCACTGCAGGTACCACCATCTACTAGACATGGCCACGTTTCTGCCCATAGCCCGCTACACTTCCAGACAGGGATTCCATCCTTCCCAGCATGGTCGCTGGTGCCCTTCCTTGATCCATCAGAAAACCTTCTGGCTGTTGGTTACCTCTCCATGCCTGTAGGCCTCCAGTTGTCAGTGTAGTGTAGGGTGTTGTAGTGGTCAGTGTAATGTGTGTGTTGCAGTGGCCAGTGTAGTGTGTGTTGTAGTGGTCAGTGTAATGTGTGTGTTGCAGTAGTCAGTGTAGTGTGTATGTTGCAGTGGTCAGTGTAGTGTGTGTGTTGCAGTGGTCAGTGTAGTGTGTGTGTTGCAGTGGTCAGTGTAGTGTGTGTGTTGCAGTGGTCAGTGTAGTGTGTGTGTTGCAATGGTCAGTGTAGTGTGTGTGTTGCAGTGGTCAGTGTAGTGTGTATGTTGCAGTGGTCAGTGTAGCGTGTGTTACAGTGGTCAGTGTAGCGTGTGTTGCAGTGGTCAGTGTAGTGTAGTGGGTATTGTAGTGGACAATGTAGTGTAGTGGGTATTGTAGTGGACAATGTAGTGTAATGGTCAATGTAGTGGACAGGAAGGTCAATGTACTGGTCAGTATAGGAAACAGGTTAGTCAGTGTAGTGGACAGGTAGGTAAGTGTAGTGATCAGTCTAGGAATCATGTAGGTCAGTGTAAGGGTCAGTGTAATGGACAGTTTAGGAATCATGTAGGTCAGTGTAGTGGTCAGTATAGGAATCAGGTAGGTTTGTGTAGTGGTCAGGTAGATCAGTGTAGGAATCAGGTAGGTTAGTGTAGTGGTCAGTGCAGGAAGTAGGCTGGTAAGTACTATTGTTAAGGGTCAGTGTAGGAATCATGTAGGTCAGTGTAAGGGTCAGTGTAGTGGACAGTGTAGGAATCATGTAGGTCAATGAACGGGAAGTGGTCAGTATAGGAATCAGGTACCAATAAATATAGCCTTATTAATAATTTGCATTTTTATTCTCATGCGTGATTGTGTAGACAGGGCCCCAGTGCACTGTATTGCCCTGGGCCTATAATGCTCTTAATATGGCCCTGGCTGGGGGTAGTTCTGATCAGCCAACTTAAGTGCTCTTGATCAAGATCATCTGCTGATCTGAGAACTGTATTGGGGACTTTTAATGGCAACTATAATCACAGGTAGTGTTATTCACTGTGTCTCCAGCTTCACTGTGTCTCCGACTTTGTGGTGTGTTGCAGCAGTGACACCTATGCTGAAATCAGGAGATAGGGTCTCCTCCAGCCCCTCCCACTTCACATTCCTCACCAGTCAGCTGACCTCTAGTCTCTATGCCGTGAACTGAATGGGCGGTTGCATAGAAGCTGAGTGGGCTGCTGCGGGCTCCAGGAACAGCCCAGCTGGGAGGCTGTGAAAAGGCTGGGAGAGCGGTGCGGGATTCAGGAACAGCCCAGGATTCGATGACCCCTGGCAAATCGTCAATAGACCCCCAGGTTGAGAACCACTGATCTAGCAGGACCCAATTTTCTGACTAAGGTCCACTTTAAGGCCTCATTAGAGATGGATATGTAATATTTTTTATTTCTAATAATGCCCTGAGCTATAAAATATTACATAGCAGACAGGATTTCAATCATCAGCAGCATCTGATACAGTGCTCCCTTCAGTGCCTCATATACAGACTATTAGTACCATGGCTGGGGTGTCAGTCTTGTATGTCTTTGTAACATCTTTGTCTAACTGGCTGCCCTCTGTCTGTAATTTGTGTGCACTTCCAGAAAAGCAGTGGAGTCCCGGGGAATGAGCAGTAACATGCCTATTACTGGCAGAGGAAGCGGAACCATTATCTTTCCCACACAGTGCACATAGGGCACGACGCATTATGCAAAACGGCATTGATCTCCAACATGAGCTCTGTTAACTAATAACATACTGTCACCTCTGCTGGAAGATCTATAACAAGAGATCAATGACTTTTAATTTATCTTTCACAATGTATGAAATACAAATATAAAGAAAATGCAAAAGTCTAGAGAGCGGACAATGAAATGTAGATGTAGAGGCTTTCATTTAAACCAGAACTCTAAGCTGGAGTCTAGAGGAGCTATTAAAACTACTAAATGTAACCAAATACCAATACCTCCTTCTCTATGCTAGATACACTTACAATATATGTGTCTGACTATCCTGATCCCTACATTAGGCTAGGTTCACACCATACATTCAGATTGAGAATACGTTATTAATCCCAAAGGGAAATGATTATACATACACATAGCTCCCAACTGTCCCTGATTTCGAGGGACTGTCCCTGATTTGGAGCAATGTCCCTCTGTCCCTCATTCCTCCTCATTTGTCCCTCATTTTGGTCTGATCTATAAAGTTGTAAATAAAATGAAATGTTTTCCAGCGTTAAACCTTTCATCTGATTTCTAAATTGCTGCATTTGTAGATTCCAAAAGCCAATATAAAGGAATAGTAGTGGTAAAAAAAAGCACTTGTGGGTTTAACCAATCTTGTTTTTTTTGTACAATTCTCCTTTAAGGGGGCGTGGCAATGGGGTGTGTCCTATGCCTGCATACTTTTGCTGATAGGTGTCCCTCATTCCCATCTCAAAAAGTTGGGAGGTATGCATACATACATGTGTGGCGGCACACACGCATGTTTCTGTGCATAGAATGTAGGGCAGCCCATTCATTCCAGTGGGTTGTCCTATGCGCAAAAAACCCAGAAAAGTAGTCCCTGCATCCAATTCGCAATAGTGTGAACCCAACCTTAGAATCACTTTAACATCTGATTTACAAAGTTGTTTCCCTACATGGAAAGGCTTATTTTAGGGTTTTAAAACTGAATTATATTTATGGCACCTTTTACATAGTTACAGTCAACATGCATGTAAAACGAAAATGTACTTACAGTGAAGCAATACCCAAAATTGGATATGTTGTAGTCCTCGGTCCCCTCTTGGTTTGGTGTTCCTGTCACTTATGGTTCAGGAACAGTGCATGTCAAGCTGACCGAGATTTCCCATAGACACCAATGTTAAAAATTGGGAGCAGTGTCGTGTCAAGCTGACCAAGATTTCCCCTAGACGCCAATGTGTCCGTACTCGCGAGTGTACGTAAAGTGAGGGTACGCAAAGCGGGTATGCCTGTATATTGATCCAGCTTTGACCAATGTAAGCATGTATCTGCCATACCTGTGGGATCCCCATGGAAGCTGGAAATTACTGTCGTAGGCAACGCTATTACAGTGATCTCCATTAGCTCCCAGGTCCTGTGCCAATCTGCTGCCCCTCTGCTTACAGAACACAGGAGGTCACCCGCTTAGCATGGGTGCCATTTAGAGAACACTTTGCTTTTCTCACTGAATGAAAAGCATTCTCTGCTTGGACGAGGTAGAAATCATGATGTCCCCGCCCCACCTGTCTACCTTATCCAGTAAAAAACATTCGTTGAGAAAATGCAAAGTGTTCCCTGAAGGGAATTCATGCCAAATGGGTGACTTCCTATGTTCAGTAAGCAGCAGGGCAGCCATTTGGTACAGGACCAGGGCCGCTGATAGGGCAGTACAGCCAGCCCTCCTGTACTGGGCCTGTGCCCCATCAGTTCAAAAGGGGGGGGGGGGTACCTGACAAGGAGGGCTGGCTGTACTGCCTCATTGACAACTCTTGTGCCTCCCCCTGCAGCGCTGTTGGCTTCTCCTTGTTTTTCTCCCTCCTGCTGCACTGCAGAGGGATAGGTATCTGCTCCATCACCCCCCCCCCTGCTGTCCGGGCCCATTTGCCCCCCCCCCCCCGCAGCGTTGACAGTTTCCCTCCTTTCCTTTTCTGCTGGCACACAGGGGGGTGTTTGAGGATGGAGAGTGGAAGGGTAACAGAAAATGTCACATTTACCACCCCCTTCCTTCCCTGAATTAGCACTGTGAGCGATTGGTACAGATCGCTCCTGTGTCCATTCATCGCTGTGTTTACTATGCTTCAGTTTTTGAATAAACCGACAGCCTCAGAGAGCCTCCCATTCATTCACTGTCCAGTGCAGCTGAGGTGCAAAGAAAGGGACTGATTAATCTCTGTCTTAAAGCGATAGTAAACTTGTTTCTTCTACTTTTAGCTACAGGTAGGCTTGTAATAAAGCTCACCTGTAGGTAAAAAGAATGTCTCCTAAACGTGCACCATTTGGGAGATATTCTAGTTAGCAGCCGCCGGTGACGTCACCCATGTCTCTTTACAGAAAAAAATGGTGAACTAGGACTTTACACTCTCCCCAACTCCCCTTTCCTCTCTATGCTTATCTCGGGTGATTCTGAGATGTCAGCACTCCTGTAGCCAGTGTGGTAGTCCAGAGATTTGAAATCCCAGTTCTTCTACCTCTCCTCTGTGCAGCGCTTTCAGAACAGAACAGATCGATGCTGAGTAGTCAGCACCTGTCACAGTGAATCAATCTGGTCCATCTCAGACGTGCTGCAAAAGCATGTTGCGCTTGCAGTGCCATCTATTGTTAATGGCGCCCTGAGTGCGGGTAGCAGACATGTGTTTTGCCGCACATTTGTCATGCAGCAAACGTGCCAAAGCTCGCCATGCTCCCCTTTCAAAAACGTTTTTGGAGCTTCTGTGGGGCGTTTGTTGTGTGTAGGGCAGCCCATTCAAGAGAATGGGCTGCCCTCTGCATAACAAGTAGTAATTCTCAAAAAACACGAGTATAAATCTCATTCCCGCTATGTTCACTTTAGCTTTCCACCTGCCAGTTGTAGCTAAGTAACCCTGTTATCTACTTTGTTGTGCTAGATACACTCACTAAATATGTTTGACTATCACAGGGTCTCACAGTGCTTGTGCTATATCACAGGAGCACTGATGTAAACATTTACTCTATATTATAGGATTGTCTTTTAGTTTTAAAAATGGAGCTAATGTGTATGTATAAAGAAAACTTTTGTTTTGTTTTGGATAGAGTATGAAAGAGTAGAATATGAAACACCTTGCAGTTTATTTTCCTCTCTTTGCGTACCGTTGAGGTCATTTCCCTTCACTTCATCATGGTACAGGATGATGTCAGAGAGCTGCGACTGGGAGACCAGGGGACTGGTCACACATATAGGGGTAAGCAGGGGCATACCTAGAGCATTTGGCACCCGGGGCGGATCCTATATCTGGCAGCCCCCCTTAGGCAGGCAGGCAGGCAGTGCACCGCATGTCGATGTCAGGGTAGTATACTAGCAGGTTAGATGATAGAGTGCCAGGTTAGGTGATATAGTGCCAGATAAGGGTGGTATATAGTGCCTGGTTAGGCTGATATAGTACCAGGTTAGGGTATTATAGTGCCATGTTAGGTGATATAGTGCCAGGTTAAGGTGATATATAGAGACAGGTTAGGGTGATATATAGAACCAGGTTAGGGTAATATATAAAGACAGGTTAGGGTGATATATAGAGCCAGGTTAGGGTAATATATAAAGACAGGTTAGGGTGGTATATAGAAACAGGTTAGGGTGGTATATAGAGCCAGGTTAGGGTAATATATAAAGACAGGTTAGGGTGGTATATAGAGACAAGTTAGGGTGGTATATAGAACTAGGTTAGGGTAATATATAGAGACAGGTTAGGGTGGTATATAGAACTAGGTTAGGGTAATATATAGAGACAGGTTAGGGTGGTATATAAAGACAGGTTAGGGTGGTATATAGAGACAGGTTAGGGTGGTATATAGAACCAGGTTAGGGTAATATATAGTGCCAGGTTAGGGTGATATATAGAGCCAGGTTAGAGTGGGATATAGAGCCAGGCTAGGGTGGTATATAGAGCCAGGCTAGGGTGGTATATAGAGCCAGGCTAGGGTGGTATGAAGAGCCAGGCTGGGGTGGTATAAAGAGCCAGGTTAGGGTGGTATATAGAGCCAGGTTAGGGTGGTATATAGAGCCAGGTTAGGGTGATATAGAGACAGGTTAGGTCTGCATGTAGTGACAATGTGCACTGCTCAGTCACTTACAGCATGTCAGGTGATGAAGATTCCTGGCCTGCTGTGGTCTCTCCTCTTTCTTCTGCCTGAGGGGAGGAGTCTGTAGGAGGAGTGGTGGAGGCAGCCACACCCTGACCTCGCCCACCAACTGCAGCTGCCTCAGGAGATAGTGAGCATCCCAAGGGACAGCCTAACTCAGTGATGGTTCGCCATCACTGGCCTAACTTGATGAGATGACAGGGGGGAGTTACAGACAGCCTCCCCCACACCACTGGGCTCTGTGCTGAACCAATCAACTTTTTACAAAGCACCAATAAATAGGATACATGCACCCGGGGTCCCTGGGCAGTGCCTGAAACCTCCACCCCCCCCACCCCCCACCAATGTGTGTCGCTCGGGGCAGACCACACCCTCCTTGGTACACCACTGGGGGTAAGCCTGGACGAGTGAGAAATTGGGTAAATGTACCAACTTATTCACCATGCCATAAGCAAAAAGAGCAGTTAGAACAATATAGAAACATAGAATTTCTGACTGATGGCAGAAAAAGGACCAAGAGGTCTCCTGAACTGGACACTGTATTCTAAAAAAGGTCTAACCAAAGATTTATGTGGGGGAATCAGGACCGTCTTCCTCCTGCTGAGGGTCCTCTAGTAATAACTAAAGATCTATATAGGAGAATCAGGACCTCGTTTCTCCTGCTGGAGACTCCTCTAGTGATAATATATATACAGTATATAGAAGAATCAGGACCTCCTTCCTTCTGGTGGTGAATACTCTAGTGATAACTAAGATCTACTGTATATAGGTGAGTCAGGACCTCCTTTCTCCTGCTGGCGACCCCTCTAGTGATAACTAAAGATCTTTATAGAGGGAATCAGGACCTCCTTCCTCCTGCTGGTGACCCCTCTAGTGATAACTAAAGATCTTTATAGGGGGAATCAGGACCTCCTTCCTCCTGCTGGTGACCCCTCTAGTGATAACTAAAGACCTCTATAGTCGAATCAGGAACTCCTTCCTTCTGGTGGTGACCCCTCTAGTGATAACTAAAGATCTTTATAGGGGGAATCAGGACCTCCTTCCTCCTGCTGGTGACCCCTCTAGTGATACCTAAAGACCTCTATAGTCGAATCAGGAACTCCTTCCTTCTGGTGATGACCCCTCTAGTGATAACTAATGATATATATAAAGGAATCAGGATCCCCTTCCTCCTACTGGTGATTCCTCTAGTGATATCTAAAGATCTATATAGAGGAATCAGGACCCCCTTCCTTCTGGCGGCGACCCCTCTAGTGATAACTAAAGATGTATATAGAGAGGAATCAGGAGGGGAAATTCAAAATGTTAAAGTTGTGCCCAGAACACAAGGTAAATCTTCCAATAAAAGCACCTGTTCTGGGGAACAACTGTCTAAGGACTCATTCATATGTGTTACAGGGACTGCTACTCCTCTCGAAAGCAATACACACTCAGATTGCTTTTCAGAGGCTATTGACATCTTGTGAGGATGTGATATGTTGCCCTATAATTGCTGTTCTACCATGTCACAATCGCGCGTACTGCACAAGGTTGCATCATGGCCTCTTAGAATTGCAGTCAGGGTCCAGAGGCTGAAAGAGATATGCTGTTTCGATTTTGCTGCAATGTTGGGCTTCGCAACTGCGCCATGTGTACAGCCATGAGCGACTACATGATAGTGTTCTGTCAAGCGTTCGGGGGGTGGTAAATGTCGTAGCTCAACCGCCTGGCTTCACTTTCCCCCGGCCGCATGTGTGAACGAAACCTAAGAGGAGAATTCCCTTCACTTTTGGGAGATTTCCACGGGGTTCAGCTTTACACCCAAATAACTATATTTTTTTTAGTGTAAAGAAAATAATAAAGAAGGCTTTATTTTTTCATTAAACATTAATCCCATTTGGGGCTCCTGATCCGCATACAGCGCATACAAAGATTAATACATATTAAATAACAATGTGAGTAATTTTTATGGTAAAAATGACTGGAAAGAAGGATTTTGTTTTATTAAAGCATACACGTCTTCTTCATACTCTGGAATGAGATGGACTCTAGTTGAAGAGCAGTTTTAAAGCTGCAGGGAACTTTGAGGGGTGGGGGATTATTCGGGATTCACCAAATAATTATACATTTTATTATTCACTATATTAGTTAACAGTTATTATACCTAATATGGTATTAGACTAGTATAGAGAATGAAGTAGGCATTACAAAATTCACCATATTTGATGTCACCAGGGACCCTGGAAAGTCCCCTTTCCAAAGTTTTCTACCCCCCTAAAAGGCCATTGCTGACTTGTAGGCAGGTGTTGAGCTGCAGTATATCCTCCCACCCAAAGGTGGCACTGTGCCATTTCTTAAGGCTGGCAGGGTACCCTTAAGGACTAGTATGTCCCCTGCTATGGGCTCCAGGCAGCCTTCATAAGGAGAATGACAATTTTATTGGATACAAAAATCCTGCGAGAGAAGGCCAACTTGACTCTTGATAGGGATAGAGCTCATGCTGTTTGGGGAAAGAGTAGGATTAGCATTAGGAAGAGGGAAAAAGTATGTTTCCCCATACTTGGTGTCTCCTCTGTCAGCTTTTTGGAATAGTCTCCCTCTGGCAGTATATCTGCATGGTCAATTGGGGATCGCAGTGTGACCAAGCAATGTCGTAGCCCCTCTTAGGGAAGTGCTCCTCTGGCATTCTGTGGTATTTAAGTGCTTGATATATTTCTATTGGAAGATGGTTTTTGGATAAGTAGTGCCCTCTTCTGCCTGAAGAAGTGACTCACCTGCAATATACAGTCAGGTCCATAAATATTGGGACATCCATACAATTCTAATCTTTTTTGGCTCTATACACCACCACAATGGATTTGAAATGAAACAAACAAGATGTGCTTTAACTGCAGACTTTCAGCTCTAATTTGAGGGTATTTACATCCAAATCAGGTGAACGGTGTAGGAATTACAACAGTTTGTATATGTGCCTCCCACTTTTTAAGGGACCAAAAGTAATGGGACAATTGGCCGCTCAGCTGTTCCATGGCCAGGTGTGTGTTATTCCCTCATTATCCCATTTATACGGAGCAAATAAAAGATCCAGAGTTCATTTCAAGTGTGCTATTTGCATTTGGAATCTGTTGCTGTCAACTCTCAATATGAGATCCAAAGAGCAGTCACTATCAGTGAAGCAAGCCATCATTAGGCTGAAAAAACAAAACAAACCCATCAGAGAGATAGCAAAAACATTAGGTGTGGCCAAATGAACTGTTTGTAACATCCTTAAAAAGAAACAACGCACCGGTGAGCTCAGCAACACCAAAAGAACCGGAAGACCATGAATAAACAACTGTGGTGGATGACCGAAGAATTTTTTCCCTGTTAAAGAAAACACCCTTCACAACAGTTGGCCAGAACAAGAACACTCTCCAGGAGGTAGGTGTATGTGTGTCAAAGTCAACAATCAAGAGAAGACTTCACCAGAGTGAATACAGAGGGTTCACCACAAGATGTAAACCATTGGTGAGCCTCAAAAACAGGAAGACCAGATTAGAGTTTGCCAAACAACATCTAATAAAGCCTTCACAGTTCTGGAACAACATCCTATGGACAGATGAGACCAAGATCAACTTGTACCAGAGTGATGGGAAGAGAAAAGTATGGAGAAGGAAAGGAACTTCCAAAGCATACCACCTCATTAGTGAAGCATGGTGGTGGTAGTGTCATGGCGTGGGCATGTATGGCTGCCAATGGAACTGGTTCTCTTGTATTTATTGATGATCTGACTGCTGACAAAAGCAGCAGAATGAATTCTGAAGTGTTTCGGGCAATATTATGTGCTCATATTCAGCAAAATGCTTCAGAACTCATTGGACGGCACTTCACAGTGCAGATAAACAATGACCCGAAGCATACTGCGAAAGCAACCAAAGAGTTTTTTAAGGGAAAGAAGTGGAATGTTATGCAATGGCCAAGTCAATCACCTGAACTGAATCCGATTGGGCATGCATTTCACTTGCTGAAGACAAAACTGAAGGGAAAATGCCCCAAGAACAAGCAGGAACTGAAGACAGTTGCAGTAGAGGCCTGGCAGAGCATCACCAGGGATGAAGCCCAGTGTCTGGTGATGTCTATGCGTTCCAGACTTCAGGCTGTAATTGACTGCAAAGGATTTGCAATCAACTATTAAAAAGTGAAAGTTTGATGGATGATTGTTAATCTGTCCCATTACTTTTGGTCCCTTAAAAAGTGGGAGGCACATATACAAACTGTTGTAATTCCTACACCGTTCACCTGATTTGGATGTAAATACCCTCAAATTAAAGCTGAATGTCTGCAGTTAAAGCACATCTTGTTTGTTTCATTTAAAATCCATTGTGGTGGTGTATAGAGCCAAAAAAGATTAGAGTTGTGTCGATGTCCCAATATTTATGGACCTGACTGTATATGGTACCATTGCTGTAAGTTGCCTTATTTCTGTGAAAATTCAAATTCTACATTAAAAAAAAAAGTTTGGGAATGTACGTGTGTTTACTTCTTGAGTTCTTGGGTTCGCTGGTTAGGTATCACCTACAGACTGAAGGTGTGACTTCTGATGTTCTTCTTATCCTTGCTTCTGCGCTTAATGAGTCACAACAATCACATTCATAATTAGTGTCCCAGCCTGTCGCTGCTCCATCCACTGCTGTTACCATTTTTACACCTCTTCGCTTGCCAGCTATGCCACAAATTTAGACCTCTTAGCATTTTTTTTTTCTGGTTGGAGGGATTGGTTCCATTTTAAAGCCCAAAACATGACCCCTCTCAAAACCTAAACCTAATCTAACCTATACATTTTTTTCTTACCTTACTTACCTAAATTCACCATCTATAACTTTCACCAGTGCTATGAAAGGGTGTAGGACTGTTAATCCAGCACTGTAGATCTCCCCACACCATTCTGTTCCTGATAGTCCCCCTGCACTCATTGCTCTTCTGGACCGTGAGAGGACCACCCCACTAGTCAGCCAGTAAGCTTGTCCACACAATGCAGGCAGTGACATAAACACCCAAAGATGGATCCTTGTCAATTAAAGAGAGGATTTAAGACTGGAACTTCATGTGACCACAGTAAAGCTTTAAGTAAGTAAAAATGACAGCTAAGTTACACGTTACACCCCCATAGATGCAATGGAGGAGTGCCTGTAGCCACCCAAAGGCAGAAAGTGTGTTACTGATAGGAGAACATAATGGAAAAAGCCTTAAAAAAGAAAAAGAATACAGGCACTCCTTCTAAGGACTGGCAAGCTGCAAGATATTACATTTTTGTTTTTGGATTTAGACGCTTTAAGTGTATTAACCACTTGCTTACCTGGCCATTTCTCACAGTCTTGTCACACGTCTGTATTTTTTGTTAGAAAATGACTTAAAACCCCCAAACCTATATTTTTATTTTTTTAAAAAACATATATGTGGGACGCTATTGGCATTAGAGAGGACAGACACTTTAATATATTAAAAATATAGAAAATGTATACCAATAACATCTGACATATATGAGTTTTTTTGAGATTTTTGTAATATTTTTGGATGTGGTACACTTTAGCCATTTTTTTTTCAATATAGTGCAATTATATATTTTTAATCAGAGGCCCTGGAGAAAAAAAATGGTTGGGGTGTTGCAACCTTAATGTCATATGGTAGTTTAACAGAAGTCTTTCAAATGCAAATTTTTGGGAAAAAATACACAATAGACGAACACAATAGAAATACCCATATTTTTTGGTAAAATATAAAAGATGATGTTACCCCAAGTAAATAGATACCAAACATATCATGCTTTAAAATTGTGCATACCCTAGACCAGTGATGCCGAACCTTGGCACCCCAGATGTTTTGGAACTTCATTTCCCATGATGCTCAACTACACTGCAGAGTGCATGAGCATCATGGGAAATGTAGTTCCAAAACATCTGGAATGCCAAGGTTCACCATCACTGACCTAGACCCTAGATCTCGTCTCTTACCTCCAAAGCAGCAGATCAAACCAAGATCGGTTTAATCTGCTGCTTCACAAGCCGGCAACGGCTTGTAAAAAAAAACAAAAAACAAAACCAGCAGTGAAGAAATCCTCATCGCTTTTGGTTTCTGATGTCACACAGTAGGAGGGACAACATCAGTTCCTCTCACTGTTTCCGGGGAAGCTGATGCCGCTGGTCTCATCCTTACTGGGCTCCCTTATCGGACAGGAAAGCCCAGTAAATGCAAGAAAAGGGTGGGACCCCCTTCCGCCGCCTGTAAAAGTAATATAGCGGCTGTAAGGGATTACTTCTACCATTTAGATAATCGCTTACTGTAAAAAGCGGTACTGTGATCATGGTTGTAGCCTAAGCCCAGGTTCACACTGCTGCGATCTCAGAGATCGCATGTGATTCGCACCCGCACTGCATCACATGCGATCTCTGAGCAATGTGAGTTCAGCCATACAGTCGTATGGCTGAACTCACATTGGATTCGCACAGAAAATAGTGCAGGGACTTGTTTTTCCCCGCACTAGAATCAGGTTGCATGGGTGTTCTCACCTATACGATCCGATTCCTGTGCGAGTTCACCGTTCGCACTGCGATCTGTGAACTAAACTCGCAGCGGTTCGCACAACTGCCTGTCAACCATGATCCTGGTATAACCACTTTAATACGAAGCCATATACATATGTATATATTAATGCCTGGAAAAGAAAGGTAATATTTTTTATAAATCTTGTTTAACCACCTCAATACCGGGCACTTTCACCCCCTTCCTGCCCAGGCCAATTTTCAGCTTTCAGTGCTGTTGTACTTTGAATAACAATTGCGTGGCCATGCAACGCTGTACAAACTAAATTGTTATAAATGTTTTGAGACAGATAGAGATTTCTTTTGATGGTATTTAATCAACGCTGTTTTTTTTTTTTCCCAAACAAATGAAAAGAGACTGAAAATTTTGATTTCTGTTTTAAAATATTTCTGTTATAAAATTTTGTAAATACGGAATTTTTCTCCCTCACTGATGGGCGCTGATGAGCCTGCACTGATGAGGAGACACTGACATACAGCACTGATGGGCACTGATAGGCAGCACTTATGGGCACTGATAGGTGGCAATGATAGGCACTGGTAGGTATCACTGATGGGGCTGCACTGATAATCAGGGCACTGATTATCAGTGCAGATGTCCCCACTGGGGAATGCCACTTATTGGCTCTCCTCTCCTCATGCGCTGTCAGTGTGAGGAGAGGAATGCATTTGCTATTTATACTGTGATCAACTGTAATCGGACACAGCTGATCACATGGTAAAGAGCCTACATCATAGGCTCTTTATCACAATCGGTGATGCACCCAGGGGCGCACACCAGCGGTGCATTCTGAAGGACGTCATATGATGTCCAGTCAGGATGGGAAAGCCACTGCCCGGCCGTCAGGTGTTAAAAAAAAAAAAAAGGGTGAAAAAAATTCAGTGTGTTTGTGACACATACCATGTGTTCTCCAATGAATCACTCCTCCAAGTGAGTGCACAATAGGTAGGTATTTAATTGCTGTAGATAGCGCGTCCTGTCACCTGAAGGGCGACTCCCCACAGTGAGTCACTCTTCCCAGGTGAGTATGCAAATGAGTAACTAGTGCCTATTCCGTCACCTAAAAAGGTAATTACCCAATAGGTCACTTTTACAAGAGAAATTTAAAGGTGTGTGTTTAACCTGTGACCTGTATTGGGTAATGTGCTAGTGTAGCTCTCTTCTTCGTGCTATTGGACGCTAGTTACTCTTTTTAATACCATAATTAATTCACTATTCATTTATTATACGTGAATTTGCACAAGTATGTTTTTTCAGGAATGAATATTGCCTGTACTAGATGATTTGATGAGATTAGTATCACTTTTTGCAGGAACACTTCAGAAGTAGGTGTTGGATATAAAGCTTCCAATAGCACGAAGAAGAGAGCTATACTAGACATTACCCAATACAAGTCACAGGTTAAGCACACACCTTTACATTTCCCTTGTAAAAGTGACCCATTGGGTAATTACCTTTTTAGGTGACGGAATAGGCACTAGTTACTCATTTGCATACTTACCTGGGACGAGTGACTCACTGTGGAGAGTCGCCCCTTCAGGTGACGGGACACGCTATCTACCGCAACTAAATACCTACCTATTATGCACCCACTTGGAGGAGTGATTCATTGGAGAGGATCACTCTTCAGGTGACATGCAGCACCATGCACACGGTTACACACACAATTCCTTATATTGGAGCTTTAATTAAAGCACCTCGGGGGAGGCAGCAGCTTTTATGAACCTAAGTGCGGAATATAACAACTCAAATACAGCGTGTTCTTATTCCCCACTGATTCTGAACTGCTTCCCGCAGTTTATGGCTTCCCTGACCACATTTTCTGTTTGCATGGCTTACCGGATTAAACATTTTTATAGCTGCATTCATATTGCAATCACAAAATCATAGCGTCGTTTTTAGGGACAGCAGATAGTGTTTTTTTATGATGTGTGTGGCACAAACATCTAATTGATACTGTATAGTCCCAGATCGTTCCCTTATCCTAATAAACAAGACATTTAAATACATAAAATGTGCCATTGTGTATATGAATTTTCTTGCTGGAAATTTATATCTACAATAGATTAAAATTGCTAGCACAGAACGACTATAATTTTGAAGAATAGCATGTGGCTGCTGGAGCCTGATAGAGATATGGAGGTGGATAGGATGACATTGTTTTGCGTTATGTTATGACATAATTATCAGCAATATATCCATGGCACAGTGGGGTCAGATCACTAACTGTTAGCACATGTGATATTTGTGTTATTTTGGAAATATTGCATGCAATAATAAAAGAGTCAATTCATCAAAGTAACATAGAATTCACAGTAAATACTGAAAACTCAATAAATATATGAGATAATTAGTGCAAACTATTTGAGATAAATCATTAAAGTAAATTCACAAAAAAACCATTTGTTATTTATTTCATGGTCATTATTTTAGGAGTGTACAAAATAACAAAAAGGGGGACTCTGCACTGGCCAGAAAATGAAAAGAAAGCAATATATCAGTGTGGAAATAGCTCAGGAATGGAAATAAATTGTAATATTGCACTAGAGCAGTGGTCTCCAAACTGTGGCCCGGGGGCCAGATGCGGCCCCTTTCTTGTCTTTATTTGGCCCTTGGGGCACTATTCCTCCCACTGACACCAATGATGGGGAACTATTCCTCCTACTGACACCAATGATGGGGAACTATTGCTCCTGCTGACACCAATGAGGGGGAACTATTCCTCCTGCTGACACCAATGATGGGGAACTATTGCTCCTGCTGATACCAATGATGGGGAACTATTCCTCCTGCTGACACCAATGATGGGGAACTATTCCTCCTGCTGACACCAATGATGGGGAACTATTCCTCCTGCTGACACCAATGATGGGGAACTATTCCTCCTGCTGACACTAACAATGGGGGATTATTCCTCCTACTGACACCAATAGTGGGGCATAATTCCTCCCATTGACACCAACAGTGGGGTACTAATACATAGCACTATTCCTCCTGCTGACACCAATAATGGGGCACTATTTCTCCCACTGACACTAACAATGGGGGATTATTCCTTCCACTGACACCAACAATGAGGCACTATTCCTACCACTGACACCAATAATGGGGCACTATTCCTTCCATTGGCACCATCGATGGGGTACTATTCCTCCCACCGACACCAGGGCACTATTCCTTCCACTTACACCAACAATGGGGGGATCATTCAGTTCCCTGACACCACAAGTGGAGCACTATTCCTCCCACCAATACCAATCCTGGAGCACTATTCCTCCTACTGACCACAGGCACTATGTACTTTTTTTACTCCCATTGACCAACTAGCCTGAGACATTGGTTTACTCCCATTAACGCAAAGACATTTTCTACTCCTACTGAAGGACTGTAAACTGGCCCTTTGTTTAGAAAGTTTGGATATCCTTGCACTAGAGCGGAGGTCTTCAAACTTTAAAAACAAAGGGCCAGTTTAGGGGGGCCGGATGGTGGCCAGTGGGAGTAGAAAATGATATCAGTAGAAGAAATAATGCCTCTTTGATGGTGTCAATATAAAGAATAGTGCCTCTTCATTGGTGTCAGTGGGAGGAATAGTGCTCCATTTTTCTGTGTCTTCATTCACAGAAAACCTTTATTGTGATAAAACGTTAAAAAAAAAATATCTGCCTGGTGTTCAGTTAACTTTTTAAAAAATTTTGGATAGAATAAGGGATGGATATAACCCTTGTCAGTGTTTTTTAGCCATCTGCGTCCCATTGGGGAGATTTACCTTCACTTCCTGTTCCATAGTCACAGCAGGAAGTGAGAGGGAATCCCTGGGTGTCAACATAACTAGTGTCCCCATGGAAGATTTCCCCTCTATCCATGTTTTGGTGACATCCTAAAATTTGGGACCACTTTCACTCCTGCCTCTATCTTAAAGTAAAGCAAAAAACATTTCCCTATAGTTCTACTTTTAAAGGGCTGTGCAAACTAGTTTTTAGGGTTTGTTCACACTAGCACTTGAGGGGGCAGGAACACCCCATGGTTCGACCACGTTTTTTACCCCCCCCCCCCAACCGCTCCACCTATAGCTGCATAGGCAGCAGCCGGGGGTGTACACATGTCATGTCTGTGGCGTGAATTATACCCGCCGTTGCTTTGGGGGCGTAGAGCCAGCCGAGTTTGACCCATTCAAGGTAATGGGGCCCCTCTGCACACTATTGCAGGTGCAAGGGGTTAAAGCAGGATACAACGCCTCCTCACTGCCTGTCAAATGCTTTCTGAAGAGCGATCTGAATGCAGACGGCTCTTCAGTGATCAAAGCATGTGTGAGAAATCCCTTATGCCGCGTACACACAAGCGGACTTTACGGCAGACTTTGCCCGGCGGACGGGATTTCGTCGGACAATTCGATCGTGTGTGGGCTCCAGCGGACTTTGTTTCCTCAAAAGTTGGACGGACTTAGATTTGAAACATGTTTTAAATCTATCCGACGGACTTGAGTCCGGCCGAAAAGTCCGCTCGTCTGTATGCTAGTTCGACTGACAAAAAGCCACGCTAGGGCAGCTATTGGCTACTGGCTATGAACTTCCTTGTTTTAGTCCGGTCGTACGTCATCACGTACGAATTCGACGGGCTTTGTTTGATTGTGTGTAAGCAAATCCGTTCATTCAGAAAGTCCGTCGTAAAGTCCGTCGAAAAGTCCACCGGGCAAAGTCTGCCGTAAAGTCCACTCGTGTGTACGCAGCATTAGTGTTGACATGTGTGTCAGTCATGTGTGTCCTCACAGCAAACACAAATGGTTTAGGGTGGCTGGAGAACCTTTTAGTTCATATGGTGACCAAGATAGGTGATATGAGAACATACTTGAAGCCATGTGGTCCATAGCAGGGCTGTCTTTAACGCAGGGCAAAAGGGGAAGCTGCCCTGGGCCCAGTCATTGTTGCGGGGCCCAAAGCAGCTGCCCCTTGAGCCCACACTGTCCACAAATAGTTGATAAGTGGATTTGGTAGGGCCCAAGAAAATGTTTGCCCAGGGTCCAATCAATATTAAAGACGGCTCTGGTCCATGGTGTGTCTCCTGCATTGTGGAAAAAATCCTTGATGGCATTGAACAAAGTGTGAACTGCTGACCATCTTCTTGACTTTTCCAATGAGATGGAATGCACACCATCATCAATGTGAATGCCAGGATCCAGGGTCTTAGTTACACCTGCTCTTCGCCATGCTGTGTGTCTTTATACCATTGTGATATGGATAAAACAGATACAGATGTATATAGAGTTACATAAAAATCTATACTGCGCTCAGTAACATACTGATATTCTCTTTCCAGGAATCCGGTCATGGAATATCAGCCTTGGCTCCTGTGACCTGGACGCACAGCTCAAACTCTTTGTGACCCGGCATCTTGCTCACTTTTCTCCAGATGTCAAAGGTTTGAATATATCCCTATTATCTTCTCCTATTGACACCATTATGCCATGTTGTTGTATTGTATTTTTTAAAAAATATCTTTATTGAATCAAAGTACCATAATAAAGATCTCCAATTGGGAGAACATTAACATATATCAACATATATTCCTTCTTTACTTAATTTTAATGTTTATAGATACCTTGTTTTTTCTACTTATATTTATATACAAATAACAAATGAAATAAAACCACGAAAAGAAAAAAAAAATAGAAACCCCCCTAGCATTAAATCCTGCCCCTCCTCAGTAAAAGAGGATATGAAAGGAGAATGACAGCAACGAGAGAGGAAAAAAAAAGGAAGAAAAAAAAATTCTTTGTGTTGTACTTAAGAATGCACACTGTCTGTTCATCTGCAAATCCTCATATGTGCAAGAAAAAATAATAAAAAATTATGTGTTATACTTAAGGCTGAACCCTGTTCATCTTCAAATCCTCATGTGTCCAAAAAAAATAAATAAAAACAATTTCTGTGTTATAATAAGGATGAACATTGTTCATCTTCAAATCTCATGTGACAAAAAAAAAAAAAAAAAAACCCTTTCTTAACTCGCCATCTCTAAAAAAATTGAAATTATTGTGTAACATTTATAGATGAATGCATTTCATCTTTAGAGAAAAAAAATTACGTGCTATAATTTAAGGGGTATAGCACATGTTTTTTTCACCTTAATGCATCCTATGTTGCTTATAACAATGATTATTTATAAAAAAAAAATCCTGTTCCCCTCCCAAGTGTAGTACAGTGTTACTATGGTAACACTATTGCTCTGAGCATAAAAAAAAATCATAAAAAAGAAAAAAAAAATGAAAAAGTTAAAAAGAACTATTATTTTTTTTTTTTAAACATACATCACCACCACACCAGTTATATGATGACGCTGTACTGCACTGGTTATAGTATGTAAAAAAAAGTGAAATCATTTTTTAAAATTTGTTAATTTTCCAAAAAATTGTGACAAAAAATTTCAACTTCATAAAACTCACCATGCCTCTTACTAAATACCTAAGACTGTCTACTTTCCAAAAAGGGGTAATTTGGGGGGTATTTGTACTGTCCTGGCATTTTCGGGCCTCAAGAAATGAGACAGACCATCAGTACATTAGGATTGTAAACTATTCATTCAGTGTGTACTATTATGATTAGCTGTGATTGGCCCTATCTGTACCATGTGATCACTGTGACCATTTATAGATCAAAAACAATAGTACACAATGTAAAGCATGAATGGAAACAAATCATTGTGTACAATTGCCATGTGATCTGCTTTGATTGGTCACAAGGATCACATGGTACTGGTAGTGGTCTGGTACACTGATCTGCCATCTGCTGTTTCTGGTGGACACATCTAAGGCCAGGCAGGAAGCAGTTAGGCTCGGTTCACACTAGGGGCGGCACGACTTGCAGGTCGCCTCACCGAGGCGACCTGCACACGACAGGGGCGGCGACTTGCAAAATGACTTCTATATAGAAGTCTATGCAAGTCGCCTCAAGTCGCCCCCAAAGTAGTACAGGAACCTTTTTCTAAGTCAGAGCGACTTGCGTCGCTCCGATTAGAATGGTTCCATTGTACAGAACGGGACGCTACTTGTCAGGCGACTAGGTCACCTGACAAGTCGTCCTAGTGTGAACCGAGCCTAAATATTGGTTCTAATAGACTGTAGTTCTGTGAAATCACTGTTTTTATCCCCCTTTTATCCTGTGTTGGGCCTTGATGAAGTGGAGTGGTGAATCTTACTAACAGTGGTGTAAATACTTGCCTGAATTAGGTGCGGGTAGTTCTTAAGCAGTTCCCACCGTGCCTATTGGATAATGACGCTGGCGGAAACATCTCATCGATCCAGGTGGACGTCATATGATGTCTTCCCGGATCGCAGCCATCGGACATAGCGGATGACTAATCATTATACCTGCTGCTGGTACTATGTGACCGCTGTAATCACAGCAGGTCACATGACAGCCCATCTGTACCATGTGATTAGCCCTGACCAGTCACAGCTATCACAATAAAAGAAACGTAATGAATTGATTTAATTCAGTAAAACTGCTATATGCAAAAATAACGTGTAAAAAAAACACTCATCACTTCCCCAGAGTAGTACAATGTTACTATGGTAACATTATATTGCTCTGGCCACAATGTGTTAAAAAAAATCGTAAACAAAAATAAAAATATATATATAATTTTAAAAAATGTGATTTTTTTTTTCTCATACTATCACCAGTCAGTGTCCCTGATCACCGCCACACCAGTCATATGATGACACTGTACTGCATTGGTGACAGTATGTAAAAAAAAAAAAAAAAAAAATTATTTCTTAATTTTCCAAAAATTCATGACAAAAAAAATGACAACTTCAAAAAACTCGCCATGCCTCTTACTAAATAACTTGGACTGCTTACTTTCCAAAAAGGGGTCATTTGGGGGATATCTGTACTGTCCTGGCATTTTTGGGATAGGCTGTCAGTACATCAGGATTGATCGATTTTCAAAAATACAACATAGTTTGTGGACTCTATAACTTTCCTACAGACTAAATAATTAACCAATGATTTGGGTTATTTTCACCAAAGAAATGAAGCAGAATACACTTTGGCCCAAATCTATGAAGAAAGATTATTTGCAAAATGTTATGACAGAAACTAAGAGAAACATGTTTTTTATTAAAAGTTTTTGGTCTTTTTTCATTTATTTAGCAAAAAAATAAAAAACCCAGTGGCGATTAAATAAAACCAAAGAAAGCTCTATTTGTGTGAAAAAAATGATAAAAATGTCATATGAGTACAGTGTTGCATGACCGCGCAATTGTCATTCAAATTGCGACAGCGCTGAAAGCTGAAAATTGGCCTGGCAGGAAGGGGGTCAAAATGCCCGGTATTGAAGTGGTTAAGTTGGACCTTCACCCCAAAAAAACATGTTGTTTGCATCTGGCACCCTGCCCCCTCCCTCTACCACAATTAGATCATTGTTTTAAAGTGTTCTTGACATTTTTTTGCTGCAGTGCAGCACTTCCTCCTTTCTCACCAAGGCTAAAATGACATTGTGGTCCTGGTGCCCCCTAGCAGTCAGAATCTACACATGCACAGGACTCTGACCGCCTTTGGAACTTCGGCAGATTTGTGCAGTTTGGGTTTTCCCTGTGCATGCGTGAAGATGCTGCCTTTCTGGAAGTGAATCTCTAATTGTCAGCGCATGCGCAGTAAAACTTGACACGTACATGGATGTGCCGCAGGTCTGTACCAGGTCCCGAAGGTCAAACAAAGCCCTTTGGTACTTCTGTGCACACGCCAGATTTTCAAAGATGGCAGCACCAGCGAGGCGGAGCAGGATCAGCTTTAACAGGGACTTATGTCCCTCTTTAACTGCTTTCCGGCCAGCCGCCGTCGTTATACTGCGGCAGGTCGGCTCATTCCCACAAATTGCCGTAGCTGTATGTCTGTCCCTTTAACAGCTATAGCAGGTGCGCTCTGCTCGGCGGGGGAGCTGATGCTCACGGCCACCCGCGATCGCTCCACAGATAGCCAGAATGGGGATCTGTCATTGTAAACAAACAGATCCCCGTTCTGACAGGGGAGTACAGAGTGATCATCTGTTCCTAGTGATTAGGAACAGCGATCTCTCTCTACTCCCAGTCAGTCCCCTCCCCCCACACTTTTAGAAACAACTCCCAGGGAACACATTTAACCCCTTGATCACCCCCTTGTGTTAACCCCTTCCTTGCCAGTGTCATTTATACAGTAATCAGTGCATTTTTAAAGCACTGATCGCTGTATATATATGTTTCTGGTCCCAAAAAAGTGTCCAATATGTCCGCCTCAATGTCGCAGTCCCACTAAAAGTCTCTGATCACCACTATTACTAGTAAAAAAAAAATAATCATAAAAATGCCATAAATCCATAGCCTATCCATGCGCAAACCAATCAATATACGCGTATTGCAATTTGTTTTACCAAAGATATGTAGAAGAATACATATTGGCCTAAACTGATGAAGACATTTTTATTTATTTATAAAAAAATTTTGGGAGGGATTTATAATAGCAAAAAGTAAAAAATATTGTTTTCTTTCAAAATTGTCGGTCTTTTTTTGTTTATAGCGCAAAAAATAAAAACCGCAGAGGTGATCAAATACCACCTAAAGAAAGCTCTATTTGTGTGAAAAAAAAGGACGTCAATTTTATTTGGGTACATTGTCAGTTAAAATAACGCAGTGCCGAATCGCAAAAAATGGCCTGGTCATTAAGGGGGTAAATCCTTGGGGACCTTAAGTGATTAAGGAATTCCCCTGATAGTGTTTAGATGTGCAAAGCTAATAGAGACCTATCCACACAGATTGAAAGCTGGAATTGCAGCTACTAAATAGTGATTTGAGAGCTTGTATATGCAATTAGTTATTTTGTGTTTTTTTTTTTTTTTTTTTGTATTGCAATGTTACATGCTTATATGTGTACACTTTTTCATTTTACTGGATCTTTAGGTATTGCTAGAACCCACTTTCAAAAATGTGTAGTTTCCACAATATGGTCCTGAGCCGTGCATCCATTGTAATAATGTAATATATATTGTATTTACCAGTGTTTCACAACCTTTTTTCAGTCAAGGTGCCCTTTATGATTTATGGACAATCTCGAGGCACCCCATTCTAAAATGTGAAAAACAATTCTAACAGTTTTACGCAATGCAGCAACATCCACACGTAGGACACCCAATATTAGATGGTGATTTATTCTTACAAACCAAATACACTTTTGCACAGTGGTACCGACTAGTATTCCAGTGTTTCTCCTCTCCTTTAGTTTCTCTCCATCACTCAGCTAATGTGACCCCAGTATTGATGGAGAGGGCAGGGGAGAGTCAAACAAGGGGGCCATGCAGGCAACCAACACCCTTCTTATCAACATTGATGGAAGGGCCAGCCATTGTATTGCACTTTCACTTCCTCTTCTCACTTCCTTCTCCCCACTTTCTTTTATTTATTTACCCCGTGTTCGTCACTTTTTTGTATTCTTTTGTTGATTGTGTAAACGTTTGTCACTGTGTGACTGTAATGCCCCGTACACACGGTCAGATTTTCCGACGGAAAATGTGTGATAGGACCTTGTTGTCGGAAATTCCGACCGTGTGTGGGCTCCATCACACATTTTCCATCGGATTTTCCGACACACAAAGTTTGAGAGCAGGCTATAAAATTTTCCGACAACAAAATCCGTTGTCGGAAATTCCGATCGTGTGTACACAAATCCGACGCACAAAGTGCCACGCATGCTCAGAATAAATAAAGAGATGAAAGCTATTGGCTACTGCCCCGTTTATAGTCCCGACGTACGTGTTTTACATCACTGCGTTCAGAACGATGGGATTTTCCGACAACTTTGTGTGACCGTGTGTATGCAAGACAAGTTTGAGCCAACATCCATCGGAAAAAATCCTAGGATTTTGTTGTCTGAATGTCCGAACAAAGTCCGACCGTGTGTACGGGGCATTAGGGTGTGGGTCCTCAGGCCTACCCTGAAAGTCTTGGGAGGGGGTGGACAAGGCCTTCTGACTTGGCTCACCCTCTCTCACGAAAGGAGAAGGGAGACCCCCACTAAGTACTTGGGTGGGTCTGTTTCGGCAGACCCTCCAAAGAACGGGGTCCATCTGGTTTCGGCCAGACAGGTCATAGTGATTACCTCAGTCCCGCCCCGGGGGATCAGGGTAAGGTCCTTCCTAGGGAGGACCATAGTACACCCGTTGCACGTTTTGTGTCACTCGTTATGTGTGTGCACTTTTTTTGGCACCGGGTGGAGTTTTTGGGTGTGTTTCACACGGCACTGGCTTAAAAAAAAAAAAAAATTGATGACATCCCTGGTTGTTAGGACGCCGGTGGCTGGAAAGTTGAAATGGTGCACAATAAAAGCCTATGGCTTTATGTTACTAAAAGCAGACTTGATCCACCTGCTGGCTTGTATACATTTTAGGGCAATTTTTAGGCAATTGCCAAGGTACACATGGAGAAACCTCAAAGCACCCTGGTTTAAAAAGGTTGGTATGTACTATCCAGGATGATTGAGTAATTCAGTGCAAAGACTAAAAAAAATTGTGCAAATGGCAATAACCTACAACGGACAGTTATTATTCTTTTTTTTTTAACTAGTCTTATTATAATAAGGACATCTGATATGTTGCTGTGAGCTGTTGTACTCTAGGAACCTTATTGAATAAGCTTGGGCCAGTTCACACCATAGAAACGCAGTCCGGATGCGCTCCAGGTCCTTTTCTGCATGCATGTTTTTGATGCGTTCCAGTGCATTTTTTATGTGTTTTTGGTACGTTTTTGATGCAGTTAAGTGCTTTTTTTCCCTCCTCTTTTTTCTTAACCTTAGGGCCAGTTCACATGCAGTCCAGTGCGTTTTTTTTCTGCATCAAAAACGCATGGAAAGTAGGTTATATTTTTTTCAATGGCATAGTTCACACCAGTGCAGTCAGTTCCAGTTCCAAAATAAAAAGTAGAACATGCTGCATTTCTTTCTGCACCGGACTGTACTAGAACGCTGTAAAATGCATCAAAAACGCACTGGAACGCACCGTAACGCACCTAAATGCACCAAAAACGCACTGCAACACACTTGTCCTTATTTAAGGTTAAGAAAAAAGAGGGGGGGGGAAGAGGGGGGGGGGAGCACTTGACTGCATCAAAAACGCACCAAAAAACGCATAAAATATGCACTTGAACGAATCAAAAATGTGCATGCACAAAAGGACCTGGAAGGCATCCGGACTGCGCTTCTATGGTGTGGCCCTAAATAAGGACAAGTGTGTTGCAGTGCGTTTTTGGTGCATTTAGGTGCATTACGGTGTGTTTCAGTGCGTTTTTGATGCGTTTTACAACGTTCCAGTACAGTCCGGTGCAGAAAAAATGCAGCATGTTCTACTGTTTTTCCTGGAACTGGAACGCACTGGAACTGACTGCACTGGTGTGAACTATGCCATTGAAAACCATATAACCTACTTTATATGCATGTTTGATGCAGAAAAAAAACGCACTGGACTGTATGTGGTGTGAACTGGCCCTTACTTTTTGTAGTCATGTAGATTTTATTATTGAACCTGACATGTGTGATGTTCTATACTTCCTTGTGATCATAGCATCAAAGTATTGTCAATGTTTAGTAAAGGCGCTTTGCTGCCACCTAGCAGTGACAAATAAATGCCAATGTAAGATCTTCAGCTGCAGAATAATACGGTAATCATGTATTTGGTGCCTAGAGAGCTTTTATTTTGAAAAAAAAAATTCCAAGCTGCAAATCATGGATCTTTCTGGAGTCTTTAGCTGTTTATTAAAGTGTTTTATTATACCTGTTTAAAAAAAAATAGCTGTTCATTCAACCTGAAATCTTGTGAGTTGATAACTGCCTGCACTTTCTGCCTCTGGACTGTTATCAGTTAGCATTGTTCCCTGTTATATTTGTGGACTACAAAACACCTCCACTGTTGTGGAGAAGAGAGGGAGGTGCTGTATAATCCCAACACAGTGTTTGACAAATGCTGCTCAGTACAGTTGTTTCTGTCAGAACCCCATGAAATCAGGCCGAGACAGAAGTACAGTTAAATCAAACTTGTTTAATAATAAAAGTAAAAAGAACAAATATAGTCAAAACATAGCCAAAGTTCAATAACCGGAACAGATAGTCAGCCAAGCCAGAAGTCAGGGATCAATGTAGTGGAACAGCAAGCAGGATCTGGAGCCAGAAGGGATGTCAGCAAAGCAAGTCTTGAACAGGATCGCAGGAGATAGTTTCTGTGATGTTGACCAAGGCGAAGGCAGAGCTCCTCTGAACTGGACGGCTTAAGTAGGCAGGACTGTGGAGAGATGGGAGCTGGCAATTAGCCGACAGCTGAGCGGCCAGCTCAGAGAAGGAAGGGCTGAGCCCAGCCCTGACAGTTTCCATAGGGGAAGACATTCTATTAAATGGCAGAATTATTTGTTTTTTCAAAAAAGTGTGAAAAAAGAAACTAAATGCAGCCATCACATCTAAAGCCATAAACTGAGTGAAATTTGACTGGTCAAGCAGGGACTGGACACATTTTACTTGGTGTGTGGCCATTCCAACTCAACAGAGGTTGATCATTTCTGTTAAAAGGACATGGATACTTTTCTCGATCAGTAGCTGCAGCCAGTGCCGGTGTTTTGTCAGAGTAGGCGACCCATCAGATTTTGTAACGGAAGTGACCTTCCGTCGCCGCCATCTTGGTACACCCTGCACTTGTCCGCAGTAAGGATACAGTGAGAAGGCAGCACGCAGACATCTTCTTACACCCACCAGAGTCTTGCATCTCACACTTATTTTAACAGTAAACTCATCTTATATAGTGAAATTCAGTATTTTGAAATCCTTCAGACTGTTTTGACGTTGATTTTTCAAAGCAGCGGTGTTCTGTCAGATTAGCAAACCTGTGAGATCAGCAGGCTTGTCGCAGCTTTTAAAGCGGTGTTCCAGTCGAAATGTTTTTTGTTTTTTTTTAAAGTCAGCTGCTGCAAACACTGTAGCTGCTGACTTTTAATAAAGATACTTACCTGTCCAGGGAGCCCGCGATGCCCCCCCCCCCCCCGAGCCCGATCCGTCCATCGGATCGGGTGCAGGCGGCGCCATTCCAACTAAGGGAAACCGGCAGTGAAGCCTTGCAGCTTCACTGCCGGTTTCCGATTGCGCACAGTGCTTTGTAAATGGCCATTTTTTCTTCTGGGACACACATAGGTCCCAGAAGACAACGGGGGGGCTCGCCGCAGAAAAGGATGTGACGTCCTCGGCCGCGGCCCGGCTGGATCGGAAGTACTCTTAGTACTTACAAAAAAGGTAAGTTAGAAAGTAAACATTTTTTTTTTAAATATGCAAAAACAAGGGGTGGAGCGGTGGTCTTTCGTTTAAGACCACCTCTCAAAATTGGGTGGAACTTGGCTTTAAAATTCAACATCTAAACAGTTAGACGGATTTTTAAATACTGTATTTCACTATATAAGCTGAGTTTACTGTTAAAAATAAGTGTGCAATGCAAGACTCCGGTGGGCTTGCCGTCTTCTCACTGTATCCTTACTGTGGAGGAGTGCAGGGTGTAGCAAGATGGCGGCAACTGAACGTCACTTCTGTTACAATATCTGATGAGTCGCCTAATCTGACGAAGCACCCGATTAAACTCGGTGGAAGCCTCTAGGCAGTTGAAACCTTGGGGCTTCGCTCGCAGGTTTCTGGAGGTTTCTCTAATGGGATAACATTGTACTAAGTAGTGTACACGTTGGTCGCTAGATGGAGATGACCATCATTACTGTACATTACACTCATGTAGGTTGCACCAAACATTTTTACAAACTGACAGCTCAAAGATGAGCTTTTAAAGGACAACTTGAATGTAAAGAGCTGAAAAATATATATTTGATAACAGGATAATTTGAGGGATGTCTCACAAATTACCAATCACTCTACAAATGTACTTAATATAGTTGATACGTTATAGAATACTTGTAGCAAAGTACCTCAGTTTATATATATATATATATATATATATATATATATATATATATATATATTGTATACATATTTTTTTCCTGTTGTGCTCCAGTCCAGTGCCCACCTTGTTCATATGTGTAATAAATTATAGAACGTCATTTTAGTAAAAAAAAATGGATATAAAAAAAATACATTTTAACCACTTGCTGACCGCGTAACGTACATGTACTGCGGCAAAGTGGCTCTATTGTGCGAAATCACATACCTGTACGTCATTTCATGCAATAGCCTCCTGGGGGGGCACGCGCGCCGCCAGAGACCAGATCGCGCGCTGATTGGACAGAGGGAAAGCCAATCAGGGGTCCGGCTGAACCAATGTCCGCCGGCCACCCGCGATCATTCCCGAGAGAGGCAGAAGAGCGGTCTGCCTATGTAAACAAGGCAGATCGCCATTCTGACAGGGGAGAAGATGGAGATCTTGTGTTACTGCTAAGCAGGAACACGGATCTCTGTCTTCCCCCAGTCAGAACAATCCCCACACAGTTAGCAAGCACACCCAGGGAACACATTTAATCCTTTGATCACCCCTGATGTTAACCCCTTCCCTGCCAGTGTCATTAGTACAGTGACAGTGCTTTTTTTTTTTTTTAGCACTGATCACTGTATTGGTGTCACTGGTCCCCAAAAAGTGTCACTTAGCATCAGATTTGTCCGCAACAATGTTGCAGTCCCGCTAAAAATCGCTGATCACCGCCATTACTAGTAAAAAAAAATAAAAAACAATAAAAATTCCATAAATCTATCCCATAGTTTGTAGATGCAATAACTTTTGCGCAAACCAATCAAAATACGCTTATTTGGGATTTTTTTTTACCAAAAATATGTAACAGAATACATATTGGCCTAAATTGATGAAGAAATTAGATTTTTTTTTAAAATTTATTGGATGGGTTTTATAGCAGAAAGTAAAAAAATATTGTGTTTTTTTCAAAACTGTTGCTATTTTGATGTTTATAATGCAAAAAATAAAAACCGCAGAGGTGATCAAATACCACCAAAAGAAAGCTCCATTTGTGGGAAAAAAGGACATCAATTTTGTCTGGGTACAACGTCGCACGACCGCGCAATTGTCAGTAATGCAGTGCCATATCACAAAAAATGGCCTGGTCATTAAAGGGGGTAAAACCTTTCGGGGCTGAAGTGGTTAAACTGCTGCTGGCTGTAATCTCCCCAAACTGACAAAAAATACAATATCCTCTCTATGCGGCCATGGCAATAGTTCTGTTTGTAGATTGGGTTTCCCAGTATTCTCATACCCCCTACTGAGAGAGCTAAGAGAAGCCGGAGTTTCACTTCAGTTACAAATAATACACAAATGAAGCACATGGGACATCCTGTCCTCTCTGTCCTCGGCTGGGTTCCATGTACCTATACATTTCTGTTCTCTATGGTTTCCGGCCATCATTGATTCTGCAAGACTCACTATTCACCCTCTTGGAATTAGAGATCCTGACTATTGCCAGTGCTTTTATAAGATCATTCGTTTATTCACCTAAAATAAACATTTATTACTCTATTCGTCACAAATGTTTCTTTTTTAATGAAATGAAATCTTTAGGCCCTTTGCACACGGGACCATTTAGCTGCAATTTATTTTTCCTGGCATTAAAGTGCCTGGCAGGGACAAGTGCAGCATCCCCCACCGCTGTCTGCAGCCTGTCAAAGGCTATGGAAGGCTGCGGCAGGATGGGGCCAAAAGCTGTTCCCATTGGTACCCACATTTACAGCCCTATGCGTTTGGGGACAAATGCCCAAAACACAGGTCTTCTTTGTTCCAGGCATTCATCTCTGACTGCATAGGGCCGAAAACAGGGGTACCGCTCAGTACAGCTTTCATCCCTTGTCTTCCATAGACTTAGGCAGACTGCCTGCCCTGGGGCTGGATGGTGCATCTACCCCTCCTGGGTGCACTGCAGCCCGACAGCCTAGTGTGTAAGGGGCCCCTATCTACTGGACTGTCCCAATAAGGAATTCAGAGCTGTCCTTACTTCTACATATCAGCAAATCATTTTCAAGTTTTCATTAACTAAGGGACAGTTTCCCATGGCGAGTTCCTATATATTTGTTTGCTATAAACTGAGACAACTCCCCCTGAAGCCAACAGTTAGGTAGATATATACTAAGGTACAATACTAGGGAACTGGAAGACTGGGTATGTGGATTTGCTCTGAGTTGCAATACCAGCGATTCGTGAACCTAGGTGAATGTTGGAGTTGGTGTCTTGATATCCTTTCCGGTTAATAAATATTCATCAATCATCATTGTCATGAGTAACAGATACAAAAATGGCTCTAGAAACACTGGAGGTGTATTTATTGAAAATTTTCAGATATTCATTCTGTGAAACTGCACATTTGATATGTGCAAACAGGGGGAAAAAATTCAATGTTATTAGGTTATTTTCTTTCCAGGTCGAATGTTTTGCATCAGCGTCCATCTTCACCCCTCTTCCTTCCGGGGCCGTGAACTCCAGCTCTGTGACTGGCCAGAGTCGCATGACGTCACTCCTGCGCATGCGCGCGGGGGCTGCCAGTCATGGCATGACCCCTATTAAAAACGGCACGATGTGCCCTTTCTAAAGTGTGCATGTGCCGTAGACTTTTTTGTAAATATCTCCTAAACTGTGGAGGTTTAGGAGATATTTCAAGCACCTACAGGTAAGCCTTAATAGAGGCTTACCTGTCGGTAAAAGTGGTTGTACAGGGTGTAAAACTACTTTAAAGGTTAAATGCCAGTGTATTTAACCACTTCAGCTCCGGAAGGATTTGCCGTCTTAATAACCAGGCCATTTTTTGCGATACAGCACTGTGTCACTTTAAATGACAATTGCGCAGTCGTGCAACACTGTACCCAAACAAAATTGACGTCCTTTTTTATCCACAAATAGAGCTTTCTTTTGGTGGTATTTGATCACTTCTGTGGTTTCTATTTTTTGCGCTATAAACAAAAAAAAAACAACATTTTTTTTTCCTACTTTCTGCATACATATCCAAAAAAAAAAAATATAAATAAAACAAATGTATTTATCAGTTTAGGCCGATATATATTCTTCTACATATTTTTGGTAAAAAAAAATTGCAATAGGCGTATATTGATTGGTTTGCGCAAACGTTATCGCGTCTACAAACTATGGGATAGATTTAGAGACTTTTATTTTTTTAATTGTTTTTACTGGTAATGGCGGTGATCTGCGATTTTTTTAGCAGGACTGCAACATTGCGACGGACAAATCTGACCCCAAATGACGCTTTTTGGGGACCAGTGACATTATTACATTGATCCGTGCTAGAAAAACGCACTGATCAATGTAAAAATGACACTGGCAGGGAAGGGGTTAACACTAGGGGGCGATCAAGGAGTTAAGTGTGTTCCCTGGGTGTGTTCTAACTGTAGGGGGGGATGGACTGCCAGGGACATGACAGAGATTGCTGTTTCCGATGACTGGGAACAGTATATCTCTGTCATGTCACAAGGCTGAACAGGGAAATGCCTTGCTTCTCCCCACTGCGATCATGGGTCTCCAGCGGACATCGAGTCTGCAGGACCCGCGGGCGCGCACCCACTATCCTCCCTGCACAGGCCGACCTACAGGTACGTCGGTTCTCGCAGGAGAGCTGACCTGCCGCAGTATATCTGGTGAGCTGGTCAGCTAGTGGTTAAGGTGATTTTAAACCCTCAGTTTTTTTAAAGCGGAGTTCCACCCTAAAGTGGAACTTCCGCTCATCGGATTCCTCCCCCCCTCCAGTGTCACAATTGGCACCTTTCAGGGGGGAGGGGGGTGCAGATACCTGTATAATACAGGTATCTGCACCCACTTCCGGGAATAGCTAGCCGCAGCTAGCCGCAGACTCCCCGCCCACCCCCGTTGTGTTGTGGGAAATACACAGTTCCCACAACACAACGGGGACCAGTGTAGACGCGCAGCGCGACTCGCGCATGTGCAGTAGGGAACCGGGCAGTGAAGCGGCAACGCTTCACTTCCTGATTCCCTCAGTGTGAATGGCGGCGGCAGCACCCGAGGATCGAGGGACGGCTCGGTCTCGGGTGCCGACATCGCTGGACCCCGGGACAGGTAAGTGTCCTTATTTTAAAAGTCAGCAGCTGCAGTATTTGCAGCTGCTGACATCTAAATTTTTTTTTTTTAGTGAAACTCCACTTTAAGTACTTTTGGCAGCTGATTTAATAAATTACTAAGTATGCAGCTTCTCTACCTTTTAACCTTTTGCTTGTGTTCCAGTTGTGGAACACAATGATTCCATTGGAAGTCGGAATCCAGCTGATGCCATGACTGCTGCACCAGGTTTCAGGGTGGCTCTTTTCTCTTGCGGAATCCTATGAAGCCACCCTTGTATGCAGGGACTAGGGTTCTGCCTCCCTAACTGTGTGCATCAATAGAAACACACAGCCTTGTAGCCTAGAATGACATGGCACTCCTCCTCCTCCTCCCACCTTTCTTCTCTGAGCTAAGAGACTGACTGGAGACTGCATTGTCCACTGTTAGCACTGTCCTGTGATGACTGGATGTTCAGGGAAGCAGCACTGAGAGATCAGGAGACAGCAGCATTGCAGGGTGAAAACTGCAGATAATGGGTTAAGAATTGTAACAAATTGTTTACTGGGAAATGTTTATTTTATTGTGCTCAATGTGTTAAATTAAAAACAAATAAGGGTTTTATATTTCTTTAAGTCTGAATGCAAACTTGTGTTATTTCTAACAAATAGTTGTTTTCATCAGCAATTCATGGTGCATCTGTTTAATTAATGTTGTGTAGAGAACACTGATGTATTTTATATTTTATAACGTTCACTCAGTTCTCTTAGCAGAATGGATCCATTGTGAAATCATTTTCATATAACTGCCAGATTGATGGCCGGTCCCATAAGCCAGTTTTATCATGAGCTGCAGCAGGATAAGGGCTGGAATGTTCATTTAAACATTGCAGAGAGCATGCAACCGTCTCCAGACTGCTGCAGAACAGGTGGTGCTGTAACAAGGGTATGCTTGGGTTGCTATGGCAACAGAACTCTCCTGTTCCTATCCATAGATCTCAGCAAACTGCAGATATTTTTCAGATAAAATGCTGAAAACAGTATGTGAGAAATACAAATGTAAACTGTTAGGAACTGTAGAGAAGCAGTTAGCCATACAGTATGCCAGATTCAAATGTTGTAAAACACAAGCTAACTCCATATGTTTATTAAATACTTATGTGGACACAAATATGTACCAACCTCACCACTTACCCCAACTGTGAAGTGTCCCTCTCCACTGAGCTAACTTTTATTCTATTTGAATTGCTTCCACAAAGACATTTTACGTTCTACATTATCTAGCATCAATTTCCAGGGACACGCAGATGCTAAGCAGTGTATTTATAAAAACATTTGCAGAGCTATTTGTCCTGTGAAACTGCATGTGCACTCATTTTGTGCAAATGGGGGCAAAAAAATGAATGTTATTAGCCTATTTTCTCTCCACGTCGAATGTTCTTCATAAAGTGAATCAGAAAACTACCACAACATTAGATGGAGCTGATGACCATAGGAAATAAATATCGAATATACTTGAGTATAAGCAGACTTTTTCAGCACATTTTTATGCTGAAAAAGCCCCCCCTCGGCTTACACTCGAATGAGGGTCTAGAGTGGGGGTCTCGAGTGAGGGTGCAGCCTCACTGTGCCCATCTGCAGCTGTACCTTTGATAACCAAAACAGCGGGTGTCTCTCGCTGTGTCATGCAGTCTGTTTGTCGGCCGTCCACTGTAACAAAGCCCCGCCTCCTCCTCGTCCTTGATAGACGGAACACTGATACAATGCTGGGAAACTGAATCAGTGTTCCATCTATCATGGATGAGGAGGAGGCGGGGCTTTGTTACAGTGGACGTCCACCGAACAGACTGCATGACACAGCGGGAGAGACCCGCTGTTTTGGTTATCAAAGGTACAGCTGCAGATGGGCACAATGAGGCTGCAGATTGGCACAGTGAGGCTGCAAATGGCCACAGGGAGGCTGCAGATGGGCACTGATGATACAGGTGGGCACAGTGAGGCTGCAGATGGGCACAGTGAGGCTGCAGATGGGCACAGTAAGGCTGTAAATGGGCACAGTGAGGCTGCAAATGGGCACAGTGAGGCTGCAGATGGGCATTGTTTTCCCAGTAGCTGCTGCATTTCCCACCCTAGGCTTATACTCAAGTCAATATGTTTTCCCAGTTTTTTGTGGTAAAATTAGGTGCCTTGGCTAATATTTGGGTTGGCTTATACTCGAGTATATACGGTAATTAATTCTTAAAGTCAAAGGCAGGTCCATCCTTTTGTTGCAAACCTTGGACCGCAAAACCCTTTAACCTTGCCCAGAAGCCCTCCTCACAATGAAAAGGGCAGTGGGGGTCCAATCTGTAATTTCCAGGGGCTACAAAATAGACTTTTCTATCTTTGCACCCTCCTTGGTTCCTAACCTCTAGTCTGCCAGCTTTGCCTCAAAGATAAGCATATTTGTTCCCCACCCTGAGTCATGTTCGGGCACACGGAGTGGTAATCCCAGTTCTTGCAGAGGAAAGGTTCAAAGGGTTTCACTTGAACCTATTCTCAGCCCTTAAACCAAATGAGGCACTTGCCTCATTTTGGACCTAAAATCTGTAAGTAGCATGTCCCCAAATTCTGCATGAAGTCTGCAAGATCATCACTTCTCTCAGATCAGGGGAATTTCCCTTCCCACTTCACATTCCAATCTTTCCTGCCCAATAACACTTGATACATTTTGATGTGGGAGACCAACATTTTCAATATGTGACCCTGCCACTTGGACTCTCCTCTGCACCATAAGTGCATAAATGCTTGTTCCACTCCTCACCCTGCTAACATCTTAGGGGTTAACTGGACAACCTTTTGCTGAAAGATTCCTCAGCCATAATTCTGTTTTAAAACACAAACTTTCTGATGGCTTATCAACTTTAAGATGTCCGCCACTCCTCACCTGGAGTATTAGGGGATCATCTTGAACATGGGCCCAGGCCACAGTTTTCCTTCTTTAGGAAAAGATTGCTTCCTGAGGTCCAACTGTTGGACTCTCAGATCAACCAGGCCTTGTGGTGGCCTCCTTCAAGTTGGTTCCCTTTGCTCAGTTCAACTTAAGACCTTTACAGCTCAACATTTCCAAAATGTGGGACAAGCTGGTTCTTTCTCTCGATTTGGTATGGTGGACTTCCAACTCAGCCCTAGTATCTAGGAAATCATTCCTTTCCTCTCCCTGGAAGGTGGTAATAATGGATATAAGCCCAATGGGCTGTAGCAGGATCTGTCATTTCAACATGGATTCTAGTGATCCCCATCTTTTCAAATTGGCCCAAGAGAACTTGGTACACGACTATACACAGACACCTGGTGGATGATCCTTGCCTCTTCCAAACAGGACAGACATCCTGTCACAGGATAGTTTTAATCGCATGGCTGTTAAAACCCAGGTCCTAAAGGATAAGGGCATTGTTGACTCTGTTATTCCCACCTTGCACAAGGCAAGAAATTCTTCCTCTCGTAGGGTCTACCATTGCACCTGGAGGGCCTACCTTGGCTGGTGTGAGAGCAGGCACCTCAACCCCCAGATATATTCTGTTCCTTACATCCTGGCCTTCCACCAGTCTGGTCTAGACCAGCATCTTACTCCCAGTACTCCAAAGGGACAGGTTTCTGCTTTATCCATTCTATTTCCAGAAACCTTTGGATTCCCACTCTCTTGTCAAGACCTTTAAGAATGTACTCATGTTAATCCCCCATTCCAAACTCTGTGTCTCCCTAGGATCTGAATCACGTACTTTTAGTTCTTCAAAAACCATGCTTTGAATAATTTGGTATAGCTCTTTGGGGATCTCATGCCTATGGTGGCTTTTTTGGTGCCTATTACCTCCATCAGGCTTGTCGCAGAGTTGCCAGCTCTTTCTCGTAAACAGCCTTTTTAAGTCATACATACCGACAAGGTGGTCCTTAGACCCAGGAGACCCATGCCCTCCTTCCTCCCCAAGATAGTCTCTTTCTTTCAACTCAATGAGGATATGGTCTTCCTTTCCCTATATCTTGCCCGAAACACGTTTTCTGCAGTTTTCTATGTTGTTGCCCAGCCCTCAGTTTATTGTTTGGCTTTATCCCATGGTCTATGACTTCCTGTGCTGTGTTCTATACTGTATAATTACAATAATGGGACTTTTTGGCTTACCAGTAAATTCCATATCTTGGAGTACGTAAAAAGACACAGATCCTTCCTGTCTATTCCTTGTTTCTCCTTATTGCTTTCAACAAAACTGGAGCCCCACAGAGTTTGTGGGGTTATAGGAGGGTGCACTGAGGGCATTCCCAGCAAAACTTTTGCCAGTGTCCAATCACCTGAAGGTAGTGACATATGGCTCATGGTCTATGACTTTGTGTTCTGTACTGTACTTAGACTGAAGATTTTGAATTTACTAGTCAAAATTCCAATGTTTGTGGTCTCCTAGACCTAAACAAGCTTTTAACCTTTCAGTGTAGCTAGGGCCCCATTGCATGGAATCCTTTTTGTTTTCCCCAGAGTTCAGCTTTAAATCTATATGGTGGGATGGAATATGGTTTGTGACAGTGACTTTTTTATATTCCAAGTTTTGAGGAATAACACAGATCCTGCTGTGGATGTGTATGGAAAACTCTACTGCATCACAAACTAGATTACTAACAAAAGGGAAGGGGGGTAGACTGGTGCATTACAGCAATTCTGGAGGAAAAGCTGAAATACTGAGTATGAGCAAACAGGCTGTGCTTCCCGAAAGCATCTCAAGGATAATCTTTGTAGTTTTGTCCAGAATGTTCATTTAACGCAGAACTCCAGTCAAAAATAAAAATAAATAAATAAAGTCCTGGGTGTAATCCTTGACTCTGACCTCTCCTTCAGCCCCCATATCCAATCACTGGCTAAATCCTGCCGCCTTAACCTCCGCAACATCTCCAAAATTCGACCCTTCCTGACTAATGACACTACAAAACAACTTATTCACTCCTTGATTATTTCCCGCCTCGACTATTGCAACTCTCTCCTTAATGGCCTACCCTTAAGCAGGCTATCCCCCCTTCAGTCTATTATGAATGCTGCTGCTAGACTAATACACCTCACTAATCGATCCGTGACTGCTGCTCCTCTCTGCCAATCCCTTCACTGGCTTCCCCTACCCCACCGTGTAAAATTCAAAATGCTAACCATAACATACAAGGCCATTCACAACATCGCCCCCATCTACATCACCAACCTCATCTGCAGATATCGCCCAAATCGCCCCCTCCGCTCCTCCCAGGACCTCCTGCTCTCTAGCTCCCTTGTTACCTCCTCCCATGCTCGCCTTCAGGACTTCTCCAGAGCCTCTCCCATCCTCTGGAATTCCCTGCCCCAGTATGTCCGATCAGCCCCTACCCTGTCCACCTTTAGGAGATCCTTGAAAACTCATTTATTCAGGGAAGCCTATCCCACACCCACATAACTGTCCCTGAGCTACCCCCATCAAATCATTCTTTGCAGCGATTACCTTTTGTACCACCACCCCCTCCCTTTAGAATGTAAGCTCTACGAGCAGGGCCCTCCTGTACCTTTTGTATTGAACTGTACTGTAATTGTGTTGTCCCCCTTATACATTGTAAAGCGCTGAGTAAACTGTTGGCGCTATATAAATCTCGTATAATAATAATAATAATAATAAATACATCAGTAAAAGATATAGGTAAACAGGTAAACTGAAAGATGACAAAAACAGCTTTTGCTGCAATTTTCAGTTTCAAGCCAGAGATTTCTCCAACAATACGTTTTTCTGCCTCTAGATGTCCACAGTTTAATACCCAGCATCTTTTAACCCACTTCCTCTGAGCCCAGGTTGTCCTAGACCTGTCAGCACAGTGAGTATACAGGCATGAGGTTATCTCTCTGTTACTCTGCTTTCTCCTCCTATCAGTACATGAACTGTACGGCTTCTTGTACTGCTTTTTCCTCTCACACTCCAGACCTAATGCACAAGGACTGCAAGAGGCTGCTACCATGTCACATTCAGGCACTTGCACTGCGTGCATTTAAAAAATACATTTAAAGATGTATTAAGGCAGAACTTAACTCCCAAAGGGAAGTTAGTTCTGTTTAAACAATCCCCTCCCCAGGCAGAATTGTATGTTACTTATTGGCTTCACCTTCTGCTAACATTCTAGCCTAGGCCAAAATACTGTGTACCTTGTCCTGCAGCCTCTTGGGATACTTACATTACATCTCCCAGGAGGCTGCATGATTGAGCAAACAGAGTGGAAGGGGGTGGGCTGGAGGGCAAGTCAGAGGGAGAGCCCGGCCTGTCATCGGTAGCTGACTGCCTGCATCAGGAAGAGGCAGCCAGGAGAGGAGGACCAGGAAGGCGGTGCGGGACCAAGGTATGTCCCTGGAATAGCAGATCACAATGGGACAAAACTAGAATCGCTTAGCGAGAGGGAACAGTGGAAAATAAAAACAACATGGGGTGTGGAAGCTGAGTACACCTTCAAAGTGGTTCTGGGGCCTAAAGCGCCAGTGGAGGACCCCAGAAGAAGAGGATCAGGGCTGCTCTGTGCAATAGCATTGCATAGAGCAGGTATGTTATATTATTAGCCCTTCTAATACTTACCTGAGCCCCATCCCTATCCAGCGATGTTGCACAAGAGACTCGGCTGTTCAGGACTCTCCCTCCTTATTGGCTGAGATGGTAGCGAAGTGCCATTGACTCCAGTTGCTGTCAAAGTCAGCGAGCCAATGCGGAAAGAGAGGGCCTGGCTGCGGCTCCATGTCTGAATAGACACACAGAGCTGCGGCTTGGCTTGGGTGCCCCTATAGCAAGCTGCTTGCTGTGGGGGCACTCAACAGGAGGGAGGGGCCAAGATCACCGAAGAAGGACCAGAGAAGAGGAGAATCTGGGCTGCTCTGTGCAAAACCACTGCATAGAGCAGGTAAGTATAACATGTTTGTTATTTTTAACAAACAAAAAAACAAAGACTTTGGTATCACTTTAAAGGAGAAATACAGCCAATGCTCGTTTGGCTGTACTTCTACTGTGGATCACAGAAGTGCAGTTCATTCTGCACTCCTGTGACCAGTTTTCAGGGTGAAGCCCGCTGTCAGCTGACGTCACAGAGCCGGTCCAGTCTCAGGCTGGACCGGCTCTGTGACGTCACCAGCTCTCTGCTCAGGGAGCTCTGAGAACTGAGCGATCGGTGGTGTTTGATCGCTCGGCTCTCACTGTTAGAGCCAGCAGGGGACAGATATTGCATCCACCTGGGTATAGGTGTGAGCGGCCCATTGCATTAGGGTGTGCACCCCAAAAACACACATGCCTTTCTCTGCAGCTGAGACAGTGAATGAATGGGAAGTGCTCTGTACTGAGCCGCTTCCTGCTCATTCATAAACTGAAGAATAATGAACACTTATGCTGGCCATACACTATGTGAAAAATCTGCCGAAATTCGGTCATTTATACAGTTCATTCGTTTTTTGGCCAGTTAATGGGCACAAAATCGATAATCGTTGGGACGTTTTTGAGCCGAAAAAACGATGGACAAGTTTGGAAAATTTTCTGCCGCGCGAACAATAAATTGAAAGGTTAATGTATTTCCCGTCCAAACTGTTTGCACTAGGCATATGTAAAAAAAATGAACAAAAAACGGATTAATTTATGTCCATTGAACGATTTATCGGTCATTACAGGATGGCACTATCGTTTGCTCTCACGGCCGAATTTTCGTTTTTCGAAAATGGGTTTTTTGTATGGTGTATGGCTATGCTAGGCTTCAGCTATGAATGAACACAGTGAGTGAGTGTGCTCACTGTGTTCATTTAGAAAAGGAAGGGAACCGGTAAATTACATATTGACTAGCTCCTTCCCCTGCTCTCCATCCTGAAACATCAACAGCCGGGGGGGGGGGGGGGTGAGCCAGCAGCGCTGCGGAGAGCACAACACAGGGGGAGGCCCGGGCAGTAGGGTAAGTCGGCACTGATTAGGGTGTGCCCAGGCACACCCCCTGTGCACGCCTATGCACCTAGGTAAGTATCATTCTGAGAAAAATAGAAAATTATATCTGCCTAGCGTCCAGCTTTAAAGTGCAACTTTCCCTTCACTCCAGCAATGCGGTGTCCACAAGCTTTCCCACTGGCCATTGACATCTTCGGCCGGTCTTCTTCTGGGTTCAGATCTTCAGCCTTCTTGATTGGTGGGGCCAGGATGATGCAACTCCCACCTCTCATGGGAGTTCATTTATCTCAGCAGATGCCAAAATTGTATACGGAAAACAAGCAGGTAAGAATACTTTCATACAGAAGAGACATATTATGAAAGTATTCTAACGCCTAACAAACAACTCCATTTTTATCGTTCCCATCTCCTCATATTCTTGAAGTGGAACTTTACTTACAAAATAAATATTGGTGATCAGGCAGGCTTTTTATTGCAGAAGAGACATTTGGGTTAATTTACTAAAACTGGAGAGTGCAAAATCTGGTGCAGCTCTGCATAGAAACCAATCAGCTTCCAGGTTTTATTGTCAAAGCTTAATTAAACAAACAGAAGTTAAAAGCTGATTGGCTACCATGCACAGCTGCACCAGATTTTGCACTTTCCAGTTATAGTAAATCAACCCCCATTATGTCTCTTCTGCAATAAAAAGCCTGCCTGACCACAAATATTTATTTTGTAAGTAAAGTTCTACTTTAAGTATATGAGGAGATGGGAACAATTAAAATGGAGTTGTTTGTTAGGTGTCAGGATCTATTAGTTACTCATCAGTGCAGTTTGTTCATCGAATAACCTAATGTTTATTCAATGTCACTAAACTGCGCTAGATTGTGTCAAGATCATTCACCAAACTAAATGGACACAAATCAACCTGATGAGTAATGAAATTTGAAATCTGCTTTGTAAATAGCACTACTTGTTAAGCTGATGTTGATGTAAACCGTGCACCCGATGAATACATGTTTTTAAATGTACAGCGTTGTCATCTCCTGGCTACCTCTCTGTACAGCAACGGTGTCAGCTGCAACAAATGATGTTGTCATGGCTCTGCTGACAGTAGACTTTGTGGAGGTGCTGATGTGCCCTGGGGAACACTGCGGTAAAATCATTCAGCCATTACCGCCTTTACACCAAAAATCCGTCAATACAGAGGGATCAGAGGTGAAAAGCAAATGAGATCAGCAACTTAAAAGGCGCTATAGAGGATCCAAATCGTGGTAAAACTACAGGAAGAGGAGTACTTGGCTTTTCTATCAAACCCCTATCCAAACAATATGTCAGGCATTTACATACGTAATATACATTGCGGTTTGCAAGTGGTTTTGCCGGGATTATGGCTAAAGATATCAGCCATAACCCCAGTATCTTTTTGTTTTGCAGCTGGCGCAGTGGCGGCCCGTCCACTAGGGGCGCACGGGCGCTGCCCCCTCTGTCCATGCGTCCGGCCTCCTGATCCACATACAGGGTGCCAGATGCATGGATTCCAATGGGGGTTGGTTTTTTTTTTTTTTTTTTTTTTGAAGCATGTGATTATAGCCAGAGGCTCTAATAGGCTTCAAAATAGGGTGGGCTTGGGGCTCAGAGCACTGCGCTCCGAGCCCATGCAGTTGTGTGACTGTAGTAAATAAATATTCGCTATTTTCACACTGATCCTCCTCCCGGCCAATCAGGAAGCGGGTCATGAGACCTGTCACTCAATTGGCTGAAAGGACAATCGATCCTATTCGACTTCTAGGAGGAGGAAGGAGGAAGCCACCATGATCCACAGAAGGAGGAAGGATGTCAGCTGCCGCCAACCCACCCGTTGGACATGCTGCCTGCCCTACCTAGATGGGGTAAGTGCGATGCTTTGATGTCTTGGGCTTACCGTTTCTGCCAGTTCGCCCAAGAAATGATGCAACCAATGTGGTCGGCTGTTGCCATAGGAGATCAAAGAGTAGATACTCCTTGATCGCCTCTATGGCCTTGGAGGACTGAAGCAACGTCACTTCCGGTCGGGGCTGGAAGTAAATAATAATTTTTTTTATTTATTTTTTTTAAAAGCAAAAGATCAATTTTTTTTTTCTTTTTTTTGATCTTTTGCTTTTAAAGGTAAAGAAGAGATTTGGGGTCTTTTTGACCCCAGATCTCTCCATTAAGAGGACCTGTCATCCTTATTTATATTACAAGGGATGTTCACAAGGAATAGGAATAAAAGTGATAAAAAAAAATAAAGGGACAGTGAAAAAAAAACTAAAACGTAAAATAAAAAAAATTTTTTTTTTTAAAGCGCCTCCATCCCTCCGTGTTTACACGCAGAAGTGAACGCATATGTAAGTCACGCATGCATATGGAAACGGTATGTACACCACACATGTGAGGTATCACCACGAACGTTAGAGCAAGAGCGATAATTCTAGCACTAGACCTCCTCTGTAACTCTAAACAGGTAACCTGTAAAGTGTTGCATATGGAGATTTTTAAGTACCTATGTTTGTCGCCAATCCACGCGCGTGCACAATTTTAAAGTGAGACATGTTAGGTATCTATTTACTCGGCGTAACATCATCTTTCACATTATACAAAAAAATTGGGGTAAATATTTTTTTTTTTTTTATTCATTAAAGTGGAAGTTCAGACAAAACCTAACTAACGCTAAACCTGCTCTCTGCCACATTCTTAACCTAATTTATCTAACCTTGTAAAGCAAAAATTGCTATACTTACCTTTTCTCCAGCTGATCCGGACCGTTCCCAACATCCGCTGCCAGCAGTGGCTTCAGTTTGCAGGTGGGTGCAGGAGAGGCAGCCGACAACAGAAGCCCCATAATAAGTCTATTGGTGACGTCACTTCCCAGCTATTTCACAATGGTTGTCGGTCCTCTCCTGCCCGTCAAATGCTGCCACTGTGCCATCAAATGCTGCCACTGTGCCCATGAAATGCTCCCACTGTGCCCATCGAATGCTGCCACTGGACCCCCCCCCCCGCCCGCCATCTGCCCGCCACTTACCCTGTCTCGGTGAGGCAGGGGGTGACAGCTGCGGGCAGTGTCCTCCATGTCCTCGATTTCTTCTCCTGTCTTCTCCTCCCGTCCTCTCCTATGATTAGATGCCTGATAGGCGTCCAATCACAGCGCTTGTTGTTTCAGCCAATCAGGTGACAGGTAACAGACCCGAGCACCTGATTGGCGGAGAGGCGGTTCAGTGTTAGGAAAGCGAATATTCACTTGCTTTTCTAACACATCTGGGTGAACTGTGAGTGCCAGGTATGGCGATCGCTGTTTACCTTTTTTGTCGCCTATGGCTCTAATCAGGTGCTTCAAAAACACCCGCCGCTGTTGTAATTCAGGCGCCCGGCACCCGGAAAGGGGCCGGGCGCCTGAATAGGGGGTGGCAGCGGCGGCCATGGATAGATAGATCTATTGGTGATAAAGGGGGTGGCTGGAGAGAGTGGGCGGCACACGTGCGCCCTTATGGACGCACAGCCACTGCTTGTATTATGTCCTCATTCTCTGACCATCTCTTGTAATATGTCAACGGTCTCTGTCCTTCTTTTGTATCATGTCCACAGTCTCTGCCCATCTCTTGTTTTATGTATGCAATCTATGACCATCTCCTTTATTATGTCCACAGTCTCTGAATATCTTTTGTATTATGTCATCATTCTTTGACCATATCTTGTAATATGTCCACAATCTCTGACCATCTTGTGTGTCATGTCCACAGTCTCTGTCCTTCTCTTGTATCATGTCTGCAGTCTCTGACCATCTCTTGTATTATGTCTGCAATCTCTGACCATCTCCCATATCATGCCTATAGTATTTGACTCTATTCTGTTGTGTCTGCTGTCTCTAATTATGAACATTCACTAAATTTTATGCGTGGCCCTGTGATGATGTAAGTTCTCCATTTCAAGAAATTGACCACCACTGACCAACAGTATAGAACAGTAACGATTCTAAATGTAACACATATTACTTGTCCTTTTTTTGCAATCAAGAGATGATCAGGCACATCCTGTTGAGTGCACAAACCATTCACTTCAGGAGCTTGCAGTCCAATGTCCATATTAACAGCAAGTCAATCTCTTAGAAAAGTGACACAAGAAGCTCTCCTCATTGGAGGAGAGTACACTGAGTTCCCAGCATAGCTAGAGAAGTGACCACGCTGTGCTCTCCTGCTTAGTGTGGTGAGTATTTAATAGGAAAGCAAGTGGACTAGCAGGGACAGCAGGGATTTCACACAAAGGAAGCAATACAAATTGAACAGGATACTTTCTCATACAAGTACATGGTACAGCAGGCACATATCAGGAATATGAAGTATTGGGGTAACAAAAGCTTTAATTGAACAAGCTGAAGTTAGAAGCTGATTGGCTGTCATGCACAGCTGCACCAGAGTTTGCAAATCTCTTTTTGGACTTTTGAATGTTTGCAGACATGGCAAATCATGATTGGCTGCAGATCAACATGAATGGGAATTTTTTAATAACATTATATTACAAAAGGCCTTGTGTAACAATAATGTCATATCCCAATTTATCAAAAGTGGTGTTTTCTTTTAAATCACTCAACTGACACATAGTTACTGTTGACAATGTTGTGTTTTACTTCTAGTGACAAACACAAGCTACCCACACACTGATTTATAATTTAATTCTCTCCTACACAAGCACAGTGCCCTCCCACACAGTAATAACCTTGTCTACATGGCAAGCAATAACATCAGCCTATCCGTTTTGAACTCCCACTCACCAATTTGCTCCAATTTAATACCAAATGCACATCTTTCCTATTACCTGAGTTGGAGAATTCCACCCACTGGACATACTGACATTTGCATCAAGACAAAACATTGCACTTTGCTGAAATAAACAATTTAATGTGCGAATATGTCTTTTCTGATGATATTCCAAAATCCCATGTATCGGTCTCCCCGACCTCCAGAGGCCTAGTGGTGACCCCCAGAATCAGCGAGAGCTGAGATTCCTCCTCAGGGTGTAGTTTACTAGGCATGGTGGGTGTTGTGCAAGGTGGAAAGATCGACGCCACTCACTTTTAAAAATGAATAAAGAGAGTTTTATTTCTCTTAACAGGAACAGGGGGGAGAGAGGGGTAGGGCACAGGACACCCTTAGGCAAATGCAATAGACTCCTTGTACAAAAATAGAACTAGGCAGACAGCAATACAGATAAAGGGCCTTTAAGCTGAATGCAGCGATCTGTATATTGTAGCAACTGCTGTCTCCTATGTCAACAACTTCACTCACAGTATCCCACTGCGGGGGGGGGGGGGGAAGCTGCCTAGGGACCCTGATGTAAGAAGGGGGGGGGGGGGGTTCTGAGGATCCTGATATAAGAGGGGCTCTCTGGGGACCTGGATGTAAGAAAGGGGGCCCTGGGGACCCTGATGTAAGGGGAGGCTCTCTAGGGACCCTGATGTAAGGGGGGCTCTCTGGGGACCCTGATGTAAGGGGGGGGCTCTCTGGGGACCTGCATGTAAGGAAGGGGCCTCTCTGGGGACCCTGATGTAAGGGGAGGCTGTTTGGGGACCCTGATGTAAGGGGGGCTCTCTGGGGACCCTGATGTAAGGGGGGCTCTCTGGGTACCCTGATGTAAGCAGGGGCTCTCTAGGGACCCTGATGTAAGGAGGGGCTCTCTGAGGACCCTGATGTCCGGGAAGGCTCTCTGGGGACCCTGATGTAATAAGGCACTCTCTGGGGACCCTGATGTAAGGGGGGGCTCTCTGGGGACCCTGATGTAAGTGGGGGGCTCTCTGGGGAGCCTGATGTAAGGGGAGGCTCTCTGGAGACCCTGATGTATGGGGAGGCTCTCTGGGGACCCTGATGTAATGAGGGGGGCTCTGGGGACCCTGATGTAAGTGGGGGATCTCTAGGGAACCTGATGTAAAGGGGGATCCTCACTCAAATATGTAACAATATTTTATGTATATATAGCTATATATATTATACATAAAAAAATATTGTTACATATTTTATGTATAATATATATATATCTATGTATATGTATATTTTATGTATAATATATATATCCCAAGCGTATGACTTTCTTTACTTCGCTGATTCTAGATTCTAGTTACGCCTCTGATAAGAGTGGTTGACCCTTCTTCTTCAACTTCTTCTCCTAAGCCTCCTGACAATGATCAGGCTCCCCTTGGGCTGAGCCCCTTTACACGTGGCTAGGCCTCAGGTTTCAGGCCTACAACTCTGCTGCTGCTCCACACACACCCACACAGGCCAGAGCCCGGGTGAAAAGAACCCCGATCACCTGACTCTCTCCCAATAAATAGACTATCCCAGCAGCCTCAGTGGCAAAATAAACTCCTGCTGATTGGCTGAGAAAGCATGTTCACTCATAACCTGAAATTAACTGTAATCTATCATACTAATGCCAAAGGTAACAGTGCCACCTATTGACAAAAGAGAGAATCACAGTTCCATTCAAGCTTAGGAGAAAACCAGTTGATCAAACTACAAATTAGGCAGGCTAGTTACCACCTGGCACAACTAAATTTACTAGCCGCCCTTTTTAGGACAAGGGTGCTACACACACTATACATATCTCTCAGAAACTAGATTTTCCTTTGCAGTTATCTCGTTTTAATCCCCATGTTATTTCACTTCTCCAGCTTCATTGTCCAAAATGTAACATGAGTTGCAACAGGAAAAGAGAATGCCTTCCTTATCATGGTTGTGACAGATGGCCAGACCATAAAATTCTGGTATATTGGAGTCCCCGAGAGATATAAAACTCTTAAAACGTGATTATTGGAAGGATTGACTTAACATTTCCAAAAATATTTCTGGATTATTGTCACAAACCACATTTCAGAACAGAAGATGAGAAATGTATAAGAAGCTCCCCTTAGTGAATGCTGAAGGTCAAAATATTTAGTAGATCCAGAGTAGGGATACGCAAATGTATCTGAGTTCGGTATTTAAAATAGATATTTTGCAAATCTTGCCCAAAGTTCACAAACTTTGCAGTAAACTCTGTTAAAGTCGATTGAAGCAAATGTTTGTGATAAGGGAACTTTGCAAATTCTGGGCATTCTTCCCAAACCAATGGTAGCATCGAACCTAAACCTGAGCCCTCCTCCATATTTATATGGAATATTTTTTAATGTACTCTTTTTTTCACCTTGCATGTCTTTAGTTTAGCCTCACTGCTTCCACCTCTTGGAATTCCATGCTGGTCAATGAGACAGCACAGCACATCACATTATGGGAGTAATAAAGAGGCTTAGAGGGTGGACTTGATAAGAGCAAACCTCAGCTGACTAAATCTCTGAACCTGTTGTTTGTTTTGACATGCAGTTCTCATTAAAGATAACCTGTGCTTATGCATTTTGTCATCATATGATTGGTTTGAGGCCTTCAACCATTAGGCCATTGGGTGTAGATGGCCTACCCAGGGCCTCTGATAGGGTCGTACACGTGGTCCTCCCATACCAGGCAGCCAGCAGATGCTCTTTCAGGTTAAGCAGCTTATCCCCGGACAAGTGGGGTTGGTGGTCGGGGTCTGGGGTGTTGTTGCCTCCTCTCCTCTTCGAACAAATATCTGTTTCACTTTGGTTGAAGCTGCTGAAGATGTGGTGATGCTGAAAAGGAAAAGCAGAGATAGCAGGGGGACAGGTTTTTGACCTGAAGCCATGCAGTAAGTGACTGATGGGGAGAGGCTCCCCCAAAGGAATTAGTTCTATCTGTCCTGCTATGGGCCTGGGGCCACTGCACACAAACAGATGGCTGGGGAACTTCTCTTGCATTATACTCTTGGCTAGATACTTCTGAATTACTGCCCTGCCACTACATACTGCCCTATCATTACATACTGCTCACTTCTGTAGCCTGGTCACTACATACTGCTCACTGCCCTACCACTACATACTGCTACTTACTGACCTGCCACAACATTATGCTTACTGACTGCCCTGCCACTAAATACTGCTCACTTTCTTGCTTACCACTACATACTGCTCACTACCCTGCCCTGCCGCTACTTATTGCTCATTGCTCTGCCACTACATACTGCTTACTAACTAACTGCTTTGCTACTACATAATGCTCACTGATCTGCCACTACATATTTCTCGCTCTCCTACCACTACATACTGCTCACTGCCCTGCCTTACATAGTGCTTACTGCCCTGCCACTACATACTGCTCACTGCCCCACCTTACATAGTCTTCACTGCCCTGCCACTACATAGTGCTTGCTCCCCTACTACTACATACTGCTCCCTGCCTTGCCTTAAATAGTGCTCACTGCCCTGCCACTACATACTGCTCGTTCTCCTACTACTACATACTGCTCACTGCCCTGCCTTACATAGTGCTCACTGCTCTGCCACCACATTCTGCTCCCTCTCCTACTACTACATACTGCTCACTGCCCTGCCTTACATAGTGCTCACTGCCCTGCCACTACATACTGCTTGCTCTCCTACCACTACATACCACTTGCTCTCCTACTACATAGTGTTCACTGCCCTGCCACTACATACTGCTCATTGCCCTACTAATACATTTTTCTCATTGCCCTGCCCTACCACTGCATAATGCTCACTGCCCTGTCCTGCCACTGCATACTTCTTACTGTATTGCCCTGCCATTACATACTACTCTCTGCCCTACCACTACATACTGCACGCTGCCATGCCTTACCACTACATACTGCTCACTGTCTTACCACTGCTTACCACTTACTGCCCTGCCACTGCTTACTGTTCACCGTCCTGCCACTGAATACTACTCACTGTCCTGCCCTGCTACTACATACTGCTCACTGCCTGCAGCTACATGCTGCTCATTGCCTGCAGCTACATACCGCTCACAGACTCTCACTGGACTGCCCAGTCTCTACATAGCCTCACTGACCTTCCCTACCTTTACACACTAGTACCAACAGTCACAATGAAAGGGAAGGGGTCTGTAAGGGATGCTGTATGGGGCAGACATTGCTTACCACTACATAATGCTTACTACCCTGCCCTTCCCCTACTTATTACTCATTGCTCTGCCACTACATACTGCTTACTAACCAACTGCCTTGCTACTACATATTTCTCCCTGCCCCGCCACTACATATTTCTTGCTCTCCTACCACTACATACTACTCACTGCCCTGCCTTACATAGTGCTCACTGCCCTGCCACTACATACTGCTCGCTCTCCTACTATTACATACTGCTCACTGCCCTGCCTTACATAGTGCTAACTGCCCTGCCACTACATAGTGCTCGCTCTATTACTACTGCATACTGATCACTGCCCCGCCTTACATAGTGCTCACTGCCACTACATTCTGCTCCCTCTACTACTACTATATAGTGCTCACTGCCCTGCCACTACATACTGCTCGCTCTCCTACCACTACATACCACTTGCTTTACTACTACTACATAGTGCTCACTGCCCTGCCATTACATATTGCTCATTGCCCTACCACTACATATTTCTCACTGCCGTGCCCTGCCCTACCACTGCCCTGTCCTACCAATGCATACTTCTTACTATATTGCCGTGCCATTACATAATACTCCCTGCCCTACCACTACATACTGCTCGCTGCCATGCCTTACCACTACATACTGCTCACTGTCTTACCACTGCTTACCACTTACTGCCCTGCCACTGCTTATTATTCAGTATCCTGTCACTGAATACTGCTCACTGTCCTGCCCTGCTACTACATACTGCTCACTGCCTGCAGCTACATACTGCTCACAGGCTGCCCTGTCACTACATAATTCTCACTGCACTGTCCAATCTTTATATATGCCTCACTGACCTGCCCTACCTTTACACACTAGTACCAACAGTCACAGCGAATGGGAAGGGGTCTGTAAGGTATGCTGTATGGGGCAGCCCTGGGCCCACCATTAGAACTAAAAGTTATAGTTCAGAACATATGACTATTAATGAGGTTCATGCTCATGGAAGGTTACCCTACTCCATGAATGAGGTGGTGATAATTGTCCTTCCCAAGCCAGGTAAAATCTGTTTACACCCTGAACTATACTGTCCAATTTCCCTCCTTACCTCAGATATAAAAAGGAATTGATAACATTTTGACCAGTTGCCTATCCAAATGCGTTCATAAGGTTATACAATTTGGAGTTATCCCATTTCGATACACTGACGCAAATATCAGATGTCTATATCTGAACTTACAAACCTCTCCTGTCAATATTGGGAATAGAGCTATTCAGTTATTAGATGTTGCTAACACTTTTGACAGTGCAGCATGGGAATACTTACAGCCAGTGTTGGTCAAGTTTGACTTTGAATTGCCTAGTTTGTGACACGTTAACTTTAAAGTGGAGTTCCACCCACTTTTACAACTCTTCAGCATCCCTCACTAAACTGTGCACTGTAAACGAATTATATATTTTTACATTTTTTTTCTCAGCACCTACTGTATATCTGCTGTATTCATTTTTCACTTCTTCCTCCCTGGCGGTGGCCCATCGCATCATTTCCTGTTTGCAATGCCTTCTGGGAAGGGGTGGCAACTTCCTCTGACACTGCCGTTGCTATGGAAACCTGACCTGAAACCTATTACACTGCTTGTGCTGCACTGAGCATGTGCGAGATCTGCAAGGATGAGATCCAGGAAGAAATACAGTCTGGCTTCAGATGCCCACACTTAAGATGGCCACGGCCTGCTGTAAGTTTATAAAATAACAAACTACTGCTATAAACAAACAGAACAGAACTTAGTTTACAGACTAACTTTACTAGAATACATTAAGCTTGTGTATTATAGGGGTATTTTTATTTATAAAGTATAATTTTGGCCAGAACACCACTTTAACCGCTTCAATACTGGGCCAATTCTGACACTTTGCTCCTACATGTAAAAATCATCGTTTTTTTGCTAGAAATTTACATAGAACCCCCAAACATTATATATGTTTTTTTAGCAAAGATCCTAGAGAATACAATGGCGGTTGTTGCAACTTTTTATCTCACACAGTATTTGCGCAGGAATTTTTCGAACGCGTTTTTTTTTTGGGAAAAAACTGTTTTGTGTTTAAAAAAAAAACAAAACAGTAAAGTTAGCCCAATGTTTTTGCATTTTGTGAAAGATGAAGTTACGCCGAGTAAATAGATACCTAACATGTCACGCTTCAAAATTGCACACGCTCGTGGAATGGCGCCAATGTTCGGTACTTAAAAATCCCCATAGGCGACGCTTGAAATTTTTTTACTGGTTACATGTTTTGAGTTACAGAGGAGGTCTAGGGCCAAAATTATTGCTCTCGCTCCAACGTTCGCGGCGATACCTCACATGTATGGTTTGAACACCGTTTTCATATGTGGGCGGGACTTACGTATGCGTTCCCTTCTGCGTGCGAGCACACGGGGACAGCGGCGCTTTAAAAAAAATTTTTTTTTTTTTTAATTGTTAATTATATTTTATCTTTTTTATTTTGACACTTTTTTGAAAAAAAAATAAGACCCCATATCTCACCACTAGGCTGGGAAGCCTGAAATAAAAAAAAATAATAAAACGATCGCCGCTTACCAGCCGAAGCGGCGCCGTTTTTTTGAATGGAGAGGCCGGGCGTGACGTCATAACATCGCGCCCGGCCTCCGACGATCATAGATTCTCCGGGGACCATCTGGTCCGCCGGAAATCTCTATGATCTACATCCGGCGCCGGCGGATCTACTCTCCGCCTCACCGATCGTAACGATGAGTCGGAGCAAGCACCGGAGGGCGGCGGGAGGGGGGGGCGTCCCCTCTCGCCTCCCATAGGAACGATCAAGCGGCGGAACAGCCGCTATGATCGTTCCTATGGTGTAGAGATTCGCCGTCTGAAACCGGCAATATCTGAAGGATGTCTGTAACTACAGGCATCATTCAGATATACCTGCTCAAAGCCAAGGACGTCATATGACGTCCGTGGTATTGAAGTGGTTAAGGAAAGATTTTAGGGCAACGATGGACATGTAACAGGAGTCGTGTAACCATGCAAAATTTTTTAGCTAGTGTGTTTTTAGTTCTCAATAAAAAATGCTTGCTCCCAGACCTTCTGCGAGTGCCTGTTGTTTACTGGACTTGGTCGTTAATGTTACATTATTTGTTTCCACCACATATTTGGGCTTAGTTATTAAAACAAATTCAGAAATAAAGGGTACTCTTGTTGCAAATCCTAAGGCCCCTTTCACACTTATACGACTTTGTACTGCAAAATCGCATGACAAGTCATTCTCCATGATTGGCACGACTTTAAGACCCCTTTCACACTTGTGCGATTTTACTGCGATTTTGCGGCCGCAATTTTACAGCGATTTGGGATTAGTACTACTTTGTACGACTTTAATGGGTTGGGGTTTACAAATGCTTTGACCCTCAGCTTGTGCTTACAGCTTGTGCTTACAAAGTCGTACTGAAATCGTGTCTATATTATTCAGGTACGATTTGCATGCTACTTGAGGGTTAAACATTGAGGTCTATGGACATCTCGCATGGAAGTTGGACCAAAGTAGTGCAGGGAATACTTTGAAGTCCACACGACTTAAAGTCATGCCAATATGAATGGTAGTCATTGAAAATCATGGAGAATGACTTGTCATGCAATTTTGCCGTATAAGTGTGAAAGGGGCCTAAGTCGCGCCGACTTCAAAGTAGTCCCTGCACTACTTTGGTCCAACTTCCATGCGAGTTGATGTCCATAGACCTCAATGTTAACCTCCCTGGCGGTATGATTATTTCGGATTTTAGGTGCTGAAAGCGGTACAATTATTTTGCATGGAAATTTGGCGTTTTATATTGTAGGCCTGCAATTCTTAACAATAACACACTTAAATCTGTCCACCAAGAGTCTAGTAGATATCCCGGGTATGATGAAGTTTGAAACACAAAAACATAAATTAGAATATAATAAATAAATCTAAATAATTAAAAAAAAAAATATATAATAATAATAAAATAAATTTCCCCACGATTCACTATCGCTCAATTCTGCAAGTGTTCTAATTTACTATCGCTGTTTTCTAGCTGATCTAAAGCCACTTTTGACATAAAGGGACACTTTTTGGTTGCTATGGACAATCTCCAATTTCCAGGCAGAAAGAACAGTATATATAATATAAGACTGCATGCAGGGCACTGGATAAAGCACTGGGGACAAAAAGGATGTGAAATTATTTCATACAGTACTGTAATCTGTAAGATTACAGTACTGTATGTGTTATGATTTTTACATATTTTTGAATTTGCCGCAAGGCTCCGCCCCCGTGCGTCGCGACACTTGCAGGGAACGGAGCCTGGCACAGAGAGGCTTCGGAGGAGACAGAGCCCGCAGACACAGCGGGGGACATCGCAGGATCCTGGGGACAAGGTAAGTATACCGCACCAGGATCCTGCAATGTAATCCCGAGTGTGGCTCGGGGTTACCGCTAATGGGACTGAAATTTAACCCCGAGCCACACTCAGGATTACCGTCAGGGAGGTTAAACCCTCAAGTAGCATGCAAATCGTACCTGAATAATATAGACACGATTTCAGTACGACTTTGTAAGCACAAGCTGTAAGCACAAGCAGCTTTTGTAAACCCCAACTCTGTAAAGTCGTACAAAGTAGTACTGATCACAAATCGCGGCAAAATCGCGGTAAAATCGCGCAACTTTGAAGTTGCAGAAGTGTAAAAGGGGCTTTACTCCATTATATTCCCTCATACAGTACTTTCTTTAGCTGTTTTGCAGTTTCCAGTGATGAAGAGGTACAGTATATAACAGCTGCAATGCATACCTAGAAACAAAGTAGTGCATAATATATATTCTAAAAATTAGAAAAAAGGTATGGTCCCGATAGGATGGTCTGTGCGCTCTCTTTTTTTTTTTTATTCAAGGGCTTAGTGTCATAAAAACAGCATGCCTTTAAAAAAATAATAGATTTTTCCCTGCAGCAGTTTCCTTGGGTTATATCCATCTGTGGATAGAATGCCAGGATCTGAGGAATGCCGATAACCCTGGTGCCTTCCCTTGAGCATATTTGTTAGTCTTTGAGGCTACCCTATGGCATATCGTCTGTCTGAGTCCAACACATAAAATATTTACTTGCTCACCATACTGACATAGGCTACCCACACCCATACATTTTTAAAATTGTAAATTAAATGGAATCTTCTTCTGAACTTAAGGCATCCCCTCTCTCTAGATAGACATTTTTTGAAATGTAAACTTCTCATAGTAAAAAATTATTTAGGCAGGCATTATAGGGTAGTTTGTCTCAAATATCTAAAATGTTTATGTGGCTGCTTTATATGTTAGAATAGTAGTTTGGTTGATACCTTGTAGATATTAAATATAAATATACATTTTTTCAATCGGATAAAATAATCATATTTTTGTTAAAAAAGCAATGGCATATGTGCTGGCCAAGATGTGGGTAATATGTACTGTACATTATCGCAAAATACTGCATAAGTTCTGTTTAACAATATAATTTGCCTGTTTTAGCAGTGTTTTCATCTATCAAGTAATTGTACATACTGGGGTTGCACCAATACAGATAGTGGTATCGGTATGCCGATACTAAGCATTTGCATGTTCTCGTGCAAATGCTCCGATACTAAAACCGATACCTTCCGGGCCGGTTTGCAGTGCGATTTTAGGTGCAATTCTCGTGAATTGTAGTGTATGATATTAGAAATGGCACCTGAACCGGACTGAAACCGCACAGTACTCTTTAAAATCGCATTGCAAACAAGCTGTAAAAGCTCACTAAAACACACATGAAAACTGATGTGAAAGTGATCTGAAACTGATGTCTCTGCAAGTGAAATCTGTGCGGTATTCCCTTTAGTTTTCATGTATGTATGGTGTGAACAAGTCCTAAAAAAACTGTCACATGACACGGAAAGTAGGTATTGGTAATTGGTATTGGCGAGTACTTGACAAAAAGCTCCTGCTTCTGCAACGCTTTGTGGATCTCTTTTCATCGCTCACCTACAATGACTTGGTCATGTCTGGCCACCTATGACCCTCTTTAGCATCAAATGCTTGGGTTTGGGACTGGACTGTGTGAGGTCATGCTTGACTTTGAGTCTAGTGTTTCTATGGGGGATTTCTTGATAACCCCAGAAGGGACTAATGGCTGTAATCTTGATTCTGGGTCCCCTACCATAATGGGGTCGCCCTCATAGGAGTCTTACATACGCTTGACCTCCCATGTGTACATAAGACCCCTATTACCCACTTGTCAGTTTGTGCACAAAAATGGCACAATCTGCTTGCAGAGGCATTAGAGCCATCTACGATTCTATAATTCTGCTCCAGTTGGAGACCCACCTCTAAATGTGCACGAGGCTCCTATAATGATCACTGATTTAGATTACGAGTTCCCACAGCTGAGTGCTGAAGTGACTGCATTTCAGCAAATTCCATATGACTCAGCTTTATGGGAAGGTTTTAATAATATGATTGATGCAGTACTTTCCATTCTGCAGTCGGAGGATGTGCCCGCTGTTTTAATGCATAGGGTCTTTTAGAGCTCTTTTGGCTGCAAAGACCTTCTCAATATATTCAGCAGGTTAGACATTCCTCCATGAGCACTGGAAACAACCTATGGAATACTGACTCCCCCCTGACAGGGTGAATGAGCTTTTTTCCCTTTGAACTGGAATTTACTGATAAGTGGTTTCTTTCCATTGTAAATACTCCAGTTTTCCAACTTACCAAGCAAACCACCAAACAGGTTGATGATGTTCTAACCTTCGCTGACTGACAGTTGTCTATCTTCTGTTGACGCTGACTCAGATTTGTGAATCAGTGTTATTGTAGATCAAATCAACATCTCAAAAACAAAGCATCACGTTCTAAAGCTTTTGGAAAAAACATGTTTTGTGCCCTGCGTTTCAGCTGCCATGGTCTCTTTCAAACATCTAAGCTTGTGTCTGGCATGGGCATATTTTCTGTTCATATATCTAGGTCGCTTTGGTTTTGTGTCTGGCACATGAAGCAGCTGAGGAACACTTGGTTTACTTGCCCATTAAAAGTATGTGTCTCTGCCCATGACGATGTTATTCCCAAGTTTGGGACTATCCTCAAGTCCCAAGATACTCCCGTTCCCCTGATGACGTGTATTGATGCAAAATGCACTGGAGGAGCCTGACTTGTGACATCATCACGTCTGCCGAGGCTTCGCTGGTGTGGTGTTTGTATTGCATGCTGATTTGATTTTTAAATTCTAGGTGCCTGTCTCTATTTTAAGTAAATGCTGTAGTAACAATTTTACACTATGTGCAGCCTTTGTTCCTTTTTCCAAATACGGTCCATGATGATATATGGTCTGGTATAACTACTTAGGGAGCCATCTGAGTTACAATTGATGGTGGTCTGATGGCGGTCTGATGTATACTATCCCTGAATACCTGGAATCATTTGATAACAACATGCGTTATTGATCTCTGTTATAAGGGATCAATGTAATCCAGTAAGAGGCTCATATTTGTGCTGGAGGGCACAAGGTGTTCACATCTTTTTTTTCAAGAAGTGTTCACTTCATTGATGGAAAGCAGGATTCTTTCATGCAGTTATTCGGTTGATGGACTCACTGTTTCATAACGTTTGATTCCTAGCCTCGTCTATATTGATCTTCTGGAGATTTTTTCACACATTTTTATACTATTTGTGATTTGTTTGGATGCGCTTACAACGGGCAAAACAGTATTGAACACAACACCACTTTTCTAGGTAAATACGTTTCTAAAGGTGCTATTGACATGAAATGTTTGCCATATGTCGATAACAACCCATGCAATCCATATATACAAAGAAACCGAAACAAATAAGTTCAGAAATTAGGTCATATATAATAAAATGGAGTGACACAGCTAAAAGTATTGAACACATGAAGAAAAGGAGGTGCAAAAAGGCATGGAAATCTAAGACAGCAGCTGAAATCTATCAGTAATTAGAAAGCAATCCTGCCCCTTCAGCCAGTTCAGTCTCAACTGATGGCCTATAAAAAGGTGTCTCTTTACCAAGGTGTCATACAAGAAACATCTCACGATGGGTAAAAGCAAAGAGACATTTGAAACCTTATCATTGCAACACATACTGATGGCATTGTTTACAGAAGGATTTCTAAACTTCTGAATGTTCTCGGGAGCACTGTTGGGGCCATAATCCGGTAGTGGAAAGAACATCTTTTCACCATAAACCGGCCACGACCAGGTGCTCCTCGCAAGATTTCTTTTTTTTACATTTTTTTAAAAATCTTTTTATTATTTTGAATAGGTACAAAAGCATAGAAATACAGTCACACCATACCTGTCCATACCTCAGGCATTTAGACCATGAAAAAAGGTTGGTATTGAACATTAGCCTTATGGAGAAAAACAACTCACAAAACCAACAACTAATAAGACTCGTGACCAGTGGTGGCTGGTGAAGTTTTAGGGTGGGGGCGCCAGACCCCGCCCTTCCTTTTTGACCCCTCCCACTTGGTGAAAATGGGTGTGGTTTCAGCGAAATAGTGGGGGTGGTGTGGTTAGTGACTGAGATGAACGAGGAATGGAGGGAGAGGGAGAGAGGGATGGAGGGACAGCAGGTCCAGATCCTACAGCAGATAAAGATACTCCAAACACTCCAACAACATGATTGTTATGGTGTCAGGATGATTGAAGCGCATTATTTCTATTATTACATTGTAATATAAAAGGAAATAATTCAACTCACCATATTGCAGAATCAGTGGGAGCCCTGAGTGTGTCACTAGCCATGTCACCTGCCACCAGATGCCATCAGGTGTCCCCAGCGGAGTCCCTCCTTACATCAGGTGACCCCAGCGGAGTCCCTCCTTACATGCAGCCTGTGTCACATAAAATGCAGCCTGTGTCCCACCAAATGCAGCTGCCTGTGTCACCACCAAATGCAGCAGCCTGTGTCACCACCAAATTGCAGCAGCACGTGTCACCACCAATTGCAGCAGCACGTGTCACCACCAATTGCAGCAGCATGTGTCACCACCAAATTGCAGCAGCATGTGTCACCACCAAATTGCAGTGGTGTTAGCGCTTCAATCATCCCGGCACCATGGTTGTTATGGTGTCAGGATGATTGAAGCGCATTATTTCTATTATTACATTGTAATATAAAATGAAATCATTCAACTCACCATATTGCAGAATCAGTGGGAGCCCTGAGCGTGTCACTAGCCACGTCGCCTGGCACCAGATGCCATCAGGTGTCCCCAGTGGAGTCCCTCCTTACATGCAGCCTGTGTCCCACCAAATGCAGCTGCCTGTGTCCCACCAAATGCAGCTGCCTGTGTCACCACCAAATGCAGCAGCCTGTGTTACCACCAATTGCAGCAGCCTGTGTCACCACCAATTGCAGCAGCACGTGTCACCACCAATTGCAGCAGCACGTGTCACCACCAAATTGCAGCAGCATGTGTCACCACCAAATTGCAGTGGTGTTAGCGCTTCAATCATCCCGGCACCATGGTTGTTATGGTGTCAGGATGATTGAAGCGCATTATTTCTATTATTACATTGTAATTTAAAATGAAATCATTCAACTCACCATATTGCAGAATCAGTGGGAGCCCTGAGCGTGTCACTAGCCACGTCGCCTGGCACCAGATGCCATCAGGTGTCCCCAGTGGAGTCCCTCCTTACATGCAGCCTGTGTCACATAAAATGCAGCCTGTGTCCCACCAAATGCAGCAGCCTGTGTCACCACCAAATGCAGCAGCACGTGTCACCACCAATTGCAGCAGCACGTGTCACCACCAATTGCAGCAGCATGTGTCACCACCAAATTGCAGCAGCATGTGTCACCACCAAATTGCAGTGGTGTTAGCACTTCAATCATCCCGGCACCACGGTTGTTATGGTGTCAGGATGATTGAAGCGCATTATTTCTATTATTACATTGTAATATAAAATGAAATCATTCAACTCACCATATTGCAGAATCAGTGGGAGCCCTGAGCGTGTCACTAGCCACGTCGCCTGCCACCAGATGCCTTTAGGTGTCCCCAGTGGAGTTCCTCCTTGCATCAGGTGCCCCCAGCGGAGTCCCTCCTTACATGCAGCCTGTGTCACATAAAATGCAGCCTGTGTCTCACCAAATTCAGCAACATGTGTCACCACCATATTGCAGCAGCCTGTGTCACCACCAAATTGCAGCAGCATGTGTCACCACCAAATCCTTTCCCTAGCCTGACATGGAGATGAGTGAGGGGAAGATGGCCCCCATCCGTCTCCATATCATTGCAGGGCGGTAGTGACGTCAAAACTTCACTACCGCCCATAGTTCTTCAAGGGCCATTTTTTTTTTTTTTAAATGCCAAAAAAATATTTTTTTTTTATTGCATTTTAGTGTAAATATGAAATCTGAGCTCTTTTTGACCCCATGTCATGCTTTTTTTCTATTACAAGGGATGTTTACATTCCTTGTAATAGGAATAAAAGTGACTCATTTTTTTAAAAAAAGAACAGTGTAAAAATAAAAAATAAAAGGTAAAATAAAAATAAAATACATTTTTTTAAACGTGCCCTGTCCCGACGAGCTTGCGTGCAGAAGCAAACGCATACGTGAGTAGCGCCCGCATATGAAAATGGTGTTCAAACCACACATGTGTGCTATCGCCGCGATCGGTAGAGCGAGAGCAATAATTCTAGCCCTAGACCTCCTCTGTAACTCAAAACATGCAACCTGTAGAATTTTTTAAACGTTGCCTATGGAGATTTTTAAGGGTAAAAGTTTGTTGCCATTCCACGAGCGGGCGCAACATGCGTGACATGTTGGGTACCAATTTACTCGGTGTAGCATTATCTTGCACAATATAAAAAAAAAAAATTGGGCTAACTTTACTGTTGTCTTATTTTTAATTCAAAAAAGTGTATTTTTTCCAAAAAAAAGTGCGCTTGTAAGACTGCTGCGCAAATACGGTGTGACAGAAAGTATTGCAGCAACAACATTTTATTCTCTAGGGTGTTAGAAAAAAAAATGTATAATGTTTGGGGGTTTTAAGTAATTTTCTAGCAAAAAAAACTGTTCTTAACTTGTAAACAAGAAATCTCAGAAAGAGGTTCGGTCCTTAAGTGGTTAATTAACATTCTGGCTAATATAATACATGAACGCGCATGCAAAAACACCGTTTTTCACCATATTTTTCTGCTGCTAACTCCTGTAAGAGAAAAGGCGTCATAGAGAATACAATGTGCATGTGGCTTAAGGCCTCTTTCACACGAGGGATCCGTATGTCCGTTTTTCATCCTTCCGTTTTCGGATGAAAAACGGACATACATGTATCCCTATGGAGCGTCGGATGTCAGCGGTGACATGTCCGCTGACATCCGACCCGCTCCGATCCGAAAAGTGTAACGGAGGAAAAACCTACTTTTCCCTCCGTTTTCGGATCGGATCGGATGACGACGGACACTACGGACCGTCATCATCCGATCCCCCCATAGGGGAGAGCGGCGCTCTGACAGGTCCGTCGCTGCACAGTGAGCAGCGATGCACCTGTCATCTTCCTGCTCAGCGGGGATCGGCGGAGCTATCCCCGCTGAGCAAGCGGATATTCACGGGGCGGATCATGACTGATCCGCCCCGTGTGAAAGAGCCCTTAAAGTGCCTTTGCAGAATTGCATATCTCCAAACTTTTCAAGATGGGAGCGAGGAACACCTATTAGAAAAATATGCAGGGACACCCCGCCCCCCCCCCGCTATTTCTCCTTAAAGGAGAATTATACAAAACAATTAAAATACTATTTTTTTTCTTTTATTATTTCTTTTTTCCCACTACTATTCCTTTGTATTGGCTTTTAATATTTACAAATGCAACAATTTAGATATTGGGTGAAAGGTTTAGCACTGGGAAACACTTTCTGAAAGAGAAAATAGTGCATTTTATATACAACTATATAGATCAGACCAAAATGAAGGACAAATGAGGAAGAATGAGGGGCAGAGGGGCATTGCTCCAAATCAGGGACAGTCCCTCCAAATTAGGGACAGTTGGGAGGTATGGAATTGTAAAGCCATGTAAAACAAAGCGTCATATTTTATATAGACCTTTAAGAGACATAGGATCACCAGATCAATATTATATGTTTTGTTTAAAACTCACAATGGCGGTTCTTACAGTATACTACTATGACGCTTTTCTTTGACACATTGCTCATTACTCCACCAAATCCATAGGTTTAAGTTCAGCAGAAAAATATCTTCAAATAACGCCTGCAATTTGTATTTTCTTTATTACTTCCACTAAGCAAATGTACATTTTTTTGAATTACAATACTTGTAACTGTTGTGACAAGAGGGAAACTAAAATATTTAGTATTATGACAGGTTATCTTCATGAAATGACAGATGATAATGCCTCCCTGACTTCCTTAGACGGTAATTCAAATTTTCATTGTCAAAGCACAATGGAGAAATACTGGAGCTAATTTATGCGCTGAATTAGATATCCAGTTCATGAAAGATGTTCCTTTCTTTTTTTCTCGAATAATCTGTTTTTGGGGCTTTGCTGTCCTATTTTAAGATGCCAAGAATTTAATTTGCTCTCTTGGCTTTATGCTAATATTAGCTAACCTCATTCGGCACCAGGCTACATTTTCACATTTACACCTATTTCTAGAATTGTAGTGCCCTTTACATTGGAGATCGGAGTCTACAGAAATGTTTGAGGTTACAGTAGTGCATTTATGTATTACAATCAAATTGGAAAAAAATAGATTAAAGCCTTCTACATGCAGATTTCTGTTTGTACAGTAAAAAGCAATAAAGGGAACGTATCAAAACTGGAGCAGACAGAATCTGGAACAGCTGTGCATGGCAACCAATCAGCTTCTGACTTTCATTTTCAGAGCTTAAAGTGGAATTTCAGCTTACACCTAACTACAAAAGCAAGCATTTATTATATTGCAGCTAACCAGTTCTTAGGAGTGATGGATCCATTCGTTTTCTTTTTAGGCCTTTTTTCTTCTATTTGGTGATCCAGTAAGATGGTCAGTAAGTCTGCTTTTTCAACAAAACAAATGTAGCAGTTATTGCGTGTTTGGGTTGTCTATTTCACATGCACTTAAAGCGCACTTGATATGCGCTTGAATGCGTTTTGCATGCGTTTTGTGCTGCGTTTAGACACTGCATTTGCAGTGCATTTTTCTATACATTTTTGGGCGTGGCTTTCTTGGCTTAAAAGGGGTACGGTTCGGTGCATTTGAAGCGCATTTGTATCAGGTTACCTGCATTTTCAGTACAAAAGATTGCAGCATGCTCTAGCAAATGCATCCAGCTGCAGCCAACTGTAGAGCATGCTGCATTTTTCCACACCGCAAATGCAGGGAACACGCTTCAAATGCACCGCACCATGCCCCTTTAAGCCAAGAATGCCAAGCCCAAAAACTGTATACTCTGTTTCCCTGAAAATAAGACCTAGCGTGATTGTCAGTGCTGGCTGCAATATAAGCCCTACCCCCCAAATAAGCCCTAGTTAAAGTCCTTGTAGGTCTTGTTTTCAGGGTAGGGCTTATTTTCGGGGAAACAGGGTAGGGCTTATTTGGGGGGTAGGGCTTATATTGCAGCCATCACTGACAATCACGCTAGGTCTTATTTTCGGGGAAACAGGGTAGATTAAGCTCCTGTCACTAAATAAAATGGTTAGCTTACTGTCCTGTTTAGACCTTGCTTTTGCTTTGGCTTTGCTTCAAAAATGATACCCCATGTAGCTGCAGTGGTGCTTTAAAGCGTCTTCAAAGCCTCCATAGAAGTCTATGGCAAACCTCGCTTGAAGCTCCACCAAAGCCCCACCGAAGCCCCATCGAAGCAGGTGTAAACATGACTGTAAGCTAACCATTATATTTAGTGACAGGAGCTTTGACTGGCATTCAGAGAACTTTAACAAAGCGTGTCTGAAGCCTTGTTTTGAAGCAAATGTAAACTAGCCCTAAATCTGCTAGTACATCTTATGCCTCGTACACATGATCAGACTTTCTGACAACAAAACAGTGGAATTTTGTTCGAAGTGCGTTGGCTCAAACTTGTCTTGCATACACACGGTCACATAAATGTTGGCCAACAATTACGAACGTAGTGATGTACTACAGGGGGTCCCCTAGTTACGAACCTCCGACTTGCAAACGACTCCTACTTACGAATGGGAGACGACGTCGACGTGCACATCGGAAAACAGCAGAAAACTTCGGAAAACAACGTCGGAAACAGCGGAAAACAACGTCTCTGCTGCTCTGCGCATGCGCTTCCGACTTACGAACAAATCCCACTTCAGAACAAACAGGCAGCCTCTAACCGATTCGTAACTCAGGGACTGCCTGTACGTGGTTTTTCAGCTCTTTAGCGCCACACTTTGGGCTCCTTCTGCTAATTTCGTGTTAGTAGAAGTTTGGTGAGTGTTGATTCACGCTTTTCAGTTAGTTTCTGAACTGCCGTTTGTCAACCAGACATGTTGCGGAATCGGAGGAGATAACGTGTTATTTATTATTGGCCTTGGAGTCATTGCTTTGACATAATTTTTTTGGTTGAATAATGATTTGATTTGGTATATTTTCTATATTTTTGGATGCATAGAATGTACTTTTTGATTAAGTTCTATTGGCAGATAGCATGTCTAAGTTTATTTGTTTTTTTTTTTGTTTTTTAATCCACAATAAAAAAATTGTGTAGAATAATACTTGGCCAAGTGTTTTACTGCAAATGACAGTTTGGGAGTAGGCAGTTATATTTTAAAAAATACAATGTAAAATTGACAAGGGACACCAACATAGTTGTATCTTTGATCTTAAAAACTACAGGATAATGGTGTTGTGGTAACTTGCCCAAATAAAAAAAAAAAAAAACATAATAATATTATTCTTCATTTCACTAGAAAAAAAAAGCCTTTGAAAATTCATTTGCAATAACTCCATCAGTATCACAAGCAAAGCAGCTTCATTATTATCCCATTAAAGAAGAAGAGAATTGTGCGCTGCATTTGGAGATTTCATAATTTGCAACATCACAAATGTTAATTCTCCATTACGAACGCTAGGTTACAAGACCGACCGCTTCTGGCTCATCCTTGCTTCCGAGCATGCGTGTTTGTACTTTGGACTTCTGTCCGACGGACTTGTGTACACACGATCGGAAAATCCGACAACACACATTTGTTGGCGGAAAATTTGAGAGCATGCTAGCCAACTATTGTTGGCGGAAAGTCCGACAACAATAGCCTGATTGAGCATACATACGGTCGGACTTACCGCCAACAAGCTCACATCCAACATTTCCCGTAGGAAAATCCGATCGTGTGTACGCGGCATAACACTCCCCTCCCCCCCAGACTGATAATGCTGCTGTCCAAAGGTGGCACCTGTTCTCCTTCATCCAGAGTGGCAGCACTTTAATATAGGAGATGTGTTACTAGGCAGCAAGAGCGGCCCGTCCATTAGGGACCAGGGAGTTTACCTTGAAAACCTGAAAGATGGTAAACCACATGAAACATCTTCAGTCAAAGATTGGCAAGTTCCCAGGTATGCAAATAGAAAATAACCAGAAACATTGACATAGCAGGATGTTGCCATTACTGGGGATTTTACATCCGCTGATAATGTTTATACATGGCTGCAACCACTGGGGGGGGAGGTAAAAATCCTGTCTCAGATGCCAAAACCTAGAGCTTGCAAAAAAAAGAGAAAGAGCATTAGACTTTACCTAATAATTTTTCAGCTGCTGCTATGAAAATGTTACAAGGGTGCAGTATAGGAATCCCTACACTGTTGTCCTAGCGTTAATAGGCAGAAAAGGTCAGAATCACATGGGACGGAGCTTAGCACCAGGTGCAGAATTTAATGCCATTGGACAAGGATGTCATTTCAGTGCTGCGCTTTTTTAATTGTACACCAGTGTCCGTGGTGACCTTGTTCCTTTTTAAAATAAAGAAGATAAAGTCCTGTGGTATTGCAAAAAAGAAACCTAGCGATGTTTCCTTTAAAGCAACCACGTTTGCTCTGCTTTTTGTAATTTTCAACTGCTAATAATATTGGGAACCTGTTTTCTGTTTGTTAATTTAATTTGCAGCAAGCATTCTCCATTGCAGAATAAGACAATCAAACAGATTTTTCTTTATCGTACATCACGGGACACAGAGCACCATAGTAATGACTATCTGGGTTATATGCTACCTTCAGGTGATTGGACACTGGCAACCAATAGTAAGAAGGTTCCTCCCATATAACCTCTCCCACACGGGAAGTACCTCCGTTTTTTCACCAGTGTCTTGAAGGTGATGGTCATGGCTGTTGAAGCTCTTAAGCGGCCGCTTGGTCTTCAGTTCATACGTTCACCAAGTTTTACCAGGTGGATGTTAGATCTCAAAAAGGGACTGTCTTTGGCCACAGCGTGTTGCAGGCAGCTTTATAGGTCCTGAGCCCCGTTGGGGCTTAGGGATACTGTATGTTCCCTCCACTCAGGTGCATTGCTTTAGGACATCCTAGATAGTCATTGCTATGGTGCTCTGTGTCCCGTCTTTTCTTGGAGTACATCATGGGACACAGAGATCCCTCCCGTCTTTTGTGGGATCTTCATTGCTTGCTACAAAACTGAGGTACTTCCCGTGTGGGAGGGGTTATATGGGAGGAACCTTCTTACTATTGGTTGCCAGTATCCAGTAACCTGAAGGTAGTGTATAACCCAGATAGTCATTACTATGGTGCTCTGTGTCCCGTGATGTACTCCAAGAAAAGGATTTTACAGGTAAGCTGTTTTAAAAATCCATTTATCACCATCTTTTTTTTTTTTAAAGCTGTATTAAACCCAAAAGAAAACATTTATGATATTGCAGCTTACCAGTTCTTAGATGAATGGCTTTTCTTTTTTGAGGTTTTCCTTTATTTTCATCTGGTGATCTGGCCAGTACGTCTGCTGTTTTTTTCAAATAGCAAGCTCTGCTACAGATGTACAGTGGATATAAAAAGTCTACACACCCCTGTTAAAATGTCAGGTTTATGTGATGTAAAAAAATGAGACAAAGTTAAATCATTTCAGAACTTTTTCCACCTTTAATGTGACCTATAAACTGTACAACTCAGTTGAAAAACAAACTGAAATCTTTTAGGTGGAGGGAAGTAAAAAAAAAAACTAAAATAATATGGTTGCATAAGTTTGCACACCCTTAAATGAATACTTTGTTGAAGCACCTTTTGATTTTTTTACAGCACTCAGTCTTTTGGGGTATGAGTCTATCAGTATGGCACATCTTGACTTGGCAATGTTTGCCCACTCTTCTTTGCAAAAACACTCCAAATCTGTCAGATTGTGAGGGCATCTCCTGTGCACAGCCCTCTTCAGATCACCCCACAGATTTTCAATGGGATTCAGGTCTGGGTTCTGGCTAGACCATTCCAAACTTTAATCTTCTTCTGGTGAGGCCATTCCTTTGTTGATTTGGATGTATGCTTTGGGTCGTTGTCATGCTGAAAGATGAAGTTCCTCTTCATGTTCAGCTTTCTAGCAAAAGCCTAAAGGTTTTGTGCCAATATTGACTGGTATTTGGAATGGTTCATAATTCCCTCTACCTTGACTAAGGCCCCTGTTCCAGCTGAAGAAAAACAGCCCAAAGCATGATGCTGCCACCACCATGCTTCAAGGTGGGTATGGTGTTCTTTTGGTGATGTGCAGTGTTGTTTTTGTACCAAACATATCTTTTGGAATTATGGCCAAAAAGTTCAACCTTGGTTTCATCAGACCATAACACATTTTCCCACATACTTTTGGGAGACTTCAGATGTGTTTTTGCAAAATTTAGACGGGCTTGGATACTTTTTCCTCGTAAGAAAAGGCTTCCATCTTGCCATTCTACCCCATAGTCCAGACATATGAAGAATACGGGAGATTGTTGTTACATGTACCACACAGCCAGTACTTGCCAGATATTCCGGCAGCTCCTTTAATGTTGCTGTAGGCCTCTTGGCACCCTCCCTGACCATTTTTCTTCTAGTGTTTTCATCAAATTTGGAGGGACGTCCAGTTCTTGGTAATGTCACTGTTGTGCCATATTTTCTCCACTTGATGATGACTGTCTTCACTGTATTCCATGGTATATCTAATGCCTTGGAAATTCTTTTATACCCTTCTCCTGACTGATACCTTCTAACAATGAGATCCCTCTGATGCTTTGGAAGCTCTCTGCGGACCGTGGCTTTTGCTGTAGGATGTGACTAAGAAAATGTCAGGAAAGACCTACTAGAACAGCTGAACTTTATTTGGGGTTAATCAGAACACTTTAAATTATGGCAGGTGTGTACTGACTCCTATTTAACTTGAGTTTGAATGTGATTGCTTACGTCTGAACACAGCTACATCCCCAGTTATAAGAGGGTGTGCACACTTATACAACCACATTATTTTAGTTTTTTATTTTTACTTTCCCCCTTCTAAAAGATTTCAGTTTGTTTTTCAACTGAGTTGTACAGTTTATAGGTCACATTAAAGGTGGAAAAATGATTCTGTAATTGGTTCTGAAATGATTTATCTTTGTCTCATTTTTTACATCACAGAAACCTGACATTTTAACAGGGTGTGTAGACTTTTTATATCCACTGTATCAGTTTACAAACTGAGACAAACCATTTACCACTGACATGGGTGATTAAAATGATCTTGTATTTATTCTTGCAAAATATTTATCCTAAAAGAAAAACTGTTTGCTGTAACTAATTATAACCACTTGCCCTCCAGAAGATTTACCCCCTTTTATGATCAGGTCATTTTTTGCTTTTTGGCACCTCATTATTTTAACTGTATGGTCCAATTGTTTGGATCCTTGATGTTTAAAGCATTTAATCTGACCTCTCCAGGATGACAACTTTCCTTTTTATTTCACTGCACCTTTTTTTGTTCTTTTATAATCAAATTTGAATGATGGTGTTCATTTAGTGGCGACTCTTCTCTTGGTTTTAATGAGCATGGACATATTGGTGTACATATATCTCCTGTGTGAATATGGCTTTATAAAGCATGACAAATCTGTCATATTTGGTGATCTATATCTAAGTATTTAGACTTGTTGATATTGAAACCTGGATCCTGAGGAAGCCCTGTATTTGGGGTGAAACGAGTCGATCCAGACATACCCGATCCATATGTACCTAACCACGCTTTGATTAAATGAAATGGTCATAAAACATGTTGATTGTACCTTTTAATATGTTCTGATGCATATGTTTTACTGACTTTTGTATAAATAAAATTTGTGGTTTTTACAAGTTTGCATTTATGTGGTACTCTGTGTGGACCTACCCTCTATTGACTTCAATTGCATGAGGATAGTGCAAATTTTTTTTGATTACAGGGTCCCCCCCCACCTAATTATTAACCGTTTCAGCCCCAGGAGAATTTACCCCCTTCCTGACCAGAGCACTTTTTGCGATTCGGCACTGCGTCACTTTAACTGACAATTGCGCCGTTGTGCAACGTGGCTCCCAAACAAAATTCTTTTTTTTTTCCCCACAAATAGAGCTTTCTTTTGGTGGTATTTGATCACCTCTGCGGTTTTTATTTTTTGCGCTATAAACAAAAAATAGCGACAATTTTGAAAAAAATGCATTATTTTTTGCTATAATAAATATCCCCAAAAAATATTTAAAAAACAGTTTTTTCCTCAGTTTAGGCCGATACGTATTCTTCTACATATTTTTGGTAAAAAAAATCACAATAGGCGCTTATTGATTGGTTTGCGCAAAAGTTATAGCGTTTACAAAATAGGGGATAGTTTTATGGCATTTTTATTAATAATTTTTTTTTACTAGTAATGGAGATGATCAGCGATTTTTATTGTGACTGCGACATTATGGCGTACAGATCGGACATTTTTGACACATTTTTGGGACCATTGTCATTTATACAGCAATCAGTGCTATAAAAATGCACTGGTTTCTGTTTAAATGACACTGGCAGTGAAGGGGTTAACCACTAGGGGGCGGGGAGGGGTTAAGTCAGTACTAGGGGAGTGATTCTAACTGTAGGGGGGATGGGCTAGCTGTGGCACGTCACTGATCTCTGCTCCCGATGACAGGGAGCAGAGATCAGTGACACTGTCACTAGGCAGAACGGGGAGATGCTTGTTTACATCAGCATCTCCCCATTCATTCTCTCCATGAGGCGATCGCGGGTATCCCCACGGCGATCGAGTCCGTGGGACCCGCAACCCGACTCATGGAGGTCCCGGCGGCGCGAACGCAATGGCACGACGGGGACTTACTTACAGGTACGCCCATTTGCCCAGCCGTGCCATTCTGCCGACGTACATCGGCATGCGCCGGTCGGGAAGTGGTTAAGCATTAGTCTTTACTTTCTGCTATAAAACATATCCAATAGAAAATGTAAAAAATCTAATTTGTGTAGGCCAATATGTATTCTGCTATGTATTTTTGGTTAAAAAAAAATCCCAGTAAGTGTATATTAATTGGTTTGCACAATTGGTTCGCATCTAACTATATATATATTTACATACTGGAATTTGTATTTTTTCAAAAAATTTTTATACTAGTAATGGGGGTGATCAGCGAATTATAGCGGGACTGTGATGGTATGGCGGGCGGTCTGACACTTTTGACACTTTGTGGGAACCTGTGACACTAATACAATGATCAGTGCTAAAAATGAAATGTGTGCCTAGGAGTGCCTGGTGCATTCACTATGAGGTGCTTTTACTAAGAGATGTGCTTTGCAGGGAAACAGAAACCGGCACATCCCCACTGTCAGTCAGAGCTCTGTTTTCTTTACATTCACAGAGCTCTGTCCTGTCATCCTCTTCACCGATCAGTGGGTGCCAGTGTCAATCATTGGCCAGGACCCACTGGTTGGATTTTGCTATGACTAATCACAGCACAGCCGGCGTGGCAGCCACGTGCGCGGCCTCTACCCAGTGGCGCTGGATCATGTATCTAGTACATGATCCAGCACAGGAGAGCCGATTTGCGTCTGTACTTGGCAAGCAGATAAAGTGTGAGCTGGAGTTTGGCTTCAATTTGTTAGTGTATTTAAATCTGCTCATACAGCTAACATTACCCTCTCCCCAGACTGACAATGCTGCTGTCCAAAGGTGCCCTCTGTGCTCTTTCATTCAGAATGGGGGCACTCGAGCACAGAAGGTGTGCTACTGGGCAGATCAGCAGGTAAAAACGCCTAAAAAAGAAAACGAATGCAGCCACCACATCTAATGATTGATAAGCTGCAATTTATTATATTTTCAGTTTGTGGTTTAATACTGCTTTAAATGAAAATTTAGTTAATATGGCCTGCAAACTCTGCCATAAATGCTAAAATACTGCAGTCCTTGATATCACCTTGTAAGATTTCTTGGAAACACGTGACAAAGATAAATGACAATAGATTTGGACGCATGAAGTCTTATTCAGCTTGGCTGGCTCACAGCACATCATAAATGCACAGCCATCAGCCAGAGCTCTTGTCTTCACAAGTCTTTTTATCTGTCCTTCTCATAATAAAGAATACTGAAATGTAACAAATCAAACAAACCATACAGACCTAGAAATTGATTTATCCTCAGATGGTATTGGGAACCTGACAACAGGCAGGCGTATTTCTTTCAATTACATTTTGTTGTATCATTCAAGAAGTTATCTTTGTGAAAAAGAAATCAACAAAGCCAAAGTATTTTCTCTGTCGTCCATTGAGGGAAACAGCTTGATGATAATCAAAAGGGAATTCCACCCCACCTAGCTAAAACTAAATTTAATTTCTATAACAGTGTTCCAATATGTTCATTAAAAACAAAAAAAAACCGTATTAGTATATGAAGTTCTGTGTTCAGCTGAAGTTATCTTTGCACTGCTCTGCTTCCGTGCCACAGTCTTCATACTCCTGTCCCCAGGGAGGCTCCTTCCTCCTGATCTTCAAGTGCATGTACACTGTGGGATCTTACGCATGCGCAGACATGCCGCAGGTCTCTACCATGACCCAAATACATGAATCATGCTGGATTATACAACGCTTCATTCCTCACTAATACACTGCTTCCAAAGATGCATGACCTGAACTTTCGAGATGGGCTGAACGACCCCCTGTTTGGTTTGCGGCAGAACTTTCGAACATCGCAAAAGTTCAGAAACAAATAATGAACCCAATTGAATTCTATGTGACCCGAACTGGAAAAAAAGTGCCCATTTTGAAGGCTTATATGCAAGTAACTGGGCATACAATGGTTATGGGGGTCCGGGTACTGCCCCGGGGGGACATGCATCAATGAAAACAGTTTGTAAAAAACATCATTTTTAAATGAGCAGTGATTTACTGATGCTTAAAGTGAAACCATCAAAATGAGAAATAACAATAAAAATGAATAATTCTTTTAAATATAGTGCCTGGGGGTCCCCTTAGTCTGCCTGCAATATAGCACATCTGTACTATAGTGCCTGCGGCAGCAATAATGATATTTATAAAGCCCCAAAAAAATGACATTTTCCATTCAAGCTTTCTTTATTTTGTAAACAATGGCTTGGGGGACCAATCTGTATGATGAGGCCACAATTTAGTGCACTCAGAACAAGATTAGAAATTTTTAGGATAAAGTCTGGTCTTTCGCAGACTTTGGATAGAAGTAACAGGTGTGGAAAAATTGGTCTTTGGGTGTTGGTGGTGCCTTCACACCGTAACCCTATGGAGGTACTCTTGCTGAAAGCAAGAATTGGCCTTGCTATCAAAAATTAAAATGATATGCATCTGTCAAACAGCTGCAGAAAAATTGGTCCTTGGTTGTTAATTGTGCCCATGAAACCCACACCAAAAAATGTCTTCCAGATTAAATCAACACCCACAAAGCTAGGCAGCCTAGACAGTCTTTCAGAGATTCAAGATTACTTGCTAGGGGGAGAACCTCTGGAGGGAATCTAGGATAATAATAAATTATATCTATAGCTCCTTATATCTGCTTTTGCTACTAAATAATCTCCCAATATATGAATCAGACACTGCAGATGGGATGTGGCAGCTGACAGCCATGTGCGCCAATGAATAAAATTTTTTTGAAAGGCTTTACTGTGGCGGCCCCCTTCTCCACCACAGAAGCCTCAAAACAACGTTTTCCACCAGACTGTAACCTACCAGAGTCGGGAAAGGCGTTACATAAACTCCTCTTTAAGGTGTCTTTGAGATTTCATCTTCTGCTCACTCTGTGGGGATGGGATACGTTCTGAGACTTTTGCCTTGTAATGGTGGTCAAGGAGGGCTGCCAACCAATAGTGATCCTTCTCCTTGATGCCACATATTCTCGGGTCTTTTTGCAGGTTTTTAAGAATGAGGAAGCCCATGCACCGCAAGTTTGCGGAGGCATGATAAGCAGACTCCTCGGGGTCACTGAGGATTACAGTATCTGGAACTGCCTCCTCCCAGCAACAAACTACTTACAAGGGTTCTGGGGATGGAAAACCATCTGTTAAGGGTTGACGTATGTCTTGCTCTACTTCAATGCCTCCAAAGCTGCCAGAATTCTCCTTCTCCTCTTGTGTGTTCTGTGGCATAGGAACAATGGTGTCTGCATAAAGTGGGCCTTGAGAGGAAAGGAGGTCCTCCTTTTCCTCCAGCTGCTCTGCCTCAAGTGCCCTGTCCATATTGCCATGCAGAGTCTGCTCCAGCAGGAACACAACAGGGATTTTGTCAATGATGCATGCATTGTCACAGCTTACCATGCTTGTGGCCTCCTTAAATGGTAACAGTACAGTGTATGCATCCTTAATTAGCAGCCATTGGCGTGGGAAAAAAAAGCAGAGCTGGCCTGAGCCTGTCGTGCCATACTCACACAGGTACTCGTTGACGGCCCTCTGCTGCATGTGCCACCGCTGCAGCATTGCCAAAGTAAAATTCCACCTGGTGGGCATGTCATAAATCAGGCGGTTTATGGGCAGGTGGAATTCCCACTGAATGCCAACCGAGCACTGGCTGTGTATGACAACCTGAAATGGCTACAGACTCTTCTGGCCTGCTTCAGCAAATTTTCCAACCCTGGGTACCTATTTAAAAAATGCTGCACCACCAAATTAAGGACATGTGCCAGGCATGGCACATGTGTCAACTTTCTCTGTCTAAGGGCAGACAGGAGGTTTGCCATTTTTATCGCACACCACCCTGGCTCCAGCTGGCGTGGTGTGGTGTGAACCACCTCTGGTCTTGCCCCTGTAGAGAGCTGCCAGAATCTTTTATCCGGTGTGGCTCCTGTGCCCTAGACACACCAGCTGAAGCACTGCATGGCACCTTTCAGCCTGACTTATTGAATAGCCTCACCAGCTACTAGCATCACCAACTGTATGTTGATGTGGGGGCACAACAAGTTGCAGCACTCAGCCCTGTCCTGCATGCTTCCAAGCTGCAAGCAGAGATACCCAGTGTGCTGTGAATGAAATATATCATCCCTGACCATGCTTACTGGACCACGTGTCAGCAGTAATGTGGACCTTGCGGCTGACTGCCTTGCCCAATGATGCCACAACATTACCTTCCACATGATGGTAGAGAGCTGGAATAGCCTTATGTGAAAAGCCTTACATGAAAAGAAATAGCGACTGGGAACCTGCCATTGTGGTACAGCACATTCTGCAAACAGAATCTACCAGACAGAAAGGCAAGTGTTGTAAAGCCAGCAGCTTTGAGCAGCTTGAATTTAGACGCTCTTGTCAGAAACCCAGAAACCATGAATCAGACTGAGACAGAAGTACAGTTAAATCACACTTGTTTAATAATAATAAAAAAAAGGTAAACAGAGTAAACGTAGTCAAAACATAGCCAGACTTCAGGAACCTGAACGGATAGTCAGACAAGCCAAAATGTCAGGGAGCCAGAGATGAGCGTAGTAGAACAGCATGCAGGATCTGGAGCCAGAAGGAATGTCAGCCAAGCAAGTCGTTAACAGGAACACAGGAGAGTGTCTCTAGAGATGTGACAAAGGTGAAGGCAGAGATCATCTGGACTGGACGGCATAAGTAGGCAGGACTGACGAGCAGGATATCATCAACAGGTGAGTCACTGTGGAGAGATAGGAGCTGGCAATTAGCCGACAGCTGAGCGGCCAGCTTTGAGAAGGAAGGGGTGAGCCCAGCACTGACAGTACCCCCTCCTCAATGACCCCTCATTGCAATAATTGCAGTGACAACCTATAATTTACATAAATCTATATAATTTACATATTAATACACTTTTATATAGATTTATGTAAATTACAGGTTGTGACTGCAATTAGGATCGCATAGGATTGCAATTTTTATTGTTCATGATCTCAACTTATAATCACATAAGATTGCATTATTATATTCACTAGATTTTTTATATAGGAATAGACTATCTCACCACCACTATTTAACTGCAGCCAGTAATATTATGATTTAGTACGGTTACCGTATGAATACATTTGGCTAGCGCAGCACTATATTAGTATAAAAACCTAGTTTTGACAGGTACCCAGCTCTCACTTCCTCTCTCGCCGCCTAGGCGACTCCTCCTCTCCCACCCTGCAATCTTCTGGGACACGTCACAGGTCCCAGAAGATTGCCCGGCCGTTGAGAAGGCGCAGCCCGACTCGCTCATGCGCAGTGCGCACCTAGCTGTGAAGCCGCATGCTGTCACACCCGGGTGCTCACACTTACAATGCCGGCGCCATAGAGAGGCGAAGGAGAGGAGCGAGGCTACGGATGGCCACATCACTGAATCGTGAGACAGGTAAGTGTCTGTTTATTGAAAGTCATCAGCTACACTTTTTGAAAAAAAAACGTAAAAACGACTGAAACTCCGCTTTAAATAGGCCCGGTTCTGAGATGTCAATTCTATTGGCTATAGTATGGATTTTTTTATGATTACCATCAACATCCTAAGTATGTAGAAATTCAATTAACTCACATATTGACACATAACTATTTATAATATTATTTGAATCTGAAGGAAATCTAATTAGACGACCCGAGGAAATAGTAGTCACGCTTAAAGGAGCATAACATATATATTTGCGTCAATATACATTTAATATGACATATAGTCTACACCACTGCATATGTTCAATTAACTTTTTTTTTTTCAAATGTGTTTATTAAATGATGCAGTACCTCCATATTGTTGATCCAACTCTATACCCCTAATTAGAAGACTATTGGAAAAAAACATCCATTAACAAATAAGCCATATACACATACCTTGGAATGCTTTTTGTTTTGGATGCACCATGTAGCAGAAGAGATATAAAACCATGTCCTAGTTCAGCAAACATTGAGAATATGTAGAAATTAAACACTTATTAATTCACACAATAATTCAAAGTTAAACAGGAACTCTACCCTTTTAAAAAATAAAATTTTTGAATCCTAAAACTTGTCCCTATATAAAAGTAAGAAAAAACATAATCACTAGTCCATTGAGATCAATGTTGTCTTGCTTGTAGGGAAATTTCTCTTTCTCCTGCTCCTCTCCGGTGCCACCATCTTGAATTCAGACACAGTGCATGCGCAGACACGTGCAGGGATCTTTTCCAGGTCTTCAGGCACCATGGCGTTTCTGCGTATGAATGACATCCTGTGAGCTGCCTTTTGGGATGAATGATGTAGAAAAAAACAAGAGGCAGTTTGCAGGACCGGACGCATGCAAGGAAACACTGTGACAGATCCTGGAGTGACCTGCGACGTTCCTGCACATGTGTGGGGTCCGGATACATCATCCTTGTCGAGATTTGCAAACCTGAACTTTACAGGAATAAATATTTACTTACGCACTTGACCTCCGGAAGATTTACCCCCCTTCATGACCAGGCCATTTTTTTTGCTTTTTGGCAGCTAGTTACTTTAACTGGTAAATGCACGGTCATGCTATACACAAATTAAATTCATATCCTTTTTTCCCTCAAATAGAGGGTTTTTTTTGGTGGTATTTGACCACCACTGGGTTTTTTATTTTTTGCGCTATAAACGAAAAAAGATTGGTGATTTTGAAAGAAAAAAAACTGTATTTTTTCTTTTCTGCTATAAAACGTATCTCATAAAAAAATAAATAAAATCTCTTAATACATTTTGCCCAACATGTATTCTGCTACATGTCTTTGGTAAAAAAAAAATCCAATAAGTGTATATTCATTGGTTTGCATGAAAGTTATAGCCTCTACAAACTATGGTATATATACTGAAATTTTTATTTATTTATTTTTTATACTAATAATGGCGGCAGTGTGCATGCGCAGTGTGCTGTCCTCTGCTCCAGATGAGCAGAAATCACATCTTTTTTTTTTTATGAAAGAAAGAAATTACACTTTAAGCACTCTTCATTGAGTATCCCATTTCTCAGTGATAAAATTCTAAAAGTCTATTCACAATATGTTAGAATTCAGGAATTAAAGAGGAAGTAAACTCTGGTGGGTTTTACTTCCTCTTTATTGCCCTGCAAAGGTAAAGCATAAAGGGCTACTATGCATCGCATCGCATAGCAGCCCATTATGTGTCACTTACCTGAAACCGAAGCCCACGATGTCACCGCTGTCCCCATTAGCAGCGAGCGTCCATCTTCGCCCCTCTTCCTTCCGGGGCCGCAAACTCCGGCTCTGTGACTGGCCGGAGTCTTGTGACGTCACTCCCGCACATTTGCACGGGAGCCGCCAGTCACGGCATGCCCCCTATTAGAAACGGCAAGGTGTGCCCTTGACAGGACTCTGAAGGAACAACCTGGGTCAGGTGGGTGGTGACGTCACCGTCTGCATGTACAGTAAATATCTCCTTAATAGTGCATATTAGGAGATATTTACTGTACCTATAGGTAAGTCTGAGATGGGAGTTTACTTTGAGCTGGCCATACACTGCTGGACTGGCTGAATTTCGAAAAGTATGTGGACTCCTCCGTTTGAAAGAAATTGATTGTTTAACCACTTCCCGCCTGGCCTATAGCAAAATGACGGCCGGCGGTGGTTCAGTTATCCCGACTGGGCATCATATGACGTCCAGCAGTATAACTGCTGGCATGCGCCCGTGGGGGTGCCCATCGCGGCCATCGGTGGTGCGGGGTGTCAGTCTGACACACCGCTACACCGATCTCGGTAAAGAGCCTCTGACGGAGCCTCTTTACACTGTGATCAGCCGTGATTGGACAATTCTGATTATGTGGTAAACAGGAAGGGCCGTTTATCAGCTTTTCCTCACTCGCGTCTGACAGACGCGAGTAGAGGAGAGCCGATCGGCGGCTCTCCTGACAGGGGGGGTCTGTGCTGATTGTCCCCCTCCCCCGCAGATTCCCAGCAAACACGTCCTACCCCATCGCTCTCCAGGCCACGCCCCCCCCCCCCGCAGATTCCCACACTGTACCACCAAGGATTCCCACCTCACATGGATGACCAGGTTTGCCCCCCCATGGCCACCAGGAATATCACACAGTGCCCAAAATATGCCAATCAGTGCCCACAAATGGTGCCCAGTAAGTGCTCACTACTAATGCCTGCCAGATGCCTCCTCATCAGTGATGCCCAGCAGTGCCATCGATCAGTGTCCATCAGTGCCACCCATCAGCGTCCATCAGTGCCACCTATCAGTGCCCATCCATGCCCACCTATCAGCGCCCCCGTAGGTACCCATAAGTGCAGAATTTCAGTGCCGCCTATCAGTGCCACCTATGAGTGCCCATCAGTGCTGCATACTAGTGCCACCATATCAGTGCCCGTCATTGAAGGACAAAACTTACTTATTTACAAAATTTTATAACAAACAAAGAAAAACTTTGGGTTTTTTTTCAAAATTTTCAGTCATTTTTTATTTGTTGTGCAAAAAATAAAAACCCCAGCAGTGATCAAATACCACCAATAGAAAGCTCTATTTATGGGAACAAAATGATAAAAATTTTTGTTTGGGTACAGTGTAGCATGACCGCGCAATTGTCATTCAAAGTGCGACAGCGCTGAAAGCTGAAAATTGGCCTAGGCAGGAAGGGGGTGAAAGTTGCCCCGTATTGAAGTGGTTAATTGACTTCTGTTGAAGAGACATATTGGAGCATTTACAGGTGCCGCTGTCAGAACAAATTGTCCGGGCGAGTGGAATTCCTCCATCCACCTCATTTGCGTGGATGGAGGAATCTGTTGGGGAGAAAAAAAAACTAGCAGTGTGGGGCCAGCTTTACACTTCTAGAATGTCTGAAGAGAAATATTTCCTGAAGGTATAAACTTAAAAAAATGATAACCTTTGCTATGTTTGATAAATGTAAAAAATAAAATCTTGCATGTTGGTGGAAGGCAAATGATCTACCATTTACAAATTTCACAACTGCCCCTGCTTGTATTGCCACCTTTTACATAGTTACATAGTTAGTCAGGTTGAAAAAAGACACAAGTCCATCCAGTTCAACCATAAAAAAAAAAATAAATAAATAAATAAATAAATAAAATAAAAAAATAAATAAAAAAAAAATAAAAATAAAAAAAAAATATGGGTGGTGACGTCACCCATTTTAGAATGAGTATATTGCAGCATGGCACATTATATACACCATTTTAATACTTATATTTGCAGAAGAGATTGTATCCGAATACTAAAATCAGGTTGCTCGTAGAGAAACTTCATTGTCATTTTCGGGGTAAAAATTATAACTCCAACTGAATTCCCAGGAGCATTAAGCAGTAAAGCGAAGACAATCTGGTAATCCCATTTTGGTATCAGATTAATTGCTGTCATATGTCATTATAGTCCTAATGCAATAATTCCTGCACCACCCCTGGAGGGAACATATGTTGCTGGAAGTGTTTGTGGACAATAGCCAGGGATGTTTGCCTCAAGCTTTTTTAAAAAAAAAATATTTAACAGGAAAAAGCTCTAATTATGGTGCTTAAAGTCTCACAATTTACACATAGATTTCTATTTAAACAATAATGAAGCAAAAATGCATTTTGTTGGACTCTTGGGAATCCCAACTTGAGCTCCAGGAAGATGTTCTTTATCATTCTCTTTCTAATTAGTTCGTTAATTCGCAGGCACCTTAGCCTCCTTACGTAAAATGGAAGACAGCCTCATTTTTCCCGTCTATTAAAATTGTTTTGAAGCAATGTTGTCATGAAGCTACCTGCCAGCTCTTATTAAAATATTTCAAGCGGAGATAAGGTTGTTTTTAGTCTGAGTTGGCCTAAGAAGAAAAGTCCTGGGAATGAATACTTTCCTGTGAGTTCTGAAAGTTTTATTTGAATATTAAATTCCAACATACAAAAAAGAATTTGCTGCGTCAGGCTTTCCAAATCCTAACATTTGCTCTTTTTATTTTAGGACAAATAAAATGCCATATGTCACTGTTCCTAATAATGTGGAATAGGAAAAAAAAAAACTTGGGTTTGAAATGAAGAACTAATTTGGAAATAAAACCAGTGAAGGCATAAATACATTTTCATATCTTAGGAGACCGTAAATTTCAAAGCACTGTTTTCTTTCCACAGCTGTGACTACGTTCTACAACATTAATTTAGGCAATGAGCAATATAAATCTTCACATTCTTTATTTGTTTTCTATGCCAGTGTTACTTAACATTTAGTTGTTTACATTAATGTGTTCTTTTATAACAAAGGGTACATGAAATTCATTTTTTGTTTCTTTTAATGTGTTTGTACATTTATAAATGTCCATAAAAACATATATTGTCCATCGCATTTTTATCATGCTTTCTGTTGTCCATTTGTCATATAAAGACATCAAACCATTTGTAAAATTTACAAGTCTTTCAACCCATGGTTGCAGGAAAGAAATATGCATTGTCTATGGCTTGTTTAAGACCTTGTTACATAGTAGGTGAGGTCGAAAAAAGACACAAGTCCAACCTATGTGTGTGATTATATGTCAGTATTACATTACATATCCCTGTATGTTGCGGTCATTCAGGTGATTATCTAATAGTTTCTTGAAACTATCGATGTCCCCCGCTGAGACCACCGCCTGTGGAAGGAAATTCCACATCCTTGCCACTCTTACAGTAAAGAACCCTCTACGTAATTTAAGGTTAAACCTCTTTTCTTCTCATTTTAATGAGTGGCCACGAGTCTTGTTAAACTCCCTTCCGTGAAAAAGTTTTCTCCCTATTGTGGGGTCACCAGCACGGTATTTGTAAATTGAAATCATATCCCCTCTCAAGCGTCTCTTCTCCAGAGAGAATAAGCTCAGTGCTCGCAACCTTTCCTCATAACTAATATCCTCCAGACCCTTTATTAGATTAGTTGCCCTTCTTTGTTACATAGTTACATAGTAGGTGAGGTTGAAAAAAGACGCAAGTCCATCAAGTTTAACCTATGTGTGTGATTATGTGTCAGTATTACCTTACATATCCCTGTATATTGCGGTCATTCAGGTGATTATCTAATAGTTTCTTGAAGCTATCAATGCTCCCCGCTGAGACCACCGCCTGTGGAAGAGAATTCCACATCCTTGCCGCTCTTACAGTAAAGAACCCTCTACGTAGTTTAAGGTTAAACCTCTTTTCTTCTAATTGTAATGAGTGGCCACGAGTCTTATTAAACTCTCTTCTGCCAAAAAGTTTTATCCCTATTGTGGGGTCACCAGTACAGTATTTTGTAAATTGAAATCATATCCCCTCTCAAGCGTCTCTTCTCCAGAGAGAATAAGTTCAATGCTCGCAACCTTTCCTCATAACTAAGATCCTCCAGACCCTTTATTAGCTTTGTTGCCCTTCTTTGTACTCGCTCCATTTGCAGTACATCCTTCCTGAGGACTGGTGCCCAGAACTGGACAGCATACTCCAGGTGCAGCCGGACCAGAGTCTTGTAGAGCGGGAGAATTATCGTTTTATCTCTGGAGTTGATCCCCTTTTTAATGCATGCCAGTTTTCTGTTTGCTTTGTTAGCAGCAGCTTGGTATTGCATGCCATCGCTGAGCCTATCATCCACTAGGACCCCCAGGTCCTTTTCCATCCTAGATTCCCCCAGAGGTTCTCCCCCCAGTGTATAGATTGCATTCATATTTTTGCCACCCAAATGCATTATTTTACATTTTTCTACATTGAACCTCATTTGCCATGTAGTTGCCCACCCCATTAATTTGTTCAGATCTTTTTGCATGGTTTGCACATCCTGCGGAGAAGTTATTGCCCTGCTTAGCTTAGTATCATCTGCAAATACAAAGATTGAACTGTTTATCCCATCCTCCAGGTCATTTATGAACAAATTAAATAGGATTGGTCCCAGCACAGAACCCTGGGGGTATCAATGGGCCATGTTTACCCGCACAGCAATGCCCAGGTGTTTTGTGCATCCCTGTGCAAGCAGTCCCATATACACTATATTACCAAAAGTATTGGGACACCTGTGTTTACACCCACATAAACTTTAATGACATCCCAGTCGTAGTCCATAGGGTTCAATATTGAGTTGGCCTAACCTTTGCAGCTATAACAGCTTCAACTCTGTCCACAAGGTTTAGGAGTGTGTCTATGGGAATGTTTGACCATTCTTCCAGAAGCGCATTTGTGAGGTCAGGCACTGATGTTGGATGAGAAGGCCTGGCTTGCCGTCTCCACTCTAATTCATCCCAAAGGTGTTCTATCGGGTTGAGGTCAGGACTGTGCAAGTTCCTCCACCCCCTTCCTGTTCCAACATGACTGCGCACCAGTGCTGTCAATCAAAGCCAGTGATGAGGGAGCGGGAGGCAGAGCTGAGTCCCGCAGTCTGTGTCAATGGACGCAGGGCTCAGGTTTGAGCACGCATGAGTGCAGGTTCCCAGAGGGGCAATGGACAGAGGGGAGGGGCCAGGAGCGCCGGCAGGAGACCCAAAAAGAGGAGGTTTGTGGCCGTTCTGTGCAATTCCATTGCACCAAGCAGGTAAGTATAGACACGTTTGTTTGTTTTTTTTGGCCTTTTTAAAAATGTACCTTTACAATCTCTTTAAGATCCAGTCACTTTTTTCATTCACAAGATGGTGGTGTGTTCACTTTTGGTTTTGTAGCATGACATCATTGGCCTCTCCCTATGCCTAGGAAAGAACCGATTATGTCATGCTTCGAAAGTGGAAGTGAGCACACCGCCATATTGTGAGAGACCAAAGTGACTGGATCTAAAAGCGGTAGTAAACTGCACTTTTTTTTTTAAACCCTGCAAGACAATTGCATAATGTGCTAGTATGCATTACAAAAGAATGAATTGCATAGTGATTCGAGATCGTGACCAGAATAACAGCGTTATTCTGCCTGAGATCCCAAAAGGCCAGATCTGAACTTGGCCTAATGGTAGTAGACTAGAAATAATTGAAATTCAATGTGGATATGAATATATGATTTTACAATGTGACCATAGACACAATTTAAATAATAACATAATTACACCGTGGTCAGGAATATGGTCTGCTACAAAATGTTTTCTTTCTTTGTGGGAATTACTTCAGTTTGCTCAGGCTACTGGCAAAGCTTTTATTTAGATGAAAAGGATCATTACACAAAACCGTATGTTTAGAACAACGTAGATTTATTTGTATTTTAGGCTCTGTTCACATCATGGTGTTCTGAATTGTGGGCGGAATCGCCACGATTCTGCTCTCGTTTCAAAATAGCAGCAAAACGTGGGACGCCCGCGAAATCCTCGTCACTTCCAATGGCACCCCAATCGCGGCGCGATTTTGCCGCAATTCTTCAGGTGACAATAGAGTTAAAAATCACGCAAACAGAATCTTGGGAGGCCTGTCACCCAAAAGAAGCTCTTGTACTTCTTTTGGGCAACAGGCGTCCCACGATTCTGTTGTTGCCCAACGAATCGCGCCAGGATTGGGGTGACATTGGAAGTGACAGGGAATGCACGGGCGTCTATCGATTTGCCACTATTTTGAATCAAGGGCAGAATTGCTGCAATTCCACCTGCGATTCGGAATGCCAAGATGTGAATGGAGCCTAACAGAGAAAAATAATGAAAACTGTAATGCCCTGTACACACGGTCGGACATTGATCAGACATTCTGACAACAAAATCCATGGATTTTGGCTCAAACTTGTCTTGCATACACACGGTCACACAAAGTTGTCGGAAAATCCGATCGTTCTAAACGCGGTGACGTAAAACACGTACGTCGGGACTATAAACAGGGCAGTAGCCAATAGCTTTCCTCTCATAATTTATTCTGAGCATGCGTGGCACTTTGTGCGTCGAATTTGTGTACACACGATCGGAATTTCCGACAACGGATTTTGTTGTCGGAAAATTTTATATCCTGCTCTCAAACTTTGTGTGTCGGAAATTCCGATGGAAAATGTGTGATGGAGCCTACACACGGTCGGAATTTCCGACAACAAGGTCCTATCACACATTTTCCATCGGAAAATCCGACCGTGTGTACGGGGCATAACTTTCATCAGTGGTATAAATTCCAGGAGATACAATCTGTACATCTGTTATGTAGATTACTTGATGAATCATGTATCATGTAGTAAACAGATACTGTACAGCATGGATATTTTCCTCCTAATCCGCCCTTTCTTATTTGATTTAAATTTGCTTGGACTGAAGCAGGGTAGTTTGATTTTTTGAAGCCCTTAGTTGTGCATTTTGATCAATAATTCACCAGGATAAATTATTCAAGGGGTTATTGATTTGAGGTTTGATTGTTCTTGCTGTTCCCCATTGTTTTCTCCTACATATGAGATAGCAGAATGGGCATCTTTTCAGGGCTCAGGGACTGTCGTTAAGTAGTGCAGTCAGTGAATACGATAAGCATTCAAGAACGCTGCAGGGATTTTATCATTTACATTGGCTCAGTGTGACCACATTAACCATCTCAAATTGCTGAAATAATTACAGAGCCTTCTCAAAAAATAATTATGAAACGTGGGCTGCAAGCAAGATAAGGATGTTAAGATTTTGCAAAGGTAAAGCATAGAAATAATTTCCAAAACTTATAGGGTTTATATAAGAAGTACAGTATATTCAAGGGGTTTAAAGGCAGAAGGTTTATTATCCTAATGCATTTTATGCATTAAGATAAAAGGCCTTCTGTGTGCAGCCGCCCCCCTCTGCCCCCCCCCTAATATTTACCTGAGGTTCCCTCTCTGTCCAGTGATGTCTACAAGTGTCTCAGCCATCCGAGATTCTCCTTTCTGATTGGTTGAGACACAGCAGCGGCGTCATTGGCTCCCACTGCTGTCAATCGAAGTCAGCTAGCCAATCAGGGGAGAGAGGGGGGCAGGCCAGGTCTGGGCTCTGTGTCTGAATGGACAAAGGAAGCTGTGACTCAGCTTGGGTGCCCCCATAGCAATCTGCTTGCTGTGGGGGCACTCAACAGGAGGGAGGGGCCAGGAGCACCAAAGAGGGACCCGAGAATAGGAGGATCCGGGCTACTCTGTGCAAAAACCAATGCAACAGAGCAGGTAAGTATAACAGGTTTGTTATTTTTATAGGGGGAAAAAAATGAGACTTTACAACCACTTTAAGTTAGATAGCCTAGGTTGGTAGATCAATAGATAAATAGACAATCTAGACTAATGCATGGCATTGTAGGTCATGCAAGAGAGTTACTTGACCTACCAAGTTTAAAGATGAAATCCAGTCAGTATATATCAAGATTTAATCATTCATTTGGTCTAAGAGCTGCAATAAGTTTATTAGCAGCTTCCCTGGCAGCTGGGCTCTGATCCGCTCTGCTCCTGGTTTTTTTGGATGGACCCTCACTTTTCTCATGTACAATGCAGTATTGCTGGTCCTGTGTTGTACATGATGACATCAGAGAAACTTTAACCAGACAAGTGACAAAGAAAAACAGCCTACTGTGATCAGTCGAAACCTGCAGGAGCAAGGGCTAATGTAAATAATTCCCTACTTTCACAACACATAGACTAAGGCCGGCCATAGACGGTTCATATCTTGGCTGAGATTCGAACCATGTATGGACAGGCTAAATGTACCCAAGTTAATTGATCGATCAACTTGGGTACAACCAGCCTGCCGAATCTTACATATGATTATCGCTAGCAGCCAAGCCAATATAACCGCTTGCAATAATCACTGTCTTCTCCCGACGGTGACGGCTCCCCCCCCCACTGGGAGAATGAAATGGCTCAGCGGGAGCGATTCCTCCCTAAACACCGTCTGTGTTAGTGGGGGAATGAAGCTATTTCTTTTTCTGTTGCAGGAAAGAAATTTGCTCCATGTATAGCCTGCCTAAATAATTAACCCTTACAGTATGGAGGGGGCACATGAAACTGAAATATTTGATACTAATCGGAGTTCAGTTTGAAAAAGCATGTATAACTTTTTCCTTGTCAAAAGATTTTATTGTACATATAACGAGGTACTTGACATTACAGTGAGTACAAGTTATACAATAAAGGGAATGAAGCTCAGAAATACATATTCAAACAGTGTAAATTGTACATTAAATTATAAGTTATTATGGCATTAATAATACATACAAATGATGTTGGTTATAAGAGGAATTGTGTTCTATGTTTAATATGAGCTTCCAAATAAAACAAAAAAAGGAGTAAGTAGAGAAGAAAGGAGAGATAGAAAGAGAAAGTACTAGAAAGAATAGAAAGAAGAGTCCGTAGGGTTGAGTCGAGGCGAGGTCTGTCACAGTCACTAAAGATTATATAATTCATTAGTTCACTGAGTCAGCTACCATGGTAGTAAAACTTCTTTGTTGAAAGTTGAAGGCAAATATTTGCTAATCCATGGTTGCCATATTTTCTCAAATTTGGCAAACGAGTCATTTTCAAGGGCTACCATTTTAGCTTGAGTCATGGTGACGTTCATTCGATTTACTACCTCTTCCATTATCAATGAAGGAGATCTCCAGGCTCTTGCCAGTGTTTGTTTCGCCGCTGTAAATAGTTGGATAAGTAATTTAAATTGGTTGTGTGTTAAAAATTCTGGTTTTCGATTAATGAGAGCCATTGCAGGATCAGGGGTGATGGATATTCCTAACATTTTAGATGCAATAGTAAAGATAGCCTTCCAAAAAATTTGTGCTTTGGGGCATGACCACCAAATATGAAAGTGAGTACCTGGGTCAGAGCATCCACGATAACAATCTGTTGAGTAATTATGCACATATTTCGCTATTCTAACCGGCACAAGGTACCATCGTATTAAGACTTTATAGTTAGTCTCTATTGCTAGTATGTTTGGGGAGGCTGATTTGGTTGTTAACCAAATTTGATTCCATTCTGTTGTTTCCAGTGTTCGTTCTAAATCGACCTCCCATTTCTGTACATACGATGGTTTCTCCATTTCATGTATAACTTTTTCAAATGTTGTTCCACGGTATTCCTTTCTCCCACCCTCCTAATTCCTAGCTTTATTTCTTTCCTTCCTCCCCCTATTTCTTTTCTCCCTTTCCCTTCTTTCCTCTTTTTTTCTGTCTATTCTCCCCCTCTTTTCTTTCTTTTCCTCTTTTAATCTCTGACTCTATAACACACACATAGGTTGGACTTGATGGACGTGTGTCTTTTTTCAACCTCACCTACTATGTAACTATGTAACTATCTCTTCTTTTCTTATCCTTTTCTATTCCTTGCTTCCTTTTCTTTTCCTGTATCTCTTTTTCTTTTTTTTTTTTGATAAAATATTTTATTTTGAAAGAAAACAAGTACAGAAATCTCAAATATCATGGAAACACATACAGGTGTTGGCATAGCAATACTGCAGTGCAGGAGCCAATATCGACAGTCCAGTAATAGCCTTTTCTTGCTGTCGCCGGGTCTTGTAGTGTCTCCGTAGTAATACAACTTGCTCTACTAGACTCTGCCTGATAATAGGACCTGTGTAGTGTTTACCTATCTTTCTGGTTCTCGGGCTGACTGCCCAGAGAAAATGGTTATTCAGGGTGGTTAGGAAAGTTATTTTGAGCTCGATTAGTAGGGATTGTAGGTGTTCGTGAGAACTGGTATGTTGTGTCCCCGGCCTGGCCGTGGAACGAAATTAGTTTGACAGAAGAATAAGTGTGGTGAGATGTAGTTAAGGAGAGAATCTGTAAGTGATCTGGTTGGTATTTTCATTGTAAGGGTAGGGGGGGGGGGGGGCAGAAGGAAAGGGGGTACCTGAGGGAGGGATGGAAAAAGAAAAAAAAAATGGGGGGGAAGGGTTTCCGTCTCTGACTCCTCTTCCCGATTCATATGGGAGAGTGGGGGTTTCTGTTTCTATTTACCATGTGGGTTTATTTTAGTGTGTCAGGGGGTAATCCTGGGTGAGTATTGTATTTCTTGCAAAGATTTAGTTGTAATCCCCCCGTCCCATTCTCTGCTTCCGGTGTTGTCCCCTCTTCTCTTTTCTCTGCCCTCCCCTTTGTATGGAGTTAACTTAAGTTGTCTTAGATGCTCCCTGTTACTTTATGGTGGTGATTCGAGCGCTCTGTAGTATGCAGGTGTGGTCTGGAAATGTACCCAGCATGCCCATTTTGTACTGAATTTCGAGGGTGTGTCTCGTGATATGTGAATTAGCTTTTCCATCTCGGCGGTTTTACATATTCTGTGGAACCACTCTTTGACTGTGGGTATTTGGGAGGAACCCCAGTATATTGGGATACATTGCTGTGCAGCATTGATCATATGCATTGTCAGGGACTTATGGTATGTGCTATGTGCTTGTGGGGAGTGGTGAAGGAGAAACTGGGCTGGAGTTACTGTATCTCTTTTTCTATCCTTTCCCCTATTTCTTCTTTCCCTTCCTCCTCTCTTCCTTCCCCCTCTCTTCCTTCCCCCTTTTTGTGTCTTTCTTATCTTTCCTTATGTCTCTCTTTTTCTTCCTTTCTCCCTCCCTCCCTTTATTCTTTTCTTACATCTTCTCCCCCCCCCCTCCCCTTCTGTGCTTCTATCTTATTCCCCCCTCTCTTCCTTCCTTCACTCCTTTTTTTCCCTTCTACACCCCCTTACTTCCTTATTTCTTTCTCCATACTTCCTTTTCACCCCCCCTTCTTTCCTCTTTCAGTCTCCTCATTGCTCTCTTCTTTCTGTTCCACACCCCCCCCCCCCCCCCGCCCCCATTCTTTTCATCCCAACCCCCTCTCTTTTTCTTCCTCCCCTCTTTCTGTCTATTCCCCTCTCTCTCTCTCCTCATCCTTTTTTTCTTTCCTTTCTTGTTTCCTTCATTCTTTTTTTTTTACTATCCCTTCTCTCTTTACCGCCTTTCTTTTGTTCCCTTTTCTTCTTTCCTTCCCTCTCTTTTCTCTTCTTTTTACCCTTCCCTTCATCTTTTGCATTCTTCCTTCCCTCCCCTCTTTTTTGCTTTCACCCTTCTTCCCACTTTCTTAACCGCTTGCTCCGTGCCCAAGCCCGCGGGTCCCGCAGACTCGATGTCCGCCGGTGTCCCGCGATCGTGTCACGGAGTGGCAGAACGAGGAGACGCTAAACAAGGCATTTCCCTGTTCTGACTAGTGACATGACAGAGATCTACTGCTCCCTTTTATCGGAAGCAGTGATCGCTGTCATGTCAATAGAAGCCTTTCCCCCCCCACAGTTAGAATCACTCCCTAGGACACAGTTAACCCCTTGATCGCCCCCTAGTGTTCAACCCCTTTCCTGCCAGTGTCATTTACACAGTAATCAGTGCATTTTGATAGCACTGATCGCTGTATAAATGACAATGGTCCCAAAATAGTGTCAAATGTGTCCGATGTGTCCGCCATAATGTCGCAGTCATGATAAAAATCACAGATCGCCGCCATTACTAATGAAAAATAATAATAATAAAATAATAATAAAAATGCCATAAATCTATTCCCTATTTTGTAGACGTTATAACTTTTGCTCAAACCAATCAACAAACCTGTAAACTTATTGCGATTTTTTCTTTTACCAAAAATATGTAAAAGAATACATATCGGCCTAAACTGATGAAGAAATGTGTTTTTTTATATATTTTTGGGGATATTTATTATAGCAAAAAGTAAAAAATATTGCTTTTTTTTTTAAATTGTCACTCTTTTTTTGTTAATAGTGCAAAAAATAAAAACCGCAGAGGTGATCAAATACCACCAAAAGAAAGCTCTATTTATGGGAAAAAAAAGGACGTCAATTTTGTTTTGGTGCAACGTCGCACGACTGCGCAATTGTCAGTTAAAGCGACGCAGTGCCAAATCGCAAAAAGTGCTCTGGTCGGGAAGGGGGTAAATTGTTCTGGGACTGAAGTGGTTAAAGTATTTGAAGGATCTTATATACAGTATATATATATATATATATATATGTACACTCAACGGCCACTTTTTTAGGTATATCTGTTCAATTGCTTGGTAACACAATGGCTAATTAGCCAATTACATGGCAGCAGCTCAATGCATTTAGGCATCTAGACGTGGTGAAGACGACTTGCTGAAGTTCAAACCGAGCATCAGAATGGGGAAGAAAGGGGATTTAAGTGATATTAAACTCTTGTTTTTTGTTTAAAGTGGATGTAAACCCTCACATATACCCAGTAATGTGAACAGCCTCAGGTGATACACAGAGATGAAACAAATCTCCGTACATAAGTTTTACATGTATATCTGCTGTCTTCAGCTTTCTAGCCTCTTTAGAATGTAAACATTGTGTTAGAGATTTTTCTTCCTGTTACAGCAGTGGGTGCAGAGTCTGGGCATACACTGTGAGCTGATTGGAGGAAAAACACACACCTCCGCCACATAGGCAGAGGAACGAAAAATCTCTTAAGTTACCTCCTCGGACACAAATTTCCAGCTGCTTTTATCTCCTGTGTCAGAGAACTTGTCAGAAGTTACATGCTGATAACAGAGGAATGGAGCAGTAGAAAGACAAGGGACTTAGGGCTTTGGAGAGAGATAAGTAAACACTACAAATATATGTGCCCAGGTCAAATTTCATGAATCAAGTTTACATCCACTTTTTTTTTTTTTTTCTTAACAAACAGACAAAACAAGACAAAATAAAACATCCCAGACATTGAATCAACATAATGAAGCAGCTTCAAAATCCACTCACATTATATAATATGGTATAGTAGCCATCAATTCAAAATAGCAAATTAGAACAAAAAAATAGTTAATGAAAAAGAAAAATATTTTGACTCAAATGAAATCTAAACCATACCATTTATCAACCCGGTATGGGTTTACATCCACTTAAAAAAAAAAAAAAAAACATGTTATACTTACCTTCTTTGTGCAGTGGCTTTGCACAGAGCAGCCCCGATCTTCCTCTTCTCTGGTCCCTTGCCGGCGCTCCTGGCCCCTCCCTCCTGCCCAGTGCCCCCCCAGCAAGCAGCTTGCTATGGGGGGCACTGAGCTGAGCCACCGTGTGTCTATTCAGACACGGAACGGCGGCTCAGACCCGTCTCTTCTCTCTCCACATTGGCTCACTGTCTGTCATTGACAACAGCAGGAGCCAATGGCACCTGCTGCTGTGTCTCAGCCAATCAGGAGGGAAAGTCGCAGACAGCCGAGGCTCTCGTGCAACATCGCTGGATCAAGATGGGGCTCAGGTAAGTATTAGGGGGGCTTCTGCACACTGAAGGTTTTTCATCTTAATGCATAGAATGCATTAAGATGAAAAACCTTCTGCCTTTGGAATCGCTTGAAGTGACTTTGAACGTGGCATGGTTGTTGGTGCCAGACGGGCTGGTCTGAGTATTTCAAAAACTGCTGATCTACTGGGATTTTTATATACAACCAGCTCTAGGGTTTACAGAGAGTGGTTTGAAAAAGAGAAAATATCCAGTGAGCGGCAGTTGTGTGGACAAAAAATGCCTTGTTGATGTCAGAGGTCAGAGGAGAATTGGCAGACTGGTTCCAGATGATAGAAAGGTAACTCGAATAACCACTCATTACAACCAAGGTATGCAGAATACCATCTCTGAATGCACAACACATTGAACCTTGAAGCAGATGGGCTACTTCAGCAGAAGACCACACCGGGTGCCACTCCTGTCAGCTAAGAACAGGAAACTGAGGCTACAATTCGCACAAGCTCACCAAAATTGGACAATAGAAGATTGGAAAAATGTTGCCAGGTTTGACGAGTCTCGATTTCAGCTGCAACATTCAGATGGTAGGGACAGAATTTGGCGTAAACAACATGAAAGCATGGATCCATCCTGCCTTGTATCAATGGTTCAGGCTGGTGGTGTAATGGTGTGGGGGGTATTTTCTTGGCACACTTTTGGCCCCTTAGTACCAATTGAGCATCGTTTAAATGCCACGGCCTACCTGAGTATTGTTGCTGACCATGTCCATCCCTTTATGACTACAGTGTACCCATCTTCTGATGGCTCCTTCCAGCAGGATAATGCACCATGTTACAAAGCTCAAATCATCTCTCCACTGGTTTCTTGACAATGAGTTCACTGCACTCCAATGGCCTCAACAGTCACCAGATCTCAATCCAATAGAGTACCTCTGGAATGTGGTGGAACGGGAGATTCGCATCATGGATGTGCAGCCAACAAATTCGCAGCAACTGTGTGATGCTATCATGTCACTATGGACCAAAATCTCTGAGGAATGTTTCCAACACCTTGTTGAATCGATGACACGAAGAATTAAGGCAGTTCTGAAAACAAAAGTGGATCCAACCTGGTACTAGCAAGGTGTAATAAAGTAGCCTGAAAGTATATATATATATAAAATATATATATATATATATATATATATATATATATATATATATATATATATACACACAGTATCTCACAAAAGCGAGTACACCCCTCAGATTTTTGTAAATATTTGATTTATATCTTTTCATGTGACAACACTGAAGAAATGAAACTTTGCTACAATGTAAAGTAGTGAGTGTACAGCTTGTATAACAGTGTAAATTTGCTGTTCCCTCAAAATAACTCAACACACAGCCACTAATGGCTAAACCTCTGGCAACAAAAGTGAGTGCACCCCTAAGTGAACATGTCCAAATTGGGCCCAATTAGCCATTTTCCCTCCCCGGATGTCATGTGACTGGTTAGTGTTACAAGGTCTCAGGTGTGAATGGGGAGCAGGTGTGTTAAATTTTGTGTTATCGCTCTCACTCTCTCATACTGGTCACAGGAAGTTCAACATGGCACCTCATGGCAAAGAACTTTCTGAGGATCTGAAAAAAATAATTGTTTCTCTACATAAAGATGGCCTAGGCTATAAGAAAATTGCCAAGACCCTGAAACTGAGCTGCAGCACGGTGGCCATGACCCTACATCGGTTTAACAGGACAGGTTCCACTTAGAACGCATGGTCCACCAAAGAAGTTGAGTGCACATGCTCAGCATCATATCCAGAGGTTGTCTTTGGGAAATAGACATATGAGTGCTGCCAGCATTGCTGCAGAGGTTGAAGGGTTGGGGGGGGTCAGCCTGTCAGTGCTCAGACCATATGCCGCACACTGCATCAAATTGGTCTGCATGGCTGTCGTCCCAGAAGATGATGCACAAGAAAGCCCGCAAACAGTTTGCTGAAGACAAGCAGACTAAGGACATGGATTACTGGAACCATGTCCTGTGGTCTGATGAGACCAAGATAAACTTACTTGGTTCAGATGGTGTCAAGCGTGTGTGGCGGCAACCAGGTGAGAGTACAAAGACAAGTCTGTCTTGCCTACAGTCAAGCATGGTGGTGGGAGTGTCATGGTCTGGGGCTGCATAAGTGCTGCCGGCACTGGGGAGCTACAGTTCATTGGGGGAACCATGAATACCAATATGTACTGTGACATAGCAGAGCATGATTCGGAGACTGGGCTGCAGGGCAGTATTCCAACATGATAATTATTATTATTATTATACAGGATTTATATAGCACCAACAGTTTGCGCAGCGTTTTACAACATGAGGGCAGACAGTACACTTACAATACAAATCAATACAGGAGGGATCAGAGGGCCCTGCTCGTTAGAGCTTACAATCTAGAAGATGACCCCAAACACACCTCCAAGACAACCACTGCCTTGCTAAAGAAGCTGAGGGTAAAGATGATGGACCGGCCAAGCATGTCTCCAGACCTAAACAATATTGAGCATCTGTGGGGCATCCTCAAATGGCAGGTGGAGGAGCACAAGGTCTCTAACATCCACCAGCTCCGCAATGTCGTTATGGAGGAGTGGAAGAGGACTCCAGTGACAACCTGTGAAGGTCTGGTGAACTCCATGCCCAAGAGGGTAGGGCAGTGCTAGAAAATAATGGTGGCCACACAAAATATTGACACTTTGGGCCCAATTTGGACATTTTCACTTAGGGGTGTACTCACTTTTGTTGCCAGCAGTTTAGACATTGATGGATGTGTGTTGAGTTATTTTGAGGGAACAGCAAATGTACACTGTTATACAAGCTCTACACTCACTACTTTACATTGTAGCAAAGTGTCATTTCTTCAGTGTTGTCACATGAAAAGATATAATAAAATATTTACAAAAATATGAGGGTGTGTACTCACTTTTGTGAGATATATATATATATATATATATATATATATATATATATATATAATGTGTGTGTGTGTGTGAGTGGCACCCTGATGCTTAGGCAGGGTTGCTATCAAATTTATGTGGCAGGCGATAGTAGCCTTGGCCAATTGTTAGGAGATAAATTGATTCCTCTCTAAATCTGGACTTGTTGCACCCTTTCTCTTCTGTCACTAGGTGGTAATATGCCAGTGGCATTAGACAAGACAGGAGCTTTGCAAGCTCAGACACAAATGGATGGGGTGTCTCAGCCAATGGGCAGGGATGTTCTTTGGTCCCTTGGCCTGTTGGGAGAGCCTATTTATTTGGGTGGAGTCAGGTGATCGGGGTTCTGTGCCACCTGAGGTGGCTGTCTGGGTGGACGTGTGTTATGCTGCCCCAGGCTGCTAGGCCGGATGCCTGAGGCCTATCCCAGGGACATCTGGCTTCTAGGCTGTCTGAGGGCCTATCCAGAAGCAGGAGAGCAGCATAGGGTTGGGACTGGGGGCTTGTAGTCCAACCAGAAGTAGTGGTTCAGCTGGACGGGCGAACCAGCTGTGGTTGGAGGTAGAGGGGGAAGCTGTCGCCATTAAGGGACCATCCACCTCATTACCGGAGATCACTTTGAGTAAGCTGAAGCCAGTAGCAGAGCAGTCTTCTCACCACCTGGGGATGTTGAAGAAGTGGGAAAACTTCAGTGACTGCCAAGTCAGGGACCCAGCAGGACAGCAGAGGCGACGCTTGCGGAGCATCAGTGGGTGCCAAGCCAGGGACCTAGCGGGTCAGAAGGGGTGACCCTAGAAGAGTATCTGTGATTGCCAAGCCAGGGACCCAGCAGTGAAGCGGGGGTGATGCTTGAGGAAGATACTGAGTGCTAAAAGTGGAAGAGCTCAGAGGATCCAGTGGCTATTGGATCCGAAGTCTAGTGAAACACTGGAAGTTCATTAAGTGAAGACCCACAGTGAGTGACTGTGGAGTACTGTAAGTGGAAAACTGTTTGTGTTGCCAATAGTTGAATACAACCACCGTTAGTAACGTTTACAAAATAGTTGCCATCGGAGACAACGGCCCTACCTATACAGAAGCAGTGTCCACCTGGAGGCCTTCATCTATATAGCTGTCTGCCTTTAGAAGTCTCGAAGTCTGCCAATTATCATTGCATCTACTTAGAAGTGTCCTGGCCCTAACCCTCTCTCCCACAGTTTTGTTCAAGAGACAATAAATCTCTTTGCATTCAAAAAGTGTCTGGCGCCCACCATTTCATCTTGCAGTATACCCACCATGCCTTGTAACCCACTCTACACAGAAGGATGTTAGCTTTCCCTAACTCTGGAGGTCATCATTAGGCCTCAAAGGACCCAGGACTTTGATATTTATATATATATATATATATATACACACACACACACACACACTGGGTATAGAAAAAAATCACCCCCTTTTCAAATATTTACATTTTGTTGCTTTGAAGCCTGAAATGAAGACAGAAACAATTTTTGTCTTATGCAGCTGTATTTACTCACTGCAACTTATAACATCCAAGTGAAAGATACAACACCAACATGTCAGCAAAAAATAAAAACAGAATCACTGAGTTGGAAAAAGGATCACCCCCTTGTGTCAGTATTTTGTTGAACCACCTTTTTTTTAATTACAGCCTTTAGTCTGTTGGGAGATGTCTCTACTAACTTTGCACATTTAGGCTTTGCAATATTTGCCCACTCTTCTTTTCAGAACTGCTCAAGTTCAGTTAAACTTTAGTTTGTGAACCGGAGTCTTCAAGTCATTCCAAACATTTTCAATTGGATTTTAGTCTGGACTCTGACTAGGCCATGCAAGGACATTCACCTTTTTCTCCTTCAACCACTGTGTGGTCATTTTTGCTTTGTGCTTTAGGTCATTTTCATGTTGGAAGGTAAACCTTCTTCCCATCGACAACTTTCTGGCAGAGGGCAGCAGATTTTCCTCAAGAATTTGATGGTATTTTGCCCCATTCATTTTTCATTCTATCCTGACAAGTGCTCCAGTCCCTGCTTCAGAGAAATACCCCCATAACAGGATATTACCACCTCCATTTTCTACTGTAGGAATGATGTTATTTGGATGGTGAGCTGTATTTGATTTCCGCTAAACATATCGTTTGATGTTGAGGCCAAATAATTCAATTTTAGTCTCATCTTAGGATAACACCTTTTTTTTTTGTTGTCAAATGCACACAATGACCACACTTTGTCATAAATTCCTGCAACTGCTTCGGAGTTGCTGTAGGCCTCTTGGTAGCCTCTCACCAGTTTCCTCCTGGCTCTTTCATCCACTTTGGAGGGATGTCCTGATCCAGGGAGGGTCTGTGTTGTACCAAATACCTTCTACTTCTTAATGGTAGACTTCACTGTGCTTCTTGGCATTGATAAAGCCTTTGCATTTTTTTTGCATCCATCTCCTGACTTTTGCCTTACCACAACTTTATCCCGGTGACAATGCCTTGCAAACCATAGTTGATTGTTTGCTTCAGTTGCACTAACAGGGACTGAAGTGCTCCAGAAAAGCTCTTTTCATGCTGAGCTAATCAAAATGACTACAGCTGATCACAGTTGAAAGTCTGGAGGGGGTGATTCTTTTGCCAACTCAGTGATTCTGTTTTTCTATTTTTTTCTGACATGGGGGGTTATTTACGAAAGGTAAAGCCACTTTGCATTACAAGTGCACTGCAAGTGCACTTGAAAGTGCACTTGGAAGTGCAGTCGCTCTAAATCTAAGGAGTAGATCTGAAATGAGGCTCTGCTGATTTTATCATCCAATCATTAGCAAGCTAAAATTATGTTTTTTATTTTCCTTGCATGTCCCCCTCAGATCTACAGCGACTTTACTTCCAAGTGCACTTTAAATGTACTTTCATGTGCACTTGCAGTGCAAAGTGGATTTGCCTCTAGTAAATAACCACCATGGTGTTATTTTTTATATCTTTCACTTGGATGTTATAAGTTGCACAGAGTAAATACAGCTGGTTAAAACAAAAACTGTGTCTATCTTCATTTCAGGCTGCAAAGCAACGCAATGTGATTATTTTAAAGGGGGGGGGGGGGTGATTATTTTAATCTGAGAGTATCAATTGTGCAGATACATTTATAGCACTGCAAAGTAGATTTTAGTGATTTTGTCTGCACAATTGGTACATTTGATTGGGATATATATTGCAGCTTCAGGGAATATTTAAATTATTTTAATTGATTTATTTATTGCAGCTGCAGGGAATATATAAATTATTTTAATTGATTTATTTATATATTTTTTAACATATTCATATTTCTTTTTTCACATTTATTTGATAGCGCGGAATGGGGATTAATTTGATTTAAGGAATCTGAGAGTAGCCACAATATTGCTATGTATTTTTACTTCAACATATTAAGCTGCATTTGGAAGTAAGCAATGCATTGAATATCTCAGTTAGGAAATGTGTTCCTATTTTCTGCATTGCTAGTATGATGTTGATGATTTGGAAAGGACATCATGTTTAATAAAAGTTTCTGAGAATAATATTTTTTGTGGCATTATGCTTTGTTCAGTTTTTTCATCAATCTTAATCACGTATATGGAGGCTTTCCAGCTTCTGCGAAATCTGCCCACTTATGAAGTTGGAGAATGGGTGTTGGTCATTAAAAAAACTAGGTCAGCATCTAAAGTAAACAGCAGGTCCCTGGTAATAGGACTTCACATTCATAATGACTTCCAAAGAATGAGCACTACGGGGAAGTGAATGCTGGATGAAAAACAAGGGATTTCGTAGTTACCAGCGGTACTTCCATCTAATGTGGCCGCGTATGAATCAGACCAAAAGTCAAAAATATCCCAGAAACATTGCAGTAATCATTTATGCATTGATTTACTAATATGAAAATAGCTAGAGATTGAATCCGGGTCACTTACAGTAAGATGACTGATCTCTATTGGCCCCAGGGTTGAAGTAGTAAAGCAGAAAAGAAATGCGATCGTTCTAATCCAATATAGACCAAGAAATATCTGGAATGTCTCATTTTGTAAAAAACAAACGAAAACAATACAATATATTATATTAGACACATTATCTGTCCATGTGTATACCATTGGAAATACTTCACAAAGAAATCAGTGGAAGTATTTATAGCCATGCGGATAATATTTCATGTTGACAGCTACAAAGTTATTGATCATCATTTACCGTATTTACATAGTTACTGTCCATAGTTATTAAAGTATAAAGGAAGGTAAAACTATTTTTTAGTTTTAGATTTAAAGAGTTTAGAGGGATTAGAACATCTGACAGTTTTTTTTTTTTTTTTAATACAAACGCTTTTATTGAGAAATAAAAAGCATAACAAGAGAACCAGTAAATTATTATTATTATACAGGATTTATATAGCGCCAACAGTTTACGCAGCGCTTTACAAACTAAAAAGGAGACAATACAATAAAATACAAGAGGATTAAGAGGGCCCTGCTCAGAAGAGCTTACAATCTAATAGGGTGGGGCAGGTGGTACAAAAGGTTGTAACTGTGGGGAATGAGCTGATGGAAGTGGTAGGAGATTAGTTGGAGACGAGATAGGCTTTCCTGAAGAGATGAGTTTTCAGGGATCGCCTGAAGGTAGCAAGAGTAGAGGATAGCCGGATAGATGGAGGTAGCGAGTTCCAGAGGATGGGAGAGGCTCTCGAGAAATCCTGGAGACGAACATGAGAGGAGGAGACAAGAGAGCTTGAGAGTAGGAGGTCTTGAGAAGAGCGGAGAGGACGATTTGGATGATATTTGGAGACAAGATTGGTGATGTAGCTCGGGGCAGAGTTGTGAATGGCTTTGTATGTTGTGGTTAGTATTCTGAATTTAATTTAAATTTAAATAGGATGCGGTACATACATGGAAGTGAAAAGTACAACAAAAGAACAATATGCAGTATGTATAAAAATTCGAGACTATAAAGTATGCTTGAAGTCAGTCCTGAGTTATAAGTAAATAACAAATTGGATGTCTGAAATATACTACAGTCCAGCATGTGGGTTCAGGCATTTTTCTCCTGCCAGTAAATGGAGAGGAAGGATTGCCAGTTAAAATATGATTGTAACGCTCGGCCATGCACAGGCAGGCTGATGGTGGCAGTCTGATAGAGGCAGTGCCTGAGGATATCGTGTGATGCAAGGAGGCCGAAGGGAGCGAGCGGAGCCTCATGTACAGGTATGCGGTACGGATAAGGTAAGCCGAGAGCGGGACTGTCAGCGCTGTTTGGACTGGAGTGGACCGGTGGGACCACCTGGCGTGGAGAGAGACTGTCAGTGTTACTCAGGAGGGTGTTGTGTCAGTGAGATGTCATCATCATCTGCACATTGCTGTCAGTCCTGTCCCTGAACTACTTACTTACTATGGATAGAGGGGTATTGCCACAAGAGTTGACTAAAGATGTTAGAATACCGGGTACCATCATCCTATATTGATATGTTGAGAGGAGAATGGGGGGAGAAAAGCAAGGGCTACTCCAATTGAGCCCTACCTCCCCAAAAGGGGATTATTGGACTATAGTGGTACCCAATTAGAACTTACTATATCGAATATAAAATATGAAATATGTTTTTTGCCTTAATATCTACCTAAATCACGTTTCTAGTTGCATATTATACTTGTTTGTAGTCTAAATACTGAATTTTGCAAATTTTGTATATGCCAGTAACAACTTCGCTGTGCCAGTAAATTTTGGGTGTCATGTCAGTAAATTTCAATCTGGTAGGTTGGCAACACTGGTACCAAGGATAGGTACATCCCAGTTTCCAGGTTCATGCAGCGAAGTAGTAGAAATAAATAAAAACAAACCAAAGTCATCTGTCAGGTGTTTATTAAAATCTGTACCCCAATAGCGAGCTTCACCTTCTCTATTTGACATGGTAACCATCATCACAAACAGTGAAAGAAAATCCAAAATTTTGAGTGGTCACAAGAACAGGAATAAAGGTGAAATCTTCCAATGTGGACACTAGTTCTCATGACCTTGATGTCTTTCAGAGATTTCCATCACTTTGAAGGGATTTCCTTTCACTTCCTGTTTTGGCTAAGGGACAGGAAATGAAGGTGTCTCGTCCCTGGTCGGTGAGCCTGACGTGCAGAGAAAGGCCTCTCGCACAGCTCCAGCTTGAGGGCCACTGATGGTGAAATAGTAACTGCTAGAGCACGGCGAGGTAAGAGCGCCTATTATCAGTCCAGTAGTCTGTGCTGGTAGTAGCCGAAGAGTCATGAAAGGGAAGCCAGGAACAGCTGACAACAGATGATTCAGTAGGCAGATGTGACAGCAGGACAGCAGGATGCAGACTTGCTTCGGAGCTTGACTGGTGACAGACTGTGGATGCACAGCTGGAAGCAGGAGCCCGAAGATGATGAGCTGAACTGAAGGAGCTGTAGCAGGCTGGAAGAGCTGGATGCAGGGTCAGGCGAGCCGGGTCGGTAACGGGCGCCCAGATCAGGCATAGACGGCAAGCAGAATAGTCAGGTCACAAGCAATGTCGGCAATGGATGAAGGATCAACAGGAGCAGCAAGCTCCTGTTGATCGCACACATTCGCGCATGCACATGTCTGCGAACATCTGTTTGGCCTGTTCTCAGCTGGTGCTTGCGCATACGTGCATCTTCATTATGGCAGAGCCTATCCTGACGGAAGGACAGTTCCCTAATAGGTCATGGCAAAAAAACAACCAAAACAGGAGTTATAACTCTCCTTTACTCCATCAAAACTAAAAGTTTTGCCTCCAGTTCTACTTCAACCACTTGCCAACGACCTCCCGCACAAGTACTGTGGGAGAAGGCAAAGCAATATACCCGTAAGTCGCTTCCTACTTCTGGGTTTTGGGGCGCGTGCATGTGTGCCTGCCACCCGCTGTGATTGTACACAGTGGGAGTCTGTCAGTAGGTCCCACCCGATGATTCAGGCCAGGACCTACTAACCGGCTGTGTACAATCACAGCCCAGAGCTCTATGTTGGTACTGAGCGAGCCATCTGTCAGTTATTCATCCCTGCGAAGCAGGAATGAGAAACTGTGAGATCTAGTTGTAAAAGCAACACACTTTTACACACATTACACATAGTTAACCCCTTAACTGCCCTAGATGTAAACCCCTTCCCAGCCAGTGTCATTAGTACAGTGACAGTCTATAGCAGTGATGGCAAACCTTGGCACTCCAGATGTTTTGGAACTGCAATTCCCATGATGCTCATTCACTCTGCAGTATAATTTCCAAAACATCTGGGGTGCTAAGATTCGCCATCACTGGTCTATAGTATTATCTCTGATCGCTATACTATTGTCACGGATAATGTCAGTTCCCTCCAGCGTCAGATAGTGTCAGATTGTCCACCGCAAGTCCCATTATAAGTCACTGATCGGCGCCATTAGTAATATAAAAAAAATATATAAAAAAAAATTCCCTCTTAGATTGTAAGCTCTAAGGAGCAGGGCCCTCTGATTCCTACTGTATCAAAGTGTATTGTATTTGTACTGTCTACCCTCAAGTTGTAAAGCGCTATATAAATCCTGTATAATAATAACATATAGAAATTCCTGTATATACTGTATATCCCTATATATATATATATATATATATATATATATATATATATATATATATATATATACACACAGAGTCATGCTCAAAAGTTTGCATACCCTGGCAGAAATTGTGAAATTTTGTCATTAATATTAAAATTATGACTGATCATGCAAAAAAACTGTCTTTTATTTAAGGATAGCAATCACATGAAGCCATTTATTATCACATAGTTTTTTTTTTTGGATCCCTTTTAAATCATATTGATAACAGAAATCACCTAAATGGCCCTGATAAAAAGTTTACATACCCTGGAATGTTTGGCCTTGGTACAGACACAGAAGGTAGCACACACAGGTTAAAATGGCAATTAAAGGTTAATTTCCCACATTTGTGGCTTTTTAAAGCACAATTAGTGTCTGGGTATAAATAGTCAATGAGTTTGTTAGCTCTCACATGGATGTACTAAGCAGGCTAGATACTGAGCCATGAGGAGGTAGAAAAGAACAGTCAAAAGAACTTAAAAATTTTAGTCTTTTTTCGTTTATATCGCAAAAAAAACCCCAGAGGTGATCAAATACCATCAAAAGAAAACTCTATTTGTGTGAAAAAAATGATATAAATTTTGTTTGGGTACAGTGTTGCATGACCATCCAAATACCAGTTAAAATAGCACGGTACCGAATAGCAAAAAATGGCCTGGTCATGAAGGGAGTAATGTGTTCCTGAGCTTAAGTGGTTAAGGGTAGATTTAGATGTGCTTATAATAAAGCTTACCTGTAGGCAAAATGAATATCTGCTAAACGTGCACCGTTTGGCAGATATTCCAGTGAGCAGCCGCCGGTGACGTCACCAGCACCTGCGTTCTGAAGGGATGGCATGCTCAGCCAGTGTCATCAGTACAGTGACAGTGCATATTTTTTAGCACTGATCACTGTATTAGTAACACTGGTCCCCAAAAAGTGTCAATTAGTGCAAGATTGTCCGCCTCAATATTGCAGTCCCGCTATAAGTCGCTGATTGCCGCCATTACTAGTAAAAATAAATAAATAAAAAATATCCCATAGTTTTTGTAGACGCTATAACGTTTGTGCAAACCAATCAATATATGCGTGTTGGGATTTTTTAATCAAAAACATGTAGCAGAATACATATTGGCCTAAATTTATGAAGAAATTAGATTTTTTTTTTTTAAATAATTATTGGATATGTTTTATAGCAGAAAGTAAAAAATATTTTTTTTTTTTTTTTTTTTTCAAAATTGTCTGTCTTTTTTGTTTATAGCGCAAAAAATAAAAAACACTTTTTTTTGGGTACATTTGGTTTTTGGGTACAGTGTCACAATTGTCAGTTAAAGTAACGCAGTGCCGTATCGCAAAAAATGGCCTGGTCAGGAAGGGGGGAAATCTTCTGGAGTTCAAGTGGTTAATTGTTCAATAAATGTTTCTTACTATTCTAATGAGGATCCCACGCTACTATTTTTTTTGTCATTTAAGCACAGAAACCCAGTGATGATGTCACTGGGTCTAAAATAAAATATATAAATTAAATGGAAGGGTTTAAAAAAATGTCATAAACATGTTGGAGGTTGCTGGGGCGAATGGTAGGAAATGCAAATATAGACAGAATAAACTTCAGTTTTACGCACATTTTCAGATCTTCGTCATAGTGTATGAGAGAAGTACTGTCCTAGCAGTGTTCCTCCAACCATACAGGATCAACAGTTTGATCAATGTAAGAACCTTTCTTAATTACAATATAATAGGTTTAGAGCCAAAAACAATGTTGTACTGGTAAAAATGGCAGAAGTACGGCTTCTGCCGAGTGTTTTAGGGATTGTAAGTTGCGTGGCTCCATGCTCCACATTTGGTGGGAATGGCCCCAACATCAGGAACTATTAGAATAAGGTGTTTTCGTGCTCTGAAAATTAACGGGGGTTTCCAATCAAACAGCATCCACATCTTGCGCTGCTTAATGACCTGCCATCAGTGTTGCCACATCCACTGAAACTTTCAGTTCATTTCATCCTACTGGCAGCCAAAATTACTATTGCAGGAGCATGGAAGACACCTTCAGTATCCTTCAGTAAAACACAGGATCTCTTGGATCATGATCTACAAAAAGTTTGCCAGCATTATTAATGATAAACAAAATCTATTTGAACAGACCTCGGAACTGTGGGCGTCTTACATACATGTGCTCCTCTCCTTAACGCAGGTGTCTATGCATACTAGGTCTCCTTCTGATTTATATCTTTTTTCACCCTCTTTCTCCCCCCCCCTTTTTCTTCTCTCTCTCTCTCTCTCTAAGTTTTCTCCCCCCCTTTTTTTTTTATATATATATTTTTTAACTTTATATCTTTATTAAAGCATTTTCCATTTTATAAAAAAAGAAAAACAACATACATCTAAAATTTTGAAATAGGAGGGGGATACAGACTCCCCTCTCTTAGGTAACTTCATTCAGCTCTGTATGTCCCTTCCTTCCCTAACTAACTCATATATCCCCAAGCCAACTAATGCCTCGTTTCCACTGAGCAGATCGGTTCGGGTTGGTACGGTTTGAATTGCCTAGAATGGTCCGGTCTATTCTGGTGAGCGTTTCCACTGTAAGTGGGACCACAAGGGGCCATACAGGGTTTAGAAAAAATGCCTCAGCATAGCACAGCAGAGGGTTTTCTGTCAGCCAATCAGTGGAATGTATCGTAGCTCCGCCCTAACTGAACTGTTCCATTTTCCATGGCCCCACATCTGAAGCAGGACCCTAAATGGAGCGGTACGGTTCGGTTGTATGGGCCGCTTTCATAATGGAAACACCCAAAATAGTGTACCGTACCGAACCGATCCGCTCAGTGGAAACGAGGCAATAGTCTCACTTCCAATCCTTTCGCTCACCTTTCACCCAGCACTTTGCTTTCCACTCGTCTTTTAACCGTTTTCCTTTTTTTTTACCTTTTTCTAGATTATCGTCCCTTTGGCTATTTATATATATATATACATTTTTCTTTCTTTTTCTCTCCCCACATTTTCCAGATTGTATTAAATTTCCTAAGAGCGTCTTGTCTAATGTATGGCGTTCTTACCTTAAAGTGGAGTTCCACCCAAAAGTGGAACTTCCACTAATCAGATTCCTCCCCCCCTCCGGTGACACAGTTGGCACCTTTCAGGGGGGAGGGGGGTACAGATACCTGTATATTACAGGTATCTGTACCCACTTCCGGCATAAATAGCCGCAGAATCTGCGGTTATTTACGCCACTTCCTGCTCCCTCCCGCTGCCTGCTGGGAAACACACACGGGTCCCAGAGGCAGCAGGGAGCATTGGTATTGCGCGGCGCGACTCGCACATGCGCAGTAGGGAACCGGGAAGTGAAGCCGCTTCATTTCCTGATTCCCTTACCGAAGATGGAGGCGGCAGCACCCGAGGACGGAGAGACGCTTCGGCCTCGGGTGCCGACATCGCGGGCGCCCTGGACAGGTAAGTGTCCATGTTTTAAAAGTCAGCAGCTGCAGTATTTGTAGCTGCTGACTTTTAAAATTTTTTCTTTCCGCGGCGCTCCGCTTTAAGAATCATCACATTCATGCCCTGTTCCCACTCTCTGCTGGACGGAGGTATGGTGGATTGCCATTTTTGAGCGATCATTTTCCTTGCCTGGAATAGGCATCTCAAGATTGCTAGTTGAGTATCTCCTAGTTTACCTTCTCCCTCTATCCACCCCAGCACACATAGCCTGGGATCCATGTCTATTGATACTTCAAATACCTGGTCTATGATACCCACTACCTCCCTCCAGTATCGGAATAGCCTCAGGCATCTCCAAAACATATGGATCAGATCCCCTTCTGCCCTTCCACACCTAGGGCAGGTAGCGTCCTGTCTACGGCCGAACTGAAAGAGCTTATGCGGAGTATAGTAGGCTCTGTGTAATAAGAATAAGTGTGACATCCTCTGGGGCGGGGAGAGCGACACCAATGGGGCAAGTTCCAGAATTCTTTCCCATTGTACTTCAGTTAAACTTCCCACATCTCTTTCCCATTTCTTCCTATGAGACCGGACTTCTATTCCTTCCCGACTCCCTTTATATATACTTGGATAGACTTGTGATATTAAGCCTTTCAATGTTTTTGCACTAATAACTTTCTTTAACACAAGTATCTTACTCCATTCTAATGTCCTCCCTCTAAACCAGGGGTCTCAAACTGGCTGTCCTCCAGCTGTTGCAGAACTACAAGTCCCATCATGCCTCTGCCTATGGGAGTCATGATTGTAACTGTCAACCTTGCAATGCCTCATGGAATTTGTAGTTCTGCAACAGCTGAAGGGCCCCCAGTTTGAGACCCCTGCTCTAAACTGTTCTGCCATTGCGTGCCTAACCTGCAGGTATCTAAAAAAGGATTTGTTCGGAATTGCAAATTGCTCTCTCAGTTCCTGAAAGGATTTTAAATTTCCATCTTGAAAGAGCTGGGTGATGTACTTTATTCCTCGTCTTTCCCATTCCCTAATTGTCCCCATCTTCTGCACCTCCTCCAGCTTGCTATTTTCCCAAAGGGGGGAATATTATGTAAATCCTCTGTATCCCAGAGTTTTTTTTGCTGCTTCCCAGACTCTCGTCATTAACACTAGGGTAGGTAGCCCACGCAAAAAAGACCCTGCTTCCAATGTTTCAACCAGCGAGTTATGCAGAGTGTTTTGTATTTTTATTGCTTAATTTTATTTTTCTCTTTTCTCCATGGTGTATTAATGTCAGCCATTTTTTTTTACCTTTACAATGGCGGATCAGGAAGTAACGGTCAATACTATCTACTGTCGAGCTATGGTTTGTGGATGATTGGTCTCTCGCTAGTTTAAACATGGCATCGAAAGACTATCAGGCACTTTTCTTTTGGTTCTGGTGTTTCATATGTCCCTTTTTCTTTTCAGTTTTTTTTATATATTTACATTGTATTTAGATGGTGATTCTTGTGTCATTGTATCATTTCTTTATATGTTCCTACTCTGTGTTAGATCCATGTACCTTTTGTTCACATGGCTGTCATGTTGATAATCTGTTGATACTATTAATACCGAAAATAGAAATCTTTGAACGTAAAAATGGCAGAAGTATTGTCAGAGTGGTACCATTTATGGATACACTGGACATACACACTAAGCTCCTGCTGCTTGACACAACAAGGACCATCAGGTAACATGATCTTTAGCAAATTTTATTTTTTTTAATTCATAGTTTTTATTAACACTGATTTTCAGTTCACAACATTTAAAACAAAAACAAATCAGTACATATTCCAATAATATAATACAAAAACAAAAATAAGAATAGCCCAAAAAAAAGGGGGGGGGGCAGCACAATTGTCTTTAGCAAATTTGACCATATTTTTGCATTGCTACATCTGTACAATCTGATTGCTCAGCATTGTAGACAAACTTCCAGATACACGAGAGGACTAAAATTTGGCACCATAATCTTACACTGTCCCACCAAAATTATATTGAAGGAGATGCTGCTCAGGAAGGTAAATCAGGACAAGCCACACACACTGATTTTTGGCAAATTAGGCCTAAAACAATCTATCTTCGAGTATTTAGGTTTCATGAACAGGAGTTTTAAGGATCAGTACTGTTATCCTTACTCACCCCCCTCTATTCATCTAAGATCCATTCAAAGATTTTTACTTCCCCGTCTTTGCCCCCTGGTAGATCTTCACCATGCAGCCTACTTTGAGCCTTGCCACTGCTGCTGCAAAATCTCCCAACCAGACATATTTTTCTGGACATTCACAGAGAAATCTTCACCTCTCCTATGGAGAGGCCATATACCACTGGGATACATATTAGATGGCCTCTCTGAAAAAAAAAAATGAATGATTTTACATGCAAAGGCAGAAGAAGATGTCTGGCTGGAAGATTTAGTAGCGGAGCAGCAAGGACAGGGGAGAATTTGACTTTTAGGGTACTGGGGGAGGGGGAGATACTCAGTTAAAGGATAACCATACTAAGCCAAGCAGCTACTTAAAAAAAATCCACATTTATAAATCACAGCACTGAGCTTTAGAAATGTGCTTGATGCTTTGCTTTTTCCGTATTTCAAAGCAATTAAAGCCCTATTAATTTCTATGAAAATGGGTAAAATAAGTTTTGGAAGGACAGGGACCAGTCATATGATCTGTTAAAGGTGATACTCCTTGGGGCACCACAGACTGCGCACCTCGGGCTGCCTTTTATGAATTACAAGTAAAATGTAGAGGGCAGTGTGGAGTAAGTACTGTGGTGTCCAGCGCAGAGTGGGTAGCAGTATCCACCATTATAAATGGGCCTCTAAATAATACAGTTATATTTAAAGTGGTATTAAACCCAAAACAAGAATGTATTATTTTGCATCTCACCAGTTCCTAAATGTGGTGGCTGCATTAGTTTTTTTACCTGTAAGTCTGTTATTTTTTAACTCCATTCATTTATAGGGTTTGAGGCATACAGTAAGGAAAACAGTATTTGATCCCCTGCTGATTTTGTACATTTGCCCACTGACAAAGAAATGATCAGTCTATAATCTTAATGGTAGGTTTAGTTTAACAGCGAGAGATAGAATAACAACAAAATCGCCTTGAGGCGATTCAGTTCGCATTTGTAGCGCTATATAAGTCATTCATTCATTCAAAAATATCCAGAAAAACGCATTTCAAAAAAGTTATAAATTGATTTGTATTTTAATCAGTGAAATAAGTATTTGATCCCCTATCAATCAGCAAGATTTCTGACTCCCAAGTGTCTTCTATATGGGTAACAGGCTGAGATTAGGAGCACTCTCCTAAAGGGAGTGCTCCTAATCTCAGCTTGTTACCTGTATAAAAGACATCTGTCCACAGAAGCGATCAGATTCCAATCTCTCTACCATGGCCAAGATCAAAGAGCTGTCCAAGGATGTCAGGGACAGGATTGCAGACCTACACAAGGGTGGAATGGGCTACAAGACCATCGCCAAGCAGCTTGGTGAGAGGGTGACAACAGTTAGTGTGATTATTCGCAAATGGAAGAAACACAAAATAACTGTCAATCTCCCTCGGTCTGAGGATCCATGGAACATCTCACCGCGTGGAGTTTCAATGATCGTGAGAACGGTGAGGAATCAGCCCAGAACTACACAAAGAGAATCTTGTCAATGTTCTTAAGGCAGCTGGAACCATAGTCACCAAGAAAACAATTGGTAACACACTATGCCGTGAAGGACTGAAATCCTTCAAATCATGTGAGAACCTCCTTCCCTCAGTCAGGGCATTGAAAAGGGGTCATGGATGGGTATTCCAGCACGACAATGACCCAAAACACATGGCCAAGGCAACAAAGGAGTGGCTCAAGAAGAAGCGCATTAAGGTCCTAGAGTGGCCTAGCCAGTCTCCAGACCTTAATCCCATAGAAAATATGTGGAGGGAGCTGAAGGTTCGAGTTACCAAATGTCAACCTTGAAAACCTTAATGACTTGGAGAGGATCTGCAAAGAGGAGTGGGACAAAATCCCTCCTGAGATGTGTGGTGACCAACCAACCTGGTGACCAACTAAAAGAAACGTCTGACCTCTGTGATTGCCAGCAAGGGTTTTGCCACCAAGTACCAAGTCATGTTTTGCTAAGGAGTCAAATACTTATTTCACTTAAAATGCAAATCAATTTATAACTTTTTTGAAATGCGTATTTCTGGATGTTTTTGTTGTTATTCTGTCTCTCATTGTTAAAATAAACCTACCATTTAAATTATTGACGGATCATTTCTTTGTCAGTGGGCAAATGTACAAAATCAGCAGGGGATCAAATACTTTTTTCCCCTCACTGTAGCATATAAAACTAACAGGAGTGCTTTCAATGATCAGCTTTTATTCATGTATGTAAAAACTTTATCCCAAAAAGGTAATAAATGTTGCTGTAACTGCTTAAATAGTGTTAGCTGGTGTTTGACTTTGAGCCCATCTAAATCTGCCAGTGTATCCAACACTCCTCTCTCCCCAGACTGACAATGCTGCTGTCGCAAGGTGTCTCTGTTGCTCCTCCATCCACAGTGGAGACACCCTAAGACAGAAAGTGTGTTACTGGCAGGATCACCAGGTGAAAATAAAAGAAAAAAGTTTAAAAAAAGAAACTGATGTGACTACCAAATTTAGGAATTTAAATTTAGTTTTTAGTTTTAAAAGAGCTTTAAGTAAAATAAATTGACAGCTGCAAGCCTTCAGGAGACTTTGGTCTTTTCAGCAGACGTGTAAAAATGGAAAGAGTTGCAAACTAATTTTCCCTGGATGAAACGGTTGATTTCCACAATGGACCTGCTGTTTAACATTCTCCTCTCTGCTGTGTGTATCCATTAACAGTAATGTGTATCTTTTCTAGAGTGGGTCTTTACAGACAAGCTGACCATTCTCAGGGGGTTATTTACTTACTAAGTGTAATTGTGTAGAAGAGTGGCCATTCATTTGCTTTCTCATTTGCATTGGCTTGATCACTTCTTTTTACTGATTGGCAGATGTGGCCTGTACTATCAGCAAGGCTATCTTTAAGGCAGGGCAAAAGGGGCAGCTGCCCTGGGCCCTGTCATTGTTGTGGGGCCCAAAGCAGCTGCCTCATACTTGCCAACTATCCCAGTTTAAATTCCCTTGTCCTTTGAACTTTTAGTCCTGTGCTGTGTCCCAATATCTCAGTGTGAAGTGTTGGTACTATTGCTGCCCAGCTCTGCCCTATTGTTGTGTACAGATGACTCACCTGCAGACCCTGTGTTTACATGGAAATAACAGGCATTCATATGTAAATAGCGGCGGCATTCAAAAGTAAATAGCTGCGGTCGGCGGCATTGATATGTAAATAAAGGCGACATTCATATGCATATCCCCCCCCCCCCCCCAAGAAGTGAGGGGATGATGTGCTGTAACCTCTAGCAACCAATCAGTGAGCAGTATTACCACACAGTAAGCTCTAGCAGCCAATTAACAAGCAGAAATCATTTGCTGTAACCTCTAGCAACTAATCAGTGAACCGTAATGTGTGCTGCAACCTCTAGCAACCAGTCAGTAAGCAGTAATTATATGCTGTAACCACTGGCAACCGATCACAATTGCTGCCTGATCTGATACAGTAAACTGATTTTAAGTCTAGCTGCTATTTATTGTATGTCTCAGAGCAGGTGGAAAGTGAAATTGCATTGGGGGGGGGGGGGGGTTTGCCCAGGGTCTAATCAATATTAACGACCGCCCTGACTATCAGTACTTAATAGTAGCACAGAATGTAACCTACAGTATCAGGATGGATCAGCTGACTAGCACAGAGAATCCAGCTCATGTCACTTCTACCCATGTACAGCTTTATTTTACGTCCAGCCAGAAATTGAGATACTCCATCATTTACGTGATTCTGGCATGCAGAGCATCATGGGAGATGTCATTTAGGAAAAGGTGGAGTACTACAAAAGCCTGTTCATCTTAAAGGCACAGCCAATCCCCAGTACATACCAAACTGACTTCTATGAGTGTGTGTGTTGGGGTTTCTTCGGTGTCTATGGAAAAGATAATAGATTGCAAGCTCTGTTTCGAAGAGTGACGGCAGAAAAAAAGACCAGTTGCTCTATTAAATCTGTTCCACCTTTTTATTTTATTTATAAATATATATTTTTTTCTAAGTATAGATTTACTGTCTGAAGCAATGTGTAATATTGAAGAATATCTTGTTTTCCTTCTACTTTAAAATTGTAGTTTTAGATTTTTGCTCCCTCTCATCTAATTTCTTAGATGTAAAATCTAAAATTGCAGACCACACTTCATTTACCAAAATGCCATACCTTACTAAAGTTTTTTTTTTTTTTTTTTTTTTCAGCCGCTACATAAAAATCCATAACCGTGCATTAAAATCCCATGTAATTTTGGTTAGTTAACCCTTGTCTTGCGCAGGATCTGTCACTGTCCAGGCTGGATTGGAATCCCTGTGTGTGTGATCTATGGCTGGCTGGTGAGGGGTTAAGTCTGCCTGGTGCATTGTGGAGTGGGTGTCAGAGAGAGGCTGGACCGCTCCTCCCTGGTTTGCGTTCAGAAAGCAGCTGCCTTGTGCTGGCTCTTCTCTATGATTGTATCACTGCACCTCTCTCTTCTTTCTCAATTCTTTTACGTTTTATTTTATTTTATTTTTTTAAATCACAATCTAAAGACTCTTTGTATGACCTCCTGCTTGTGCGGCATCTCCGGCAGCGACTGACACAACTCTGGAGTCCTGATATGGAATGGTATGTTTAAGATGACTCTTTCCGCTGTAACATAGTAGTTCTAGATTGCTGATTTCTATCTTTTTTTTTTTTTTTTTTAAGCTTGATTCAATTGTAGGACATAAAATCACCAGAATGCAACATGTAAATCTTTTCACGCTGTCACCCTGAAGACTTAGTGTGCTAATGTATTGGTAAAGCTGAGATTAGCCGCCGCCTGCATATAAGAAGCCTTGCACTAAAAACAGATTAATTGAAGCTGTCCCCTTTGCTCATGCGATTGTTATGTCTGGGTGTTTTCATCCAGCTGGAATCTAGGATGGAAATTCTGGAGAAGCCAGCCTTAGAAGGCAGAGCTATGTACATTTCTCATTTTTCCTAACACCAGCCTTCCCAATCCCTTCCCTGCTTTCCTCGTCATTGCTGCTCTCAGACACAGGCTGTTATTTGATCCTCGCTCCGGCATCCTTTAAGTGATGCTTTTGTCTGTCTAATTCTCGTCATTAGAGAAAGTAAAAGAAGGACCATCTGTGCAGCTCCTTGCCTGATTCTCCACATTCCATCTTGGATGAAATAATAACCATAATAAAAGTCAAAAGGGCATTAGGGATGACATGAACGTAAAGTAGCGTCTTTTTGTAATAGGTGTGTCTGCTCCTCCCTTGTCACTCCCGTCCCAAATGGAGGCCTGACATCTGAAGGGCACTGACGGGTTCCTTTACAGGTTTTTTTTTTGCTCAGTATGTATGTATAGATGAATAAGTAAAATAATGTATTTTTATTGAGTGCCTAAGAAACAGACGTCTTTTCAATCCAGATGTTACACTTTTAGGACCTGTTACTTAGCCAGGATGTGTTGGCCATTGATTTACAGGGTTCCTATATCTCATATTGTGGTTTCTTTTACATTATGCTTTTGTTTATTTGGATGGGGCATATTGTAGCGTAAAAAATCTGAAAGATAATCCAAGATTTCATGGATAAACCCAAGGCCTGGACTCGAATATTCTGTGTCACGCTCATGCTCAGAGGCCTTTGATATACCTCCTGGTACAGCAAAATAAGGAACTCATAGAGGCAGTATTTCAATAGGAGGTTTTATCTCCATGGCGACTGTTTCCTCTGGGTACCTGAAGCCTTCCAAGACTTATCCTACGTTTCTAGCTCTGTAACCCTTACACAACCGTCACAGTGTAGCTGCTTTTCTTGGTCTATAGATCTACCAACGTTTGCTTTACGATGGTGAAAATCTAATTTATTTATATTTATTTGAATTGCCTAGTAAAGGGAAAAGGCTTAATTGCATCATATCAATGTCCATCATGATGCTCTGCTTTCTCTTTTGGAAATGTTATAATTGTTTGATTGCTCTTCATATAGGCATGCATTCATTTATCTGATGGTCTGGTTATCTTTCTTAAGTCTCTTTCTATGTATTATTCTCTCTACTTCTAAATATGCATCTCTCTGTTGCTATAGTGCCATGTCCTTTATTGACTAATCTTTATTTTAAGAGCTGTAGAACATATAGAGACCTTCAAAGCTGGCAGGCTAAATGACTTCTGTGGGCGAAGTCTGAGGCCTACGCTTGCCACAAACACCATCAATTCCGTTTCAGCAGGTCACATATCATTTGGCCTACTGACTTTTTTTTTCCTTTACAGAAATAACTCAGAATCAAATAGAATGAGAGATTATGAAATCGTGCTACATATGGAATTTAACTATCTATACTTACACATTAATATTTATTTATTTGTTAAATACATTTTGTACATTTTTATACATTGAGTACTATTTCCTAATTGGGATTACAGTTGGCAACCGTTAAAGTCCAATATTTCCTATTTTGTCTTTTTGTGTTCCTCATGGATGTGGTACCACAAGTATTGGGTTACATCTCTCGATTTTGTATCTATCTATACATCTATAGCTATATAGATATATATATAATGATCAAGTCAGATTTATGTTTTCAGTAAATTACTCAGATATCACTGAATTGTTAAAGATTTTTTGACATTGGAAAGATAACATTTATCAGATGTTTGTTTTTTTTGCCATACTGCACCGGCTTTCAGCAAGAAATAGCCCACCTTTCTCAAGGATATATATATATATATATATATGTATATATATGTATATATATATGTATGTATATATATATATATATGTATATATATATATATATATATATATATATATATATATATATCCTTGAGAAAGGTGGGCTATTTCTTGCTGAAAGCCGGTGCAATAAAACAATTATACTGTCCTTGTTCATCTATAGAAGCTCTTTGATTGCCTTCTATACCTATAGTGAGAAGGAAAAAAAGAGGGGAAGAGAAAGAAAGAGAGAAGATGAGAGAGAGAGAGAGAAAGAGAGATGTAAGTAGGTAGATAGATAGATCAAAAGATACTGTAAATAAGCATTGCATTTTTTTATATTTTTCATTATATCACTTACAGAAAAAAGATAAAGTAATAGGTAAATTCCATTACTATCAAATGCAACCATTGAAATGACTTCGTTTTTAAAGCCTACAATGCAAAATATTGTATATGTCATTTGTTGCTCATTTGTGTCAATGTAAAATTCACAATGTCTTATGGGGTCTAAAGTAAATGTATTGCATTACAAACACGGCCACTTTTCTCATAGTAATCCCAATTATCAGTTTTGCTGAATATGAGGTGGAGAGGAAGGGAGTCATAGGCATTACCCAATGTGCTGTCAAGGAGGGATACATCAGCAAAAGTCCCCTTAATGAGGAGGTGGGGGAGGAAAGAAGGGAGCATCACGGTGTCAGTAACTATAACAAAATGACCAAGAGCAAGCTGAGAAGAAGAATTGACATTGGAAGTCTGATAGGGGAGTTGTACAGACCCATTCATCACAGAGAGATATTGTTGGTTTGGGAGGGGCTGGTCGTGACACACATACACACGCACTCACACTGCGGCAAAGGCTGCAGCTGATTCCTACAAGCTGTCTGCTGCAGAGCAAGCCATTTTACCTTTAATAAGATATCTATTTTCACTGTATCGACACGTCAAGTGCTTTTCCCAACAACAAATGCCTCTATTGCAAGCCTAGCAGTTAAGGGAGGATGGATTATTTTACAAGAATTTGTCATCATTATTGAAGCATGCAACCTTTGTATAGGATAAAACACAAGAATGTGGTGACTGCCAAAGCTTGATTCTGGGACCCCATTTGGCATCTCAACCCAAGGTCATGCTTTCCTTTTCTCTAAGAAAGTTGTGTATGTAAACATAATGCCCAGATTTCAACAGACCACAGTCTACGTGTACCATCATGGACATAAATGGTTCAACTGGCAGAGGAGGGGATACATTCACATGAGAACAGACTGATGTAGCTTTTACACAAGTCACCATTGTAGTGACCACAGATGGCTTTAGAAAACCTAACAGCAGAACTACAGTCTTTATAAAAATAGGATATTGTTTAAAATGGACAGATGTTAAAATGAATAATCCCATACAATTAGTAAATGCTTTCCCTGCTTTTCTTGAATTGGTAAAGTATCTTAGCAACTCCCCAATACCAGGTTCCTTCATAAACTTTAGTATGTACCTACCCCATACCATGATGACTGAGAGCTCAGGTCATTAGAAGTAGAGCAGGAATAATCCAAAGCATTTTGGGATTTTTATCTGTGAAGGAGAAGGAGAAGGAGAAGGAATATTTGCACATGAGATCAAAACTTTAAATGACCGAATATGCACCTGTCAGTTAGAAGCATGAAGACCACTTTTCAAATTATACTGTAGGTTAGAGAATGTAGATCTTCATCATTAAAAAAAAATGGGAGCTCTTATAGAGGCTGACAGCTCCAGTAGCGGATTGAACCTTCCCTATAATTTTGTTTGTTGCTTACATGCCCTTAGGATACAATTACATAACTAAGTAATTGCATACAGTATCTACTCTTCTACAGCTGTATAGAGTTCTAAGCTATTTAGGAAGACTGGCTTCGGTGTGCTACTTTCTACCAAGATCCAGCACACCATGTAATAAAAGAACAAGAAAAGTGCCGTAGAAAATGATGATAATAATTAAGCATACGAAGCGCCCCATACTTCAAAAATATCTGAAAAACTGTCTATGTTGCCAGCCAGTTGGCATCTTTCATTAATTTTCTAACCTGAACTGTAAAACCATCAATTGTGATACAAACAGCAGCTATGGACAATACATTTTGACATATAATTACTAATAATTGCAGTATAAATACAGTTTTTACAAATATCATTGTTTCCCTTATTTTGTCATTTTTCCCCTATCCCCTATGTATTCCCAGAATATTTCCCAATGTCTGTAAAAATCCTATTTCTTGTTGTGGGTTTGCTAATATGATTGACCATTGTTCTTTTTCGGGGTCTGTAAACCACGAGATCACACTGCACCTTGATCTATTGTGCTTTATTTTAGGACAGCTTATCTTCTAACAAAGAGAATGTATACATTTGACAATCCCGAATCTCAGATTTGAACAGATCTAAGGTCTCCCATAGACCTACGTGGGCAGTCAGGTGTGCATGGCAGACCTGATTGCCTTTAGGAACCAGAATTAGCTTGTACATTACTCAGCTCAAGCGTTGTGTTTGTTGCTATGGAAAGGAAAAAGGGGGAAGGGAAGTGGTAATGGCAGATACTGCTGGTGCTGCTTATTTCAGCAGAGACAGTTGCTGATAGAGTGTTTCCCCAGACAGTGTCCATTAGGTAACTGATTGGGTTACTGACATGTAATGTCTATGAGTGCACTAAAATGCATAGGCTCCATGACTTGTTACAGGTCATATGGAAAACAGTAGGAGGAATGCAAAGCCTTGTTTGCATATGAAGAATGTTTAGTAAGTAGTGATTTTGAAAAGCATGGGGGCTATTGAATATTCTTTAACCATTTTCGATAGCTGACACCTCTCTTGTTTGGCTTACCTAGGTGTATTGATGAAGTTTTGAATTTTGAATGCACCATTCCCTCATACACTGAAGACTGATCTGTCCCCTTAAAACCAGTGACATCATAAACAATGATCCTATCTAATTTCAACAATGCTGAAAAATGATGATGAAAGCGATATACAACTTAGGCCTTTTGCCCTATTACAAAGCCAAATAATATCTAATACCCCATGACAGTCATCGCTAAATGTAATTAACAGGTATAAAAAAAAAATCACAGCTATTCAGATATAGTAGCAGCATATACTCTACCTACCTTCCTGTTTCTCCCCGCTGCTCCGTTTAGCCAATGGAAAGCAAAGAAAAGCCCCATGTAAACTACAAATCACCGGAGTACACAGTGCTATAAACTCTTTGTGTGTCAGTGCTTGTTGGCCCATTATTGTCATGTGGAGTCATTTTGTCACAAACCATGAAATCAGACAGAGACAGAAGTACAGTTAAATCATACTTGTTTAATAATAAAAGTAAATAGAACAAAACGTAGTCAAAACATAGCCAGAGTTCAGGAACCGGAAAGGAAAGTCAGACAAGCCAAACGTCAGGGAGCCTGAGATGAGTGTAGTAAAACAGCAAGCAGGATCTGAAGCCAGAAGGAATGTCAGCCAAGCAAGTCTTTTAACAGGAATGCAGGAGAGCATCTCTATGATGTTGACTAAAGCAAAGGCAGAGATCCACTGGGCTGAACGGCTTAAGTAGGCAGGACTGATGAGCAGAATATCATCAACAGCTGAGTAACTGTGGAGAGATAGGAGCTGGCAATTAGTCGACAGCTGAGCGGCCAGCTCTGAGAAGGAAGGGCTGAGCCCAGCCCTGACACATTCACATGTTTCTACATACGCAGAAAAAAATAGGTACTTCCTTCAGCACCTGTCACAGAGTAAACAATGGTATCATTAACTGTTAGCGCAAAGAACAATGTAACTAAGTTTAAAATTAGTAGCAAAATTAGTGATAATATAAACAAAAAATCACTTATATTCAGTCTATAAGCAGTTCATAAGTGGATCATCAGTTCATGGTAAAAGAATGGTGGGGTGGTAGAGGCGGCTAATGTCCTCAAAGAGCCAACTCTGTATACAGAAGATAGAAAGGGAGAACATAGGAAACGCCACCTAATTGCAGTATCAAAATCAGGGTTTTAATGACAAGGTACATGAGAACACTCACAAGATATAAAAAAGATATAGGCTCATCTGTCATCCAGTAGTCCTGGGGGCTCCCTGTGTCCGGAAAGGGCTCTAATGCATGGCTGTGTAGATGGTGTGTCCTCAGCACGTCCTGTGGCCACCGGGAAAGCAACTGGAACCAGCGTTGAATGCAGGGCTTTCCACGCTGGTTCCGTTTGCCTATGTATAATATATTATAACACTATATACAGTTTATCCAGAAAGCATTCACAGAGCTTCGCTTTTTCCATACTTTGTTATGTTACAGCCTTATTCCAAAATGGATTAAATTCATTATTTTCCTCAAAATAATGACATTGTGAAAAAAGAAGTTTGTTTAAAATCTTTGCAAATTTATTCAAAATAAAAAAGGAAAAAATCACATGTACATGTATCGAGGCACAAATCTGGGAAAGGGTACAGAAAAAATTCTGCAGCATTGAAGGTCCCAGTGAGCACAGTGGCCTCCATCATCCATAAATGGAAGACGTTTGGAGCCACCAGGACTCTTCCTAGAGTGGGCCATCCCCGGCCAAACTGAGCGGTCGAGAGAGAAGGGCCTTAGTCAGGGAAGTGACTAAGAACCCGACGGTCACTCTGACAAAGCTCCTGTGTTTCTCTGTGGAGAGGTGGACACCCTCCCAGAAGAACAACCATCTCTTCAGCACTCCACCAATCATGCCTGTATGGTAGAGTGGCCAGATGGAAGCCACTCCTTAATAAAAGGCACAAGACAGCCTGCCTGAAGTGTACCAAAAGCCACCTGAAGGACTCTCAGACCATGAGAAACAAAATTCTCTGGTCTGATGAAACAAAAATTGAACTCTTTGGCCTGAATGATAAGCGTCATGTCTGGAGGAAACCAGGCACCGATCATCATCTGGCCAATACCATCCCTACAGTGAAGCATGGTGGTAGACTAGTCAGGATCAAGGGAAAGATGAATGCAGCAATGTACAGAGACATCCTTGATGAAAACCTGCTCCAGAGCGCTCTGGACCTCAGACTGGGGCGAAGGTTCAACTTCCAACAGAACAACGACCCTAAGCACACAGCCAAGATAACAAAGGAGTGGCTACGGGACAACTCTGTGAATGTCCTTGAGTGGCCCAACCAGACCCCAGACTTGAACCCGACTGAACATCTCTGGAGATCTGAAAATGGTTGTGCACCAACACTCCCCATCCAACCTGATGGAACTTGGGAGGCTCTGCAAAAAAAGAATGGGAGAATCTGCCCAGAAAAAGGTGTGCTTTTAGCATCACACTCAAAAAGATTTTGGACCAAATGTTCTTCAACAAAGTATTGAGCAAAGGCTGTGAATACTTATGTACATGTGATTTTTTTTATTTGTAATAAATTTGCAAAGATTTCAAACTTCTTTCACATTGTCATTATGGGGTATTGTTTGTAGCATTTCGAGGAAAATAATGAATTTCATCAATTTTGGAATATGTCTGTAACATAACAAAATGTGGAAAAAGTGAAGCGCTGTGAATACTTTCCGGATGCACTGTATACACTCACCAGACACTTTATTAGGTACCCCTGTTCAATTGTTTGGCAACAGAAATTGCTAATTAGCCAATCACATGGCAGCAACTCAATGCATTTAGGCATCTTGACGTGGTGAAGACAACTTGCTAAAGTTCATTTCGAGAATCAGAATGGGAAGAAAGAGGATTTAAGTGACTTTGAACGTGGCATGGTTGTTGGCTGGTCTGAGTATTTAAAAAACTGCTGACCTATTGGGATTTTCACGCACAACCATCTCTAGGGTTTACAGAGAAAATTTCCAGTGAGTGGCAGTTGTGTGGAGGAAAATGCCTTGCTGAGGTCAGACGAGAATGGGAAGACTGGTTCAATATGATAGAAAGGCAACAGTAACTCAAATAACCACTCGTTAAAACCAAGGTATGCAGAATACCATCTCTGTGCGTAAAACACATTGAACCTTGACGCAGATGGGCTACAGCAGCAGAAGACTACACCGCGTACCACTCCTGTCAGCTATAAACAGGAAACCGAGGCTACAATTGGCACAGGTTTACCAAAATTGGACAATAGAAGATTAGAAAAACGTTGCCTGGTCTGTTGAGTCTCGGTTTCAGCTGCTACATTCAGATAGTAGGGTCAGAATTTGGCGTAAACAACATGAAAGCATGGATCCATCCTGCCTTGTATCAATGGATCAGGCTGGTGGTGGTGTAATGGTGTGGGGGGTATTTTCTTGGCACACTTTTGGCTCCTTAGTACCAATTGAGCTTTGTTTAAACGCCACGGCCTACCTGAGTATTGTTGCTGACCATGTCCATCCATTTATGACTACAGTGTACCCATCTTCTGATGGCTCCTTCCAGCAGGATAATGCACCATGTCACAAAGCTCCAATTATCTCACCACTGGTTTCTTGAACATGACAATGAGATCACTGCACTCCAATGGCCTTCACAGTCACCAGATCTCAATCTAATAGAGGACCTTTGGGATGTGGTGGAAGGGGAGATTCGCATCATGGATGTGCAGCCAAAAACTCTGCAGCAACTGTGTGATGCTATCATGTCCATATGGACCAAAATCTCTGAGGAATGTTTCCAACACCTTGTTGAATCTATGTCAGTGTTTCTCAACTCCAGTCCTCAAGGCGCCCCAACAGGTCATGTTTTCAGGCTTTCCATTATTTTGCACAGATGATTTGATTAGTTTCACTGCCTTAGTAATTACCACAGCTGTTTCATCTGAGGGAAATCCTGAAAACATGAACTGTTGGGGCGCCTTGAGGACTGGAGTTGAGAAACACTGATCTATGTCATGAAGAATTAAGGTAGTTCTGAAGGCAAAAGGGGGTCCAACCTGGTAATAGCAAGGTGTACCTAATAAAGTGGCAGGTGAGTGTGTGTTTACATATATATATATATATATACAGTGGGGACAGAAAGTATTCAGACCCCCTTAAATTTTTCACTCTTTGTTATATTGCAGCCATTTGCTAAAATCACTTAAGTTCATTTTTTTCCTCATTAATGTACACACAGCACCCCATAGTGACAGAAAAACACAGAATTGTTGACATTTTTACAGATTTATTAAAAAAGAAAAACTGAAATATCACATGGTCTTAAGTATTCAGACCCTTTGCTCAGTATTTAGTAGAAGCACCCTTTTGATCTAATACAGCCATGAGTCTTTTTGGGAAAGATGCAACAAGTTTTTCACACCTGGATTTGGAGATCCTCTGCCATTCCTCCTTGCAGATCCCCTCCAGTTCTGTCAGGTTGTATGGTAAACGTTGATGGACAGCCAGTTTTAGGTCTCTCCAGAGATGCTCAATTGGGTTTAAGTCAGGGCTCTGGCTGGGCCATTCAAGAACAGTCACGGAGTTGTTGTGAAGCCACTCCTTCGTTATTTTAGCTGTGTGCTTAGGGTCATTGTCTTGTTGGAAGGTAAACCTTTGGCCCAGTCTGAGGTCCTGAGCACTCTGGAGAAGGTTTTCATCCAGGATATCCCTGTACTTGGCCGCATTCATCTTTCCCTCAATTGCAACCAGTCATCCTGTCCCTGCAGCTGAAAAACACCCCCACAGCATGATGCTGCCACCACCATGCTTCACTGTTGGGACTGTATTGGACAGTTGATGAGCAGTGCCTGGTTTTCTCCACACATACCGCTTAGAATTAAGGCCAAAAAGTTCTACCTTGGTCTCATCAGACCAGAGAATCTTATTTCTCACCATCTTGGAGTCCTTCAGGTGTTTTTTTAGCAAACTCCATGCGGGCTTTCATGTGTCTTGCACTGAGGAGAGGCTTTCGTCGGGCCACTCTGCCATAACGCCCCGACTGGTGGAGGGCTGCAGTGATGGTTGACTTTCTACAACTTTCTCCCATCTCCCGACTGCATCTCTGGAGCTCAGCCACAGTGATCTTTGGGTTCTTCTTTACCTCTCACCAAGGCTCTTCTCCCCCGATAGCTCAGTTTGGCCGGACAGCCAGCTCTAGGAAGGGTTCTGGTCGTCCCAAACGTCTTCCATTTAAGGATTTTGGAGGCCACTGTGCTCTTAGGAACCTTAAGTGCAGCAGACTATTTTTGTAACCTTGGCTAGATCTGTGCCTTGCCACAATTCTTTCTCTGAGCTCTTCAGGCAGTTCCTTTGACCTCATGATTCTCATTTGCTCTGACATGCACTGTGAGCTGTAAAGTCTTATAGAGACAGGTGTGTGGCTTTCCTAGTGAAGTCCAATCAGTATAATCAAACACAGCTGGACTCAAATGAAGATGTAGAACCATCTCAAGGATGATCAGAAGAAATGGACAGCACCTGAGTTAAATATATGAGTGTCACAGCAAAGGGTCTGAATACTTAGGACCATGTGATATTTCAGTTTTTCTTTTTTAATAAATCTGCAAAAATGTCAACAATTCTGTGTTTTTCTGTCCATATGGGGTGCTGTGTGTACATTAATGAGGAAAAAAAATGAACTTAAATGATTTTAGCAAATGGCTGCAATATAACAAAGAGTGAAAAATTTAAGGGGGTCTGAATACTTTCCGTCCACACTGTATATATATGTATATATAAATATATATATATATATATATATATATATATATATATATATATATATATATATATATACTTTGAGTAAAGTGTTCACTTTAACTTTGCAGTCATGTGTGGGTGAATCTTTTAAGAAAAATGGATTTTGCCTTGCAGATGGTTGGTTGATTGAAGCTTCATTTTATTCTTTTTGCTATGTAAACTTTCTTCAGTCTTTTAGTACATGAACTCTATGGTATAAGTGTAAATAGGAGAGATTTCTTTTCTTTAATCTGGTGTTTTGGTGAAGGGCAACAGCTGGCACTTTTACGAGGCTTGTGTTTCAGAGTGTAAAAAGCATTGTAAGTATTTAAACTATTTTCCATATACCATTTAAAAAAAGGTTTTACATCTTTAATTTTTTTTTTGTTCACTAAAAATAATCAGATTGGCGGCGTTATCTTTAATCCTCTATTTTGGACAGATCACAGTGTATGCAGGTGTCAGGACTGAACTGCTATGCATTGAGACTGCTGGAGAACTATGAGGTCATTCTGTAGAGCTTCCTATGGGCTTGCCGCTGTGTTTTCGGCCTCTATGCAAAGTTAAGAGGTGGACCTGATAAAGAATCAGACCTCACTAGTATTTGCATGTCTGTGCATTCATTGAAGCAGAGCTTATTTCCAAGTGAATGAGATCTGCCTTGGAACATAATGCATGACATCATTCTAGGCACACAAATAGCCCCATTTAGGCACCATGTCCCACACCCTTTTCTGGATTTCACCCTTCCCAGGGAATGAGTCTGGGGCCAGACGTTATTAAATCCTTATTAGCATGGCTGGGAATTATTTGCACCATGAAGACGATCTACAATAGCACTTTACTATTTTCTTTACTATTCTGTGGCATTTGTACTATTGAATTATATTGTTACCCAGGGCAGTGTAATAATACAAGAAGAAACAAAGAAAACACTAAAATAGAACTGACCCAAAACTATAAGGCCTCATGCACACTGGGTGTTTTAAATGCCCCTTTTAGAGGCATCTTGCACTTTTTTCTGCCTCTAAACACCACTTAATGTTAGCCTACAGTATGTGTCCATGCACACATAGGCATTTACATGCAGGAAAAAAGAGCAGCAGCGTTTTGGCTGAAAAAATGCTCGACGCACCTAAACACGCGTAAACATATATAAACGCAAATTAATATTCTAGCCAATGGAAAGAGTAAATGACCAAGCACTTGACGTGCTTAAAAGCACCTAAATGCGTTTACAAAAACATAGCTTTAGGTGTGTTTTTGACGCTGCTTTTCTCCTACATGGATAAAGGTGTTTAGAAGAGCTGAGCAAACGCCCAGTGTGCATGAGGCCTAATAGTTTCCCCTTAAAGAAGACCACAGTAGGCACATTGGGGTTGATTTACTAAAACTGGAGAGTGCAAAATCTGGTGCAGCTCAGCATAGAAACCAATCAGCTTCCAGGTTTTATTGTCAAAGCTTAATTGAACAAGCTGAAGTTAGAAATTGATTGGCTACCATTCACAGCTGCACCAGATTCTGAGTGCTCTAGTCTTAGTAAATATCCCCCAGAGAGTAGAATAAACCCCTGGCTCAGTGGACCCAAGCATTATGTATATAATAGAGGATTACCGTATATAGTTTTTCAGCACATTTTTTAGGTTGAAAACCCCCCCTCGGCTTATACTCAAGTGAGGGTCTCAAGTGAGGGTGCAGCCTTACTGTGCCCATCTGCAGCCGTACATTTGATAAATAAAACAGCGAGTGTATCCCGCTATGTCATGCAGTCTGTTCGGCGGCCGTCCATTGTAAAAAAGCCCCGCTTCCTCCTCGCCTGTGATAGAGGAATACTCATACAATGCTGGGAAACTGTATCAATGTTCCAGCTATCATGGACAAGGAGGAGGCGGAGCTTTGTTACAATGGACAGCCACCGAATAGACTGCATGACACAGCAGGAGACACCCGCTGTTTTAGTTATCAAAGGTACAGCTGCAGATGGGCACAGTGAGGCTGCAGATGGGCACAATGAGGCTGCAGATGGGCACAGTGAGGCTGTAGATGGGCACAATGAGGCTGCAGATGGGCACAGTGAGGCTGCAGATGGGCACAGTGAGGCTGCAGATGGGCACAGTGAGGCGGCAGATGGGCACAGTGAGGCGGCAGATGGGCACAGTGAGGCTGCAGATGGGCACAGTGAGGCTGCAAATGGGCACAGTGAGGCTGCAGATGGGCACAGTGAGGCTGCAGATGGGCATTGTTTACCCAGTAGCTGCTGCATTTCCCACCCTAGGCTTATACTTGAATCAAAAAGTTTTCCCAGTTTTTTGTGGTAAAATTAGGTGCCCCGACTTATATTCGGGTCAGCCTATACTCGAGTATATACGGTACATTATATTTTGTATAGGGTAAAGAAGCACTGACTTCTTTGTTCTTGTTTGGTTGTCTGCATTTTGAGCCTGTTTCAGTAAAAACATAATTTAAGCCTTGTTTTATTTAAAGTAGATGTAAACCCCTACTGAATAACATTTAGTTTGCTAATGCATTGTATGTCATAACCAACTACTGTTTGTTTTAAGAAAGTACGTTTTTTTTACGTTTTTTCAGCCTATGCTTCTTTGCAGCCACTTTCAGTCAGTATGCATGCATTCCAGTTATAGCGGCAAGGCACTTCCCAGGACAGGTTTGCAGAAGGTGATACCACTGGACCATGCCTACATTCAATGTGTGTTGAAACAGGCACTTGTGGTCTCCATTGGAGGCCCACCTGAAAGGGTGACAACACAAAATCATTATAGGGTTACAGGGACAGTGCGTTGTCACACTATAACAGGAAGTACCTGAACAAGGACAGGCAGGTTCACATTTGTATTTTAATGAAAGCTGCAGTTTTAGGGCTCCTTCACTCAGACAATTAGGGACATACAGAGGATTCCAGCAGCAAGAATCAACAGATTCTTGCAGCATAGATGAGCAGTATATGCGAACAGCTGTAGCCAGTCAGCCTGTACAAAGCAATGATAGGCTGACAGGAGCCATTGCTGTCCACATATACTCCCTCATTAACTACCTAGTGGTTACCTGTAGATAGTGATTATGGATGATGTCTGAGGGTTCAGGGTTGCTACAGGCTGAGCGGTCACATCTATTGGCATACACCCATCATCCAAGCTGCAAGAATCTGCTGATTCCTGCTACTGGAATCCGCTGTATGCCTCTAAGCAGCCCTGTAAAAGAGGCCTTAGACAAACTAAGCATTGCTTTTGTATTAACATTAAGGTGATATTAAAGCTTCAGCTTTAAAAAAAAAGAAAAAAAAACTTGTCATACTTACTTTCTCTGTGCAGTGGTTTTGCACAGAGCAGCCCGATCCTCTTCTTCTCGTGTCTTACGTTGGAGCTCCTGGCTCCCCCCCCCTGACCAGTGCATGCTCACATTTCCGAGCCGCGCTGTATGCATCCATAAGACACATAGAGCTGTGACTCGGCTCGACCCTGCCCCCGCTCTCTCTTTATTGGCTCACTGGCTGTGATTGACAGCAGTGAGAGGCAATGGCTCCCGCTGCTGTGTCTCAGCCAGCAAATAGAGAGAAACCCGGACAGCCTAGGCTCCTGTGTCCTTTGTACGTCTTCTGAAGTATCCATTTTTACAATGCAAAAAGTTAGACTGTGTACCTAAAAAAAAATGGGTCTCTAAACCCTTATTTTCAGTTTTGTCCAAAACCTTCATATAAGCACAGTAATCCTGTCCCTGCGTTCCCAGGTGGCAACAATCAAAACTAGAACATTTTCTGCTTGGAACAATAGATACCTAAACATCTGGTACAAGCATTTGAGAAGTAAAAACTTTATTAACAAATTATCATTCTGATGTCCTTCCTAACAAAATGAAATCTCTTGTACACAAAGGTGAAGTTATCAGAGATTAAAGAAAATAAAATTGGATTAGGGCCCTTCACACAGGCGATCTGATTTGGTCCACCTGTCATTTTCTTTTAGATGGACCAGCTCACAGATCCCCTGCTGATCGGAACGGAACGCTCCCTTAGGTTGCATTCACATGCCCATAAAAATTGCATTTATAGGCATTTATAAACATATCTGCATTGTTTTCATGCTCTGTGTTCAGATCCATAACACAAAATGTTAAACTATGTATCTGAGGACATGCGTATACACATATGCAAAATGCAGGAATAAAAAAGAAAGGATACATTTATTGCAAGTATTTACTGATTAATAAGTAGAAACTTTTGTGCTGAAAAAAAAAAAACATGCGTAATAAGAACAGTAACATTACCAGGACCACATTCAATCTTGCCTCTGAAGCAGCCGGCAGAGACCAGCAAAACCGGTCAGGCTATACCCATTGACCACCTCTTGCTTTTAAGCACTCATTTACCCATTCAAGGACAATGATGCTCTACAGAAGTGGTTCTCAACCTGGGGGTCGGGACCCCCTCGGGGGTCGAATGTCGATTTGCCAGGGGTCCCCAAATCCTTGGCTGTTCCTGAAGCCTGTACCGCTCTCCCAGCCTTTTCGCAGCCGCCCAGCTGGGCTGTTCCTGGAGCTTGCGGCCTCCCACTCAGCCTCTTCGCAGCCGCCCATTCAGGTCATGGCATGGCTGGGGGGACAGAGACTAGAGGTCAGCTGACTGGTGAGGAATGTGAAGTGGGAGTTGCTGGAGGAGACCCTATCAACTGATTTTGGCATAGGTGTCACTGCTACAAGACACCACAAAGTCGGAGACACAGTGAGTAACACTACCTGTGATTATAGTTGCCATTAAAAGGTCCCCACTACAGTTCTCAGATCAGCTGATGACCTGGATCAAGAGCACCTGAGTTGGCTGATCAGAACTCCCCCCAGTACTGCCACTCATCTCATTCCCCCACCAAGGAGTAAGAGAAGGAATAAAAATAGAGAGGGTGGAACAAAGAGAGAGGAAAAGAGGGGGAGGAACAAAGAAAAAGGGAGAGAGAGAATAAGAAAAAACAAGAAAGACGGCTAGAGAGAGGGATGGGGAAAAAAAACCCAATAAAATTAGCAGAGAGAGAGATAAAAGGGAAAGAAAGGAGTGGTACATCCTAAAATGTACCATAAAGGGTTTTAATAGTGAACGAGTGATAGGAACTCAGGGAGAGCTAAATATCTGTGGGTTGGGGGCGAAAAATTACTTGTCTTGCCCTGGGTGCTGACAACCTGCGCTACAAAAATAATTTTACTGTTGGGGTCCCTGCAACTTTGGAAATGTTATCAAGGTGTCATGGCACTAGGAAGGTTGAGAACCAGTGCTCTACAGGATCTGATAAGTAAACACACATACATTTAGATTTGGAACTGATCATTCCTCTCTTGTGTATTTCTAGCATGGATTACAATTGGTTGGTCCCTACAGGACCGGAACTGGTAGCTCTATTGCACAATGTGATTTCGTCTGTGGATCATTAATATAGTGCAAGGGAGGCAGTTCAGAAAACAGAGTGGTTTACAGCAGACTTCTGATATCATCTATTCAACCTTTTTTTTTTTTTTTTTTTTTCAAATATGATGTTTATTGGGTTTTTTAACATTAACAAATAGTATGAAGAGCATAAGTTGAGTATCAGAGGCATTTACATTAACATGCATTGGATATGTGATAAAAGGTCACAATTCAGAACAAGTCGTGTTAGTCAAATCAACGTATAGCAAAGCAGACAGAGGTCAGATGAGCCGCTAGGGACTCCCATAAGTGGTGCATATTTTGCAGTGCTGTTGAGTTTATACATATGTCACACAATATACATTCACTGCGGTTTGTGCGAATTAAGCCAAGGGTCCCATGTCTTGTAAAATTTCCCAAGGGAGTTAGACTGCAGAGCCAATCTATTCAAACTTTTACAACCCATAATCCTGATCCTGATACCTCCTCTGGACCACTGTCACAATCATCATTATACCTAGCAAAACTAGCTACCCTATCGTCATCCCATTGTGTTGATTTCAGCTTGGACTGTGTTTACTTCCGTTGAGCATTCATTGGATCCGTAGACTTTGTTTACAATTTTCAACCAATTAGGATCCTTCATGAACAGCCCCCTAGCCATATACTTCAGTGTCTTGCATATATCTATTTAGATGTATTTTCCCATAGGGGCCCATTGAGCCTGGGGGTACTATACCATACATTGTAAATATTGGTTTTGATACTGTGGTTATATTATGTTTACAGGAGGTGATCATGATGTTTTTATAGTATGTATGTCATTGCTTATTTGATACTGTTTTTAGTGTTGATTATATACTTATTTTGATATAGATATAATAAACATATATATTTTTGGTATGTTCAGTGAGTTGCGTTATTGGTTTATTGTCATGGGGATGGTTGAGCTGAATCACATTTTTTTACAATTGAGTTACAAACATTTTTACACCCATGTGAATGTAGCCATATAGTAAAAACTGATTTCGATCTAGATGAGGCTAGTTAATGAAATCACACTTTTTAAAGTTAAAGTTTAGTTATAGGATATACTGTAGGTTCAGTAACATTACCTCTAATCATAAGCGTACGCAGGGGTTGTGCCTCGGCACATACTCATCACTCTGTGCAGTGCCGATTCCCCCTACTGCCGGGCTTCTCCCTGTGTTGTGCCCCCCTCTGCAGTACGGCTTGCTTCCCTCCTTTCCTCTCCTCTCCCCCAGCTGCTGCGGGGGATGTTTCAGGATAGAGGCTGGGGGAAGGGGCTATTCAATATGTAATTTAAAGGCCCCTTCCTTTTCTACATGAACACACTTACTCAGTTTGTTAAATCATAACTGAGGCATAGTAAACTGTGTTTACTATGCTTCAGTTTGTGAATGAACAGAAAGCCGCTCAGCACAGAGCACTTCCCATTCATTCACTGTCCAATGCAGCTGAGGCTGCAGAAAAAGGCATGTGTGTTTGAACTTTGGGGTGCACACCCTAATGCAATGGACTGCACACACCTATGCCTCTAATGAAGTATAACCCACATCCTGCTGATTGCTGTTAAGTGAAGGAATGTTCCTGCAGTAATGACAGGTCCCCTTCTGGTGCTGCAGAGGTTAACTTCCTCAGCTCTTACATTGTAGAACATTGAACAAGCCCCAATGGCTGTCCACCGCTTTTTGTCCTCTCCTTCATTCAGAAAAGCCCTAAAAGTATTTTAAAGCATGCAGCATTTTCGGTGAATGGGGAAGAGGCAAATGAATGGCAGGATCCCATATCCCAATCACAGGATGTGTTGTATTCAGTAAAAAAAATGCAAGGATTTTTATGAATGGAAGAGAGTGCAGAAAGGGGTGGGTATTCAGTGGGGCTTCTTTAATTATACTGACCTAGTGACAAAGTGGCGGGGCAATGTTGACCATTTAATATAATGAAGGCGACTGAAAACAGCAAAAGTAAAAATAAAGCCATAGTGTAGACTGGTCTGGGTGGGAATCACAATATTAATGCCAAGTTATGCCTGTGGTGACCACAGCAAGCATTATTACACAATGTTAGCCCAGGTTCACACTGCTGCAGGGTTGAAATACTCGCACGATTTCATTCCCGCATGTCAGTCTGACCATTTTCAGAGACATCTCTGCGGTTTCCTGCATAGATGTCTATTGAAATCACACCTGAAATCACCAAAGGTAGTACAGAAACTACTTTTGGGAAACGGTGCCGCACCGCAAAGTTGGCGTCGCACCGATTCAGGCGGTTCCATTGCAGGCAATAGCCGCCGATTTGGCATGCGACTTAATGCCAATTCGCATCAATGTGAACCAGGGCTTACATGCTGCTGATGCCTCTACAAAAGTTTCCAGTGATAAATACCTGTACATAAGATGTAGTCTTTGCTCTGACAGCAAGACATTTGTTTTTCACATGCTTAATTGCTTTGTTTTATTTTGAGATAAAATGTTGCCACGCACGTTTCTTATTGCAATGGAAAGACGTAAAACAGCATTAATTGGATGTGCCAAACCCACCACAAACGGAGGGCCACGTTTGTGGTCCTCACATTTCCCCTTTTGGGTGAAGTTCCGCTTTAGGTTGTTCTTTACAATACACACAATCCTAAAAAAAAAAAAAAATTCTATACAGTACAGCCACATGGTGTCCTTGGGGGACCATGAAAGCAGATAGGTGGGAGTGCAGGTGGTGGAATCACACATGGTGATAATTTCACGTATGACATCAGTATTCATCAGGTGTGTCAACAGGTGTGACATCACTAATGACCAAATTCACGCACATATAATTATTTCACTTTTATATTAAAACAGATTCAGAGCTTCAGGCATCTGTCCTACATTTTATAAAGCTCCAGACCTCCTTGCAGTTATTTTACATCTTGCAGCCCCGCAGCACTAACCTGCTTTGCATTAAAATCCAGTAACTCACAAGATTTTCTTTAATAGTGGCAGCAGGAAAACAGCGCGCTGTGAGCAGAATATTAACTTAAAAGTCATTGTTTGCATGAATGCTAAAATAAGATCTCATTGTAAAACGAAGTTGGACAACAAATCTTTGTAACTCATCGCCTGCTCCATTTAATATGACTTTGTTGCAGTTGTCAGCACAAGCCCCTTCCAGGCATGTTTAATGTATTTTTATGATTGGATCTCTAAAAATGGTCCTGCTCTGGTTTCTGATTTAGCAAATGTTTAAATAAAACATGACCAAATAAAATAGATGAACACACCGATGTAAACAGCTGCAGTGGATTAGGTCATGAATGAATCTGGAGGTATTTCCTAGTGACAGGCGGTGCTGCAGCTTAGTTACTGCACCCATGAAAAGATAAAGCAAAGGCAAATTACTTGGTATAAAGTTACAATAAGTGTTAGAGAGAACAGTTTTTATATACAGATTAGACATATCACTAGAGGTTTATCTTAAAGTGGACCTGATCTTAAAAAGTGAAGATTTGCTATGTTTTGGGGGTACATCTAGAATTGTTGATTGTGCCTAAGAAGTACCCTGAAATGCACTGTGACTAAAGTGCCATGCCTCTGGCTTCTAGTCTCAGGAGATTAGGTGATATCATTATTGTGCTGATCATTGTTCTCCTTGCTGGAGAGGAAGCTGTACCTTAGGACCTGCAATGCAAGAATCTCCCTGCGCTTCATTCATTCTGTCCATGTTGGTTTTTTGAACATCTGCTTCTGCTTTTTGAATATTTCCCCATCAGTCATTACATAATCAGCATCTAATGAAGGTGCAGCTTAGATAATCTCCCTGCTCTTCATTCATTCTGTCCATGTTGGTTTTTTGAACATCTGCTTTTTGAATATTTCCCCATCAGTCATTACATAATCAGCAATCTTATGAAGGTGCAGCTTAGATATGAAGAAACAAATCCCTGGCTATATCAAGATGGCCACCCAAACACAGACACATAGTGCAGAACAAGGCATGGCAAGTCAGTAATGGGGGGAAAGATCAGATGCGAGGACCTTACAGGCAACACAGATGACTATATTAGTCCTTCCGAAAACTTCTTTTTGGTACACTTTTCAGTTCTTTAGCTTTTTGGACTACTGTTAGAAAAGTTATACTTGGCACAATGTATTACCCTTTATGTTTGGAACCAGTGGTCTTCTGGAACCAGGGTTAGTGAGAAGTTGGTGGCTTGTAGCTCACAGAGAAAAAAAAAATGTTATAGTGTATGTCTAACCAAATCTTACTTTTGGGATATAGTAGAAAACAGAAATGCTGTCCCCACTAGACTGAGATTTACCCTCTCAGTTTTCACTGCAGTAGAAAGTGATGAATAATTACTAAATTTTACAGTTATCATCAGTATACAGGAATAAAGGGAAAATACATCGCTTGTTCTAGTAAGATGTCCATCCACTTTGGAGAAATTTTTACTTGCTTCCTGTTGCATCCCTGGGATAGGAAGTGCAGGGAAATCACCTAAGAGGGACACAGACAACAGCAAAAAAACCCAAGAAGTTGTAACCTCTTCCTACTCTGTTTTATCTCCCTGTACTGTGCACATCATGTAGAACAGCTGTTCTCAAATAGGGGTCTGTATAATCCTATGGGTCCTTCAGCTATTGAGAGGGGCTCTTTGAGCTTTGGCTGATTGACCACCTATTTGATGGTGCCTGCAAAGTTTCAAGAGCAGTGCCACTAAGCAAAGCCAGCAGCATGACGCCAATTTTTAAATATATGTAAGGGTGGCATTCTGAACACCACTGTAAGGGCTGCATTCCTCTTACTGGCCCCCAATATATTGGCCATTTTGCCTGTTGACCCCTGATGAGTTGGTCATAGGTGCATGTTAAGCTTTCAAGCTGTTAAGCTATCAAAAGTTATGAGGCCTGATTATAGGATTGTGATGCTTCGAATGCCTCCTGATTGTAAAAGCAGGCTTGTGAGATACGAACCATCTCGCTCCAAATAAGGTAGAAGGGCGATACTATATGTGGGCATAGTGGACAACTTGAAATACTGAAAAGAGAGGAAGTAAGGTAGCATGGGATAACAAAAGTAAAGAGTAGGTAGTAGGGAGTGGTGGGGAAAGTGGGATGACATGACATGGTAGGTGGAATGCCCAGTGCTAGGTGCAAGGGCGCATGGGCATAAACTGTGGTCACAAGAGAGTGAGTGAGTTAAAGTCTACCGTACTAGGTTCATGGGTGACCTATGGGATCCACACATTTAGAAAATCTTAATGAATGTTATTTAAAATGCATTAGAGTTTTTCATTAATCATATGTTCGCATTCACACCTGTGCAATATGTCATGTTGCTTTATTTAGCGCATTGTTTGGCGCTTTTGTCTTGCAACAGCATAGGCCAGACAATTTACTTGAATGCGCTGGCCTATGTGTGAAGGAAGTGCCAAAGTAGCTCATGTACCTATGCCAAGAGCATTTTGCATTCCGCGTTTTGCTGTGCTTTTTGCTACCCATGTTTGGAGTACCATTAAGAAATAATTGCATGTTCTGCTGCGTTTTTAGCGTGTTTTCAGAAACTCGTGTTACAGAAAAACTTAGGAGTGAACGTATCCTGAAGCGATATAGTTGAGTCTTTTCTTTTTAAAATGTTACATTTATGCTCCGAGCAAAGATACTTGTAATTTGCTGTGTTTAGCATATTGAAAACATACAAATATGCTTTGAAGAATTTGGAATAGTGTCACAGCTTTAAAATCCTCATCATGCGCATATTCTTGTTGTGTATGTTTTGGCATCCATATATGGTTTGGTTCATATTAGACATAGAATGACTGTCTGCCATGTGGTTTTGTGTGCATGCGACCACACTGCAGTTTTACATCTAAAAAAATGTGATGGTGAGAAACCCTTTAACAGATCATCCATCATGGCCCTTAAATGTTTCAAATTAGGAAACTCATTAACCCTTAAGGTATTTGGCCCCTTTCACACCAACGGACCGATTGGGTCCGCCTGTCTGTTCTTAAGGCAGACCTGATCGGGCCACCCTTTGTCCTGTATGGTGGCGGCGGATGTCAGCGGACACCCGCCGGGCATCCGATCCGACAAAATCCGCTGCAAACAGATGTATGGCAATACGTTCGCCATCCATCCAGCGGGTCGGATCGGATAACAATCAGATGGAAACAGATATGCAGTCCATTTCCATCTGACCACCCTATAGAGGAGAGCGGTCTCTGTCCTTGTCCGCTTTGCGTAGCGGAGCAGACATGGACCTGTCATCCGCCTGCTCAGCAGGGATCAGCGGAGAGATCCCCGCTGAGCAGGCGGATTCCGCTCGGACAGATCTGCCCCATGTAAACGGAGTCTTTCTAAGCCAAAACTTTTTATCAGTTTTGGATAGAGCAGGGAATGGTTAAAAGTTTTTGACAAATCTCTGTCCCATAAGGCTCTGTGCACACCTGACTGTGTGACTGATTGGAAGCTTCACTGGAAGAGCTCCAACGTTCAACACTAGGATTTCTAGTCAGTTGCTTCAGGATCATTGCTGGAAAAAGTACAACTTCTTTTGGGAGTCCATCATTTTCGCCCCGATTGAATTCAATTGGTGTGCCTAAAAAATATGCAAAACACACATATTTTTGTACATTTTCTAGCTCACTAACTAGTTTTCATCGGCCAGCCATACATGAATTGAAACTCAGCCCGTTCAGCAGGGACCGGCAAAGATTCGATCCATCTATGGGCAGGCTGTTGGATTTTTTAAATTCAACAACTGCCAGCCGCTATAAGCGTTAGCAGTAATTATTGTGTTCTGCCAGCCAGGAAGGCTCCCCATGCCCCCACCCAGTCGGCAGAACACAATGCAGGCAGCATTCCCCCATCAACACTGACTGTGTTGATGGGGGAGTCAAACTATTTTTTTTTCCTTCCACCAGTGGTGGAAGGAAAGAAGATCAAATCATCTACAGGCTACCTTACCTGATTCACTGCTCCTTCCTGCAGATAGACCTAATAGCTTCCTCTCCCCCACGCTCCAGCTGTCTAGGGTCCTGATATCATCAAAACCAAAGTAGGATCCTTAGCCCTGCACTGGATATGATGATGCTGAGGGACAGTCCACTGACAGAGCGTGGGGGAACACCATCTGCCAAAAGGAGAGTAGGATCAGGTAAGTAAAACTACTTCTCTTTTCACCTAGACAAAACAAGCTATTAACTTTTGTAGTGCAGGCGTAGCCCCTTGCAAGGAGTTTAACATTTTCCCAGAGTTGGGCAATAAGTCCATAGCAGTTTGTAGTCACATAAACAACCCGGAGATGTACAACTAGTTTTAAACCATATAGCGAAGATTGTGAACTGATTGAGTTGGGGTTACTATGCTATAATCGGCATCAGTAGTTGATTCTTAGATGATACAGGGTGGCGTGTTTGAGTATACATGTTGTTCTAGGAGGTTTGTCCCTGATGACTTGACAACAAGTAACAGTCCAGGGAATTGAGTTGCTAGATAACCCTAGAGCTGTAGCCAATTAGGGCTCCCATAGCATCTGTTATACTAAACTGTGTGTACTTTTTACTGCAGCCAAATCGAAAAAAAATGTTTTCATAAGCAGTCTAGGGCATTTTTGATGAAGGATGGAGGATGCATTTACTGGAAACTGCAACTGATGGAAAATGCAGCAAGCAGGATGTTTACTAATCCTTACACGCTAAAAAAATGCATATATGTGAACCATATCCTAATGTGCTCCGACATATCTGTGTAAAAGATAACTAATTACTTACTATGTAAACCTTGCAGACAGGTTGCCCACAGTGTGAGTTTTCTGTACTAGTCAGGAAGTTGGCTTGCCCAGGCTGGGGAAAAGGTTACATTTTTTTGCGCCGCAGTTCCCAGGCTTATTGTCTTGGGCCAGCCCCAGTAAATAGGAGAAATGTCTGATTCAGAGGGGGTGCGGCAGGAGCTTGAGAATGAAGAAACACCACAGCACATGGAGCCCGGGAACTTAAGAATCAGCATATATTCATCACAAGATGCTGATGTTCCAGTGAACACTACCAGTCATTGGGGATTGCCATGACATACTTCTTCTAGGTCAATGACTCACCAAGTAGTAAAGGCATGTTCAGGATGACAGATCTGGATCATGCGCCTTGAAAAACGGGTCACCAACAGCAGTTCCTATATTTTAGTCTTAACAGGTTTCTTTTAAAATTAGCAATCTTACAAAACCTATTCTCACATTAACAATTTCTGAGTGCCGGTGAACCTGTTTAAAGGGGAACTCTTTTTAAAAAAATTAACGGTCAGCAGCTACAAATACTGTTGCTGCTGACTTTTAACATAAAGACACACCCCTGTCCAGGAGTCTAGCGCTGTCATCACTGGGGCCAGTTTTTCAGATGCCTGGCGCTATCATATTGGATGCGGGAGCAGGCTGTGACTTCCTGCTGCCTTACAGGAAGCTCTCTCTGGCCACGCGCAATATCATGCTGTGCTTTCACATTACTCTTATGCCGCGTACAAGCGATCTGACTTTTCGGCTACAAAAGTCCGACAGCCCGTCCGACAGACTTTTGGCGGACTTGCGGCGGACTTGCGGCAGACTTTCTAATGAACGGACTTGCCTACATACGATCACACAAAAGTCCGACGGATTTGTACGTGATGATGTACACCGGACTAAAATAAGGAAGTTGATAGTCAGTAGCCAATGGCTGCCCTAGCGTGGGTTTTTGTCCGTTGGACTAGCATACAGACGAGCGGATTTCTGGGTCCGGCGTAGTTACGACGTAAAGATTTGAAGCCTGTTTCAAATCTAAAGTCCGTCAGATTTGCGGCTGAAAAAGTCCGCTGAAAGTCCGGGGAAGCCCACACACGATCGGATTGTCAGCCAGCTTTCGTCCGTCGGCGTCCGTCGGACTTTTGTAGACGAAAAGTCCGACCGTGTGTACGCGGCATTAGAGCTTCCTGGGAAGTGTGATGTGAGAGCTGAGGGTGAGCGGTGACAGGCCAAGCTCCCGTAATTCTCGCAGGAGGTACCCACGCCCAGAAAATAATAAACCGTTTGTGATTTACCAGGACCAACATAAATATCTCTTTTCATCCAGAACTAATTTATTGAAATTGTTTATGTATTCTTTATTACCATAGTTTATTCAGAAATTAGGGAATTACAAAAAAAAAAAAACTAGAAAAAAAGATGAATGCAGAAACGTGTGATTTATGAAGTTAAAATGGTATTAACGCAAAAACAATTCTTAGATTTGGTGGCTTTTATTTCCTTTATTTTCACCTGGTGATGGAGCCAGTAACATAATTCATGTCTAAAGCTCACTATACACTGTTAGTAGTTTAGTTGTTAGTAATTCTGTCAGCCAGCTGAACAAAAAAAACAAGAAAAAACAATAACGATTCCCCTATCTACACAAATGAGATGGAGAAATACATCCTGCGGGATATTGTATTTGGACAGTTGCACCAGCAGATGTCAGAATACACTGATCAGTGGCTGCAGGCAATTGGCTGCAGTCACTGATCGAGAAAAGTTTATCCAACATGTCCCTTTGACAGAAGTCGATCATTTGACAAACTTTATTTGAGCAGGGACTGCCACATACCGATTGAAATCCAGCCAATCCTTGCTGAACCAGCCAAATTTTGATCAGTATATGGCAAGTCTTAAAAGAGAAGTATGGGTTTTGGGTTTTATGTAGATTCATACTTACCTAGGTGGATGAAGCATCAGACCGAGGCTGCAGCTGTCCCCCGGCGTCTCTGCACTGAGAACCGAGCCACTGAACATTGCCGATGGCTCGGTTCTCACTCCTCCCCAAGTGGAGAGATGTCAGCATCTCTCCTGCTCTGATCCTCCACGCTCATTGGAGCGAAGAGCTGTGGAGGGATGGGGAGTGGCCGTCTCACATTGGAGAGACAGGAGAGGTGCTTTACAGGCGCTATGCAGGCGCTATTTTTAGCGCTGTAGCGCCTGTAAAGCTCCTCAGTGTGAAAGGGGACTTAGGCTAATGCCGCATACACACAGTCGGACTTTCCAACAATAAGCTCACATCCAACATTCCTTGTCGGAAAGTCCAACCGTGTGTACGTGGCATAAGAGCTTATGGCTAAGAGCGCTGACCGGAGTGTTCTGGCGGAGGGCCGTCCCCCTGTCTTGAACACAATATCTCGGCAGGGGAGAGCGATGTACTAACATCAGATTGTTAGTACAGCGGCTCCGACCAGAGCTGTCAGCTTCAACCCAGCGGGTTGAACGAAACCAAATAGTAGTGTTTATGAGGCTTTAGGATGCCTCCACTCTGTGGCGGAGCACGAAGCCCAACTTGAACAGCAACGTTGTCAACCTTCACAGAAGATGGACATAACTAAAAAATTAATAAGCTGAAAGTGAAGCTCTACCAAAAGGGGAAAGCTCCGCTTATTTGCCCCCCCCCCCCCCCCGCTGCCACATTTGGCACCTTTCGGTTGGGGGGAAGTGAGTACTTTCCCCCACTTCCAGTTGACATTGCTGCGGCATAGTCACCCGGAAGTTCAGCCCCAGTCCTCCTTCCCCTGCTGCTGGGCCATTCACAAAGGGCAGCGGGCTTCACGCATGCACAGTAGGGAACCGGCTGTGAAGCCACAAGGCTTCACTGCTGGTTTATCTTACCCGACATGGTGTCGGCACCACCCCAGGGCCGATTGAAAAATCGGCTCAGGTGAGGACACCGCTGGATTCGTGGCCAGGTAAGTGTCCTACTATTAAAAGTCAGGAGCTACATACAGTATTTGTAGCTGCTGACTTAATTTTTGGGGGCCTGGAGCTCTGCTTTAAGCTGCATTCTAGTTAATGTTTTTAATCAGTTACAGCACTAGTTCTGTTTTCTTTTTGGGATAACAGTTTGAATAAAAAGCTGACCATTGTAAACACCCCTGTGTTAAACTCTTCGATTGCCACTTTTGCTGAACAGCTTGGTCAAGTTAAAGAGATTCTTCACCCGGTTTGAAAAAATTTTAAAGTCAGCAGCTACAAATACTGTAAATAATTTCCAGTGGAATCATCTAGGCAATCCAATTAGAAGTGGAATTAGGTACCTGTCCAAAACCAGGACCCCCCCCCCCCAAAGAAAAATCTTAAAGAAAGAGGGGGGGGGGGCATAAAGAAGAACGTCCTCTTTAGGGTGAAGTTGCACTTTAAAGGAAATTGAAAAATAACAGACTTACTTGGCTGGATAACTAGGTGATAATTAAGGAAAAGTACCTAGAAAAATAAAACTAATGCAACCACAACATCTAAGAACTGGTAAACTGCAATTTATTACATTTTATCTTTTAGTATTGCTTTAAAGGCTAGTGATAATGCTGTTGCTATCAGTTTTACAACATAAGTAGCAGACATTTTAGCACACATTAGTATACAAAGAGCAGAATTTGAATTATGTGTATGTAAACTCCAAACTTTTTTTTAAATTAGAATAGAGTGGGCAGCGCTGAGACCCTGTGTAGGTTAATATTTCTCCATTAACATTATTCCCCAAAGGGCAGGGGGAGCAGTAGATAAGTCCTTTGCCCAGAATAGTGCAACAAATGAAACAAATACTTCAAATGATAGTAGTTCTCCAAGGAGTGTAGGGCTCAGGAGTGCATATCTGCACAGGGAGCAGGGTTCAGGAGTGTGTACCATACAGGGCACGGGGCTAACGAGTGCATATTGAACAAGGTGCAGGGCTAAGGAGTGCATATTGCACAGGCTAATGTACAACCAAAAATGATCCTCCCACCAGTACAGAGCTCTCCCCCCAACCACCCAGTACAGTGATCTCCCATCAGTCTCCCACACCAGTGCAGAGCTCAAACTCCTAACCCTAAGACCCTAACCCCTGCCCAGTACAGTTTTGCCCCCTTCCTAGTACAAAGTGACACACTGCGGAGGAGCAGCTACTGTTTACCTGACAATGGGGAAGTCCTCAGTGCAAGCTGGGGGGAGGGCTGCAGGTGGAGCCACTACTACAACACTAGTACGACGGACCTAATCTTCTGTGTCATGTGGATGGTGCATCATATGGAGGTATAGCAAATTTAGAAAATAGTAATGCAGAGCCTCTAACAGTATCTGTATACTTGCATTAAATTCCAGGTGTTCGCTCATCTTCAAGCTGTTTGTAAAACAGTAATCCCTTGATCCAGGATTTTGAGTCCTTCTGAAGATGTATTTTGTTGAAGACATGCTAGAAAAAAAAGATTGTATCTAAGTTTATCCACTTAGCAAAGCTGAAAAGGAAAGGCTCAACTCAAAGTATTACAAGGTGAAACATCCACAGCAATTGGCGCTTGAAATAACAAAGGAAATAAATTGCTTGTAAAAAGGTACAATGGTCAAATGTATAAAATAATTATCTTTAACAACACAACATTTTTCCGAGCACACCAATGCTCCCTCTTCTTTTATGGAATGGGTTGAGTCTATGCCTTTTTTTAAGATTGTCCTCTCTAATCAGGGTGTTTTCTGCTCTCTGTTACATCCTTAATTAACTTCTCTACTTGTGTCTGTCTTTTTTGACTTGTAGGCATATTATTTCCAGTGTTGCTATACTCACGTATCTATCTTCTAAACCAGGGGTCTCCAAACTGCGGCCCGAGGGCCAGATGTAGCCCTTTGCTAGCCTTTATCCAGCCCTTGGGGCACTATTCCTCCCACTGATACCAACAATGGAGCACTTCTTCCACCAATACCAATGATGGGATACTATTCCTGCAACTTATTAGGGGCACTACTCCTCCTTCTATTGACCACCAACCCTGAGGCCATATTTATTCTCACTGATGCCAGGCCCGGGACATTTTCTGCCCCCGCTGGGCACAATCTGGCCCTCCTAAAGTCTGAAGGACAATAAACTGGCCCTTTGAAAAGTTTGGAGACCCCTGTTCTAAACCATTAAGATCTATATACAGTGCCACTCCTACTTGATGCCTTGATGAACCCTCTTTTTCTTTTGGGCCTTTGTGCAAGAAATTAGGCCACACATGCAAAACGTATAACCATATTGTATTCCATTACATTTTCATTTTGTATAGACCTTTTAAAACAAAGCTGTAATTTAACCACTTCAGCCCAGAAATGTTTACCCCCTTAATGATCATGACATTTTTTGCGATACGGCACTGCTTTACTTTAAGTGAAAATTGCGTGGTCATGCAACTCTGTACCCAAATAAAATTGATGTCCTTTTTTTCCCCATAAATAGAGCTTTCTGTTGGTGGTATATTATCACCTCTGCGGTTTTTATTTTTTGCACTAGAAACAAAAAAAGAGCGTCAATTTTGAAAAAAAGAACACAATATTTTTTACTTTCTGCTTTAAACACATCCAATAAAAAGATGTAAAAAATCTAATTTCTTCATCAATTTAGGCTAATATGTATTCTGCTACATATTTCTGGTAAAAAAATATCCTCATAAGTGTATATTGATTGGTTTGCGCAAAATTTATTGCATCTACAAATTATGAAATAGATTTATGGAATTTTTATTTTTTATTTTTTTTTACTAGTAATGGTGGCGATCAGTAATTTTTAGCAGGACTGCGACATCGCGGCAGACAAATCTGACACTAAGTGACACTTTTTGAGGACCAGTGACACTAATACAGTGATCAGTGCTAAAAAAAAAATGCACTGGCAGGGAAGGAGTTAACATTAGCGGCGATCAAAGGGTTAAATGCGTTCCCTGGGAGTACTTGCTAATTGTGTGGGGGATGCTCTTACTGGGTGAAGACAAAGATCGGTGTTCCTGTTTAGCAGAAACACAAGATCTCCATCTTCTCCCCTGTCAGAATGGCGATCTGCCTTGTTTACAGACCGCTGTTCTGACTCTCTTGGAAACGATTGTGGGTGGCCAGCAGACATCGGGTCCACCAGACCCACTGATTGGCTCCCCTACTGTCCAATCAGTGCACAATCGGGTCTCCGGTGGCGCGCACACCCCCCCTAGAGTCCATCGCACAAAATGATGTACAGGTATGTGATTTCACGCAGTAGAGCCACTTTGCCGCAGTACATGTACGTTACTCAGTCGGCAAGTGGTTAAAGTAGAACTATAGGAAAAACTTTTTTTTTTCCTACTGTAATTTTGGATAGAGTAAGGCATGGTTATAACCCCGGTCAGTTTTTTTTTTTTCCATTTGCATCCCAGTGGGAAAATGTACATATTTACCTTCACTTCCTGTCCCATAGCCAAAACAGGAGGTAATAGGAAATTCCTTGCGGACACCCAGGTCACCAGAACTAGTGCTCCCATTGGAAGATTTTTACCCTATTACTGTTCTTGGGACAGTCCAATATTTGGGATTTTCTTTTACTTTCAGTTTTAATGATACTGGTAAACAGGACAAATAGGGTGAATCTCTCTAACAGGGACGCAGACAGCAATATAAACATAATAAATGTTTTAATTCATCTCCAGTGTGTCCAAAACTAGAAAAAAAATTTTTTGCCATTAGTTATACTTTAAAGTTGTTGTAAAGCCCCTTTGCTATCTTCATAGAATCCCCTGTGTTCCATTATGTTATGTCCCTCAGTGTATGTGCTTTATAAAAAATATGTAGGTTTAAACCCTATTTCAGAGCGCCGCACACATGACCGCCCGCTGCTTTTCTTACTTATCTGAGAACTACAGCGGGGGGAGCTGAGAATCCCCTGCGACATCAGCTGGAAGGAGGAGAGGAGGAAAGCGGCGTGCGGTCACATGAGCCCCGAGTGGGGCTTTGAAAAAAGGTATAAACCTATATATTTTTTCTAAAGCACATACAACTGGGGCACATAACATAATGGAACACAGTGGGGTTCTAATAGGAAAACACCATTATTATGGCAGCAGGAGGGGAGAGGCAGTCACTGACACTAATAACAGTCAGGGAAGGGGGGAGGAAAGGTGAGAGGAGGGGAGCTGACGGAGGCATGTAAACTGACCACGGTATAAAGCTTTCAAGTCAGTGAGAGATATATTATCTAATTTTATGTTTTGTCTCCACTGATCTTTTATAATAGATCTTGCCAAGGAATACTAGAATGCCAGGGAGAGCCGCATTCCATAGGGGCACCCGTGCGGGCACGCTTCCGAGTCCTGCTGCTGAATCCATTGACACAGACAGCAGGATTCGGCCCCGCCCCTGACTCCTGTGTCACTGGATTTGATTGACAGCAACGGGAGCCAATGGCAATTCCAATATCCTATGAGGACCTGAGACAGCATCTGGAGCTGCTTGGCTCGTGCTTATCGCTGGAACAATCAGGTTCAGGTAAAAAAAAGGGGGGCTCTGGGGGGCTGCAGCACAGGTTTTTCACCTTTATGCATATGTAGCACCCTGGTCCTAAACAGGGCTGCTAATAAATCTAGTTGTGCTAGGTGGTAACTAGCCTGGCTAATTGGTAGTCTTTGATCCCCTGATTTCTGTCCTAAGTCTGAGTTTAATTTGTAGTCTCTCTCTTCTGCCAATAGGTGGCACTGTTGCCTTTGGCACTAGGATGATGGATTACAGTAAATTCAGGGGATGGGTAAATAAGTTGTCTCAGCCAATCAGCAGGAGTTTCTTTGGCCGCTGTGCATGCTGGAATAGGTTATTTATTCGGGAGGAGTCAGGTGATCGGGGTTCTTTTCACCCAGGGCTGCGGCCTGGGTGGATGTGTGTGTCAAACGGCTCCTGGCTGCTAGGCCTGAAGCCTGGGGCCTATCCAGGAGTCCTACTGGCTGCTAGGTCTAAGTGAGGCTTATCCAGTATTTTAGGGTTCCGCAAAGGAGGAGCAGCAAAGGTTAAGCCCAAAGCCTGGGGCGGAACCGCATGTGTTAGAGGCTCAGCCCGAGGGGAGCCTGTTTGTTGCCAGTGGTAAAGGAGAAGCAGTTGCCGGAGGAACGACCACTTCTGTTACCAGAGGCAAGTTTGGAAGGGATGAAGTTCTGAAGGAGTACCAGAGCAGATGCTTCACTAGCTGGGGATGGTGGAGTAAGTGAGAAAACTTTAGTGGAGACTCATCCAGGAAGATATCTGGTAGCTGTGAGTAAAACTTGAAGGAGTACGGCGGGTAGCTGTAAGTAAAGCTTTAAGATAAGTACAGCGGTTAGCTGTGGGTGAAGCTCGAGGGATCCAGCAGGTAGCTGAGGGTCCAAGAAGTCTAGTGAGAGATAGCGAGCTGAGCTTAAGGATCTACAGTGGGCTACTGTGAGTTAAGCTGGAAGATCTACAGGGGAATACTGTGAGTTAAACTGAAAGATCTACAGTAGGATAATGTGAGAGAAGTTGTTGCTAAAGGAGACAGCAGTTGCTACAAAATACAGATTGCTGCATTCAGCTTAAAGGCCCTTTATCTGTATTGCTGTCTGCCTAATTCTATTTTTGGTCTGTGGAGATTGCCTTATTGCTATTGCATTTGCCTAATGGTGTCCTGTGCCCTAACCCTCTCCCCCCCACCATTCCTGTTAAGAGAAATAAAATCTCTTTGTTCATTTTTACAAAAAGTGTCTGGCGCTCAATCTTTCCATCTTGCACCACACACACTATCCTAGTAACCTGGACCCTGAGGAGGAATGTCAGTTCTCCCTGGCTCTGTGGGTCACCATCAGACCCTTGGAAGTCAGGGAGACTGCTAAACATAGTATGCATTAAGGTGAAAAACCACAGGACTTTACAACTCCTTTAATTATACCAAATAAATCTTGCGCTTACCCAACTTCTAACAATTTAAAAAGCTGTGATTCTCAATGCTTAAACTTTCTTAAAATGCATAGCAAGGCCTTCAGACATTAGGTGGGCCTGACTGTGGCCAGTGGGAATTCAAAAAGTCCTGACATCAGAGGGAGTAAACAATGCCTCAGGCTTGGTGGTCAGTGGGAGTAAAATGATTACCCCATTATTGGTATCAGTAGAAGGAATAGTGACCAATCATTGGTATCAGTGGGAGGAATAGTGCCCCATGATTGGTATTAGTGAAAAGAATAGTGCCCCATCATTAGTATTAGTGGGGGGTATATTGTCCCACTGTTGGTGTCCGTTAAAGGAATACCACCTCATATCAGTGGGAGGAATAGTGCCCGAAGGACTGGATAAAGGCTAGCAAAAGGCCTCATTCAGCCTGCAGGCCACAGTTTGGTGACCGCTTGGCTTGTATAAAAAAAGTGGAAATTCACCTTTAGCTATGTCTGCCTGTTCACTAGCCTAAGCACAGAACAAAGTCAATAAGGAATGGCAAAAAATGGCAGTTAACAATATTTCAATATTTCTTTTGATTGTTCTCCCACCCCCCCTTTTGAAATGCTACCATGTCCTTGTCATTCTAACAAGTGTACTTTCCCTTTAATGAGAACTCTGAACTTGATTAATGTACACAGATACTTATTATCACAGATATAACAACAGCATATTCAAATTTATCAGGGTTAGAGATTAAATTATATATGAGGGATTAGTAGAAATATGATGTTGTTAACCAGTACCAATAAACATCCATAGGCACCCATTGCTAATTTCCAGTTATGTGCATCCTGGGCCCATACTGTTATGCCACGTACACACGACCGGTTTTGCCGTCGGAATAAACTGCGAAGGTTTCTCCGACGGAACTCCGACGGAATTCCATTCAAGCGGTCTTGCCTACACACGGTCAAACCAAAGTCCGACCGTCTAGAACGCAATGACGTACAACACGTACCACGGGACTAGAAAAAGGAAGTTCAATAGCCAGTAGCCAGTAGCTTCCGTCTCGTACTTGCTCCAGAGCATGTGTCGTTTTTGGTCCGTTGGAACAGCATACAGACGATCAGTTTTCCCGTTAGGAATTGGTTCCTTCAGAAATATTTAGAACATGTTCTATTTCTAGGTCCGTCAGAATTTTCGAAAAAAAAGTCAGATGAGGCCTACACACAATCGGAATAGATGATGAAAAGCTTATGTCTGACTTTTTCTGTCAGACATTCCGCTCGTGTGTACGCGGCTTAAGGCTTTTTACATGACTACACATTGTTTTGGCTGTACAGTTTTTTAAACTATTTATAACATACATAAGTTAATAGTATTTATAACTGAAGCTAATATATTGTTTGTTTAATGGTTGCAAGCTTGCATGATTTTAAAGGATTTAAACTGACAAGATAATGAGACAGAAGCAGATTATTCTGTATGACATTGTCCGTGGATGGTATTTTCTACCCACAAAAATAGGCCTGCATATACAGTTAAATATTATATGATGATGTGTGTGCTAACCAGATAAAAGACATACGTTTCACTATGTTGGCAGTAATTGATGCTGCCTGCACAGCTGAAAAAACAGGAACACTACAGAGGTTTTATTGAAACTGAAACTGCCTCCAGGATTCCAGACTAGATACTGTATTGTATTGCTTTTCACTTATTAAAGATGGCAGGATTCTATCAAATGGATACAGATATTGGGTAATTATCTTTATATTTCTAGATATTGGGTAATATTTTTTCTCTTAAAGTGGAACTGTAATAGCCAGTACTATTTAAATACAATGATTTAATGTCTGACTATGCATGCAACCCAATGATTTAGTTAAAACATGCATGGGTGATTACAGACCACATTTAAAGTGTCAGGAGCCATGAAAAGGGCAGAGACAGAAAATGCAGTTAAAATCACACCTTTAATGTAATAGCAAAAATAACAGTTCAGGAACCTAGTCAAAAACAGAAGTCAGGGTTTGGAAACCAGAGCGGGTAATCAGACGAGCCAGGATCAGGACACCAGAAGTCAGCATTGTCAGGAGCCAAAAATCAGGAGCAAGAATCAGAACAGAAGTCAGCCAGGCCAAGTCATACACAGGAACACAGCAGGAAGACACAGGCGATGATGACCACACAAGGGCACGGAGGGAATGAGCAAAGCTGTTTAAATAGCCAATAGGGGCTGGCTGAAGGCTGGACTAATAAGGCAGGTAATCGTAAGTAGGTGAGTCACTGTGGAAACAATGAGTGGCTGGTATCTAACCGATAGCTGAGCAGCCTCTGTGTACTGAAAGAAAGAGCTATTAGTAAATAGCATGAGCCCAGCCCTGACAAAAGTATATGTGACCTTGTAAAACATTTGAATATATATATATATATATATATATATATATATATATATATATATATATATATATATATATATATAAAAATTATATACAGCACTAATACCTTTTTTTCTGTTTTTATAAGTGATCACATAATCTCTGTTCTCAGTTTCATAAGGGGCTTGGAGAGGTGGGGGTGGAGAAACAGCAGGACACTGATCTTTCTAGTAAATGGCTGTGCAGGGGGCTTGTCAGCACAAATCTTGGCCATTGGAGGGCAATCAGGCTGTTCACCCAGCACAACCACAAAACTGATCATGCTGGGAAAGATGAATTGGCTGCACGACACACAGAAATGCGTGTAAATTGCCCCAAAAAAAATTGTAAGCGGGGACCTGCATTCCTGCTACAAAAAGTGTGAATGGGGCATCAGCAAACCTTTGAACTGTTTGTTTACAGGGTTTGATTATACAGGATCAAGGCACTATATGTCAGCGCTTCTATATTAGGTCTCATACTCACTGGACTTTTTTACAGCTGCTCTTGTGTCTAGCTTTTTTGTTTTCTGCCTCTAGATTCCCCTGCATGTTAGCCTATGTGTTCATGCACACACAGACTTTTAGCAGCATTTAGTGGCAGGAGAGTTTAGAGGGAGGAAAAAAAACCCACTGGCAGTGCATCCAGGAGCAGCAGAGTTTGGGCAGAGGAAACACTTGACGCTTGTAAATACATCTAAATGCATGTTTAGCACTTGAAAATTAATTAATTTCAATGGGCAGAAGAAATTATTATTCTGGGCAATGAAATTAATTATTGCCCTGTAAATGCGCCTAAACGCTTGCAAAAGCTTTAGACACTTTTACAAGCATCGGGTATTTTTTCTCCTACCAGGAGGAAGGCTTACAGGAGAGGTAAAAAGACGGCAGTGTTTGATCGCTCAGTTCTTGGTCTAGAGGCAGCGAGGGACAGATGCGGCATCGGATTAATTCTGCACCCACCTAGGTGAGTATGCATGTGTTTTTTTTTAATTATACTTCTCAGTTAAAATCACCCATTCATTTTGAATAGGCTGTCAATGCATGGAAATAGCCCAAAAAACATACATGGGGGGGGCAGGAATTTTACATAAAAAAAAAAAAGTAAACAAAACAAAAGTGCGCTCTGTGTGTAGAGGAGGGGTGGAAAGGAGGGAACCTAAATCTAAGGGTGAAGATTAGCTTTAAGTACGCTAGAAAAAGTATAGATGGAAGGTATGTATTGTGTTGAGTTTTTTTTTTTTTTTCCTGTTAAGATCTGAGGGGACTTTATGGAGGGGAGGATTGCTAGGGTGGAGGAAAAAGATGGAGTTTAGCTTTAAGCCATTCTGCTGGCTTAAAATGTTACCCATAACAACTTGATAAAAAAACTATGTTCTTTAGCAAGTATCATACATTCTACATTGATAATTATGCTACCAAAATGAGTGTGTACTGTAAATTGCCTTCAGCATTAGCATTGCTCCTTTTTCTTCTTGCAAGAGGCTGCCATTTTGCTGAAGCCCAGAGCCCCATGAGCAACTGAGCATGTGCAGAGCTGCGTGAAACAGTGTATTACTGGATTTTAAATTTATTTGTAATGTTTTACATAGCTATACCTGCAAAAGGGGCCAACATAATGTGATCTAGAAGGACTACACCTGACTAAAGTTCTACTTTAAGCTAAAGCTCATAAATCACATATATACTCAGGGTCTTTTTCGTTCCAGATACTGTACATATTGAAGGGGCCTTTTCATTTAGACTCCCAGTTGAAGAAGGCAATTGACATTTATTTATTATAACATTTTTATTTGGCACAATACAAAAGAAAACTCAATTAGTAGAAATCCAAGGATGCAATTATATTTTCTTATTTAGTTTATGATTTTGGATCTTAACATAAAATTACTCTTGTTAATGATTTGCTGAGTTTACTTCAGAATTGTCTGTTGGTAGCCTTTGTATAGATGTAAATTCCTCAAGTGTTTACAGCTGGGAAGATAATATTCTAGCATTAGGTTTACAGAATGCAAGTGCTGTGTGGGAGGAAAATTACAATCTGATTTGGAAGTAAAATGAATAACACATTTTTCGTTCTTTCTTCATTTGAATGGCTTTTTTTTCACATACTTTACACAAATGTGTTTCATTCCCAGTAATGTATTATTCGTGAATTCAATTATCATTGAAGCAGACAAGTGACAGGGTTAATTGTCAGTTTTCTGTAATATCCTAAGTAATATTGTTATATCAATATTTTCCATAGGCCAAAGAACTCTACAGCATCAAAGTGATGTCCTAGAGACAGTGATCTTGGTGAATCCCAATGCCGAAAGCATTGTTCATGAGGTACTATTTCTACAACGTATACAGCCAAAATTGTGTATATACATTTGATTGTACAGATACTTTCCAAGCATGCATGATTCAAATTTCAACTTTTCCTAGTGCCCATCCAACAACATGAAAAGTCTAAAGATTGCTTTAAAACAATGCACACATTGTCAAAGCAGAGGTGCTAGTCCACTCTTGCAGTGGACATAAAAAGGCACATTTAGAGCTCATTTTTTGATCCTTTGGGAGATCTAATAAGTACATGTATTAAACATGTTTAAATATCTCCCCAGTGTTATCCATCAAGAATATAAAAAGCATATCTTATACTTATATTGTACATGAATTTGCCTATCTTATAGAGGGGCTGAAGCCTTTGGAGAAAATGTGAAAAGGTTAGGGACACCATCCATTTTTTTCTGGCTTTTTTGTCCTTTTTGGAGAGATTTCTCCACACTTTTAGATCTTTTACAATAGAAGAGAAAGTGAGGGGAGACCCAAAATGTCATTATTGTCACTGGAACAAGCCTTAAAAGGAAGTCTCCCAAACAGGTGTGCCTGTTTCTGTGTGTAAGGCTGGCCATACATTAAACTATTTTCTTGTAAAATGTTCCTTTATATTTACAAAAACCATATCATGTGAGGTCAAACTTAAAGAGTAACTCTACTTTTTTTGCGAAAAAAAGCATTCCCCTCTGGGTGATCTACAGTATGTACATTACAAGGATTTGGACAAACTTTATTGCAGATTACTAACTTCTGTTATTCAAAAGAAATTCCTGTGTGTTTGTCTGTGTCCATTAGAGTGAGTCTAATGGGAGTTGTTTCATAATTATCAACCAGCTGCTGCACCCCCAAAGCTCTAATAAGGAAAATTGCTGGGTCTGCATCCCTTTAGACATGATTTCCTATTGAGAGTATCTCACAAAAAGGTTTTTGTTGCAGGGGATGCCTTAAATCTGATTTGTATATTAGTGCAGACTTCTGGGAAAATCAGTGAGCCAATCACACAAGCAGGAAATTACCTGTGGTGCGTTCTGTACAGAACAGCCCCGGGTAGCCATATTACATTGCAATATGACTTGTGTTGCAATTGTATATGCTATATATATATATATATATATATATATATATATATATATATATATATATATATATATATATATATATATTTTGCTATTTTTGTTCCCACAAAGTTACTTTCCTTTAAACACTTTCAATTTGTACTCAGTCAGGCAGACCCTTGCTCTACGTAGTTGAAGGTAAATCTAAAGAAAACTGTATAATGTATCACAAGCTTAAAGGCTAAGTTTACCTTTGTTCCCTTTTTGTTCTAAATTCCAGCTCCCCTCTGTACCAATATAGGATTAATGTACTCATTTTGTAAAAATAAAACAGCTTTCCTTTAGTTCTACATAGGCTTACCTCACTTTCTGCATAGCTGTTTAAAAAAAAAAAGTCTCAATTCTGCCTTACTTCCTGGACAGATTTTAGGTCATGACACAGGGAGGAGTTGACCAGCCCATCTCATTAGCACACACCCTGCATCATCTACCCTCAGCTGGTCAACTCCTTCCTCTGTCATGACCTAAAGTCTGTCCAGGAAGTAAGGCAGAAGTAATGGAGAAGTGTTTTTAAACAGCTTTCAAGACAGTGAAGTAAGCATGTGTAGAATAAATGGAAAGCTGTCACAAATGGAATAAATGGAAAGACACACACACACACACACAAGCAAAAAAAAAATGTTTAGCCTGAAGTTACATTGTAAGCCCTAGCCAGGAAAGTAGGTAAACTTTCCTGAGCTCTGAATAATAAAAAAGGATGTACAAGGATGCCATTTATATTGGATTGTTAAATATTAAATCATCACTATTTCTAGAACATAAATGGTACTGGTAACATTCACAGCTTGGTCTGTATATGTACCCAACACTTTGTATAAATTGAGACATTCTCCCTATTCTGTACAGAGGCAAGAACCATATATGTTCTCACTCTGAGGGGCAAAGTTCACTGGTTCTTTAAAGCATTAGATTGTTTTGCTTTGCACATTGCTAAATGTGCTCTGAATTCTATTTTTAAGGTACGCTCCTTGATCACGGATCCTTCTGCCTACAAACTACTCATCTTAAGTGGTCAGTGTTCAGACCAAGAAGGAGATTTAATTCTACAAAGTGGCACTTTTCCCCTTCGAAGACTTGGAGAGGTGTTCAGTGACCCGGAGGTAAGTATAGTATAGTCAAAATCATTAACTAAATGATTTAAAACAGTTTTACTTATCAGTAATCTACTTTTCTTTTTGGAGCTTGGTGCCATACTGGTTGGACTTTTGTAATATGTTTGGCTTTGGTTCAAATATGAGCCGATTTCAGCTTAAAATGTCTGTCCACCTAAAAGTGATATTAGTTAAAGGTTCAGTGTGGTTGCGAAGTAGTGTATATATCATATACTGTTTACACTGTATACACTATATACTAATGTTCCAGCTACTCCTGCTGCATTATCTGTGCCATAAATTAGATAAAATTGCAACATAGGGAGTGGGAACTATTTATAATAGCCACAGCTGGTGTACAGAGATCAAAACCCAGTACAGTACTCCTCCAATTAGTTGCTTTGCATTATGCTGTTGTGTTCAAGGGCTGTAGATGGGAGGTTTTATCTTTATGTATCATTCATGGCTCGGTAGATCAATTAAAAAAAACTTCAGTTTCCTTTAGTCCAAGGTTGCTTTCTCGTCAGGGTTGAGTAACTAAATATTTTTTTCTGCTTTTGTCACTGCAGGTTTGTCAGCTTTTCAGTAACACTGATCCAGAGATCAAGGCTTCTTTGACGGTTTCTTGTTTGGAAGAAGGTGATTGGTGCAACCTTGGACATTCCAATTTCCAGGATATCATCAGTTTAAAGCTCAATCCTGAACCAGTCTTATCTGCAATGGATGGGGTTTCGGAATTTGCAGATTATGTCTCAGAGACTGTCGATGTTCCTTCTCCTTTTGATCTCCTGGAGCCACCCAATTCTGGTGGTTTTTTGAAACTGTCAAAGCCATGTTGTTACATATTTCCTGGCGGCAGAGGAGACTCTGCCCTTTTTGCTGTTAATGGATTTAATATTCTAGTAGATGGTGGATCTGAAAGGAAATCCTGCTTTTGGAAGCTAGTTCGACATTTAGATAGGATTGACTCCATATTGCTGACACATATTGGAGCAGATAATCTACCTGGAATAAATGGACTTCTTCAAAGAAAGATAGCTGAACAAGATGAAGAACAATCTCAGGGCTCTACTGCTTATAGTGACTGGATGAAGAACCTAATATCCCCAGAGCTTGGGGTTGTGTTCTTCAATGTACCAGATAAACTCAAAATGCCAGAATCTGGTATGAAGGTTAAAAGAAGTATTGAAGAAGCTTGTCTAACATTACAATACTTAAATAAATTAGGAATAAAAGCAGAGCCTTTGTACAGGGTAGTGAGCAACACAATAGAGCCCATAACATTGTTTCATAAAATGGGTGTTGGCAGGTTGGATATGTATGTTTTGAATCCAGTGAAAGACAGCAAAGAAATGCAGTTTTTAATGCAAAAATGGGCTGGAAACAGCAAAGCAAAAACTGGCATAATTCTAGCAAATGGCAAAGAGGGTGAAATTTCAGTACCATATCTTACATCCATCACTGCTCTTGTCGTCTGGCTCCCAGCAAGCCCAACTGAAAAAATAGTACGCGTTTTATTTCCTGGAAATGCACCACAAAATAAAATTCTTGAAGGTCTTGAAAAGCTTAAGCATTTAGATTTTTTGAGGTATCCAGTTGCAACACAGAAGGACATTTCTGCTGGTGGCCCACCATCTATTGGTAAGCACACAAAAATCAAACAAAGGGCAGACAGCAAAGAAAGTCTCAAATCATCTACAAGACCAAGCACAGGTAAACCAAGTAAAAGGGAAGACATTTCAGAAGAGGTGGTCAAGGAAATTAAATCAGAGATCACAAAGGAGGCCAAAACTGAGAAAAAGGTTAAAGAAGCTTTAGACAAACATACTGAAAAACCTTCAAAGATTGAAAAGACAAAAACAGAATCGACTGATTCTGCAAAAGCTGAAAAGCGGAAACTTTTGAAAGAGAAAACAGGCAAGAAGTCTATCAAGGACAAGATTTCTAAACTTGATGAAAAAAAAGACAAAGAGAAAAAAGAAATAAAGAAAGAAAAAATTGATATCAAGAAAGAAAATGTTAAAAAGGAAGAAAAGAAAGATGTAAAGAAAGAAGAGAAAAAAAGAGAAGTTAAACCTGAAACTAGGAAACTACCCAAGCCTGACTTACGACCGTTTACACCTGAAGTAAGAAAAACACTACATAAAGCAAAAGTTCCAGGCAAATTTAGGGCTGAAAAAATAAAAAGTAAAGTAGAGAAAGATGCTATATCAGAACAAAAAGTAAGTCGCGTACAACAAGTTCCCATAGGAAAGTCGCCACAGATGGCTGATATAGCAGAACAAAGATCAGTTATGTCATCTCCTGAAGATCTAACCAAAGATTTTGAGGAGTTGAAGTTTGAAGGAAAACTGGAGCAATTTAATGAAAAACAAGAGGATGCTATTCTTTTAGAAAAGGATACTACTAAAGACATACTATCAGATATGTTAGTTATACAAAATCAGTTCAAAGATGAAAATGAAATAGAAGAGATGACATCTGATAAAAAAAGCCCTATTGAGTCTCCAGATGAGGGTATTACCACTACTGATGTGGAGGGAGACTCACAGCATGAAGAGAAGCCATTGTACCAAATAGATGACACAAATGAATTGATAGATGAAGGTGCAGCAATGGATGAACCTGCTGAGATGGCAGAATATGAGGAAGAGGTAGCAACAGAAGAAGAGAATGAGAACACACCAGACCTGGAAAATAGAGTGTCGGGGAGAAGCAGGTTAGAATCTATGCCAACTTTGGACATACAAGACTTGGAAACTGATGAAGATAAAGAAAATGAATTGGATGAAAAGGGCATTTTAGATAGAAAGCAAAAGGAAGAAATAATTGAGCGATGTGAAGATGATTATGTCAGTAAAAAAGAGAAAGATGAAAAGGAAACAGAGAAGAGCATTGAGGTGGTAGAAAAAGCTGATGTAGAAGAAATGGAGGAATATGTCGAAGAAGCTGAAGATAAACTGAAATGTAAGGACAGTGAGTACAAAGAAGAATTAAATGAAAAAGAAGAAAATATGTCATGTGATTTTACATCACTAAAAAAGGAGACAGATACATCAAATCTTTATGAAAAAGATGCAGAAAAGGAGCCCTCATACCTGGCTGGTGTCCCTTTGTCATCTGGAACTGCTGCTGAGCACATATCATACATTCAAGATGAAACTATGCCTGGCTATTCAGAAACTGAGCAGACAATTTCTGACGAAGAAATACATGATGAGCAGGAAGAAAGAATTCCTCACCTACAGTATGATGTAGGAAGTTATGATATTTCAGTTCCAGATCATCCTGGATCATTTGATGCAATACATGGTATCATGGCTATACCTTCTTCTGAGGTGACTGTAAAGGGGTATGGAGTACAAGAGCCTGAAATAGTGGGTTATTCCACTAATATTGTTGCAGCACCTCTTGCAGAAGAGGAACATGTTTCTTCAGCAACGTCAATTACTGAATGTGACAAACTATCTTCTTTTGCCACATCTGTTGCAGAAGACCAGTCTATTGCCTCTATTACTGCACCAAAAACAGAAGAGACAGGCAAAAGCTCTTTGCTTCTTGACACTGCTAACAGCATTCCTTCTTCCCATACTGAAGCTACCCAGGGCATAGAGTATTTACCATCTGCTGGTACAATATCACCAACCTCTTCTCTAGAAGAAGATAAGTGCTTCAAATCTCCACCTCCAGAAGATTTTCAGGCAATGATTGCTTCTGCTAAAGTTCATCCCTATGAGAGCTGTCTTGCAGAGGTGGAGGAAAGCAATCAGACTACAGATATTGGTACAATAGATGAAAGAAATTACAGCTCTGCTTTATTTTCTGAACATGAGCAAGCTGATGTCCAATATACATATGGCATGGATATAAAGTTCTCCTCCTCTGTTCCTTGTGGTGAATCAGAGAAAATTGACTCCAGCTTTGCAGAGACTGAGGAAAGATGTTTGAGTCCTGATGATAGTACTGTTAAAATGGCATCTCCAACTCAGTCTGGGCCTACAAGCACAGGACACACCCCTTTCCACCAGTCACCTGTTGAGGACCGATCTGAGACTACACAAGCTGAACTCTTTGAAGCAGCAGATATACTTACAGAAGATGTGAAAGATGAAGTACATGACAAATATGAATTATATGAAAAATGCACAGAGCAGCATTATAAATCAAAAGAAGTGCCTTCTCAAACTGCAGAGCAGGTGACTGTATCAGAAACCCTTACATCAAAAGAGCCAACATACACCAGAGATCAAGATTATGATAATTTTAGCAATGAAACATTGGCAGCAATGAAAGAAATAATCCACAGCGTGGAAGACAAAGTAATTGAAAAAAACATTGACCTTGGTCCATTCAGTGAGCTTCCTACAGAGCCAGTGATATCAATGGGTTCTAGACCATACATGCAGCTTGAAGAAACAGTCGCATCTAAGGAAATATCCCATGAAGACTGGAAATCTTCACATGTCCAAGAACCAGAGACTGATCTATTCCAGTCAGTGTCACCCAAAGAGATGCCAGAGTATGCAGATTATGTTGATATTAAAGACCAAAGGCTTGGAAAAGATGAAATGTCACCTGTGAGTTGTAGTCAGGATATTTTCCTTGGAGATGCTAAGTCACTTTCCTTCACAGAACAAGGAAAAGAAGATGACACCTCCTTACAGATGTCATTAATAGAGCAAAGTCCAATTGTGAATGAAACATATCAAGGTAGTCCAACAAAAGAAACATTTTTGGATAATGAAAGTTCTTTGCCATTTAAAGATCAAACTGAACAAAAAGAAACAAGATATGTGTCTGATGAAATGTCACAGGGATATGTGGAATCTTTGCTATCCACACAGGAAAGCTTTGAGGATGATCAAAAACATCTAGAAGAGGTTCCTGAAACACATTTTCAAGATCAGTTTCAGCCTCTCTCTCTCCATACCACAGAGCCTAGAGAGGATAAAGAAACCCATTCAGAGGAATCATCTGTGGCAAAGATACATGCATATAACCTTGAAGAACCAGTATTACATAAGGAACAATCTCCAGTAATTTCCTCTTCAAGCCCTGATGAATCGGATTCACTATCTTTTGCAGCTCACAGTGCTCTTAAAGAAAGTGGATCAGTAAAAATAAGCTCTTATAAAGAACCATGCCAAGATTATCCAGATGTAGAATATTCTCTGAACTATTTAAAATCTGTAGATTCTACAGAAAGCACACAGGAAAATAAGAGTTCCTCAAAGATGTTCGAGAAGGACATATATTCAGAAAAGGAAGTTATTAATGAAGGTTTCACTACAGAAGATAACTATCTTAAACAACTAAACACAGAGAAGAAAATATGGTTCCCAGAGTCAAAAGAAGTAAAAGAAATAGAATATGTTAAAAAAGAAAGCAAGCTACGATATACTGAAGAAGGCGAGAGCACCTTCCTTGATGATGTTTCTGACTGGGAGGAGCAGCCAGCCTCAAATTTAGAGGATTCAGAACAGTCAACACCTGATAGAGTAGAGAAGGATATTTTGGATACAGCATATGCACATTTCCAAGAGGATAAACATATAGACCCTTTGCAGGAGTCTTCCTACATATCTGCTGAAATTCATCTCACTGATGACAAGGTATCACCTGCTGAATCTGTCTTGCAACAAGAAACAACATATCAATCGGATGAAGCTGATCTCTTAGATAAACTATCCTATGTAACAACCTCTTCACCTGTTAATGCTTCATTGGACAGGAAAGATGGAGCAATCGAGCCTATATTCCATCAAGATGGCATTACAGAAAAAATAAAGGAAGCTTCTTTGCCTGTAGCAAAGGGGTTTGAAGACCACGATTCACAAGAGGAAGAAGAGTATCCATATTCACAACCTGTCTTTGATACAAGAGTTTATTTTCATGATAGTGATTTTGTTGAAAAGAAATGTGATCTTCAGCTTGGCGGGGATACTGTAAATGTATTAGATAAATATGAACATTCTCCAGTCAAGGAATCAAGTGATAATGCCTATAAAGAAAAGTTAAAACAGGAAGATGAACAATATGAATATTCCAGAGAATGCACGGAGCAAGAATATGTGGAAACATCATACCAAGAGACTCTAGCATTGTCTAAAGTCACTACTGAGTATAGTTTGGGAGACAAACTAGATAACACAAAAGGCGATTTGCTTTCAAAGCGGGACAAAAAACTTTCTCCGTCTTCACTGGACTATCCTACAGATTCCAGCTTTACATCATCTCATAGTCAATTTGAGTCTAGTGCACAAGAAAGAGAAATATATTGTTCTACAAAAAAAATTGAAGAACGGGAACCAACACCTTATCCAGGTGACAAATCATTTCAGTATGCAGATATATATGAGAAGGTTGCTGTTTCCGGAGTTGGGCACATCATGGAAGAGACTGAGCCAACGAGTGCTAGTTATCTAGAGAAAGAAAAGTCAACTATTCCTTCTGTTGATGCAGTATCTACAAGCATACAGTGTCATCAAATGTCCTTAAAGGAGGAGGAGTCACATTTATATACATCAGGAGAAAAGGAACTCTCTTCACCAATGTCTCCAAAAGGGAAAGGAGACCGTTCAACATTTGAGTACACAGAAACACAACAACATGATTTAGCAAGCTCAGGCATTGATAAAAAGTCAAGTATTAAATCAGACAGTAATGAAAAATTAGACACGGATATGTCATTTGAACAGATACAAAGACAAAAAGTAGATGATCAGTTTGAATTATCATCCAGCTGCATGGATCATTCACAAAAATCAGATACAATAGAACATAGTCACCAAGATAGGGCTGTTTCTTACATCCATACTTCACAATTAAATGATGGTAACATGAATTTAGCTTGTCAGAACGTTGCCCTTTCTGAAATAAGACCTGTTCAGGTTAAAGATTCTTATTATGAAAAAACAGACATGTGGGAAGAAAATGCAAGTGATTCTGAATTGGAGAAAGGAGCCAAAGAGAAGTCAGAAAAGGAGACAAAGGATCCCATTCTGCATGCAGATATAGAAAGGCCATACGAAACATACACATTTGATGATGTTAAGGAAAGGAATGACTTGGCTAATTTTAGTATTCTTTCTGAACACAAAGATGTAGAAATAGAACACTTTAATGTGCAGGCTGGAGCAAAAACTGAGGAATTAATTGGAGCTCAAACTGTTGAACATTCTTTACTGGGAAGAACAGAACACAGCTTTCATGAAGACGAACAAAAAGAGCATAGGGACGATAGCGAAATGGATTACACATACTCTCCTTTCAAGTTACAAAGTGATTTTACAAAGGATATACCTGAATCTCAATTCCAGATAGATTACCATCAGAAAGAAGCTTTTATTGAATCCCATGAAGCAGATTCATTTTTAGAAAGTGGTGTTTTATGTGGTAAGGACAAGAAGCAATCTTTTGGTGTTGCAGAAACTGCAATCTCAGCTACTGAATCTGAGTATTCATCTGGAATGTTTTTAGTTACAGAAAAAGAGATTGAAGGTTTGGCATCTTCTGCATCATACAAACCACATTATGACTCTTTGTCATTTTCAGATTCTAAAGAATTAGGTGCAGATGTCTTAGTTGCATCACTAAAAGGACAGAACGAATACCTTGAGGTTTCTGAAAGGGCTTTCAAAAAAGATTCCTTCTCTTTAACCCAATTCTCACCACTAAGCTCATCTGAAGATAATCCTTTATATTCAAAAGTTTCAAGTCAACAATACACAGAAGCAGATTACCAAAAAGATTCTCACAGTGCATCAGAAACATCCTCTGAAGCTAGCACTCCAGTAAAAAAAGACACTGCTGAAGGACTTTACTCACAGATAGTTAGCAGTTATTCTTCAGATACTGAACCAGCAGTCAGGAATCTGTGGGATGTTTCTCCTCTTGTTCCAGCTGATGCTGCCAAACCCTGTGTACCGGGGGAAAGGGATGCCACTGATGATCATGAGTCTGCAAGCTCCTATGATATGGATGACTGTACTTTGCCTTGCAGAATTGAATGCAAAGGAACACCGTGCACTTCAAAAACAGATACTGTTAAAGAAATTTTTAGTGGCCATATAGCACCTACGCAGGCAGAAAATATGGATGGCAGTTCCACAATTTCTAATGTGTTGACTTCATTTCCACCCCATCAACAAGAAGAACTGTCAGCAGCAAATGGCCCCACAGAGGTTAACATAATGCCGGAATTATTTCAACATTCACAATATGTTGAAAAGGAGTTCTACTCTTCAGATATAATGGGTGAAAAAGCATCTCCAGATTCTGATAGAGACTCTCCATACTCTGAGGAAGATACAGAAAAACCAAACCGGCCCTCTTCTCTTGTGTCTCCTGACCACACATTCCAACCTTACTTTCCAGATACACAAAAAGGTAGAGGACCTGAAGATCATGGAGATGCTTCCCATGAGCATGAACCATGCCTAGGAACATCAAGTGAGTATGAGCACAAAATATCCTCCTCTGAGTACTTACACAAGAAAGATGAACTCTCTCCATCTTTTATAAACCCTAGCCCCCTTGACCTTTCAGATGATAGTGACGTGTCACAAGATGAAGGTCATCCTTCTGTTAAGGGAAGGTCTCATCATGGGTCAACCCGTCATGTTCAGGGGACCACTGCTGAGGAAACACCTCCAACATCTGTTAGCGATTCTAGATCCTCCCAATCAGATTCTGATGTTCCACCAGAAACTGAAGAATGTCCATCAATAACAGCTGATGCAGCAATGGATTCTGATGAGGATGCAGACTTCCTTCCTGTAGATAAAGCAGTTGGAAATTCTCACCACAGCAGCTCAAGGCAAGGTCACGATCCACATCCAGCTCCAATGATGGATCCCTATCCTCATCCTCCACATCCTGATGTCTGTATGGTAGACCCTGAAATGTTAGTAAATGAATTAACCCTGGGTAAAGGAGAAAAACTGCTCAAAAAAGATCTAAAGGAGAAAGCTAAAGGTGTTAGAAAATCTTTAAATAAACCCAAATCTACTTCGCCTGCTAGGAAGCTGGAATCTAAAGTAAAACATTCTCCAACACTATCAAAGCAGACATCCCGAGAGACAACAGAGAAATCTTCAAAACATACAACAGCAAGGAAAGAAACAACAGAGAAATCTCAAAAAACAAAAACTTCATTGCAGACCCATTCCTCTAGGGGAGAAGACAAAGAAGACTTTTCTAGAAGCAGTAATCCTAGCAAGCTGGTAAACAGCATCAAATCTACAGGTAATTTCATTTTTGAACTATGCCTCAAGTTCATTTAATGCCCGCTTATCATAATTAAAATTGTGTTCACACTAGAGGTTTGATGGATGTTGAAGAATGCTGTGTACTACCTATATGCATATTGCTGGCATATGTCAAAGTTATTTTTATTAATTATAAGAGAGGCTTTTTTTCCTTTTTCACTTGGTGATCCTGCCAGTGTGTCTGTTATCTTTAACCTTCCTTTAACAGACCGAGCTGTCAAGACAAACCATCTAAAACTGGCAAGGGTGCTCACATTGGTCAGCTTTTATTTGTTTATGTAAAATCTTTAATCCAAAAGTACAAAAAAAATGCTAGTCTATCCACTTAAAGAGCATTAGCTGGAGTTTGGCTTTAATTTATTAGTCCAGTCTAAGGAGTCAATTCACTAAGAGTTAAATATCGAATGAATAACAAATACGGTATTTAACTCATGAATGTTCACAAAAAAACATACAGTAAATATCTCATGAGTTAAATTTTTTATTTTGCGTTATTTAAGGTGCTCTTGTATGTTATTTTAACTTATTCTGGACCTCCAGCTGCAACATGAAGTGAAACATTTAACAGTGGTATTCCTACCAGTGGCGTACCAAAGAGGGGGGATGGGGGGGCGGTCTGCCCGGGTGGCACGCATTGGGGGGTGTCAGCCGGGCACCCTCCGCGAGTGAAGCAGTGACAGCGGGGTGCTGGGCACAGGCAGCAGTGGCGGTGCTGTGAGAGTCAGGGCAGGGAGAGGTGAGCTGTGACAGGGTGCGGGGGTGCCCATGTGTGGACCTTACCCGGGTGACTGACACCCAGGGCCGGCCGCCAGATTCACTCTGTACCGCTCACAGCCAGGGAAGAGAGACAGTGTGCAGCACTGAATAGAGCGGTAACTGCTGAACTTAACTTTTCAAGTTAACCAGCAGGTGATTGGTTGCTAGGTGGTACTAGCAACAAATCATTAGCTTGTTAGTATGAAAAATTAACTCCAGCAGTTCCCGCCCTCTGTTCTGTGCTGCTGTGTCTCCAGCTCTGCATGCATGCCCCAGTAAGGTAGGAAGGGGTAATGTGCAGGGGTTCCGAGCTGGGGGGTCGGGGGGCTGTGTGTAATGTGCAGGGGTCCAGAGCTGCGGGGCGGGGGCGATGTGTAATGTACAGGGGGCCAGAGCTGGGGTGGGGGGGCTGTGTAATGTTCAGGGGTCCAGAGCTGGGGTAGGGTTGTGTAATGTGCAGGGGTCCAGAGCTGTGGGGGGCTGTGTAATGTGCAGGGGTTCAGAGCTGGGGAGGGGGGCTGTGTAATGTGCAGGGGCCCAGAGCTTAGGTGGGGCTGTGTAATGTGCAGGGGTCCAGAGCTGGGGTGGGGGGCTGTGTAATGTGCAGGGGTCCAGAGCTGGGGTGGGGCTGTGTAATATGCAGGGGTCCAGAGCTGTGTGGGGGTTGTGTAATGTGCAGGACCTCAGAGCTGGGGTGGGGGGGCTGTGTAATGTGCAGGGGTCCAGAGCTGGGGTGGGGCTGTGTAATGTGCAGGGGTCCAGAGCTGTGTGGGGGTTGTGTAATGTGCAGGACTTCAGAGCTGGGGTGGGGGGGGCTGTGTAATGTGCAGGGTTTCAGAGATAATGTGGGGGGCTGTGTAATGTGCAGGGGTCATGACCTGTGGGGGGGCTGTGTAGTGTAAAGTGGTCCAGGGCTGCGGGGGGGGGGCTGTGTAATGTAAAGGGGTCCAGAGGTGCAGTTGTGGAGAGGGGGTACACAGTAGTAACAAAGAGATATTGGGGGTGCAGAGGTATGCAGGGGGCACAGTGGGGTGTTTTTACCTTTTAAAATAGGGGGGTGTCAGATATAGGATCTGACCCGGTTGCCAAATGCTCTAGGTACGCCCCTGATTCCTACCACTGCTAAATTTCACAGTTAAGCTTAGGGCTGCAGGATGTTAAGGAGCCAGCACCCTTGACTCATCCAGCAGAATGTAAACAAAAGAGCTGACAGTTCAATTAATAAACAAAACAAAGCTCACCCTTCGGTTCCTTTAAAGATTTTGGGGGGATTTCATGCCAAAAATAAAACATACCAGTCCAAATGTCCTCAACATGGGGGGTGCTTTGTTGATGAGGACAACGGCCTCTTCTTTACAACCCTGGCCCTGTGGTTGTTTAGATGTGGAGGGGATGACTTAGCAGAATCTGGAAACCTCCCTCAACAAGTCCTTTATTAAAAAAAAGAAGAATGTCCCCTGCCATGTAGATCTATCTTCAAACACGATGAACACCACCCACACAAAAAAAAACCTACTGCTCGGCTTCTGCTGACTGGCACATGATGCCATTGACCACGCTTCCCTCGTTGACTTAAGCATGGCGTGTCAGTTGGCAGGAGCCAAGTGTCAGGGGTGGCATGTTGAGGGCATGTGATCTGTTATTGTTGGGGGGGTTCGGAGGGTGTGTGCTCCTGCTGTGACGGGTGGATTGAGGGGGGAAACCGCACATTTATTTTTTTATTTTTTTTTGGGCTCTTGTTTACATTCTGTCAGTGAGGAACCCTGCTGACAGAGGATGAAACACTGGTTGTTAAGAACACAGTGGATGCTGGCTCCTTAAAAAAACAGCTATTCCCTGGTTGTTAAGGATGCCGGCAGATGCTGGCTGCTTAACAACTGGCTAGACCACAACTTATTTAACAAATGCGTTTGTTTACATTTTTGTTAGTAAATTGACTTTTAACTAGGTTTATGCGGTATTTACCAAACACTTCTTATTTTTGTGGTAAATAATGCATAAACCTACAGTTAATTGAGTTTTTCAATTTTTGCATGTGATATTTGGATACATGACCCAAATATCATATGCAATCTCCTTTAGTGAAGTGAGCCCTAAATCTGCTAGTGCATCTAGACACCCTAAGACAGGAAGTGTGTTACTGGGCAGATATTCAGGTTACAAAATAAAGGAAAATTGTTACAGCCACAACATTTCGGGATTGGTAAATTGCAATAAATAACCTTTTTGTCTTTTCAATGTAATATTGCTTTAGGCATACATATGTCAATTTTATTGATAGGTGTGACTCGCTATGGAGCATATGCTCCAGCACCTGAATAGATGTCTAAAGTATTTTATTTCTAATTTTTTTGCCTCCATCTAAGAGAGATTTTACATGGGCATGGGCAAGCAAAAATTGGGCATTACAGTGCACATGTGCAGATATGTCTGCTGTGGTGGCAGCCAAAGTGAGTTCACAATATTTTATCCTGCTGCTTCTGAACAGGTTCTTTACAATAAATACCCATACTCTGCTTGTTTTGTTCCCACAGCTCTGCATATATATTTATCTTAATCATACAGTACAGGACACAGGCTGTTCACAGACCCTGGGTTATAGGCTTATTAGGTTATAGGTGATTGGACATTGGTAAGCTTTTGAGGAAATTCCCCCTGGGCACCTTCCCTTTAACCTTAAGCCTAGTACACACTATGAGTTTTTTTTTTCGTTCAGCCCGAAAACTGTCAGCTCCCCCAACACCCCCCCCCCACCCCCACCAGAACACTCCGATCAGTGCTCTCCACCATTGGCTGAGAGTGCTGATCGGGAGTCGGTTGGCTGCTGGCTTTCCAGCGTGCTCGTCTGACAGAAGCTGGCCACAAGGCTTTTGTCAGACACGGTGGCCTATGTGTCTCCCAACATTTGGCCTGTGTGTACCGGGCTTTACCCTGTTCAGTGCTCAGTTTTTTGCTAGTCTCCTAAGGGGATTGACCTTTCTCCCTTACAGAGAAATCCCTCTTAGCTTAACTAGTTTATCATTTTACCTTCAAATTCTTCAATCAACTCTGGGGACCCTGATATTTAAGAGCTGTGGTGCTTACAGTATCCATATGTAAATGAGAGGAGATCCTGTTGGATTTTTCAAACAGCATCAATTAGGAAGATGGATTTCCATATTTGTCTCATCCTCAGGACCTTGCAAATTACATTCTGCTTTCAAGTCCACCATTGCTCTACAGATAAGACATCTGATCACTAGAGCTTACACTATCCAAGACGAATCTCCTTCTTTGCTTTTAGGTTGGTGGGAGTTTTCTGGCCATTCTGGCATCCCATAGCCCAGCTTTGTAAGGCTGCCACCTAGTCCTCTATTCATGCTCAAAGTTCTACGAGGTGGACATCCAGTGTTCTGAGCAAGCAGCTTTTAGCCACAAGGATCTTGCAGCGACACTCTGAAGTTGGATCTATTGAGCCTGTTGGCACAATTTTGTTTGCCCAGTTGTTGCCCACCCTTCTCATTCATTGCCTGGGGACATCCCAAGGTCTATGAATTCTCAGCCTGTGTCCTATACTGCACGATTACATTAGATAAGAGAAGTTTTGACTTACTTGTGAATTCCACATTTTGGAGTACAGTATAGAACACAGGTCACCCTCCCTTCTATTGCTTGGTTACTATGCATTACAAACGACAAAACTGAGGACTCACGGAGTGAGATAGAGTGAAAGGGGAGGTGTCCAGGGAGTGTGTCTTCAAAAGCTTGCCAGTGTCCAATCAACTGAAGGTACAAACCTATATATAACTCAGGATCTATGAATACTGAGCCTGTGTCCCATTCTCCAAGGTATGGAATTTACGAGTAATTCAAAATTCCTCTCTTTTTACCTGCTGCTTTGCTAAGCGCATTGAGTTTTTGATTGCTTAGCAAGTCGGTTGCTTTAGTAAAAGAGAGTAAAATGTTGACACACAATTATTTGTGTACCTTATCGGAACAGAATGCAAGGCTAGATAGAGTTAGGGATAGCGTTCTCTATGGATGTGGTCATCCGCATGCTCATGTAAGCCTGCACTACAAGCGTTTCCTTGAGTAAATCAGGCACTGTAAGTTTTAATCCACTAAGGGATGTTTTACTATATTTCTCTGGTTACAAATAGGGCATACCAAAGTAATAATTTGTCAAGTCAGGCAGTTTTTAAAATTCATGAACCAGCTTTCGTAAATTGATGAATTAGCCACTGTACTGTATAGTCTCATTGCCTTGCATACAAAATGCATAATCACATATAGTATAGGACCCATCTCAAGTATACAAATAATTTGCTGGCAATGAGGTTCAGTTTTACTGCCAGAGTACTCTATACTCCCATAGCCCAGTACTCACTACATACTGTCCAGCATACAGAAAAGCTTTGTTGATGTCCAGTATAATCTCACTGACCAGCATCAGGAATCAATTCATATCTGCAACAAAATATTACAGGGCTTTGAAGTTTGTGGTTTCAATGATAAAATATAGTGAAATAGCAATAGAAAAATGAAACTTGGAATATTCAGACTTGTTAATAGATCAATAAGGTATTTTCTGAACTACTCATCTGCAAAATTATCTAATGAAATATATATATATATATATATATATATATATATATATATATATATATATATATATATATTGATATATATATATATTGATATATAGAACACTTCTTGCACTCCATCCAATTTCAGTTCTTAATCTGGCTGACTGCAAAAAGAAAGGAGCTTCATTCAGCTCACAACCATCTACCCCACCCCTACAGATGCATACTTACCTAAATTTAACAGACAGAAGCTTTGGAAATGTGCAGTTGACCACTAGACTTATATGCTATTATAGTTACATAGTTACATAGTAGGTGAGGTTGAAAAAAGACACAAGTCCATCAAGTCCAACCTATATGTGATTATGTGTCAGTATTACATTGTATATCCCTGTATGTTGCGGTTGTTCAGGTGCTTATCTATTAGTTTCTTGAAACTATCGATGCTCCCCACTGAGACCACCGCCTGTGGAAGGGAATTCCACATCCTTGCCGCTCTTACAGTAAAGAATTATTATTGTTATCCTATTAAAATAAGACATCTGAGATTAAAGTATAAGTATGTTGAATACATTGGTCACTACTGAGCGTGCACCTGTATTCTCTTCAAGGTACAAGCAGCTCAACTAAGTCAAGCTCTTCTATTCCTCCTGGCCCACCTGTCTATGTGGATCTGGCATATATTCCTAATCACTGCAATAGCAAAAATACTGATATGGAGTTTTTTAAAAGAGTTCGAGCTGCGTATTACGTTGTAAGTGGCAATGATGCAGCCAACGGAGAACCAAATCGAGCTGTACTTGATTCGCTTCTGGAAGGAAAGGCCCAATGGGGAGAGAATTTACAAGTAAGTAAGATTGTTATCAAAATTCTTATATTGTCATATACTGATTTTATTACTTACCAGACCATAAATATCAGAACAATACAACTGTTACATTAAAGTGGTGGCATAGTAGATAATAAAAAAAAAACAGCGACTGTTCCAGTAAAAAAAATAAATGAATAAAAAGGTAACTCGCAACACTTTAGGATGCAGAACAGCAGTGGTCATACAAAAGGTGATTAAAATGGTATCTTACAACTACTTTCTGAATCCTCCTTATACAAACACACATGTACAGTATGGTCAAATCTGCCAAAGTTCGCGCTGCTCCATGGTTCAACTAGATGGCAATGGTATTGCTTAGAATAACTAAAGACAAAACTTTTTGTTTTTCGTTTTGGATAGAGTGGAGAGGGATTAGAACACTTGTCAGTTTTTTATTGCTGTCTGTGCCCCGTTATTGAGATTCATCCTCTCTATTTGTCCTGTTTCTCATTATCATTGAAAGGGAAAGTAAAAGAAAATCCCAAATTTTGGGTTGTCCCCAGAAAAGAAATAGAGGAGAAATCTTCCAATGGGGACACTATTTCAGGTGATCTGGGGGTCCCCAAAAAATTCCCTTAATTTGCAGGGATTTCCTCTCACTTCCTGTTTGGCTGAGGGAGAGGAAGTGAAAGGAAATCTCCACAATGGGACGCAGATGGCAAAAGAAAAACTGACCCTCCTTTACTCCATCAAAAATGAAAAATAAAAAGTTTTTCCTATAATTCTACTTTAACCACTTCCCGACTGCCAGATGTATTGTGGCAGGTCGGCTCTATTGCGTGAAACGACGTACCTGTACGTCATTTTATGAAATAGACACTGGGGGCGCACGCGCTGATTGGACAGAGGGGGAGCCAGTCAGCGGGTCTGGCATGCCACCTGCGATTGTTCCCCAGAGAGGCAGAACGGCAATCTGTCTATGCAAACAAGGTCAATCGCCGTTCTGACGGGGAAGAAGATACACCAATCTCTGTATTCATCCAATCAGACCACCCAGACCACCCATGAAAATATCCCATAGTTTGTAGATGCGATAACTTTTGCGCAAACCAATCAATATACGCTTATTGGGATTTTTTTAACAAAAATATGTAGTAGAATACATATTGGTCTAAATTGATGAAGAAATTTGAAGTTTTACATTTTTTTTTTATAGGATATGTTTGAGCAGAAAATAAAAAATATTGTGTTTTTTTCATAATTGTCTGTCTTTTTGTGTTGATAGCGCAAAATATAAAAACCGCAGAGGTGATCAAATATCACCAAAAGCAAGCTCTATTTATGGGAAAAAAATTACGTGAATTTTATTTGGGTACAGCATCGCACGACCGCGCAATTGTCAGTTAAAGTACGCAGTGCTGTATCGCAAAAAATGGCCTGGTCATTAAGGGGGTAAAACCTTCTGGGGCTGAAGTGGTTATTGGCCACGCCTGGATGGGCAATGTTGGTAAATTAACCACTTAAGGACCAAGCCTATTTTTTACACTTGGTGTTTACAAGTTAAAATATTTTTTTTTGCTAGAAAATTACTTAGAACCCCCAAACATTATATATATATATTTTTCAGACACCCTAGAGACTAAAATGGCGGTCGTTACAATACTTTATGTCACACCGTGTTTGTGCAGCGGTCTTACAAACGCAGTTTTTTTGGAAAATATACACTTTTTTAAATTAAAAAATAAGAAAACCGTAAAGTTAGCCCAATTTTTTTATATCGTGAAAGATAATGTTACGCCGAGTAAATTGATATTCAATATGTCATGCTTCAAAATTTCGCCTGCTCATGGAATGGCGACAGACTTGGACACTTAAAAATCTCCATAGGTGACGTTTAAAAATGTCTACAGGTTACCAGTTGTGAGTTACAGAGGAGCTCTTTTGCTAGAATTATTGCTCTCGCTCTAGCAATCACGGCAATACCTCACATGTGTGGTTTGAACACCGTTTACATATGCGGGCACGACTTACGTATGCGTAAGGAGGGACAGGGCGCTTTAAATTTTGATTTTTTTTCTTATTTTTTTTACTTTTTATTTTATTTTTTTTACACGGTCCCTTTAAAAAAAAAATTTTGGATCACTTTTATTCCTATTACAAGAATTGTAAACATCCCTTGTAATAGAAAAAAAGCATGGCAGGACCTCTTTAATGTGAGATCTGGGGTCAAAAAGACAACAAATCTCATATTTACACTTCCGTTGGGCAGAAGTGATGTTTGACGCCGCTCCTGTCATCCAGTGGCATAAAGTGGGGGCCATCATTCCCTCACTTGACTTCCTGCCTATCAGGGGAAAGGATCGGATCGTCTCCGCCGATACCGATGGATCCCGTAAGAGGCGGAGATGACAGGCCCGCCACCGATAAAAGTGATCTTGCGGCGAATCCACCACTGAGACCACTTTTATCCTAAAGTAGACCGCAGCTAGCCACAGCTAGCAACGTACACTGAGCAACATTATAAACGCAACAATTTTGTGTTTGCTCCTATTTATCATGAGCTTAACTCAAAGATCTGCGACTTTTTCTATGTACACAAAAGTCCTATTTCTATTGTTCACAAATCTGTCTAAATCTGTGTTTAGTGAGCGCTTCTCCTTTTCTGAGATAATCCATCCACCTCACAGGTGTGGCATATCAAGATGCTGATTAGACAGCATGATTATTGCACAGGTGTGCCTTAGGCTGATCACAATAAAAGGCCACTCTAAAATGTGCAGTTATACTGTATGGGGGGGCCAGGGGGGGTCCAAAAACCAGTCAGTATCTGGTGTGACCATCATTTGCCTCACGCAGTGCAGCACATCTCCTTCGCATAGAGTTGATCGGGTTGTTGATTGTGGCCTGTGGAATGTTGGTCCATTCCTCTTCAATGGCTGTGCGAAGTTGCTGGATATTGGCACGGACTGGAACACGCTGTCATATACGCCAATCTAGAGCATCCCAAACATGCTCAATGGGTGACATGTCTGGTGAGTATGCTGGCCATGCAAGAATGGGGATGTTTTCAGCTTCCAGAAGTTGTGTACAGATCCTTGCAACATGGGGCCGTGCATTATCATGCTGCAACATGAGGTGATGGCCGTGGATGAATGGCACAACAATGGGCCTCAGGATCTCGTCACGGTATCTCTGTGCATTCAACATGCCATCAATAAAATGCACCTGTGTTCGTTGTCCATAGCATACGCCTGCCCATACCATAACCCCACCACCACCATGGGCCACTCAATCCACAACGTTGACATCAGCAAACCGCTCACCCACATGCTGTCTGCCATCTGCCCTGTACAGTGAAAACTGGGATTCATCCATGAAGAGAACACTTCTCCAAAGTGCCAGATGCCATCGAATGTGAGCATTTGCCCACTCAAGTCGGTTACGTCGATGAACTGCAGTCAGGTTGAGACCCCGATGAGGATGACGAGCATGCAGATGAGTTTCCCTGAGACTGTTTCTGACAGTTTGTGCAGAAATTCTAGACATGTGCATTTGTTTTCGTCCGAATGCATTTTCGTCCGAATTTCAGGTATTTTCGTTATCGTTTTAACAAACGATAACGAAAGTGCAGAGTCCGAAAAACGAAAGATCTGACATAAACAAATGCTTTATTTTCATTTTCGTTGCTACAACAGTTCGATATAGATAGGAGATTCGACATGATGATGACAATAACAATCTGTGTCCATCAAACCTGTGGTCAAATGTGCCTAACCTTAACTCTATTAGTTCAAGATTATTCTACATAGAGAGAAAAAATTTGACATAGAGAGAAAAGATTTGACGTAGGGGAGAAAAGATAAATAAAAATAATGATGATGATGAATGTTATTGGCTGTAACCAAAGAGGAGGAGCAGTAAAATAGCTAGAACTAAGTACACACGTACTTTGGCTTATGGTGTCTGTTGAAAGTTCTAAGAAGATTTGATGGAGCAGGTAAACTATACAGCATACGGTATACTGCTTCTTTGAACAAATTCGACAGACACCATAAGCCTTCAATGACAGATTCGACCTCAATTTGGATTTTCGGACGAATGCAATTTTTAACGAAATAAATAAAAACGAATTTCGGGAGTAACTAAATAAATTTATTTTTCGGACGAAAGCGTAATTCCGAAACGAAATATTTCAGTGTGCACATGTCTAAGAAATTCTTTGGTTGTGCAAACTGATTGTTGCAGCAGCTGTCCGGGTGGCTGGTCTCAGACGATCTTGGAGGTGAGGATGCTGGATGTGGAGGTCCTGGGCTGGTATGGTTACACGTGATCTGCGGCTGTGAGGCCGGTTGGATGTACTGCCAAATTCTCTGAAACCCCTTTGGAGACATCTTATGGTAGAGAAATGAACATTCAATTCAAGGGCAACAGCTCTGGTGGACATTCCTGCAATCAGCATTACAATTGCACGCTCCCTCAAAACTTGCAACATCTGTGCATTGTGCTGTGTGATAAAACTGCACATTTTAGAGTGGCTTTTTATTGTGGCCAGCCTAAGGCACACCTGTGCAATATTCATGCTATCTAATCAGCATCTGGATATGCCACACCTGTGAGGTGAATGGATTATCTTGGCAAGGCAGAAGTGCTCATGAACACAGATTTAGACAGATTTGTGAACAATATGTAAGAAAAATAAACCTTTTGTGTACATAGAAAAAGTCATACATCTTTGAGTTCAGCTCATGATAACTAGGGGCAAACACAAAAGTGTTGCGTTTATAATTTTGCTCAGTGTAAATCTGGAAGTGGTTAAATAGGAAGCAATGTCTGATATTGTCTTTGTGCCAACTTGAGTTTCTGTGATCTTTCCAGCCCCAGGAAACATTGCTACAATTCGGTTACAGCTCATTCACATTAATGCTCTTCTAGGCTTAACAACATCAGATACCCAAATGTGGGCTTCAGTTAAAGTGACAGAGCTTCTTTTTAGTCCAACTAAAGCAGTGTTTCCCAGCAGTGTTCCTCAAGGCGCCCCAACAGGTCGTGTTTTTAGGCTTTCCATTATTTTGCACAGGTGATTTGATCAGTTTTACTGCCTTAGTAATTACCACAGCCATTTCATCTGAGGTAAATCCTGAAACCATGACCTGTTGGGGCGCCTTGAGGACTGTAGTTGAGAAACACTAAACTAAAGCATTGTGTATGGCCAGCTTTATTCCAACTTCTAAAAAACAGGCAAAGCCCAAATTATACAGTACAGGAACACTGAGATGTTGTACTGCATAGAACACTAAACAATGTGGTACCTATATTGTCATCTCTTTATACAGTAAAGGCTAGAAAAATATTACTGCAATCTATTAGTAGTTAGTCACATTCAAATGTTCTTGTTCTCTAATGTTGAGAATGTTTTGCTTCCCATCCAAGTAGGATGAGTTGTAAAACACTTTCAGCATTACAAAACAAGTCAAGTTGTATGTGACTAGCTAAATAAAAGTAAAATATAAACACTCATGTCACTAAAAAAAAAGCAAAAAAGAGGGCACACCAGCCTAGTGCATGAGGTTGGTAAACTATTAATAAAAGCAAGATGGATGTATACTCACAAACGACTACATATCACAAACTCATCAAAAACAACCAAAGACAATGTTGCCTAGGAAGATGCCGCCTGGATCTAATTAGCCTACGTGTTCCGAGGGGGTTCCCCTCTTTATCAGAGCCACTTACAAATGCGTAAGCCAATTCGATCAGGGGGCATCTTCCTGGGTCAAGGAGCATGTGCAGTGGATGGGGGGTCATTGTCCTTGGTTGTTTTTGATGAGCTTGTGGTATACCGTTGTTTGTATACATACATCTTGCTTTTATTAATAAAGATTTTACAAAGGGAATGCGCTAGGCTGGTGTGCCCTCTTTCTTTGCTTTTTTAATGCCATGTTATTGGGGCGCCCCCAGTCCTAAGAGGGCAGCAAAGTGTGGAGAAGTGGATGAGTAAGAAACATTGGGTCTGAGCATCACACTTCTGCGCAGGAGGATGTTGATATGGTCTACAAACGCTCATATGCATAGATCAGTTATACCCTAATTGTATAGAGATGTAACACACCAAGCAATCCAATACCAACATATCATATTCAAAAGAAAAGCAAAGAAAGATCAAACAGGATGCAGATGTTGCAAAAATAATTTATTCTGTCAAATAGTAAATGACTGAGCTCTACTCTCAAAAATGTTTCCCCCCCCTCAGGTGAAAGTTATAAAAATGCCAGTGTTGTCATCTGATGCCCTATCATGCATACCACACACATCCACCACACCAGTACCAGTATAAAGTGCAAATGAGAGGGCAGAGTTGATTACTATTTTTTATAATAAATCGGCATCTTGTTTTGCTTAATTGTTTTACGTTTAATCTGACTGCCTACTATAAAATTTACCATGACCTGGATAAATGAGAAACTTCACAGACATTACTGAAACCAGAAGTACTGAGACCTGAACCCTTTACACCTACTTAGCTTAAAGTAGAACTATAGGCAAGACTTTTTTTTCATTTTGGATAGAGTATAGGAGGGTTATAACCCCTGTAAAGTTTATCTTTGCCATTGTTGTCCCATTGAGGAAATTTACCTTTGCTTTCTGTCCCATAGCCAAACAGGAAGTTAAAGGAAATCCTGGCAAATTAAGGGAATCTCTTGGGGACCCCCAGGTCACCAGAACTAGTGTCCTCATTGGAAAATTTCCCCTCTATTATTTTTCAGGGGACAACCCAAAATTTGGGATTTTCTTTTACTTTCACTTTCAATGATAATGGTAAACAGGACAAATAGAGAAAATTAATCTCCCTAATGGGGGCATAGACAGCAATAAAAACTGACAGGTGTTCTAATCCCTCTCCACTCTATCCAAAACTAAAAAAAAAAGTTTTGCCTTTTGTTATACTTTATTTACTGCAGAGTACAGAAGGTCTAGAGGCTAAAATATATACTGTATATATATTAAATTAAGGCAGGCTATGCATGATTCATTTTCTTTCGTTCAATCAGTGGGTTAAACAAAAAAAAATAATCACTTTCCCCATCCACACATTCAAGGTGGATGGAGGAATCCCTCCTGCTGTGGTATTGTATTCTGACAGTGGGCAGGCTTTCCTGCCATCAAAATACTTTCATCAGCACTGCCAACTATAGCCAGGGCACTGATTGAGCGAAAAGTTTCTAACAGGCTGGTTGTACAGAAGTTGATTGAGAGATTGACTTCTGTACAACCAGCCTGCCTATAGATGGATCAAAATTCGGGTGGTCCCTGCGAAACCAGCCAAATTCCGATCCATTTATGACCAGCTTAATGATTACCAGCTGACCTATTTAATTAGCAATACACTGTATTTAACAATATTATTTTGGTATTTTTTTTTTCCCTTTTATCCAGGTGACACTAATCCCAACCCATGACACCGAAGTGACACGTGAATGGTACCAGCAAACCCATGAGAAGCAGCAGGAGCTTAATATAATGGTGTTAGCTAGCAGCAGTACTGTAGTGATGCAAGACGAATCCTTCCCAGCATGCAAAATAGAATTCTAAGGATCACAGCAGTCACAGTGTGTCTATGTGTATGTTGTGTTTAGGTGTGTGTCCAGGCACAATCCGGTTCTTTCTACAGATCTAGATTGTAGCGTTCCGCCTTGGCAAACACTGTCAACTGAACATCCAGGGTCTCTTTAGCTGGTTAGGATCTGTATTGGTAACATAACTACCAATGTTGGATGTCTGGGACACACGCAGCTTTTATTTTTCTTCATGACAAGACCGTTACGGCAAACTCTTTTCGTTTGCTATATGTTGCCGTTATCTGTGTAATTTTTGTTACATTTTCATGCATTGCCAATTATCAGCAGAAAGAAAGATAACACCAATAATGTATGATAACAGCAGCAAGGGATTATTTATATAGAAGCATTAATGAATATTGTCTTAGCAGCCTCATTTCTGTAGTACGATCATTCAAGAGATTTGGGTTAAGGGAGGTCAGTTACTGGCAGAAAATACAGCCATTAGATATTATACCATGATTTTTGATGGCAGTTGAGACTCGGTTACCATGTAGTGAAAAATACTGTAAATAGATAACTACTTGTTTATTTTAACTTATCAACCTAAGGTTGTAAATCTGGATCAAAAACCAGAGGAAAGGTTCTCAGATACATAAAACATGGAATGTTCTCATATACATAAAACATATGGGTTACTTATACATCCACACATGAGAAGACACATTGGTTCCATATTCTGCAACAAACCAAAGTATTTTCAGAGTTAGAAAGCAGCAAATCGGCTAGGGACATACTTATGCTGAGCTTTGAAACCCTAGGGTATGATCTGCATAAGGGGGATTTGTTAGGGCTGTTTGGATATGTAGTTAAAAAGGTCATATTTATCTGGGAGTGTTTCCCATAGATTTTCCAGAAAAATATCCTAAAAAGTTCTATGAGTACTATGAGTATAGTAGCATAAAATTACTTGCAACAGACTGAACAAAATTTGGGCATTGCTCAATCATAGAATGTGGAACATAGACCCCTAAACTGTACATAGCCAAGAAATCGCTAGTGATAAACTAGAATGAGAGGCCTTGGGTCCAACTTTATATACACTGTTGTATGGCCCTATTTTTCAGGTCCTGCCCTAGGTGTCCAGTCAGAGCAATGAAGCTGAGTCCCTGGAAGCAGTTAGCAAGCTTGTGGATAGTCTGCATGAATGTAATAGCTGCAATAATAGATAAAGTTAAGGTTTCCCGTAGTGTCATAAACACCAGAATACCGCCATCCTATTTTTATAAATGAAACTCAGACTGCTGACTTAATATTTTCTTTGACACTGCTGAATCGCCTATAATATACTGCACCCGGCTCGTTATGGTGGTTATCAGTTTATACCAATTGGCTTATATCACTGGTCAAAACAAATAAATGCCATTTTATACAAATATCCAGAAATAAAAAAAAACGTGTAATATGACATGAAGAACAATTTATATTTTTCAGTGATTTATCTCAGCTTCCAGAAAGGATATGATCAACATGTTTACTGGTAGTGTCAGTAGATGGTAGTTTGACTGTCATATAAAATTAAGCTTCAGTATTCTACTTATCTATAATCCTGTAACCTGCTTGGTTAGAGCACTTGATTTCCTTTGGCTCCTCCATTGTACACAGCTGATCGCTCACTCGGGCTTATTTAATAAGGACGAAGAGCAAAGTGCTGTAACAAATATCAATCACGTAGAATGTTTTTTTCTTTTTTTTCAGTGGTCTGACTTAGGTAAAATAACGTGTGATCTTCAATTTTGTTTTTTCTTTGCCTTACTGAATAAGTCCGATAGTGTGATTGTGATGTACCTATTGATGTGCTTTCTTGCAGTGGGGACATGTCCTAGTGATCGCCTAGCGGGCAGCCCACATACAAAACATTAAATAAGATAAAGTGAATGTTGGGTATTTATCACTTACTATTATTCTTGCTCATATCAGCTGTATAGGTGGTAGATCCACAAAGCTTAAGAACATTACCAGATCTTTTTATTTCACCGACCATGGAAGCTGCTACACAAAAAACATTTTTATAGCTTGTTTGTTTACATTTTAGATTTTGTTGGCTGCTCTAGGGAGCTACCTGCCTTACACAACAAACACATTTCTTTATTGCTGAACAAACCATTTATATATCAATGGTGTATTTTGCTGTCTAATTTATATATTTATTTTTATTGTCAGAACTAAGCTATGTGTTATTAATTTATGGGTCTAACAGTAGGTGATGTTTGTATGTTTTTTTTGTTTTTTATTTCTGTAGGCCAAACTATTTAGATGCATCTAACCTTTAGTATAATCTATTGATTATCGCACTGGACTTGGCAATAAGCCAATTGCTTATTAATTGGGATATAATTTTATAGGCTGTTAATTGTTCTTTAACACACAGAGCTCTAAAGGGAAATTACCCATTTTCAAGACTTAGAGAATTGTAGGTATGTAATTATATCAGTGTGTAGTCATCATACTGTTGCTTTTAATAGTATGAAATGATGTTTTAGTAAATTTTTTGCACTAGTTGTCCATACTCTACAAATCAATAAAACCCCTCGCGATTTTGCACATATAAAATGAAGTCCTTTAAAAAAAATTATCTTGCTTTTTATTAGTTCCATGGTGACTCCTAGGCCAACTTGTGGAAATATAAATACAGGATGTACCATAACATGAAATGCTTTTTTTCTCCAGATTTTGTAAGAACAGATCCAAGTAAAGGATTTTTGGAGTGGTGATTTTTGGAAAGTTCTTGGAAACTCTTCTTATCTAACCAAGTGTCTGTGAAATGTTTGCTATAGATTGCCTGGCAGTGGTTATATAGTGTTATGATATGAGTTGACTGTACTGTAGTAATATTGCAAAGTGATACAGATAGGAATGGTGTGTAATGGGACTGGGGGGTCAGTCCCCAGCTGTCATGTTGTATTATAACAAGATAGCTACATTCTGACCATCCCTTGTGATTAGAATACTGTGTATGTGTAAGGACCTGTAGGCTAAGACCCAACAAACCAAAACAATGACATATAATATCCAAAGTAAAGCTACTAGAATGGAATGACTTTGTTGTTTTGAATGTTTTTAGATTTTAATTAAGAAGGCGATCAGGTGTCTTTTCTAAAATGCGTTTGCAACTGTCCATTTTTTTTACATGCTTTTACGCATTTTACCCCAAGTCCCTGTCTTCTTTTAGTGCTGAGCTAAGGAAAAAAAATGCACATTGTATCAGCACTACACTGTACTGGAATGGTATGCTTGATTTATTTTAATGAAGCTAAATCTTAAAGTATGCATGCGTTATGTTCTCTGCATATGGCTGTTAGATTTTGTTGAATCTGCTTATATGTTCCATTTTTATTAATGTGGATGCTCGACCTACAAGCCCCACCTACTTGCTGCAATGCTTGTGGCTCTAAGCCAGTAACATAGGTGCCTGGATGCCTAGCGCACTCATCTGATGACGACCCAAAAGGAACACGCTAGCGCACAGCCATTTCCTTTGATCACATCCATACGGGTGTCTAGGCAGAATAGATAATGCACTAAAAAGAAATGAGCTATGAATGTTTCTATTTCTCTTAAACTTGAAAGCTAATACAAAAAAATAAAGACCAAGAAACAGGATAACCATGGTCACTAAGAAACCTGCCTTGCACATGACAATACTGAATGGAAACACATACACAAAATGATGTTATGAATAAGAATGTACACAGACCTTAGACCTTTTCCCTTTATTACTGTGCATTGAAAAGTTTGATTTTTGTGATTCCCCTTTAAATAGTTGACCAATAGCAAGAATAGAAAACCTACAACAGACTACCAAATAGAGCTTCTCATTGCTGCCTTTTGATGCGTATTAGTAGTTTTGTAGCACTAAAGCAGAAGGGTCAGACCTAGGTTCTCAGCTATTGCTAAATTGTTGTTTAATCTGACAATAGCTATAGGGCCGGCATTGGGGCCCTGCATAAAGGGAACAACCCAAAGTCGACCAAGGTCAAACTCATGATTCCGCCCTCCTAACCAGACAAGATGGGCAGAGACTGTATTTGCTAACATGTATCACAAATAAATGCAGAATCTCTGTAAATCCATTACTACCATTACAACGTAACATATAGGCGATATATAAATATAGAAACATTTAAAATCAGCTGTTGCTTGTTTCTGCATGTGGACTACAATGAGTTATACCCCTGTATGTAATAGGTGAAACAAAAGAATAAATAATTATTTTACAAAATATATAAAAAAGTGAACACGTCTTAATTGTATTGAAAATTGCAACCTGTATTCCTGATAGCTTCTTTCTACGTTGGATGTTGTATAAATAAGACCCCCGACTTTTTCATTCTTTTCCTTTAATGTTCTGCAGCGTTACTAAGAAACTTGTTTACCGAAAACATTTTTTTTTAATTTGTTCTCTACTTCTGTTTCTTAATGTCCACTTTTCTGTGTGCAATATTCTGTCATTTTGAATTTCTGTAAATGGAAAACGCCTGAAACTCTAACAATAAAATGACATGAATAGGTCTGTCGTTCTTTTTGCCTTTATTTTACATGGTTGAAAATTTGTTATTAAAATTATATATTTTTTTCCTCTTAGCTATTCTCCACTTTAAGCTTAAAGTGTAAGTTCACCTTTACAGAAAATCTGGATACCCTCCCCATCCACCTATACAGGAGTACCGCGATCCCTCGCTGTGAGACACCCAGTCCCAGCTTCACCAGTCCTGGGATTTGAAATCCCCGCAGCTTAATCACCTATCCGTACCTCTCAGCGTGTACAGATAGGAGGAATTCTAATTGGTTGGCGCAGTCACATGGCGCTGACTAATAAGGACCTGCCTAGCCCGTCCTGTCAGCGCTGGAGAAGAGGAGAGGAAACCAGGAGGATTTCAAATCCCAGAGTGTCTAAGAGCGGGTGACTGTAGGGGGGGTGTTGGGGGGAATTGGGGAGGGGTCCATATTTTGCCTTCCCTGGCTCTTCCTTTCCCCAATCATCAATATGTTAATGGAAATTTTAAATAAATAAAACATTTCTTAAAGAATTAATACAAAAATAAAACATTTCTGTTTTATTACATCTTTTATTTTAGACCCGTAATCTCACCACTGCTTCTCTATGGAATGTAGGAAGGTCATGGCTGGTGGAATGAGCTAGCAGGGGGCAATACATAGGTTCTTAAAAACATCACAGCGTCCTGCCTCAGTACACCTCTTAAGAGCCATGAACCCTATTGCAAGCAGTAGGCCCATTTTTTGGAGGATGGGTGATGTCAGTCTTGAATAGTGGATGATCCTGGGCAGGCTGTATTTGCATGCGCATCCCCTTAGGTAAGGCCTACATGCAATGCTGAGCCTCCATGACTGAAAGAACTTAAATCTAATGAGTGAAAGGGATAGGTTAGGAAAAGTAGAGCTGGGGAAGAAAGGTCTAAATCAGCCTTTTTGTCCCAGAGGAAAATTTGATATAGTTTTCAGGTCTCAGGTAATGCCTGTTAAACCAATTTAATTGGGGCATGGTGAAAGAAACACCCCTTGGTGGCCAATGCGAAGAATGCCCCCCTTCCTTACAGGCAGATACAAACATCATTGATGTCTTGCAGCCAACGATGCCAAGTGGCCTTTGTCCCGGAACTATGCAATCAACATCAAATGAAAGGTCAATCAGCCACAGCTCAAAGAACCCACAGCAACCTCTGGAGGAATCCTAGGATTCCGTGGATCCCTATTTGAGAATGTCTGCTCTAGATGATACTGGATATTCTGCAGGCAGGAAATGTGGTGGGTTTTATCTGACTTCCTCTAGTTTCTAATGCACATTTTGAGATGCTTGCAGTGATTTAGAGTAAGTAATTTCAGTACAGAAGAGGAGTCTGTACAGCTATGCAAGACTGGAGTTCAGCATTAAAGTAGTTACACAGGTAAGTATTTTCTATGCTATCAAAATGCTGTGAACTTGTAAATGTTGGTCATTTTACAAAGCATATAAAGAGAGCTTGATAATAATTATATACCGTAAGTCTGTGGTAATGGTAAATAGAATTCAATGTATAATTTTGTAGTTATATATGTACATGGTGGCAGCTGTACTTGCTTATTACTGTACATATGCAGCTCTGCTTCCAGTTGAGCAGTGGTTTCTGCAGTGGTTAGTGGTTCTGCTTTACTGGTCTTTCACAAAGGCATAGATTTACTTAAGGACCAGTAACTGTTCACTTGCACATTGAATGTTCACTGGGGGTTAGTAAAAAAGTTGCGTTCATTTTAATCTACAATCATGAGCTAGCAAAAAATATTTTTTTTTTACTTCTCCCTGGCACATGATTTGATATTTAAAGTGAATACAGGTTCACCCTATTTAATATAAATCACTTTTCAAGTTAAAGCTGGCCATAGATGGATGAAAATTTGGTCAGTTCAGCAGGGGCTAAATTTTGATCTATGTATAGCTGTCCCTGTTCAACAGAAGTCTATTGTTAGATGTAGATTGTTAGAATGGGACTGTTGGAAAACTTTTCTCAGTCACTGAAAAAAGAAAACGAGTCATCTATGGGCACCTTCTTAGCAGACTTTGCTCCTTTAGAAAATCAATCAAGTGGATCTGCTTAAAAATAGCTTCCTATTTTGACGCCATTGCCAAACTAAAAGTGCCAATAAAAGGTGCCCCTGAAAAGAAGTTAGTAACTTCTTACCTCTCTGCCAAACACAGCCCTTTAGAGGCGAAAAATGTTTCATCTAATTTCTGTGTGTTGATCTCCTGTGTCCCCCATTGTGCTCAGTGGTTCCTCCCAGTGACCGCACATTGCTACAGGACAAAGCAGTGAAATGTGTTTGGTAGAAGGAACCACTGAGTACAATGTGGGACTAGGATATCAACACTCCCAGGAGGTATCAGTTTCTAAAAAAAAAAAAAGCTTCAGCTTGGGATTATTTCTCTTCAATGGAGCAGTGTTTAGCAAAAAGGACAGAAGAAGAAGTATTTACTTACTTTTCATGGACAGATTTTACGGGCAAGTTCACTATGTTGTCATTCGCTTTAAGAGAGAAACAGATAAATTGCGCTGACAGTTTAATTTAGTTCCCAACTTGAAGATATACCTAAGACTTGATCAACTATCCTGAAGAAGATCTATATCAGCAGAAGTTTGGAAATTCCAGCAGAGCTTTCAGAGGATAGCAGAAGAAAAAGAAAAGGTAAAAAGTTTTGTTTGCAAACCTATTGGGTTTTTTGTCTATATTAAATCAGCTTTGGTGTGCAAAAATGCACTAATCTTTAACTTACAAGTGATAAGAAACATATCAGGGGATCAGAAGTACCCCTTTGGGCTTGTGCAGTAAATAATGCAAGGAACATTCCATGAAATGCAAATTGCAGTAACCAATAGCATTCAATCATTATTATTATTATTTAAGGTACTTATATAGCGCCGTCAATTTACGCTGCTCTTTACATATACATTGTACATTTACATCAGTCCCTACCCTCAAGGAGCTTAATCATAGACCACTTTACTGAAAACCAGTGAAAGATGGATCCTAATTGGTTGTTATGGGTATGCACTTTGAACTTAGCAATTTGCCCCTTGAACGGTTTTGTTGAATAACAAATTCTTTCCAACATTTTACAAACTATAGTGTAATTGTTCCTTTTCCTAATAGAGCAGGTCTTAGAAGTGTTTATATGTGCATTCTTGGTAAGAGAACAAGTATGGCAGACCCAATTTTTGATTGGTACTCCAGATAAGATTGGTTAAAGGTCTAATGCCACCATGCAACCTACCACCTTCCTTTATCCGGTGTTGATAGACATCTTCACTGTTAATCTTTATTCATATATTCTGAGTGACAAACTGTGTAGATAATGATGTTGAGTCCTTGGAGATAAGAACCCATGTGTTTATAATCAAACTGGATTTGAGCTAACATTAGATTTCATTGCCTGTTATAATTATCTGGTAATAAAATGATGACTTGAGAATGGAAATGTGTTCTCATGTTAAGAAAGTCAACTCAACCATGACCCCTGCAACTGGATCATGGTAGTGAATGCTAGGGCCAAACAAAAAATATGGCTATAGTGGACAACGCCTTTTGAATCCTTGTGCCTAGACAGCACTGACTGTTCACATGAAGTATCCCAACTTTACAATATCCTATTAACACATGCATTTACAAACTGAGCTTTCATTATTAGAGACCGGAAAAGGGAACTGGGATGCACCATCTCAGAAGATGATTGAGAGAAGTCATTTTTCGTGAACTTTAAATCGAGTATAGCCAACCAAACAACAAAGAAATTCTAAGCAACTAACTAGATGGTATAATATCCCCTGCCATGTTGCACAGCATGTTTCCATCGAGTCCCCAAATGTTGTTGGAGATGCGTAAAGGAGATTGGAACAAAGCTCCAAATCTGGTGGATCAGCCCCCCTATTGGAACCTGCAGGTGATCTAGCTTTAAAGTATGACACCAAATCATGGAAACTGCTTGGCCAGAGTCTCCAGAGGTAGATTTAATATCCACTAAACCCAGATCGGTTATAACCCAATATCGGTTAAAAATAGCCTTCTCCGATTCCTCCTATTTGCAGGTCAAGCCTTGATTCCTAGGCATAGGAAGATGACTACTATTTCTAGTATTAGGGACTGGGTTGACAAACTCAACCAAATCATGAGGATAGAGGAACTTTCAGGGAGCATACAAGAATGTCACTCAAAGTTTATAAATATCTGGTACACTTGGATCGACTTCTCTAGTGGAGAGATGGGTTCGCTTTAAGAGCATATTAAATAAGGGCATTAGCCAGTGCATCCCATTGGGTAATACATTTAAAAGAGCGAAAAAAAAAGTCCTGGATGACTTAACGCCAATGTAAAAATGCATATAAAAGCAAAAGAGAAGGCCTTCAAAAAATACAAGGTTGAGGGATCATCATCAGCATTCAAATTTTATAAAGAATGCAACAAGAAATATAAGGGTGCAATTAGGGCGGCAAAGATAGAACGCGAAAGACACATAGCGGAGGAGAGCAAAAAAAAATACCAAGAAATTCTTTAAGTATGTAAACAGTAAAAAAGGGAGGACAGACCGTATTGGCCCCATAAAGAATGAGGAAGGACATCTGGTTACAAAGGATGGGGAGATGTCAAAGGTATTGAATTTATTCTTCTCCTCAGTCTTCATGAGGGAATCGAGGGGCTTCAGTAACCAAAACTGCAGTGTTTATCTTCGTGACATATCTCAGGAAGCACCCTCATGGCTAACAGGGGACAGAATTAGAATTAGACTTGGGAAACTTAACATTAATAAATCACTGGGACAGGATGGTTTGCACCTGAGGGTACTTATGGAACTCAGTCAAGTAATTGCCAGACCATTGTTCCTAATTTTTACTGACAGTCTACTGACTGGAATGGTACCAGCGGATTAGAGAGAATCCAATGTAGCACCAATATTTAAAAAGGGCCAAAATACATCCCTGGGAATAAGAGACCAGTTAGCTTAACATCAATAGTATGCAAGCTCTTGGAGGGGATGATAAGGGACTATATACAAGATTTTAGCAATGAAAATGGTATCATTAGCAGTAATCAGCATGGATTAATGAAGAATTGTTCTTGCCAAACCAATCTATTAACCTTCTATGAGGAGGTGAGTTGGCATCTAGATAAAGGAAGGCCTGTAGATGTGGTGTATGTGGATTTTGCAAAAGCATTTGACACAGTTCCCCATAAACGTTTACTGTACAAAATAAGGTCCGTTGGTATGGACCATAGGGTGAGTACATGAATTGAAAACTGGCTACCAGGGCGAGTTCAGAGGGTGGTGATAAATGGGGAAAACTTGGAATGGTCAGGGGTGGGTAGTGGGGTCCCACAGGGTTCTGTGCTGGGACCATCCCTATTTAATTTGTTCATAAACAATCTGGAGGATGGGGTAAACAGTTCAATCTCTGTATTTGCAAATAATACTAAGGTAAGCAGGGCAATAACTTCTCCGCAGGATGTGGAAATCTTGCAAGAAGATCTGAACAAATTAATGGGGTGGGCGACTACATGGCAAATGAGGTTCAATGTAGAAAAATGTAAAATAATGCATTTAGGTGGCAAAAATATGAATGCAATCGGTACACTAGAAGGAGAACCTCTGGGGGAATCTAGGATGGAAAAGGACCTTGGGGTCCTAGTAGATAATAGGCTCAGCAATGGCATGCAATGCCAAGCTTCTGCTAACAAAGCAAACAGAATATTGGCATGCATTAAAAAAGGGAGTAACTCGAGGGATAATTCTCCCACTCTACAAGACTCTGGTCCGGCCGTACCTGAAGTGTGCTGTCCAGTTCAGGGCACCAGTCCTCAGGAAGGATGTACTGGAAATGGAGCGAGTACAAAGAAGGGCAACAAAGCTAATAAACGGTCTGGAGGACATTAGTCATGAAGAAAGGTTGCGAGCACTGAGCTTATTCTCTCTGGAGAAGAAACGCTTGAGAGGGGATATGATTTCAATTTACAAATACCATACTGGTGACTCCACAATAGGGATAAAACATTTTCGCAGAAGGGAGTTTAACAAGACACGTGGCAACTCCTTAAAATTAGAAGAAAAGAGGTTTAACCTTAAACTACGTAGAGGGTTCTTTACTCTAAGAGTGGCAAGGATGTTGAATTCCCTTCCACAGGCGGTGGTCTCAGTGGGGGGCATCGATATTTTCAAAAAATGATAGATAGATAAGCACCTGAACAACCGCAACATACAGGGATATACAAGGTAATGCTGACATATAATCACACACATAGGTTGGGCCTTTTCAACCTCACCTACTATGTAACTATGTAACCAAACCTCTGTTCTTTCTATGAGTTTTAAGTTGCGATCCTATTGTCAATTAAGGAAATCCATAGCCAGACTCCTAACTGGGTACACTCTCTCTCCTACCCTCTGTGCCTTCTTTTCTCTTTATATGGCCCTCTTTCTACTTTTTCTTCTTTAGTCTTCCTCTATTTGCTCCATCTATTATTTCTCGCTTATTAGAGGTGTTAAAAGAGGCATTTTGCTTCTAGCATTTCCAGTGGCTACATGATATAACTGCAACGGTACAACTCTCTCCAAGTTATTATAAAATTGTCATATTGCAATATTGCTCATGTTGATGTGCCTTCAGTACTGAATTCTGACTCTTGGTTCTTTCTTTACTAGTATACAGTACTGTATGTGTACTTATGCCAAAGTACCTGATAAACTCTATTCTTTAAAATTACTCTTATAGATCTTATACTGGAAGTGACAGGTGAGGAGAGATCTGCAAATTCTCAATCCCTATGTGGACCATGTATAATGAAGGAAATGTTCAATTTTCTAGAGTAAAGGAAAAAAAATGTGAAAACTTCCAACATGTTGGAAAATCAATAAATGCAATAATGAGCATTTTTGATACAGAAGTGAAATGTTATAGTTCAGGTATTAAAGTTTGTAATCAATGCTAGAACAGGATAATCACTTGCATTCAGTTCCTTAACTGAATATTTTGCAAACATAATTTATTGTTTAATTTTCATTACATTTATTTTAATTCACAATGGAAAAGGAATATAAAGTGATGATTTTTACAGCTATTTGATAAAAAAAATAGAACTATTACTTCACTATTTTGGTTTTGAGCTCATTTCCTAAAGAAGCCTATTCTGTGAGTGTACCGGACCTTGCGACATGCCTGAGTTTTAAAGGGCTTGTAATATATTATAAAGTAGAAAATGTTTAATTCATGCTCTACATATTTTATGTTAAAGGCGGAATGATAAGGTTTATATCCTGTCTGTCGGACTGCAGTTTATAATGTCTGAATATGTTGAAGTAACAAAGTGTTCCATTCAGGGCATGACCTGCACAGTGCTGGCATTCCAGGACTGCAGTCTAACTCCCTCTTCTGTGATGCAGTTCTGTTGATTTCTAGATTCTTTGGATGTTCAGTACTGAGTGGGAAGACTTAACAGAAAATGACTACATTACATCAATAGTCCAGTAAAGACAATTGTAATGTTTTGGCTAAGTATAAAATTGCCCCTAATAGGATTAGATGATGTAGGCTATTAAAACCAGTTTCCTTTGTAGTCGTATAAATCAATCCTAAACATTGTATTCACCTTTATTTTGTTTTAGTTCAGTAACCAGCCACTTTGAGATGTGAAAGTGTTTAACCTCCTAAGGTCAAATAATGCAAAGGCCATAAGAATCTGTCTATGATGGTTTTTCAGTCATTCAAGTGACTTCTGCAGTTCATCTGATGGTAGGGTATTTCTAAGCACTTAAACCATTTTGGGTAGTCCAATTACCATTAGTCCATTACCATAAAGTTTTGCACAGGAGGCAGTGTGTTGGCACGGCTCAATGCATGACTGTTGTTTACCCAGCAGAGACAGGTGTTAAATGAAGTCACATAAGCAGCTGTTTACATACACCTAGGATGCAAGGTGCACCCTTTAAAGGGAAGTAAGGTATAGACTTTGGATAGAAAAGACAGGGGATTCAAAAGGGATGTGAGAAAGGCCAACACACACAGTTGGAGACCTGTGACATCACGTATCTGCAACTTAAAATGTATTTTTATCAAATGTAAAAGGTACCCAGGTAAGGGTGTTATAACAACCTTGTAAGTTGTATAGTTGATTACAATTAGGTGTGAAGGAGAAAACACACAGAGTTGGGGTCCTGGGACACCACACACAGTGGGGAAAATAATTATTTGACCTCCTGCAGATTTTGTAAGTTTGTCCACTTACAAAGAAATTAGGGGTCTATCATTTTTATCAATCAAAATTGCTCCACAGTAATGTGAAAGATTCATTGCCAGTTATCACAAATGCTTGATTGCAGTTGTTGCTGCCAAGGGTGGCACAACCAGCTATTAGGTTTAGGGGGCAATTACCTTTTTCACATAAAGCCAGGCAGGTTTGGACAGCTTTTTTTGCCTTAATGGAAACCATCATTTAAAAACTGCATTTTGTATTTACTCGGGTTATCTTTGTGTAATAATAAAATTAGTTTGATGATCTGAGTCATTTAAGTGTGACAAATATGCAAAAAAATCAGAAAGGGGCAAATACTTTTTCACACAACTGTATATCGTCTCTAACACCCTTACCTAAGCAGCGTCACACGTGTTAGAGGGATATTGTAAGTTGCTGATTGGTGTGTCCCAGGTCCCCAACGTTCACCTGAACACCTTTTGCAAATAAATTGTCTTCACCATTCAAGAATTTGTACTATACTGTGCTCAAAGGAGTCTACCTTGTCCCTTAATTGTAGAAAAACTTCAGATTTTTGACCAGACCTTATATCACCTCTGATTGGCCATGCGTTTGTTGGTCATATGTTTTGTCTGCATTCCCCATTGCATTAAACTTCATAGAGCCAAAGATTTAGAATCTTTTAGAGGCACAAGCTACTGAGTTACTAAATTTGATAAACACAATAATATAGTGCTGGTTAAAAGTCACCCTGTAATTGTCAACACTCCACCCACCTATAGAATGACTTGTTACTCCAGCTGGATCTTAATGCTGTGTTCACAATGATCCAAACTAAAGCCTAGTACACACTACTAGTTTTTTTGTTGGGGTTAAACGAAAAAAAACCTGACAGCTCAGGTAGGAACCGCTGTACTAACGATCCGATGTTAGTACGGTGATCTCTCCTGCGCTTTTGTGTTCTGACAGGGCCCCCCCCCCCCCCCGCCAGAACACTCTGGTCAGCACTCTCAGCCAATGGCTTAGAGCACTGACAGGGAGGCAGTCGACAAACCTTTTTCGGTCAGCTTCTGTTGGACTTGCTGCCATACACACGGGCTGAATGCCGGCCGTTTTCTATTGAACCAGCAGATGTTGGCCGATATTTGGCCCTTGTGTACTAGGCTTTAGTACGCTTACTATTTCAGTACTCCTCTAAGGTATTTGAATGCCTTTCCCTTAAATTCAGTCTTGTTACTGTGACTAAATTTACAGCCTTTGTACAACTAGCCCAACATGTCAAGCAGCACACATTCAAGTTTGTGAGGTGAAAATAGAAAGAAAATGAAATAATGTTATCCTGTGATATCAAATCGCTATTTACATGCATGCTTATTACTGAGATAATTGAAGCTGTAAAAACCGGTTGAAATGAGAAAAAAGAACTCAACACAAAAGAATTATGTTTCTATTTCTGTATGCCACGTCAAGTACAAGAATAACTTCTGTAGACAGGAACATGGGTGTACTATTGGTTCAACAATGTCTCCTGTTGCAGCCAACTCTCTATGTGTAGGAAATGGAAAGGAGAATACACTACCCAAGGAACAGCACCAAGCCACTGGTTCAGAAATGTGTATTATACCTGGGTCAAAATCAAAAACCAAAAGTTACAAGCTTTCACTGAACACAGGAAAATAAGATGCTTGTTTTGCAAATGAATAAGCACCCTGCTTAATGAATTTGGTGAAAATGTACTTTGCAAAGAATACCCAATCGTGCGCAAATAAAATAAAGGAATATTGCACTTGACTGGACGATAGAAGTCAGCAGAGCTTCTGCTCTTTCAATATGCTCAGAGTAAATTCCCTTGCAAAGTGAACAGCCCATTTGCCTTTAGTAAATTCTCCCTATTAACCCCAATATAAAGTTCACATACAGGACCAGAGTTTTCATTTTTTTCTCTATCCACCGTATGCCTCCTCTAAACAATTTCTTGGAAAACTGTCCTTCCAATAGCATGTGTGCTGTTTCACATTAGCATTAAAAAATAATCACACAGTGAATTTAAATCCGGAGGCAGCTTAAAATTAACCTGTGTTCTGCTTATGCAGGCCCCTTTAATGCTGGCCCCTGCAATGACTTATTCTAAATGTTCATTTGCTTCCCTGCCACACTGTTGGACTGACAAAGTAACATAGCCTATACTTCTGAGTAATGAAAAGCATGTGACTTCCTCCTATGTGATAGCAATGATGCTTGGCACCATACACTGTCACATAGAGATAGCAAGAGACCTCAGTCCTATGCAAGTTTCAGCTCTTGACTTGAAGCATACACAAAGCTTCTTATTTGTAAGCATTTGCAGGGGCAATATTCAAGTGAACCTGTATTTTGCCCATGCTGGGTAATGGATACACATAACTGGGGGTGAAGATAAATACCCTCTACCTTTAGGTATAGGCTAGGGGCATGTAACAAGCCCCTGTTCCTTCCACACTAACCTTGATAATTAGCAGCTCGGTGCTGTTACATGGGGCATTGACAGAGTCCTCCTCAGCCAACTTAGCCCATTGTAAGCAGAGGGCAATAGTCAAGTTGCTTTGCCCTGTAAGGGCAAAGCACAAGTTAACCACAAGTTTCCTTAATCACCGAATCCTGGGCTGTTCCTGTAGCCCATATCACTCTCCCAGCCTTTTCCAGGGCTGTCCCTGGAGACCGCGACCGCCCACTGAGCCTCTTCGCAGCCGCCCATTCATTTCCCGGCATGGCTGGGGGGCAGAGACTAGAGGTCAGCTGACTGGTGAGGAATGTGAAGTGGGAGGGGCTGGAGGAGACCCTAGCTCCTGATTTCGGCATAGGTGTCACTGCTGCAAGACACCACAAAGTTCGGAGACACAGTAAGTAACACTACCTGTGATTATAGTTGCCATTAAAAGTCCCCACTACAGTTCTCAGATCAGCAGATGACCCTGATCAAGAGCACCTAAGTTGGCTGATCAGAACCCCCCCCCCAAGCACTGCCACTCATCACATCCCCCCCACCAAGGAGTAAGAGAAGGAATAAAAATAGAGAATACATGGAAGGGAGAGAAAAAAGAAGGGGAGGAACAAAGAAAAAGGGAGAGAAAGAATAAGAGAACAAGAAAAACGGCTAGAGAGAGGGATGGGGGCAACAAGAAATTAGGAAAGAGAGAGGTAAAAGGGAAAGAAAAAAGAACAAAGAGAAAGAGTGGTACATCCTAAAATGTACCATAAGGGGTTTTCATACTGTGCTGAAAGGAACTTGGAGAGCTAAATGTCTGTGGGTTAGGGGTGCAAATTAATTGCCTTGAGTACTGACACCCCACGCTACGAAAATAATTTTAATGTTGGGGGTCCCCACAACTTGGGAAATTTTATCAAGGGGTCACGTACTAGGAAGGTTGAGAAACACTGTCCTAGACAGATGGCATGCACTGCTCCACAGTTCAGAGGCACAACATCAGTGTGTAATTGATAACGAGTTGTGGTTCTGTAGTGGACCAATAGATGTAGATAAATTGCAGTCTTTGTCCTCCGTACAGTGCCCAGGAAGAGGAGAGGGGTAGCAGGCTGCTTGCTATTGGGCTCCGTGAGGCTTGAAGTAGCAGCCAGCTATATGAGCAGCATACAATAAGTGGCTTATGTGGCCTAATATGAAATCTGTCCCTGTTCACATGGGAAGGTGTTTTAAGAACCTTTTGAGCAATGTCAGTTGCATAAGAGAGGATGAAAAGATAAAGTTTGAAGAGCACATGGAAACTCATACAGACTAGTATCTGCATTTGAAATCTCAGTACCCACTAGAATACAAGATGCAGGTCAGTTCTTCACTGTCAGGCTGAGACTGTACAACCAACACTACATGTTGGTACACCCAAGTTCCTATCTAAAGACATGGAATACAAACACTTTGAATGAACTTGTGACTCCACAGACTGAGCCTTTGTTAAAAAAAAATGACAAGATCCAGCAAAGAAGTCAAGAGGTAGAGCTAAGATAACAATATAATTAAAAATGTGGCTGGAGTATATGAAAAACTCAAGAGGGATATTCAAACATGTTTTTTCAAACCCATATCATGCTTCTGAAAGAAATGCTGTATCTATGCCAGAAAAATCCAATACCCATGTATGAGCATTAGGTATATTGACGTAAGTGGTGAAGAAGGTTTACAACTCCTGTTAACGTCAGTTAATACAGATGTTGAATTTTATGGAAAAAAGCCTTTTGCCCCCTTTTATTTATATGTATCCTGCTGAGGCAGGTTTCTAAACAATAACCATATCTCAAGTTACATACTCTGGCTAACACCTGTCTGGTGTGCATAACTTTCTGGAATTAGACCCATAAATATGACCAATTAATGTTGGGGAATTCCCTCCTATTAGATGAACAGAATAAATCATTTGGATGAGTGGTGAAATGCTTTCACAGATAACAGAATGTCCAGTTGTATTTGATACATACAAATAAATGGCATAACATGTATTTGTCTCCGTAATGTTTTCTACAACCTGGCTATACAATGCATCACATTTTTTGGGTTGGTTCTCACAAATGGGAATTGTAAAGGTGAAGTACTTTGACACTAGTTGGAATGGGAAGTTGCATGAAAAAGGAAATATGGATGGGGCCAAATGGGCATGATCCAGAGGGATGCAATTTATGAGTGTAAGCAAAGGAGGGGGGGGGGGGGGGTATAGTGACACTTGGAGAGAGACAATAAGTGGGGAGTAAGGCTATAAGTGAAAATAGTCAATTTATGAGTGTACCATGCTTCACTCCTACCACAAACTGGGTTAATGGCTTTTTAGCTCTTGGTCCTCACTAATAAGATTTCCAAATGCATTGCCCTGCCAAAAGTTACACTACATTTAGTTTTTTTGGCTTCACTGTACTCTGTTTTTCTTTGATCTGGTCAGGGTTTTCCTAAGGTCAGTGTTTGATTGCTCGTGTCTGCTTCTAGAAAAAGTGAAGATAGAGCTTTGCCTCATCTAGCCAACTGCATTGCCTGTGCTTCCCATCCCGGCATATATTTCAGAACAAGATTCCTCAAAGTTTGGGACTTTAAATGGACAATAAAAAACAACAAAAACAATAAATCAGTCAGTAGTGTAACAAAAATACAAATATAAATATAAACAAATGGCTGATGATAATAAACATCTATATAGAGGGAAACCAGCTTAAGGAGAGGAGGGAGCTCGCAAAGGAATGGCCGACGCGTTTCAATTGCACTATGAAGTGCGGATCTTCCTCAGGGACTTTACAATTTGCACCACTCCCAATGCTGTAGTTCCCAAATATACAGTTATTTTACCAGCAGCTTAAAAGACACACTCAAGTGGTATGAATGAAAACATTCATCCATGCCAGACCGAGAAACACCATCCAAAGGACAACCTGAATTCACCCATGCTCCAAGAAATTGCTCGTAGTCACTTGTGGGGGAGTTTTGTTTAAACAGTGTCAGGATAATGTCCAACTTAATAGTGAAGGCTTAATTGATGTATATATATTTCATGGAGAGTTGTATCACATCCAGAGAGGGTTACATAGTTACATAGTAGGTGAGGTTGAAAAAAGGCACAAGTCCAACCTATGTGTGTGATTATGTGTCAGTATTACATTATATATCCCTGTATGTTGCGGTCATTCAGGTGATTATCTAATAGTTTCTTGAAGCTATCAATGCTCCCCGCTGAGACCACCACCTGTGGAAGGGAATTCCACATCCTTGCCACTCTTACAGTAAAGAACCCTCTACGTAGTTTAAGGTTAAACCTCTTTTCTTCTAATTGTAATGAGTGGCCACGAGTCTTATTAAACTCTCTTCTGCGAAAAAGTTTTATCCCTATTGTGGGGTCACCAGTACAGTATTTGTAAATTGAAATCATATCCCCTCTCAAGCGTCTCTTCTCCAGAGAGAATGAGTTCAGTGCTCGCAACCTTTCCTCATAACTAAGATCCTCCAGACCCTTTATTAGCTTTGTTGCCCTTCTTTGTACTCGCTCCATTTCCAGTACATCCTTCCTGAGGACTGGTGCCCAGAACTGGACAGCATACTCTAGGTGCGGCCGGACCAGAGCCTTATAGAGTGGGAGAATTATTGTTTTATCTCTTGCATTGATCCCCCTTTTAATGCATGCCAATATTCTGTTTGCTTTATTAGCAGCAGCTTGGCATTGCATGCCATTGCTGAGCCTATCATCTACTAGGACCCCCAGGTCCTTTTCCATCCTAGATTCCCCCAGAGGTTCTCCCCCCAATGTATAGATTGCATTCATATTTTTGCCACCCAAATGCATTATTTTACATTTTTCTACATTGAACCTCATTTGCCATGTAGTCGCCCACCCCATTAATTTGTTCAGGTCTTTTTGCAAGGTTTCCACATCCTGCGGAGAAGTTATTGCCCTGCTTAGCTTAGTATCGTCTGCAAATACAGAGATTGAACTGTTTATCCCATCCTCCAGGTCATTTATAAACAAATTAAATAGGATTGGTCCCAGCACAGAACCCTGGGGAACCCCACTACCCACCCCTGACCATTCTGAGTACTCCCCATTTATCACCACCCTCTGAACTCGCCCTTGTAGCCAGTTTTCAATCCATGTACTCAGCCTATGGTCCATGCCAACGGACCTTATTTTGTACAGTAAACGTTTATGGGGAACTGTGTCAAATGCTTTTGCAAAATCCAGATACACCACGTCTACGGGCCTTCCTTTATCTAGACGGCAACTCACCTCCTCATAGAAGGTTAATAGATTGGTTTGGCAAGAACGATTCTTCATGAATCCATGCTGATTACTGCTAATGATATCGTTCTTATTACTAAAATCTTGTATATAGTCCCTTATCATCCCCTCCAAGAGTTTGCATACTATTGATGTTAGGCTAACTGGTCTGTAATTCCCAGGGATGTATTTTGGGCCCTTTTTAAATATTGGTGCTACATTGGCTTTTCTCCAATCAGCTGGTACCATTCCAGTCAATAGACTGTAAAAATTAGGAACAACGGTCTGGCAATCACTTGACTGAGTTCCTTAAGTACCCTCGGATGCAAGCCATCTGGTCCCGGTGATTTATTAATGTTAAGTTTCTCAAGTCTAATTTTAATTCTGTCCTCTGTTAACCATGGAGGTGCTTCCTGTGTTGTGTCATGAGGATAAACACTGCAGTTTTGGTTACTGAAGCCCCCCGATTCACTCGTGAAGACTGAGGAGAAGAATAAATTCAATACCTTCGCCATCTCCCCATCCTTTGTAACCAGATGTCCTTCTTCATTCTTTATGGGGCCAATATGGTCTGCCCTCCCTTTTTTAATTGTTTACACACTTAAAGAATTTCTTGGGATTTTTTTTGCTCTCCTCCGCTATGTGTCTTTCATGTTTTATCTTAGCCGTCCTAATTGCACCCTTACATTTCTTGTTGCATTCTTTATAAAGTCTGAATGCTGAGGATGATCCCTTAACCTCATATATTTTGAAGGCCTTCTCCTTTGCTTTTATATGCATTTTTACATTGGAGTTAAGCCATCCAGGATTTTTGTTCGCTCTTTTAAATTTATTACCCAATGAGATACATTGGCTAATGCCCTTATTTAATATGCTCTTAAAGCAAACCCATCTCTCCTCCGTATTCTTTGTTCCTAATATTTTATCCCAATTCATGCCTTTTAGCAAGGTTTGTAGTTTAGGGAAGTTGGCTTTTTTGAAATTCAGTGTCTTTGTGTTCCCTTCATGTTTCCTATTTGTGTGATTTATACTGAAACTAATTGACCTGTGATCGCTGTTACCTAAATTGCCCCGTATTTCCACATCCGTGATCAGGTCTGTATTGTTGGTAATCAGTAGATCCAGTAATGTTTTATTTCTAGTTGGTGCGTCTACCATCTGACCCATAAAATTGTCCTGCAAGACATTAAGAAACTGGTGAGCCTTAAATGAATGCGCGGTTCCCTCCGCCCAGTCTATGTCTGGATAATTAAAATCCCCCATTATGATAACACTTCCCATCCTTGCTGCTAATCCAATTTGAGATAGGAGACCTATCTCCACTTCCTCCCTCAGGTTAGGGGGCCTATAGCATACTCCCAGTATTATTTTCCCCTTAGCTTCATCCCTTTGGAGCTCTACCCATAAGGATTCCACCTCCTCTCTAGCTCCCTCAGTGATGTCATCTCTCACATTCGCTTGTACATTATTCTTAATATATAGGCATACCCCTCCCCCTTTTTTACCCTCTCTATCCTTGCGGTATAGGGTAAACACTTGAATGTTTGCCAGCCAATCATGAGAGCTGTTGAACCAGGTCTCTGAAATTCCCACAAAATCCAAATCCTACTTGTACAACAGTATCTCTAGTTCACCCATCTTGTCTGCCATGCTCCTGGCATTGGTGAACATGCCACATAGTTTAGACCGGTCGCATATTGTCCTCGTATTGGGTGTTTCGAGATTGCAACTAGGACTTGCTACTATACTCACCTTGTGTTTTTGTGCTTTGGTTAACCTACCACTGATGCCCCCAATACTACCCTCTGGAATATCTTCCGCGCTGGCTATCTCTGTCTCTGGACCCTCCCCCCCATCGGTTCTCATATCAAACAATGGAGAAGTATCCCACCTGCAATTGTATGCAATGGGACCCTGAGGTTTACATGCTTGAGGACAATTGCTTATAGAGTGGCAATTGTTATCACCATAATGGATGGAGCGGAGGTGTGTGGTCCGTCAGCTGCAAAGTCAAAAGTGCAGGGCAATGCACTTCTTTGGTCGATCATGGAGAGGCCTGTTCTATGTGGAACCTGTCCTGTTAAACCGCTGTATGGTCTTGGCCACCACGCTGCAGCTCAGTTTTAGGGTCTTGGCAATCTTTATGTAGAGCAACAATTCTTTTTTTTCAGATCCTCAGAGAGTTCTTTGCCATGAGGTGCCATGTTGAACTTCCAGTGACCAGTATGAGAAAGTGAGAGCGATGACACCAAATTTAACACACCTGCTCCCTATTCACACCTGAGACCTTGTAACACTAATAAGTCACATGACACTAGGGAAGGAAAATGGCTAATTGGGCCCAATTTGGACATTTTTACTTAGGGGTGTACTCACTTTTGTTGCCAACGGTTTAGATAATAATGGCTGTGAGTGATTTTGAGGGGACAGCAAATTTACACTGTTATACAAGCTGTACACTCACTACTTTACATTGTAGCAAAGTGTCATTTCTTCAGTGTTGTCACATGAAAAGATATAATAAAATATTTACAAAAATGTGAGGGGTGTACTCACTTTTGTGAGATACTGTAAATACCCTGGAATCTAGTTCATCTGAAACATCCCAGTCTGTGGGGAAGCTCAGGAGGCAGGAGGAGAAGAAACCCAAACCTGATGTAATGAAAAGCAGAATACATATCAAAATCATAACATTTACATATATGTGACCCATTTTCAGAATGTAAGGGAGGTAAAAAAATTAAGCACTCTTATGAAAATTATCATATATCACACTTTAATATCCTATAAGCTGTACATATTGCAGCCAATAGTTTTCAGTGGTTTTCAAATACGTTAGAAAAGAGGTAGAGAGATCACAGGGTTTCCAGACAGCCCATTTAAAAATCTCCTCTTCTAGCACTTGATCTTCCAGAAAAAGTTAATTGCTGTAATTGTTTGGAGGTGAGTTATGTGAACTGTAATCCTTTAGAGTGTCTGTAAAATGGGTGACACCATGAAAGGAATCCTGACTGCTGAGTAACATGGGCATTAATTATCACACAACAGACCCAAATGGGAGCCTTGCCCGAATAACGACACCAAAGCTACTTTATGTTGGAAAGGTTAAGGCCACAGCTTTCTTGGGACTAAACAGCATACTTCATTCCAGTATAAATGCAAACAACGTAAAAACAAAACAAAAAACCTGATTAACTTTGAATATGCAACTAAATTAATCTAAATTAATTAATTAAGCTCCCTTCAGTCCACCTGCCCTCACTTATCCATTAGAATGCATGTGCCTCCACTGTGGGGACACCTACATTTTAGTGTTAGGACCACAGATTACAGGGTGCCTTGACGTGGCTCTGTGGCTTACGCATGCGTTTGCAAATGCGTGCGGACTGAACCCCTGTTTTTAACGCATACTGTTAGACAGGTCAATTGGTTGTCTGCGAGCTGGTGGTAAGTAGGCTTGGAATTTTTTCCTGGGCATTCCCCAGGTTTTGTTGTTATCTGTTTGTGGCCTTCCAATGCCTCTTACTGCGATAGCCAGCTATAAGTGAGGGTGGTGGCAAGATTTTTGCAATCACGTGGGTGTGTGTATTGATCCAGCAACGCACCAGCACCTTTGCAGCCATTGTGCTACCTGCTGGGTGTTTGGTGTGTCCTGTACCTTTAAGAAGGGGTGGGCTCCTTTCAGTCCACCTGCCCTCACTTATCCATTAGAATGCATGTGCCTCCACTATGGGGACACCTAAATTTTAGTGTTAGAACCACAGATTACAGGGTGCCTTGACGTGGCTCTGTGGCTTACGCATGCGTTTGCAAATGCGTGCAGACTGAATCCCTGTTTTTAACGCATACTGTTAGACAGGTCAATTGGTTGTCTGCGAGCTGGTGGTAAGTAGGCTTGGAATTTTTTCCTGGGCATTCCCAAGGTTTTGTTTTTAACTAAATAAATATAGCCTAAGCCCAAGAAATTCTACCAATAAAGCTGGAGGTGATTGTAGCCGTATTAGTGCACTTGCGACAATTGAGTACTGTCCATGATACTTTTTTTATTTGCACTAACATACAATTTTTCAGGACAAGCTTTCGGGGGATGTCCTTTACATGGACAAGTCAATAGCAGAAACTGGTAGACAGATATGCAAAACACCTGCAAGAAGTAAATTCTGCAAAAGGGGGCAATAACAGTTTCTAAGGCCAAGGGTGTACTTACTTTTTCCATGTTAGAGTATCTGTAAAATGTGTGACACCATGAAAGGAATCCTGACTACTGAGTCACATGGGCATTAATTATGAGTCCCCAGAGAGCCTCAGCCTTGCATCAGGGTCCCCAGAGAGCCTTTTTTCTGCACTGGAAAAACACAGGTCAACGCTATAGCACATAGATAACAATTGTTTTCTATTTGCCCCATTCACACTGCAACACTGTTCTGATGTGTGGTGCAGTTCAGCATGCCTGCATTTTCTGTACTGGACGTTATCACACAGTACAACACATCACACTGCTGTGACATCATAGTTAGTTAGGTTGAAAAAAGACACAATCCATCCAGTCCAACCAAAAAAATAAATAAATAAATAAAATAAAAAATACGTACAATCCAATATACCTAATTCTATACCCACAGTTGATCCAGAGGAAGGCAAAAAAACCCAGCAGAGCATGCTCCAATTTGCTACAGCAGGGGAAAAAATTTCTTCCTGATCCCCCAAGAGGCAATCAGGCTTTCCCTGGATCATCTTTACCTATAAATGTTAGTATCCAGTTACATTATGTACATTTAGGAAAGTATCCAGGCCTTTCTTAAAGCAATCTACTGAGCTGGCCAGAACCACCTCTGGCGGGAGTCTATTCCACATTTTCACAGCTCCCTTTGTGAAGAAACTTTCCGTATTTGGAGATGAAATCTCTTTTCCTCTAGAGGTAAAGAGTGCCCCCGTGTCCTTTGTGTTGACCATAAAGAGAATAACTCAACACCAAGTTCACTATATGGACCCCTTATATATTTGAACATGTTGATCATATCCCCCTTATTCTCCTCTTCTCAAGAGTGAATAAATTCAGTTCCTCTAATCTTTCCTCATAGCTGAGCTCCTCCATGCCTCTTATCAGTTTGGTTGCCCTTCTCTGCACTTTCTCCAGTTCCCTGATATCCTTTTTGAGAACTGGTGCCCAAAACTGAACTGCATATTCCAGATGAGGTCTTACTAATGATTTGAACAGGTGCAAAATTATATCTCTCTCTCTGGAGTCCATACTTCTCTTAATACAAGAAAGGACTTTGCTCGCTTTCAATAAAGTGATAAGCATTGCATTGCTCCCTGCCAGCAGTGCACAATGAAATGCTGCATTTTAGTGTGAATGTAGCCTAATACATTATTAAATCCAACTTGTTAAAATAAATGGTCACATCCGTCACAACAGTGTATAAATATTTATCCACAGGAGCTAAATATATTACCAGAACACACTCATGATACCCCCAAAAAAACAGGTAGAAAATAACCCTAGCTGTGACATATATATATATATATATATAAAGTGTGATGTGCATTTGTATTCAGCCCCCCTGAGTCAATACTTTGTGGAACCACCTTTCACTGCAATTACAGCCGCAAGTATTTTTGGGTATGTCATAAACAGTAGAAAGAGTCAGCAACACTGAAATCCTTGAAGTGTCAATTATTGGTACATCAGAGTGACAATAAAACAATAGTCCTAACGCGTTTCGGCAGAAGCCTTAGTCGTAGCTAGTTTGAAAATAAATATGGCAAGATATATATATATATATATATATATATATATATATATATATATATATATATATATACCCCTACACAGACTCCACCTTTAAACAATTAGCATATTTAATTGATAACACAGATCATTGAAGTGGATGGTGAGTGTCTACATCTGTTTTTGCCAAAAAAGGGGATTTTCAAATGTTGAGCCAAAAATAGGAAAAAGTGTGAAAGAAAGTGATGGAAATTACTTCATGAGATGTTGAACATTATTCTTCCAAGTTAAAAATTGCTAGTTCAAGTTCTGTCAAATTGGACGGAGAGTGTCTGTGAAGAGCAATTTTTAAGTCTTGCCACAGATTCTCAATTGGATTTAGGTCTGGGCTTTCACTGGGCCATTCTAACACATGAATATGCTTTGATCTAAACCATTCCATTGTAGCTCTAGCTGTATGTGTATGGTCCTTGTCCTGCTGGAAGGTGAACCCTCGCCCCAGTCTAAAGTGTTTTGCAGACTCTAACAGGTTTCAAGATTGCCCTGCATCCCCACAACATGTTTCACGATGGGGATGGTGTGTGCAGGGTGATGTGCAGTGTTAGTTTTCCGCCACACATAGTGCTTTGCTTTTAGGCCAAAAAGTTACATTTTGGTCTCATCTGACCAGAGCACCTTCCTTCTTAAAAATGTTTGCTGTGTCCCCCACATGGCTTCTCGCAAACTGCAAACGGGACATCTTATAGCTTTCTTCTTGCCACTCTTCCATAAAGGCCAGATTTGTGGAGTGCACAACTAATAGTTGTCCTGTGGATAGATTCTCGACCTGAGCTGTGGATCTCTGCAGCTCCACCAGTTACCATGGGCCTCTTGGCTGCTTCTCTGATTAATGCTCTCCTTGCCCGGCCTGATAGTTTAGGTGGACAGCCATGTCTTGGTAGGTTAGCAGTTGTGCCATACTCTTTCCATTTTCGAATGATGGATTGAACAGTGCTCCGTGAGATGTTCAAAGCTTGGGATATTTTTTTATAACCTAACCCTGCTTTAAACTTCTCCACAACTTTATCCCTGACCTGTCTGGTGTGTTCTTTGGCCTACATGATGCTGTTTGTTCACTTAGAGGTTTGTTAGAGAACCTGAGTAGGGATGGGGTGAACGGACCCCTCTCGGTTCGCACCAGAACTTTCGAACACCGCAAAAGTTCGAACCCGAATAACAAACCCCATTAAAGTCAATGGGACCCGAACGTCAAAAATCGAAAGTGCCTATTTTGAAGGCTTATATGCAAGTAATTATAGGGGTCCGGGTCCTGCCCTGGGGGACATGTATCAATAAAAATAAAGTATATGAAAAACGTCATTTTTAAATGAGCAGTGATTTTTTGATCTTTAAAGTGAAAGCATAAAAATGAAAAATGGACACCTGGCGCGGATATACCGGAGCTTAGAACCTGGAGATGGGCGAGGAGGGGGACCTGAGTAATTTCACCTTACAGAGTTTTCTGTAAAGGTGAACTTACACTTTAATAGTTAGTAATAGATAAGTTATTATTAGTTAGCTATTATTTTAGATTTTCAAAAGTTTGGGTTTTTGAATTTCCGTTTTTTTTTTATTTCCATTTTTTTTTTAATTTCTGAATTTTTAATTTTTTGGGATTTTCCGATTTTTTTCCGAATTTCCAATTTTTTTAGAATTTTTTCAAATTGACAATTTTTTTTCAAATTGGCCAATTTTTCCGAATTTTTTAGAATTTCCCGTTTTTTTCAAATTTTTTAGAATTTCCGTTTTTTTTTATTTACAAATTGCAATCATAACGAATGACCCGAAAAATGAAAAAAAAAAACCTGAATAAAACGAAAACTAACAAATTTTTCAGCAGTGCACATGTCTAGCAAACAGGCATGGGTTCCACCCCAGTCTGTTACCAGGCCCTTTGGGTCTAGTATGAATATTAAGGGGAACCCTGCGACAAACTTTTTTAAAAAATGGCATAGGGGTCCCCCCAAAATCCATACCAGAACCTTATCCGAGCAAGCAACCTGGAAGGCCGCAGGAAAGGGGGGGAACGAGAGTGCCCCCCCCCTACTGAACCGTACCAGGCCACATGCCCTCAACATGGGGAGGATGCTTTGGGGTCACCCCCAAAACACCTTGTCCCATCTTGATGGGAACAAAGGCCTCATCCCCACAACCCTTGCCCGGTGGTTGTGGGGATCTGCGGGCTTATCGGAATCTCGAAGCCCCCTTTAACAAGGAGACCCCCAGATCGCGGCCTCCCCTCCCTATGTGAATGGGTATCGGGTACATTGTACCCTTACTCATTCACCAAAAAAAGTGTCACAACGTTAAAAATAAGACAGCTTGGGACAAGTATTTTATTATAAAAAAAAACTGTCCCGCGATGTCCATTATATAGATGTTATATAGCTGAAGGTGGGGCCACCCAGACGTAATCGTGTGACCTCGCCCCCTTCTGATGTCACGTGACGGTGTTCCATGGCTTTAGAAAATTGCTGTAAACACCGCATAATGTTTGCTGTTCGGCGAACAGGCGAACATCGGGCTCATCCCTACTCAGGAAGGCTCCAATGTGCACCCAAACCCCTCAGGCCCAAGGTCACCCCCCAGACTGGGGAGTGCCTCAAAGGACCCGACAACCTAGTGCTACATCTCCAGCTTCTTCCACCTGACAACTCCTGCCCAGCTGGGCTGACTCTGGGTATTTTCAGGAGGCCTGTCCCTTGCCAATACGGATTGGGGATTAGACAGAGCTCCTTAGAACACTCCAGACAGCGCCACCTCTCTTCCCCTCCTTCCTTCTAGAATCCTCTAGAAGCGGAAGGGAGGTAATCGAAAGATGATGCCATTTGTGAGTCACCAGCCTACACTGAGCCACTCCCAACCCACACAGATCAACACAAACAGCCTGATTAAATTTCCCTGCTCTTACAAAAAATCCTAATTCTAGCACCTCCTAAGGTAGAGGGTGCTACTTGTACAAAGTTAGTAGAAACATCTCCCAACAGACTATAGGCTGTAATAAAAGCAAAATCTGGTCCAACAAAATACTGACATTTATTTTTTATTTTTTCTGACATGTTGGTGTTATATCTTTCACTTGGATGTTATAAGTTGCAGTGAGTAAATGCAACTGGATGAAACAAAAACTGTGTCTGTCTTCATTTCAGGCTGCAAAACAACAAAATGCGATTATTTTAAAGGGGATGTTTATTTTCTACACCCACTGTAGGTGACAGGACAATGATGTGGCATTTGACATATGCAGTGTCTGTTAGCTGTTTTTTTTTTTCGCTTAGGCTTTAAGCAGAACAGCCACATATATTAGAAGTATTTTAGCATATTCAGTTAAGCATTTCCTAACTTCATGCTATGCTTCAATCAGGGCTCATTTTTCCTTTAGCTCAAGGGGCCCTACATTCCATTTGAATTGCTGCTAACAAAACATGTTTTTCTTTTTTTAAATTAAAAAGGATGTTTTCTTTTACATAAATACATTTTTAATAAGGTATGGTTTAAAATTGCTGTTGCATATGTATATTGTTTTAATAACTGTAAATAAGGGCTATCCATCATTTCTTCTAGAAAATGCAAATCAGACCCTCCAGTTGTGTGGATACAAGCAGTGACATCACAGCATGGATCACGAGTGTCTCCCAAAGGAGACGAATTCCATTTAATGGCATGTTGATGAGTCTTTGTATTTTCTCTTGTTTCCCTTCTAAATAATGAGGCTTTTCAGAGGCAGCACTGTTCGCTTGGCCTCTTGTTTGGGCTCAGTCACAAATAGCCGACTGTGTGGTGTGGCATCCACACAGCAAAACAAATCAACATCCTAACAAATGAGGGATGTTCACAGCCAGCTCCATGATCCAAATTCTAATGAGCTCTCTCCCTTTTTATGGTGTGAAGATTAGAACTTAAACTGTGGTTTGTTTGATAGAAAAATACTCCAGGGTTAGCTCTTAAGACAACAAGGATCTTATCAAAGTTTATTATAGATCTTCACTTCCTTCAGTTATTTAACTATTTTAATAGGCTTTCAAAACCACTTATTGAAAATTTCCAATTCTAAGTGCTTTTTCCATTGCTCTGTGGTCCAGTTCTGATGCTTAGGTACCCATCCTAGCAGGGCCAGCCCTACCATGGGTCTCGGTGGGTCCACTGGACCTAGGCGGCACTTTAAGAGGGCCGACAACAGGGTTGCACTGCCCGAGGACCAAGGGCTTCCTCCCTCTAGCATGCAGTGTCAACCTTGCATCATACTCCACTCCCCAGCCCCACTCCACTATGCCCCCCAGCAGTACAATTTGTACGGCTGCGGAGCGGGCGTGGCTAGAAAGCAAAGTGGGGCGGGAGGTGGAGCAGCTCTCCCGAAACAGCACCCGTTTCAATAGCAGGAGCACCCGCCGCCACTGCAGCACTGCTGTCACTGCATGTTGCATCACTGAGCCATGATCGGAGCGTAGTTGGTCAATGTCGGTAAAGGGGGGAGCTTTCGCGGTGCTGCACAATTAATATATCTGTGAGCTGAGCTGATGTTTTTGGGCATGTCTCTTTGCTGGAGGGGGCATGTCTCTTTGCTGGAGGGGGTATTTCTCTTTGCTGGTTTGGGCTGTCTCTTTACAATATGGGGATGTCTATTTGCTTTATGGAAATATCTCTTTGCTTTATGGAAATGTCTCTTTGCTGAATTTATGGAAATAACTCTTTGATGAATATATGGGGATGTCTATTTGCTGAATATATGGGGATGTCTCTGCTGGATTATGTTGTCTCTTTACTTTAATTTAATGTACAGTAGTTGGTCACCATTTAACAGGTGTATGCAATTTTAAAGAGTGACATATTAGGTATCTATTTATGCGGCATAACATCATATTTTATATTTGACCAAAAATTTGGCATTATATTGTATTTGTGTGCACTAAAATTCATTAAACATTTTCTTCTTCCTAAAAATTTGCCTTTAAAAATGGCTGCTCAAACATTGTGTGACTTAAAAAGATTGTAGTGGCCATCATTTTATTCTCCAGGGCCTCTGATTAAAAAATATACAATGTTTGGGGGTTCTAAGTAATTTTCGAATAAAAAAATGCTAATGTCAGAATTGTCCTTGTTATGAAGTGGTTAAAACACCCAAAACATTATATAGATTCTGGAAGCAGAGGCCCTGTAGAATAAAATGCTGGAAGTTGCAGATTTAAGTAACACAATATTAGTGCAACTGTTTATGAATGCCTCTATATAAGCTTTAACATTTTAAAGTCATTTGAAAATGTTTGAATATTTTGGATATTATTCTGGAACTAAACGACACATTGATTTTATCCATATATTTGTTTGGACTGTGCTATAAAAATTGATTGAAAGTAAAAATGTTTTAATATTTTACATTACAGTTTCCATAAAAATAATCCCTGTGATCCAGATAAGAAGGTCCTTGTGCTGGCACCTCCTGGTGTAGGTTGACAAAAAGCAGAAGACGCTTCTTGTGTGGGTGGAACAATTAAGCGGAATTTTAAATGTACCTCCAGGGTACAAGTTTTCGACACACACACTACGTTACACAAACAATAAATACATCATTTATTGTATATATACAATAAAAAATTATTATTATTAAAACACGTGATCAACCGAACTTTGTGTGACACAAATTGCAACAGCTCGCAGGCTTATACGTTTTCCCAACACTCATCATCGACATGTTTCATAATAGATAGGCTCTTCCTCAGGATAGGCACTGAGATATGAGCTTATTCACATCATCCAATCTGGATTTTCAAAAATATCAAAATACAAAAAAGGACTCGCGTATCTATATCCCAGCCGGGCACTAAGATGTATTGTATGACATCCATTCATATATAGACAGGGGTGGACCAACACTATACACATATGTAGTTCACCTTCTCAGAACTCTCAATTTCAATTGCTACCTATAGAATGATGTGCAGATACTGATAAGAATAATTTAAAAGGATCCACACAATAAAATGACTAAATAGGTCATAGGTCTCCACTCAGACAAGCAAGCCTCCTGCTTGGAATGGCGGAAGTGCTTGCAGGTGTAAGGTAAGTAAAGATTCTTCTACAGCAACCCCTAGGCGTAACAAGCTTTTATTCCTTGCAGTTGGGGGAAGTAGTAAGGGTTGATTTTCTTTTTTGAATTTTCATGGAGTTTGACATTAGGACAAAGTGCACTAACCCTTTCTGTCCTTTTATATATTGTTGTATGTTTTTTTATCTCTGTAATGACATAACCAGCGCAATATTGAGCCTAAGCCGAAACCCAAGGCCATCTTGGAGAAGTCCAAGGAGGTGTACATATATATATATATATATATATATATATATATATATATATATATATACATACACACACACACACACACACACTACCGGTCAAAAGATTTAAAACACCCCCATTTTGCAAGTTTTTATTGAAATTTATGCAGTTTAAAAGAGAAGTATGGGGTTACAAAAAACAAAACAAAATTATACTCACCTACAGTAGGTGATGCTGCATTTGTCACCCACTGCATCTAAGACTTAGAACTAAGCGATCAAAGACCACTGATTGCTCAGTTCTTCTCAGTCTTCAGCGAGCCGGTGATTTTTAGTCACCTCGTCTCTGCTCTGCCCCTCCAGTGCTCACTGGAGCGACAGGCTGTACAGGGGGGCGAGAGAGGCTGCCTCAGTCCAGCGGCTCACTGAAAGGCTAAGCCAGTTGCCAGTTGTAAGCCATCTGGGTGGATCCCGACTGCAAAGTCGGGATCTTTCAAGAGCCTGGACTGGCCGAGTGATGGCAGCCAACAGTGGGCTTTAGCTGAGAGCGAAGTGCACTTCTGTGATCCATAGGAGACGTAGGGCAAAAAAAGCTTTGGCCCTACTTCTCCTTTAATGTCTCATTTACTCTGAAAATAAAACATACAACAAAAACAAAAACAACTGGACATAAAAAAAGAAATCGTGGAATAGTTTTCTTTATCAAAATGTAAACTAATTTGTTGACTCGTCCAAATAGCCAAGTTTTGCAGATACAACAGCCGAACACACTCGTGGCATTCTTTCTACAACGAAAATCAAATATTTTTTCGGAAAATGCCTCCCAATACTGTTGCAGAAGTTCCTACAAATGTGATTAACTTGCAAAATGCTGTGGTAGTAATTATGGTTCAGGGTGCCACTCACTGTGCAAAGCACGGACTCTGGATCCAGCAAAAGAGCCCCATGCCATCACCCTTCCTCCTCCATGTTTGACAGATGGTGTCACACACTGAGGAACCATCCTTTCACCTACTCAATGGCATACAAAAACCCTACGTGATGAACCGAAGATCTCACATTTTGATTCATTCACCCATAAGACCTTCTTCCAGTCTTCCATAGTCCAGTGGTGGTGCTTCATGGCCCAGGCAAGCCTCTTTTTCTTATTCTGCCATACTAGCAATGGCTTTTGTACAGCCACTCAACCTGTCAAGCCTGCAGCTCAAAGTCTTTTTTTTCAGGGGAAAGTGAGATTTGCTTACTTTGATCAGTGTTAAGCTGTGCTTGAAGCTAATGACCTTTAAGCCGCCTGTCATACAAGCGTTGGCTCTCAGAAACTTGTCTTCTGATTCTGTTGTGGCTTTGGGTCTGCCAGACGTCCTCCTGTTAGAGTTTCCTCCAGTTTCCAAGTGTAGGTGTCAGATTATCTTTCCGAGGCCAAGATGCTGAGAGCGCCTTCCCTTGCGGCTTAGCGCAGTATACCCCTGAAGTTGGCACAGAGGGTATAATGCTCAAAGAAGCATGGGTTGCTAGCAGGATGTGCAGGACTTGAGCAGATGACCACTTGCAGGCAACTTGAGGACGTGCTGGAAGCAGTCCTTAAGGAGTGTGGACAGGATACAGGGCATAGGGTATCCAGGGAAGTCAGCAAAGGCCTGGCCGAGGATCCAACACCGGTGATCATACACAGGTAGGTAGACTGGTGTAAGAAATAGCAAAGTCTCTAAGGCAGCAGGCAACTTGAGGAGGTGCTGGAAGCAGTTCTTAAGGAGTGTGGACAGGATACAGGTAACAGAGTAACCAGGGAAGTCAGCAAAGGCCTGGCCAAGGATCCAACACCAGTGATCACACACGGGTAGGTAGACTGGTGTAGGAAATAGCAAAGTCTCTAAGGCAGGCCAGAGTGTCAGGGAAATTTTAAGCTTCTCCCTATAGACATATAATTTTTTTGTGCTTGAAAGCACAAAAACAGCTCTCTCATATAATGCTGGGAAAGCGCACTTTTCTTTCTCTCCAAGTAACACAGACGTGGATGCTGGTATCACCTCGAGCTTAGTAGAATCCTCCAGAGTATAGCCAGGCTCCTTTTATTATACTAAAAACATGGATAACAAAAGAAGGTGGTGGCTTCAGAATCAGACACTTGTATTCATTCAAAAGAACCAATCACACACATGTATATATTCAAATAGAAATACAGTAGTGACGTGTACAGATGGTGGTGTGCAGAGCCATGTGGCAAGCACATGGTTCTGAACACGATCATGTGCACATTCCCACTGCTACCAATGACGCGAGCCATACTCTATCATGGTTTGGTGGGCCATAATTTTGTATGGTTATGCCATGGTTCCCATGTACGCAGATCTGCTTACTAGGAGTTTAAATGCAGTCGCCATGGAGTGGCCAGTCCCTTGATGAGGCATAAACAAACATCCTTAAAAGAGCAAGCAGATCTGCCGTGTCCGTGTTTCCGCAGCCAATGGTCTTTCACCAACGTCTATGTGCGAATACCCTCACATGAGCGTATTACAGCAAAACTGACACTGAGGGACATCTGACAACATTAATAAAAATTTCCACAACAGGGGTCACACACAAGTAGCAGACGTATTCAGATAGAAACAAGTCCTTTAAACAGGCCAAGGTCATACACAGGCAAGCAGGCTGATTAGGCAGAAGAGTAGTCCTTAGGGTAAGCTGGGTCAGGGCCAGGAGAAGATCACGGTAAGCCAAGGAACAATCCGGTTCACAGAGAGACAACAGGAAACAGGTGCAGGTTCAGGAAATCAGGGAGAGCTGAAGACAATCCAGCAACTTGGGTCAGACAGAGGCAGCCTTATATAAGCCAGCAGGGGGAACCATCTGTCACATGATGTGCCTATGGCGCCCATTTCTTCTACTGGCAAGATTGCCAGTACTTCCGCAGCCTATACCCTGACAGTAGGAAAGTGTACTATTTGAGACCTTGGCTTTCTTTGCAATTTCTCTAAGGGAAAGACCTACACTTTTAAGAGTTATAATAGGCTGTATGTCTTCCTTTTTTAATTGCCTTTTTATCACCGTTTTGAGAGCAATTTAATACTTCATGCAGTACAATACTGTCCAAATATTGCTTAAAGCAGTTCTTCACCCTGAAAACAAAAAAAAATTAAAGTCAGCAGCTACAAATACTGTAGTTGTTCATTTTCAATAATAGAACACTTACCTGTCCAGGGATCCAGCACTGCCCTCAGCCAAGCCAGCTCTTCAGCCGTCTGAAAATCCAGACGGCATTTTTACTTTAGGAAACTGGCTGTGACCGCTTGCGGCTTCGCATCTGGCTTCCCACTGCTCTTGAGCGAGCCGCACTGCACTTTGTGAATGGTCTTGCAGCTTTCTGGGTCCTGTGACAAGTCCCAGAAGGCTGCATGGAAAGGTGGGGGGGCCAAACTTCCACTCAGATCACTGCGAGGATTCGACAGAACAAGGGAGCTGGCACCTGTCAAAACCAGATACCTGCCCCCCCCCCCAAAAGAAAAAGAAGTGCCAAAATTTAAAGAGCAGGAGGGGAGGAGGCAGACAGGTGGAAATTCCCCTTTTCTGTGAACTTTCATTTTAAGAGGGTGTAGTAACACAGTCTTTTTCAACACTACTTTTTTACAGAGAGCTTGTTAAAAATCATCAAAAGTTGGGACACCTGCAGGAATTGTTAGCATAAACTTTCAAGGCTTAATTTACTTACATATATACAGTATATTCACAATAGATTTAAACTCCACTGACATTTTCAGGGATAAATTCTTAAAACCTTGAACTGTGTATGAACACAGTTAGTGTCAGGATCTCCAGGTAAGAAACGTTAGTGGAGTTTCACAAAAAAAATGCTTGAAAATCATGCAATCTAACATTGTTACATAGTTACATAGTAGGTGAGGTTGAAAAAAGACACAAGTCCAACCTATGTGTGTGATTATATGTCAGTATTACATTGTATATGCCTGTATGTTGCAGTCATTCAGGTGCTTATCTAATAGTTTTTTTAAACTATCGATGCTCCCCACTGAGACCACTGCCAGTGGAAGGGAATTCCACATCCTTGCCGCTCTTACAGTAAGGAACCCTCTACGTAGTTTAAGGTTAAACCTCTTTTATTCTAATTTCAATGAGTGGCCACGTGTCTTGTTAAATTCCCTTCCGCAAAAAAGTTTTATCCTTATTGTTGGGTCACCAGTACGCTATTTATAAATTGAAATTATATCCCATCTCAAGCGTCTCTTCTCCAGAGAGAATAAGTTCAGTGCTCGCAACCTTTTCTCATAACTAATATCCTCCAGACCCTTTATTAGATTTGTTGCCCTTCTTTGTACTCACTCCATTTCCAGTACATTCTTCCTGAGGACTGGTGCTCAGAACTGGACAGCATACTCTATGTGCGGCTGGACCAGAGTCTTGAAGAGCAGGAGAATTATCGTTTTTATCTCTGGAGTTAAGTCCCTTTTAATGCATGCCAATATTCTGTTTGCTTTGTTAGCAGCAGCTTGGCATTGCATGCCATTGATCATCTACTAGGACCCCCAAGTCACTTTCCATCCTAAATTTCCCCCAGAGGTTCTCCCTCCCAGTGAGTAGATTGCATTCATATTTTTGCCACCCAAATGCATTATTAAAAATTTTTCTACATTAAACCTCATTTGCCGCGTAGTTGCCCACCCCATTCATTTGCTGATTACTGCTAATGATAACATTCTCATTACTAAAATCTTGTATAAAGTCCCTTATCATCCCCTCCAAGAGCTTGCATACAATTGATGTTAGGCTAACTGGTCTGTGATTCCCAGGGATGTATTGTGGGTCCTTTTTAAATATTGGTGCTACATTGGGCTTTCTCCAATCACCTGGTACCATTCTAGTCAGTAGACTGTCAGTAAAAATTAGGAACAACGGTCTGGCAATTACTTGACTGAGTTCCCTAAGTATCCTCGGATGCAAGCCATCTGGTTATTTATTAATGTCACGTTTCCCAAGTCTAATATTAATTCTGTCCTCTGTTAACCATGGAGGTGCTTCCTGTGATGTGTCATAAGGATAAACACTGCAGTTTTGGTTACTGAAGCCCCCCGATTCCCTTGTGAAGACTGAGGAGAAGAATAAATTCAATACCTTCGCCATCTCCCCATCCTTTGTAACCAGATGTCCTTCTTCATTCTTTATGGGGCCAATACGGTCTGTCCTCCCTTTTTTACTGTTTACATACTTAAAGAATTTGATTTTTTTTGCTCTCTTCCACTATGTTTTTTTCGTGTTCTATCTTAGCCACCCTAATTGCACCCTTACATTTCTTGTTCCATTTTTAATAAAGTCTGAATGCTGATGATGATCCCTCAACCTTGTATTTTTTGAAGGCCTTCTCCTTTGCTTTTATATGCATTTTTACATTGGAGTCAAGCCATCCAGGACTTTTGTTTGCTTTTTTTAATTTATTACCCAATGGGATGCATTGGCTAATGCCCTTATTTAATATGCTCCTAAAGCAAACCCATCTCTCCTCCGTGTTCTATGTTCCTAAGATTCTATCCCAATTCATGCCTTCTAACAAGGTTCGTAGTTTAGGTAAGTTGGCTCTTTTGAAATTCAGTGTCTTTGTGTTCCCCTTGTGTTTCCTATTTGTGTGATTTATACTGAAGCCAATTGACCTGTGATCGTTGTTTCCTAAATTTAATTATTTCCACATCCGTGATCAGGTCCGTATTGTTGGTTAATCAGTAGATCCAGTAACGCTTTAGTTCTAGTTGGTGCGTCTACCATCTGAACAATGAAATTGTCCTGTAAGACATTTAGGACCTGGCGAGCCTTAAACAAATGCGTGATTCCCTCTGCCCAGTCTATGTCTGGATAATTAAATTCCCCCTATATGATAACACTTCCCATCCTTGCTGCTAATCCAACTTGTGATAGGAGATCCGTCTCCCCTTCCTCCCTAAGGTTAGGGGGCCTATAGCATACTCCCAGTAATATTTTCCCCTTAGCTTCTTTGGAGCTCTACCCATAAGGATTCCACCTCCTCCCTAGCTTCCTTAGTGATGTCATCTCTCACATTCACTTGTACATTATTCTTAATATATAGGCATACCCCTCCCCCTTTTTTACCCTCTCTATCCCTGCGATATAGGGTATACCCTTGAATGGTTGCCAGCCAATCATGAGAGCTGTTGAACCAGGTCTCTAAAATTCCCACAAAATCCAAATAATCCTCCTTGTGAATTGTTCTGCTTCTTTGTTCATTGTATAACTACATTTTCTGTTATAAAACCTCAATAGAATTATTAAAACTGAAAAAATATGCAATAGTAAATAATTAATTAGTTATAAGTGCATTTGCACTTACAACTTTCTCTTAGTCCCCCAAATACCTGTTGAGACTGCCAGTGAAGTCCACCTAATGCCATGTCATGGAGTGGAAATGATGCTGCACTGCTCCTGAACTCAGAGTAGAGTTGCCACTCTCATGTAGGCTGTGTCTGCCTGCATTACAGTGGGATAAATACATTTTGCAGAGGGCATGGCTCTTACAAAATTAACCCTTCTGATTCACAAGTCCGTAGCCTATCAATCATCACCTGGCCACACCTGGTCCCGCCCACTGCTGTCTGGATTGACAGCACTGCCTCTGTTACTGAATTCCCCCCCATTGTGAGCTGCAGTGTCTGGGAGGGAGAGTACGTGGGATAAAAATGAAGGAGGATTTGGCTCACTTAGGGAAGGCAAAGGAAGTTTTTTGTTTAATTTACAAGACTTGTGCATCACACAGTAATTAGAATCTTTTTTTCTTTAACGGTTGTATAAGAACCCTGGGGAAAACCTTGTTACTGAAACATCCTGAAGGAATGATGGGACCCCTCAGATGATCTATTCTACAGGGCATAATGGCTGTATGTGTTACATGGAACGGCTTTGAAAATCACTCAGAACAAAAAAGTATCGCACACAGATGTCTAAAATGTTAACCATTGCAGAACTGGTAGCCCACGCACATAGCTCTGTACATCTGATGGGCAGCTATTCAATTCTAGTAATTATGATCCCTCCCAGACTCAGAAAGTGCATACTTTATTAGAACACCAGGTAATATAAATAGCATTCTTGTTTTCATCATCACCCTCTAGAATGGCTTTGGGCCTGACTATTTATATACAGGAGCCTTTAATGGGAAGGAAAATTACATGATGACAAGCAGCAAACCAGCTGGTTCAGATGCAAACACAATCATACAGGTCCTGATTCTCTGCTTCCATGAGTTTAGGGCGAACCCTGAGGGTTCGAGATTCGCTGGGAATTTTTGTGCAGGTTCACCTATGGGAATTTTTAAAATTATAATGCATTGCATGGCTTTTAATAATGGCCAGCACGTTCAGAAGAATCAATAAGGGGCTTTTGGATAAGCCACCCCTTTGCTATAAAATGGGGGGCAATGAGCAGACATAGTGTCAGTGAAGTGGCAGCTGTAGTAGAGAAAGCTGACAAACAGCATAGAGAGAGATTGGGATCAGTTATGTTACTGTACTTTCTTTCTGACCGCTAGCTCTTTGGGCAAGCAATCCCTTTACTGTGCTTTTGTTCTGAGAGTGTTTTGGTCTTTCATTTTATAGTTGATTTGAGGTCAGCAGTCACTTTTAGCTGCTGTCTCGTCCACAGCGAACTTTTTTTTTTTTTTTGCTGCAGGGTTTCTCTTTTTTTTTTTTTTAATTCTTTATTTAAAGATGTGACACAGATACAAACAAAAAGACAACTTTGCATTGCATATAGACTGTGACGAGCGCATCAAGCACACCAACTATACAAAACAAATGCATGTAAGTGAAGGGAGCCACTCAGTCTGGCTCACTCCACTAGCTGAAGTCTAATACAGGGTAAATATAAGCTTCTGTGCCCATCACTTTTTGTTTTTTAGTTGAAAAGGAGAGATGGAAACGGGAAAGAAAGAGAAAAAGGGGGAGACGAAAGAGAGAGAGAGAGAGAGAGAGAGAGAGAGAGAGAGAAAGAAATAGAAAGAGAGAGAGAGAGAGAAAGAGAGTTCCTCTCCCAATTTGCCAAGAATGAAGGGTCTTCACTGGCGTGAAGGTCTAGCAGGACTTTGTAGGAGGTTGATTAGGACCTCAGGATTGGCCCCTCACCCAAGCATAGTTCCTCAAAAGGGTGGAGCTTTCTGAGAAAATGGGTTGGTTTGGGCAGAGAGCCGAGGAAGTGAGATAGTTGATTAATCCTCCAGCGATCTAATGAAAGAGGGGCCCGACCACCGAGCAAGTTCTCCATAGTTAGGCAACTGGAGGAACATAATAACAAAGAGGCCCTCAAGAGTCCCTGTGGGGCTTGCGAGAGAAAAGATGGGTCAGTGAGGCCAGGTATGAAATCTGAGTGAACAAGTGGCGTTATTGGGGATGGAAAGTTTCTCAGTGAGGATAAACGGAAAAACCTTTTCAGTTCCATAAGAGTTGGTCCAATCAGTGGGTGAGTAGTCAAGTGGGTGGCAGAAGTTTTCCCTGCCCAAGGTAGACCCGCGAGTGGGGCCTGGGCAGTCTCCTGTTCCAGCGACACCCAGAGTTTGAAGTCGCTGTGCCGGCACCAGTCCACAACCCTGGTAATATGTTCCGCAGTATAGTATAGAGCTGGAACCCGAGACCGCCCTTAATCTTCGGATGTAGTAGTAATGCTCTGCAGAGACGTGGGTGTTTACCGTGCCAGATGAATCTGATAAATATTGAGCGTACGGAATGAAAGAATGTCTGGGGTATCTTGATGGACAATGCCTGCAATAAATGCAGAAGTCTGGGCATTGCATTCATTTTAAGTATATTACAATGGCAGAACCAGGAAAGGGCCAGAGAGTCCCACTTTTTAAGATCAGCAGTGAGCGTAGATAAGAGGGGCTGGTAGTTGAGGGAAAAAGGTTGTGCAAATTTGCAGAAATTTTTGTTCCCAGGTATTGAATTGAGTGGGCAGCCCATTTGAACGGGAAGAAGACATTCAGTGCCTCTGATTTTTGTAAATTTACCTTAAAATTAGACAGGGTGCCGTAGCACTTCAGGTCCTGCAACAGGGAGGGTAAGGAGGTAAGGGGCTCAGTAATGTAGAATAAAAGGTCGTCAGAAGAGGCCGCAACTTTGTGTTGAGATTTGCCTGAATGCATGAGGGAAGGGCTGGAGTCATAGCCATTTACCCGTACTGTCACTGTGGGATTATCATAGATGGCCAATATCCATGACAGGATGGGATCTGGCATTCCCACAAATTTAAGTGTCTCCTGGAGAAAAGACCAGTCCACCCTGTCAAAGGCTTTCTCAGCATCTGTGGATAGGAGCAGCAGGGGTACACGGGATTGTTTTACTTTTTCTATAATGTTTAGTGTCCGAATGGTGTTGTCTCTGACCTCTCTAGTCTGGCTAAAACCGACTTGATCTGTTACAATTAGACGTGGTAATAAGACATTCATCCTAGAGGCAAGGATTTTAGTGAATAATTTCATATCACAGTTCAGAAGTGAAATGGGTCTGTAACTGGCACATAGTAGTGGGTCCTTACCCGGCTTAGGGATCACAGATATAGAGGCGCGCAACATGTCTTCAGGAAGGCTGTGTCCGTTGATCATAGCATTGAAGGCCGCAAGAAAGGAAGGCACCAGAGAGTCCCGATACATTTTGTAGTAAGGGAGGGTGAATCCGTCAGGTCCGGGAGCCTTACCGGACTGGGTGTGAGCTATGGCGGATGCGAATTCTTCTGTGGTAATAGGCTTAGACAGTTCTTCTCGCTCTTCCATCGTCAGCGTAGGAAGGACGGTTTCTGGAAGATAATTGCAGATATCTAGAGCGTTTTGGGGCTTCAACCAGGAGGTGGAAGGTGGGTCCAAATTATATAATTTGGAGTAGAAAGCGTGGAAAGTCTCCACTAATTCTGGGGATGAATGAACTTTGGAGCCCGATGACAAGAGAAGAGCGGGATCGTACGTCTGAGAATGCTTGGCACGTAAAGCATTGGCCAATAGGCAGCCACATTTGTCGCCGTATTCATAGAATGAACAACGGGCCTTCAATAGTACATGTTTCGCTTTATACATGGAATGATACCGAATAGCCTCCCAAAGACGGACCAGTTCCGCTTCGGTAGCACTATCTGGTCGAGTCTTATGTTGATGTTCCAAAGTGTGAAGTTGTGCCAGGAGGTCAGACAGAGTTTTAATGCGGCGTTGTTTGGCCGCATGACCGTGTTTGATTGGATAGCCTCTGATAAAGCATTTATGCGCTGACCACACTGAGGTTGGGTTGTCCACAGAGTCTACATTGATAGAGAAGTAGGACTTAAGTTCCCTAAGGATGTCTGCAGCAATTTCAGGATCCTTCAGGAGCGCCTCGTTAAGTCACCACGTAGAGGTCCTGGGGGACGCTTGTGAAATAGCCAATTCCAGCAGGATTGGGGCGTGGTCGGAGAGTGCAATGTGGCCCATATCTGTCTTGTTGACCAGGGGAATTGCCGAGTGTTTTAGGAGAAAAAGGGTGATTCTGGAGTAGGACCCATGGACGGCAGTGTAAAAGGTGTAATCCCACTCTTGTGGATGGACTATTCTCCAGATGTTGACTAGCTGATGGGAGTACAAAAGATCTTTGAGGTGAAGTCGGGTTCTCCATGGAAGGGAAGACAAGTTCGAGGAGGAGTCTTTATGAGGGTCAAAAGTTAAGTTGAAATCTCCTCCTAAGACAAGGGTTCCCTTGAGGAAGGAGTTGAGGGTGGACAAAAAAGCCTCAAGGGTGGTAAGTGGGTTGGAGTTTGGAAGGTATATGTTAACAAGAGTGAAGGTCTGAGAATAAATTTTTCCCTTTAGAAGCAGGATTCTGCCCTCTTGGTCGCGGTACTCGTCAAGAAATTGCCAGTGGAGGGACTTAGAGATGAGTATCCTCATCCCTTTAGACTTAGAGGATGAGGACGGACTATGATAGGCCATCAGGAAGTGTTTGTTAGTTAGCGTGGGTATCTTGTCTGCCCTAAAGTGAGTCTCTTGGAGAAATGCAATGTGCGCCCTTTGTCTCCATAGCTCGGCAAGACAACTAGTGCACTTCACTGGGGAGTTCAACCCCTTAATGTTCCAAGGAAGGATCTTGATAGTCATTATTATTATTATTATTATTATTATTATTATTATAATTATACAGGATTTATATAGTGCTAACAGTTTACGCAGAGCTTTACAATATAAAAGGGAGACAATGCAGTTATAATACAATAAAATACAAGAGGATTAAGAGGGCCCAGCTCAGAAGAGCTTACAATCTAATAGGGTGGGGTAGGTGGTACAAAAGGTTGTAACTGTGGGGAATGAGCTGATGGAAGTGGTAAAAGATTAGTTAGAGACTTTATAGGCTTTCCTGAAGAGATGAGTTTTCAGGGATCGCTTGAAGGTAGCAAGAGTAGGGGATAGCCGGACGAGTTCCAGAGGATGGGAGAGGCTCTGGAGAAATCCTGAAGACAAGCATGAAAGGAGGAGACGAGAGAGCTTGAGAGTAGGAGGTCTTGAGAAGTGAGGAGAGGACAATTTGGGTGATATTTGGAGACAAGATTGGTGATGTAGCTCGGGGAACAGAGTTGTGAATGGCTTTGTATGTTGTGGTTAGTATTTTGAATTTAATTTGCTCGGTGATTGGGTGCCAGTGTAGGGATTGGAGGAGAGGGTTGGCAGACACTGAGTGGTTGGTAAGGTGTATAAGTCTGGCAGTAGCATTCATGATAGACTGAAGAGGGGATAGCCTATGGGGAGGACGGGCTGTGATAAATAGGCAGAGAACCAGGATAGAGCAGAATCTCACAGGCCAAGGGAATGTCGTTTATTGAGAAGGAGCAGGTGGTCAACAGTATCAAAGGCCGCAGAGAGGTCAAGTAGTAGGAGTATGGAGTACTGGCTGTTGGTTTTAGCAGTTGGTAAATCGTTAGTGAGTTTTAGTAAGGCAGTTTCCGTAGAGTGCTGCGAGCGAAAGCCAGACTGTAAGGGATCAAGAAGGCTATTTTCACTGAGGTAGGAGATAAGATGGTTGTAGACTAAGCGTTCTAGAAGTTTAGAGGTGAATGGGAGCAATGAGATGGGTCTTAAGTTGTTCAGGTTGGTAGGGTCCAGTGAGGGCTTTTTAAGTATGGGAGTGATCTGCTCATGTTTTAGAGGGGAGGGGAAGGGAAGGTGCTACTAGAGAGGGAGAGATTGAAGATGTGAGTGAGGGAGCATAGGATAGAAGAAGAGGGTGACCGTAGTAGTTGTGAATGAACAAAATCCAAAGGATAATTGGTTACGTGGGCATCTGAGAAAAGTTTTGTAACCTCTTCAGTAGTAGCCAATTCAAAAGAGGAGAGTGCTGAATGTACTGTTAGGCAAGGTATGTTGGGTGGGAAAGATGTACGCACAGTGGAGGTGTCCTCACGAATGATTGGCAATCTCTTGGGCAGTGAGTTAGTGGGTAGAGGGGGTGGGGGACGAAGCAGATAGTTAAAGGTTGAGAAGAGCCGACGGGGACTGGATGACAAGGAATTAATAAGAGAGACAAAGTAGGCTTGTTTGGCAGCATGGAGATAGGAATTGTATTTTAGAAGGGCAGATTTATATAGGGTGAAGTCTTGCAGGCATTTGGTTTTACGCCACAGTCGTTCAAGAGCACGGCAATGTCTCTTGAGATTTCTAGTGTTGTCAGTTTGCCAGGGTTGTAACGGTCGAGGCCTGATCTAGTGCATCTAGTGATGATAAGAGTGAACTGTTGTAGACAGAGGTGGCCAGGTCAGGACAGGACAGGGGAGAGATTATGTCATATAGGTGGTCAGTAGCAGAATAGAGAAAAGAAGGGTTAAAATGGCGAAGGTTTCTACAAGTAATTGTTTGCTGCTTGGAGGGATGGGTGATTGGAGGCAAGGATACAGTGAAAGTAATGAGGTTGTGATCAGTGAGAGGACAGGGGGTGTTGGTGAGGTTGCCAGGGTTGCAGAGATGGGAGAATACAAGGTCAAGGGTATTACAATTGGAGTGAGTGGAAGTATGTGTCCATTGGGTTAGGTCAAAAGATGAGGTTAAGTCAAGAAGCTTAGCTGTAGTTGGGCTGGTAATATTGACAGGAAGTTGAAGTCACCAAGAATGATAGTGTGTATTTCAGAGGAGAGAAAGTAGGGTAGCCAGGCAGCAAAGTCATCAAGAAAGCGCGATACCGGTCCAGGAGGCCGATAAATTGCTACAATTTGGGAGAAAATAGACTAATACAGTGCATACAGAGGGATAGAGAGGGAGGGACAGGAAGGACTTGGAAGGTGCTTTGTGGGTATAGAAGGAAGCCAACTCCACCTCCTTTCTGTCTGTTGGGTCTGGGGGAGTGAGTCCAATGGAGTCCACCATGGGAGAGGTCAGCAGGAGAAGCTGAGTCAAAATTCTGAAGTCAGGTTTCTGTTATGGTGAGTATGTTAAAGCCATGAGAGATGAAGAGGTCATGTACAGATGTTAGCTTGTTACAGATGGAGCGGGCGTTTCAAAGGGTGCATGAGATTGGTGGGCTGCTTTGAGGAAGCAGGGGGATAGAAATTAAACTGAGTGGATTGCGGTGGTTGCCAGAGGGGGAGGGGTCTTGGATATGTGGCTTGCAGCTGGAAAATAGCGGACCAGGATTAGGAGAAATGTCACCTGAGACAAGAAAAAGGAGGAGGGCGAGGAAGGCAAAGTGGAAGTGGGATGTGCATGAGCGCACGTGTCTAGTGGCCCTGGTGTTTATGTGAGCATGTGAGTGCAGCAAATGCAGGAGATGATGGGTGCCATAGTAGGGAGAGGGTAGGAGTGAGGGTGATATGTGCATGCTGCAGGGAAGAGAGGAGGGGTAGAGTAAAGGTAATTTGAGGATAGAAGACACCAATGTGAGAAGGAAGAGAATAAGGAGCATATTAGTGGATAGAGAGTGGGAAACTGACTTTATATAAAATATAAAATAAATGTCAAAAGCTGGTTTGCTTGTCGTCTTGCAGAGTGGAGCAGAGACCTTGTTGTATCTTCATCCACCTTTAGTTATCTTGCTTTCGTTAAACAGTCATGCTGTCAAACTCTATGTCAACTCGCTTTGACTCCCGGGGTGTGAGGGGGGGAGGAGGTGGAGAGAGGGAAGAAAAAAAAAAGGGGGAAGAAGAAAAAGATGAAGAAGAAAAGTAAGGAAAAGTGAAGGTAAAAGGTAAGTAGAGATCTAGTCAAGGATGTAGGCTCCGCAGAGAGAAGCTACTGCCACCAGGGCAGAGTGTTCCTAGTTCGGGGAGTAGTAAGGCAGAGCTAAGTTCTGGGCCCTGGCCGTCGGGGCTCCCGCACCCATCGGAATCATGCATTTAAGGCACCGAAGTTACCCGAAAAAATGAAATGGTAAAGATGGACCAACAAGCCAAAATCAAAGTAATTGCAATAGCAATAAACTGAAAACCCCCATGGAAGTAATTGGGATCTGCACCTCCGAATCGAGGTGCCGCAAGTCGACCGAGCCCGTCCCGAGGCAGGACCACGGCATCCAGGTGGAACGTGAAAAACTGTGAACATCTAACAACACCTACCAATATTAATTCAGAGGGAAGGCATTCGTTAAGAGAACATATACAAACACGTACATATATATATATATATATATATATATATACACCCACATATACACATGTAGGTACATATATATACCCACACACATACATACTCATAGTAACATTACACACAGTATAACAAATACGTTAAGTATTTGTGACAGATAGTGTACTGGTAGGCCGCGGTTATATAAAATAAGCTGCCGCCACCCCCTCGCTGGTCCACTACTCAGAGGTCTTCGCTCATCAGGGAACCAATATAAACTGAATGCTAAGCCAGAGGACCCCTAGTTCTTAGGCCCAACACATATCGTTCCTGGCATGTCACCCTTAGATAACAATAAAGGTAACTTGACTCTAAGTTCAACATGGAAAACAAGAAAAGAGAAACTCTGAGCTGGGTGTGTGTTAGCAGTCTGCATGTAAAGGATCAGCCAGCCCCCTCTTCATTCGGGGGTTGTACCCGCCCGTCTAGCTTGTGAGTGTCTCCCGCGACCAAGGCGACTATAACGAGCTCTTTGTGGTCTACCCGGGGGAGCTTGGCGCTGTGGCTCTTTGGTGACAACAGTCATCAGCCAGTTGGGTACTGGAATTGGATCCATGTCGGCAAAGGCAAACAAGTCTGGAAGCTTCGAGGGGTGACGCAAAGGGAAGGTATCTGGGCCTTTGCGGACTATGAAGTGAAATGGGTGACCCCACTTGTATGTAAGACCTTTATCCCCAAGACCATCTAGGAGAGGTTTGAGCGATCGTCGCATTAGGAGAGTCTTCCTGGATATCCGGTAGGAGGTGGACAGCTGTGCCATCAAATTCCAGGACTCCCACCTGCCAGGCCCCCTGCAAAATATCTTCCTTAAGGGTGAATGAGTGTAAACAGCAGAGGACGTCTCTGGGTCTGTCAGATGGATCAGATCAGGGCCCAGGGTTCTATGAACTCTGTCAATGATGATCTCAGAGTTTAAATGGTAACATTTAAAGACATTAACCACTGTTTGACGTAATTCTGAATGTGGGATAGTTTCGGGCACCCCCCTTAACTGAATGTTCTGCCTGCTGCTGCGATTCTCCAACTCGTCCAGAAGTAGGTGCAGCTGTATAATTTGATCAGTAAGTTCAGAGTGGGAAGTCTGCAGGGTTTGCACAGATTGGGACACTATACCCTGTTCCTGTGCTATTACAGTAACACAGGAGTCCAGCACAGACACATCCTGCCTAATAGTTTGTATATCACCCTTCATGGCTGTCTCCATTCTCTGAACAAGGGATTCCAAATCAGATCTTGTGGGTAGCTGCTGCAAAAAAGCCCACAGCCTTTGTTCAGAGGAGGCACTGAGAGGGAGTCCCTGTGTTTGAAGTGGACTACAGAGTGTACTCACTGTGGTCTGATGAGTAGGTATCAGCCTCTGTCCCTCCATGTCTCCCGGGCTGAAACACATAGAACTGGATGGGAGCTGAAGGAGAAGCTGAGAGTACTGGGCTGAGCATATTGTCCTCCATGTCTGGGGAGGCTGCCAGCGATCTGGGGAGGCAGGGAGAGAGGTCACTGGGGGTTGAGAAGGGCGGCATTGTATAATCATCCGCCGCCTGTGGAGGAGGGTGAGGCACACTGGAAGCCTCCGCTGTGTCTGTATGGTGGGACGGCGCCATCTTGGCGGCTACTGGAGTGGAGACTGCCGGCTGGAGTGGCCGCAGGAAGCGATCCATGCTGGTCTTAGAAGCGGGTGGATGGCGGTCGGGTTCCCCTGATGTCCAAAGAGGCTGGTAGGAGTGAGTTATGCACAGTGATGTGTATTGTTATCGCTGCAGAAGAGCCGCCAGCCGGGAGCCCTGTGAAGATGCGTCCTCACGCTGCCATGCCCAGGCCACGGGGGGGGGGGTTCTCTTTTTTTTTTTAAATGGCTTTTTATTCAGAGGATGGTATTCTGGGGTCAATTTTACAATGTTGCATCCTCTGCCGCATATTAATTCTTGTAGTAAAATTCCAGTCTGTACTCTAGTATATGTGGGTCTAGCCTTGTTCATTAAAATTGTCCTGCTGCCGAACAGTTTTAGAATACTGTATCATTTAGTGTCTCCTAATTCCTCTAGTAAAACACCTTTCCATTTTCTTTGTTTCTAGGATATTTTGGGCTGTTATCCCTAATTAAAACTGTCCTGTTGCTGGCTGGCTTCTAATAAAGCTATTTGGCTCTATAAATTTAGGTCTAACTTTGTTGTTCAAAATTGTCCTGCTGCCGGCCAGTTTTACATTGCTGTTCCATCTGCGTTTTTTTTCGTTCTTGTAGTAAGACACCTGCCTGTGCAAGTTTCACTTTCTTTAGCACACTTCTGCAAATTCTCTCTCCGTGTGCCCCATGGCAGTGGTCCAGCTTACCATGTCTTTTTTTTTTTTTTTTACAGTAGTTGACCTAATAACCTTAAAAATGCCAAGACTTTATCAAGATTCGCCTCAAAGTTCATGTTTACCAATATTTCAAACAAGGTTCATTGAGCTCTTATATTATTGAACCTGAGCAGATTCGTTCATCACTACATACAGTTTAGGCAGCGACATATTAATAGGAGCTCATAAAGCACAGCATTGAAAACAGGTCAATGGAAGTTCAACCCTAGCTGGAGGTAATGACTGCCCTTGATTGTCAACTAACAAGGCACTTTTAAACAGAGGCAGACATACACAGATACATGACTTTAAGCTTTACTATAAATACTGTGTTTGTTTGGCACATGCCATTTCTGGGCTAAATCAAGCATCAAATAGCTCTGTATACCTCTGGCATACATTTAGCTTTTATCTCCCAGCTGCCACGCTATTGTGAGCTTTTGCTTCATATTGCTGGGTCTTTTTAAAATTTGCAATATATAGTGACCATTTATTAACATTAGAAACATGCAGAAAAGGAGCAGACTTGCTTAAGGATATTCAGTATTCTGCATGGGTACTTGCAAAAACTTTGTGTAGGGGTACCATTTTACAAGTAAATGTTGGTGTTCTAGTCTACAAACTCATTCACAGGGTTAGAGTGAACAATGAGACAAAAGAATGAAGGCATAGTTCAGAGGAGAAACCCCTGGTACATGCAATAAAAGTGTAAAAATAAATCATCCTGTGATATCAGGTCATATAGTGACCTTGTTGGAGGGGGGGGTCATCACACCCTCTATGTTTCCCTTCTCATTGGGCGCCAAGTAAGGGTTACATGAGAGGCCTGCCCTGGGGTGCGTTCTTCTGGCCTACACTAGACAGGTCCACTTGGCTACATGTGGGGTATGTTGCTTGCATTTGGGGGGGGGGGGGGCAAGCTGAGCTTTGTCCACAATTACCTGTCCAGCATTTTCCACCACCATTCTCTTGTAGCGAAATGGGCCCCACCATGCACCCTGCTCCACACATACACTTAGTTTAACAATCATATCCAGTGGTACGGGAGCGGGGGGCGGGGTCGAGTCCTGCTGTCTGTGTTAATGGACACAGCAGCGGGACTTGGGAGCGAGCCCACAGGGGTGCCCCCAAGAAAAGCAGCTTTCCGTGGGGGCACCCCATGAAGAGGAGGGGCCTGGAGTGCCGGCAGGGCACCCCAGAAGAGGAGGATCGGGGCTGTTCTGTGCAAAATGATTGCACAGAGAAGGTAAGTATAGGCAGGTTTGTTATTTTTATTAAGAAAAAAACAAGAGTTTACAACCCTCGTAAGGACAGTCTCCTGATCATTTCACAATATGGAAAAAAGGATGGATATAAGGACCAGTGTTGTCAGCAGGGTCTGGAACTGTTGCAGGATGTTAAAGGATGAGAGTATTACCTGCAAAAGGAGCAGAAGGAACGGATCCCTACGGACCTTGTAGGTCTGTAGTTTACTCAGAAGAGAGATAAGGCTGAGAAATGGCAACCACCACAAGGGGTGTAACCAAATCTGAGGGAAAAGGATTACCGTGTGGGGAGGAATGGGCATCTGAGTGGGATAGAAGGATAGGCTCCCACCAAGAGAGACATTAGAGGTCATAGAATGCAGAGAACACAGCAAAAAACTAGAAAGATGCACAATGGGGTGCAGTAAAATCAAAAGTGTGAGGAGGGGCCTCCGACTTCAAGTCCACCGATCTGAGCAGGAGGAATGCTCTGACTGTCTAAGTGCTACTACCACAGAAGTAGATGAAGGAGAAGGGGGCCATTTAGCTTTTTTCACTGAAGACCAATGTTAAGGCAAGAGGACACTCTGAACGCTATTGACATTGTTGACATTTTCAAAAGCAAAATCTGAAGGACAAGCAAGTAACAATTCTTTTGGATACATCATTGGTACCCCAGGCACATAGTAAAAGTGCCGTGTGCTTGTTCACTGTGAGAGAAACAACCTTAGATGCTTGCAACAGGCAATCACAGCTACCAGGGCAAAGCTCCAAACATTGGCACCAAACACTCAGTGAAACATGGGCCTACCCTTGCCATAGCAAAGAATGCTGGCAACACGAATGCTGCTTCTTGTAAACCTTTTATTGGAGAACAAGCAGTGCTATATCTGAAATGCTAACACATTTCAGCTGTAGCCTTCCTCATAGCTATGAGGAAGGCTATGGCCCGAAACGCGTTAGTTTTTCAAATATAGCACTGCTTGTTGTGCTCCAATAAAAGGTTTACAGGAAGCAGCATTTGTGTTGCCGGCATTCTTTGCTATTTTTATGTTTTGGGATACAGTATCTCACTAAAGTGAGTACACCCCTCACATATTTGTAAACATTTTATTATATATTTTCATGTGACAACACTGAAGAAATTACACTTTGCTACAATGTAAAGTAGTGAGTGTACAGTTTGTATAACAGTGTAAATTTGCTGTCCCCTCAAAATAACTCAACACACAGCCATTAATGTCTAAACCGCTGGCAACAAAGGTGAGTACACCCCTAAGTGAAAATATCCAAATTGGGCCCAAAGTGTCAATATTTTGTGTGGCCACAATTATTTTCCAGCACTGCCTTAACCCTCTTGTGCATGGCATTCACCAGAGCTTCACAGGTTGCCATCGGAGTCCTGCTGGCTTTCTTGTGCATCATCTTTAGAAGAGGCTTCCTTCTGGGATGACAGCCATGCAGACCAATTTGATGCAGTGTGCAGTGTATGGTCTGAGCACTGACAGGCTGACTGCCCACCCCCTCAACCTCTGCAGCAATGCTGGCAGCACTCATACATCTATTTCCCAAACGTACATCTGGATATGACGCTGAGCATGTGCACTCAACTTCATTGGTCGACCACGGCGAGGCCTGTTCTGAGTGGAACCTGTCCTGTTAAGCCACTGTATGGTCTTGGTCAACGTGCTGCAGCTCAGTTTCAGGAACTTGGCAATCTTCTTATAGCCTAGGCCATCTTTATGTAGAGCAAAAAACATTTTTTTCAGATACTCAGAAAGTTCTTTGCCATGAGGTGCCATGTTGAACTTCCAGTGACCAGTATGAGAGAGTGAGAGCGATAACACCAAATTTAACACACCTGCTCCCCATTCACATCTGAGACCTTGTAACACTAACGAGTCACATGGCACCCATGGCTAATTGGGCCCAATTTGGACATTTACACTTAGGGGTGTACTCACTTTTGTTGCCAGAGGTTTAGACATTAAAGACTGTGTGTTGAGCTTTTTTGAGGGGACAGCAAATTTACACTGTTAAACAAGCTGTACACTCACTACTTTACATCGTAGCAAAGTGTCATTTCTTCAATGTTGTCACATGAAAATATATAAAAAAATATTTACGAAAATGTGAGGGGTGTACTCACTTTTGTAAGATACTGTATAACAGCCTGTGCACTGATATTCAGCTCATTAACTTTCACCATGCGGTAGAGCTAGGGTGAGTCTTGTTGTACTACCCTTGCAATGGCTGGGTCCTCTTTAAGAGCCTTACCCGAAGCGACACGGTTTACCAAATTGAGGTCACCACCAACACTGGGTAGGGAACCCAACTGCCTGTCAGTGAAATCCTGAAAAGTGAGGACACCTTTAATCAGTTTGGTATGCCTGTTAAGGGGGATTGCTGGAGAATTTTTGGTGGAGGGAAAAACCACCAGCTAAAATATTTTATCTTTAATGGGAAAAACTGAGACACATTCTATGCAAGGATGCTACAGGTTATCTTCAGTCTTTAGAGCAGGGGTAGGCAACCTTTGATAGGTAGATCAAAGATCACCTGGATTTGCCCCGCCCTTTTTTTCTAAAGACATTAATTAGCAAGGCCTAACTAAGTTGTAAGGAAAACTTAGAAAAATATAATTGGGTCATAGATGGTGTCAGTACAGAAGAAGACGGTGTCAGCAGAGCAGTGGACGTGGTAGTAGGGCAGAGGTTGGTGTTAGTAGGGCTGTTGACGGTGTCAATAGGGCAGGGAATGGTGCCAGTAGGGCAGTGGATGGTGTCAGTGGGCTGTTTCAGAAGTTTTTAATTTTTATAATTTAGCAAACATAGTCTAATATTCTTCAGTTATTAATGAACTCAGTGAGTGATTAGTAGTAAGGGGAACCTGGACAGGAGGGATGGCATTTACTGGAACCAATCCCCTGCAATTTCCTCCTGCAGCAGCTGACTGCTGGGAGGAGGGAGACATCCACTTTCAGCTGCTGCAGGAGGAAAATACAGTGGATCGGTTCCTGTAAATGCCGCCCCTGCTCCTGTCCAGGTTCCGGGGGTTGGCAAGGAAGGGACATGATCTACCCATCACCTACTCGTGATCTATGGGTAGATTGCAATCAATTGGTTGCAAACCCCCGCTTTAGAGGGATAACTTAAATGGTGGGTGTAATAGAAAGGTCTTTGCAGCTGTGGCCTAAATTCTAGGCCAGAAAAAGCGGGCTGATCCTCTAAATGCAGGGTCCCAACTTTCTGCGATTGGAAAGAAGGATACATTTTAGCACAAAGTGTGTAGGCAAAGGGCACACTCCCTGCCATTCCCGCAGTTATGCGGCCCATGAAGAAATAATAAGCAAAAAATGATTGGCTAAACTTAAATAGTGCTCTTTCCATCACTATGTTTCCTTTATGCTTTTTAGGCTCCATTCACACTTGTGAGATTTGTCATGTGACTTTGGACATGACAAGTCGCAGCCCATTCTTTTCAATGGCACCTGTTCAGATCAGTGGCTGGTAAGTGTATATATTTCCTTTCAGGAAAAGCTATGATGAAGTTCAGGCTTGCAACAAACAGTAGACTTCAGCTTAATCAGAAGTAGCCATTAGAGCAAAGTGCCTTTAAGTAGGAAATGTCTGGACAGAGCTCTTCAGGACACCAGCTGGTGTCCCCTTTAATAGACCCACAGCTTACTATGAGAAGGCATCAGTGGGGTAACTAAAGCACAAGTGCAACAAGATCCTTCAATGTCAGTACTCACAAAGTCCAAGGACAGATGGAGCCCCCTTCCAATCTTCCAAGCAATGCCCTCCAGTGACAGCAGACAGATCTATGGCTGACAGCTCCCTTCAGTCAGCTTCTTTTAACCACCCGGGTCTCAGTTTTCCTCCCTCAGGTCACTCACCTAAAGCCTCCTAGCTGTAGCTTGTGCCCGAGAGGGCAGCGTACCCTCAGGCTGGACTCCTTCACTCTGGGACAATACCCAGAGCTCTGTGTGCTCCTAGAATAAATACAGTTTCCCAGCATGCCTTTAGAGCCTGCCTCTCTGGGATAGGCTGGGGCTGTATCAATATTCATGCTGCCATCACCATAGCTTCACACCTATCATCCAGAAACAAGTTGCCTGGATACAGAGGTAGTTATCCAGCAGACTGGCAGCAGCAGAGCACAAGGATCAGACCGAACTAAACAATAAGAGCTCACAGGGTACAGTGAGCCAAACTATGCTTTTACCTTACCCAAAATTTATAGCCACACTGCCTACAGTGTGGCAACTAAATTTACCTATCAAAAACACACTTCTAACACTTATCTAACTATCATAGCACCTACCTAGGAGGGTGCTACACCCCTTAATGTAGTGAAGATAGCTGCAGTGCGAAATTTGAAAATGCACGCAATGGTGTCAACTGTAAGGTGGATACCAGTGCTTCAGCCTGACCAGCTTTTCTACTTATTCCAGTCATCAAAGATGGGGACTCACCAGAGGCTCTCACCAGTAGCCACATCTCTGGACTTGGAAAGTATGCTGTAGCTAACACTGAACGGTCTAAAAATGCAGAGCACCATGCTCAAAGGTCACATTCCAGGCTAGCCATTAAATCTACCTGTCTAGCGGGCTCTGCCTCCAAAGCTGTTGCTGAGGATATGCCCATCTGGACAGCTGCTATTTATAGACTAGCATAAGCAGTGGTGTAGAAATCTTGAATAAATTCACTAAAGAATAACTTACCATCGGTGCATCAAGGATCTTGAAGTCATTAAAAAAAAATGTCAAGGAATACAGTGCTATCAAAAATATGGTTAAAATGCTTTAAGTAGAGCTGAAGAAAAGGTGTCCAGTCACCTAGGACACTAACAAAAAAAGGGGCGCATGATAAATAGAGAAAAGGTTATACAGGGGACTGGCTTACAACATTTTTTTTTGTTTGCCAGTGTTTCACCCTCTTGTAGGTGGCAGTATAACCCCAACTGCTTTAGAAATCCTGTGTCCCTCCATTAACAATAAAGAAATGGCTTTACATACACACGTTGATTATTTTAGCAACATTTAAACAATAAAGCATTGTTGCGTGATGTCAGCTTTCAATACAGAGCCATAACGGCCCTTTATAATTCATACACCTAGTTGATAAAGTAAAAAATATGGTAAATGCATATTACAAGAGAGGTAGACAATCATGAAATCTTTATAAGCTCTACCACACATAGATTCATGGATTGTCCACCACTTTCTGCCACCTGCATATATAGAGAGGGTAGATCCTACAAGGCCCCCCACCCCAAACAAGGATATAAACAGCAATAAAAACCTGACAAGGGTTCTAACTATTACCTATGCCTACAAAAAATGCTCATACCCTTTGTACCACATCTATCTAGCAATCTTTTGTACCCACTTTTTTATCTATACCTTTGAAATGTAGGGTACAGTCTTCTTTGTTTGGATATGGCTTTGCAGTATTGGATCACAAAAACCCCAAAATAGAGTTATGGCCTTCAAAGCCTCTGAGAAATGTACTGATTAGAGACCTGACCTATCACTTTCACCTTTCAGGAACATCTGGTTGCAGATGTGACTTCTGCTCCTTTGTGACCTGCAGATGTAGTTTCTTAGGTGTACTTACACTATGTACCATGCTCCCAGTGCTGTTGGGCTTCCAAGCAGATGCATGGTTACTGCAGCTATCATTACCCTTGTATCAGGGCAAAGTAGAAAATGTACTTTATAAGGTATAATAAATAGCTTGGATTCATGCTCTCCAAAGACGAGGATGCGATTTGTATATTTATATTATGTCGCTTGCCATTATACTAAGTATTTAAAAAGGAATACAACCTTCAGTTTTGTATACTTCAGAACAATTACTGTAAAAATGAATGTGTGTAAGAAGAGGAGAAAGTTGCCATAGTAATAATGTTTACGTCATTAGGTGAGTCATCCTTAACCTTAAACACTCTGGACGCAAGAATGGAAAGAGAATGGAGAGAGGGCGATGTGTGCTCCCCACACAGCGGAGGAGGGGGGTGATAAACCAATGCTGCAAAATAAAAACACCACAATATTAACTAATTCTCAATCTGGGCTTTTAGGCCGATTTGTAACCCATGTCCAAGACTGTTATCAAATGAAGGGTTCAGCACAAAGGAGGCACGTTTATGAGTGTGTGCTGACAAATCAAGAACGAAGGTCTCTGAAAGAACCATCTTTGCTGTCTAAAAAAAAAAAAAACAAATTGAAAAAATTACGATTTTTCTTTTAGAGCCTCTTAAAACTGCTCTGGTGTGGACAGTATTGTGTGCCATTATGTACATCAACCTATGTTGCATTAAGACAGCCCATTCAAAATGAATGTATCACAAGACACCTAAAACTGGCCATGAATTTTTGCTCAACACATCACTACACATATATGGTTCCCATCTGTGTGTTGTGGTGCACTGCAATACATGTATTTGGGTACATTTCCAAGGTGTGTTTGGATGTCATTCAAAAAGAATGGCACTGCCATCCATGTGTTACTTTGTGTTGTGGATACACAGTGTAAAATGCATGTTTACCATGTTACCACAGCCCATTGGCGTGAAACCAATCTTGGAATTATTCCGTTTATAATCCATACTAAAAATGTGTGTAATGCGGCGCTAAAATCAATAACTAGTAAAAACACAGTCCAAGGAAGGTCTGAAGAGTAGGAGAAATCCAATCACCAGGTATAGTGCAGATATAAAGGAGCACTCAACACCACGTGATAATGTAGTCTGCTTACCAGATGGCTGTAAAAAGTAGGCATGTATAGATACTCTCAGTAACATCCAGAAAATTCAGCTCTCTGGAACCCCTCATCAATACAGACAACAATATCCAGATGGTTTTCTCCACAGATCAACATCTCCCAGAAATCGAATCAGAAGTGGGACTTTCAAATATGTAGTCAGCAAATACCTATGCAGGATACTTACAGATTGATGGCCGTCCAGATGGAAAGTTGAGGATCATCTGGGTCTTTCAAATATGTAGTCAGCAAATACCTATGCAGGGTACTTGCAGATTGATGGCCATCCAAATGGAAGGTTGAGAATCATCTAGAAATTAAAAAAATTAAGAACATCAGCCCAAAGATCTTATACAAAATTGCATAGGTGCAATAGAGAAGATCGTATAATGTGCTCCCTGTATAAATCTCAGTGCTTATTTTTTGTATTTAACAGCTTTTGACTATAATTAAAAAAAGAATAATACCATCAAGCTCAGTTAACTCCAATTTTACAACATACAGACAGTTCATTTTTATTTGATGACCCCACAAGGTCAAGTGGATCAATCCCCTTAGATTAAAGTGATAGGATTTTTGTACGGTAAAATCTTTTTCTCTTCTTTTACTGGAGAACACAGCTCTGCTTTAAATCATCACCAACTGGGACATTTCAAAGCAGTGCCACAATGGGACCGGCAAGTGATGGTATGAAAAATCAGACTAATCATCTTGAAAAAAAAAATTAGGCCACTCAAACTGCTGCCTGCAAAACTTTATACTCAAAACTGGCATCCACCTTGTAAAATTTGTTTAATATATGAATGGAAGACCAAGTGCCCACCATTTCAAACTTGTGAAATTGATGCCTGATGGAACTTTTACTGTGCAGAATGATAGCTCTTAGAGCTTGATGGCGTATGTTTTACAATGGTTTGCCTGATCCAGTTTAAGCAGCATATCCATGACAGCCTTCTTAGAAGCTTGGTCATCCAACCAACATTTGGCCACAGGCTGATAGTCTACATGCAAAAAAAAATAAAACAAGTGGAGGCGCAACAACTAAAACCATAAAAAGCAGAATAAAAATCTGCAATAAAACTGTAGAATGATCAATCATAGATCTATGATCAATCCGTTTTGTTTTGTATACACAGTCTATATAAGTCTATGTACGGATGGTGAGAAGGGGTTAAAAGTCCAGAGCAAGCAGGGCTGCCATCATATTAGAACAGAAACCATGTTCCAGGGAGCTGCAAAAAAAAAAAGGAGAGAGGTGCCCCTGGGTGCAGACGTTTTTAACAAGCTTTAATATACATAAATTAGTCAAACTCACATTTCATCAGAAAGTGATAGGCATAGAAGTATAGACATGGTTATGTCATGGTGGCGATCCCGAGTCCTGGGCTTTGTAGTTCCTCTGTCAAAACAGTCTGGTCAGAGAGGTGTCCACCGTTAAGATAGTTATGCCGGCTCCGGAAGACAAACTCAAGACGAGGCGTGAAACGCAGGGAACAGCAGGCTGCAGGGGATGACATCACCAGTAGTGGATGTATTTCTTGAGTAGGCGCGCTGCGGTGTACTGGCAAGCCACACTCCTTTATCAACAGACCCTGGTATAACCATCTTAAAGGCGGACACCCCTCTGACCAGACTGTTTTGTGTTGTGGAATCTCATATTAGCCAATGTATTTCATATTGTATATATTGATTTGCATATATTTTATTGATAAATATTATTATTATTATTATTTATATTATTATATAGTAGTGGTTTTATCAATATTATTATTCAATAAGTAAAGCAACAATTGTTAATCTTTAATAATGTATACTGTGTTTTCCAGATTTAGAAAGTCTTAATTTTTAAGTGTTGAACTTTAAATGACCTCTGCTTTATGACAAGTACTTGTAAACAGGTGTTCTCGAAAATGTATTAAGATAATCTACTGGATGAAAGTTCATTAGAATAGATTCAAGTTATGAAGAATTGTCTCAAGTCTGAAATGCATATAAATCACACAAGATAAGATAATGAAAACAGGTGGTTTAGAAATAATTAAAGTTATGTACAGTACATTAAATTAAGTTTGACAAGGTCAAACAAAGGTCTGCTTGTGCCCTCATTAAAACTGTTAAAATACATACATATAGTGAGACATATAACACATCTGGTTGGGTTATTGAAAGTTCATTTTCCCAAATGTCATAAATCTGTCATTCTTGAATCTTATGAAGATAAGGAGAGTTTGATAACACAGCTGGGTGCCAGACTGTCTCTATACAGGTGTTTTTAATTGGACAAAAACAGTTATAAATCACTTTAATGAACATATAGGAATTTTGGGAATAATTAAGTTTATCTGGTTGTAGAACAGGTGTCAGATTTATAGTTGGTTACTTTGATGAAGATCTTAGCGACCAATCATATGTAAGAGATAAGTTAAGATAAGACTTGTAAAAGTGTATATAAATGCAAGCTCTGCAATTGTTAGACAGACAAGTCAGATAGGAGCTCATAAGGCTGAACTCTATGTATGCTGCCCTATTGCACGGGTCATAGAGGTCAGAACCAATGGGCAAGTATCTGTCCTAACTTGTCCCCTCGGACAAGTCAGATAGGAGCTCATAAGGCTGAACTCTATGTATGCTGCCCTATTGCACGGGTCATAGAGGTCAGAACCAATGGGCAAGTATCTGTCCTAACTTGTCCCCTCGGACAAGTCAGATAGGAGCTCATAAGGCTGAACTCTGTGTATGCTGCCCTATTGCACGGGTCATAGAGGTCAGAACCAATGGGCAAGTATCTGTCCACAACTTGTCTCCTCGTACGAGTCAGAGAAGACTTCTTAACTTGTTCCAGAATGTGGTCTCAGGTGAATTTCCCTCAAGAACTTGGTCGAGCTGGAACCCAGAACTCTGTGAGGGGACCAGACCATCGGCAGATCAGGCTGGTCCCTATCAGGTGAGAGGTTCCCAAGAATTGGCAGTAAAGACCCATTCTGGTTCAAGGTGAGAACACTTCACAATCTTTTCAATTTGGTTAGAGGATAAGAATATTTATATCTAATATGCATGCATTGTAAGAAACTGTATAAATTAGACCTGTATATTGTAATATTTTGAACATAAACCTGTATGTTATCAGCTGTTAATAAACCTGCATTGCTGAAGTTCTGCCTGGTTCGATACCTTACTATTCTACTTCATTTGGTGGCCCGTACGGGGACAGCATAACCTCAACTCCGATCTTGCCTAACTCCATGCTGGTGAGGCACTGAGCTCAACACAATTTTGCGCAATTTATATCAGGTTAGCAGACACCTATTATTAGTTCTGCATTGTGTTGTGCCGTGTTTTGCTAGCGCTAGGAGGGGCAGGTGGTTGTTGTTGGGGTATCGCTGTCCACCAGGCAGATCTTTGTGATGGTAGGTTGGGTTTTCTCAACTGTGAATGCCTTAAAATGTATTGTACAGGATGAAATACCCTGGGTAACAAAACAAAAAAAAAAAATGGAAAAATTTTTCCAGAGGGGTACCCCTGTAGAAGGCTAGCTACTCTCTGTGTGAACCTACCTTTAACATGCATGTTGGTATCCTAGACTGAATAAATCAGTCTAGAAGAGGTATATTTTGATTGGTATCCTAGACCTACAAGAGGTCTGGACGAGGTTTTGGGGTAAATGTTTTGACCCCTGGAGAACCTACCTTTAACATGCATGTTGGTATCCTAGACTGAGTAAATCAGTCTAGAAGAGGTATATTTTGATTGGTATCCTAGACCTACAAGAGGTCTGGACGAGGTTTTGGGGTAAATGTTTTGACCCCTGGAGAACCTACCTTTAACATGCATGTTGGTATCCTAGACTGAGTAAATCAGTCTAGAAGAGGTATATTTTGATTGGTATCCTAGACCTACAAGAGGTCTGGACGAGGTTTTGGGGTAAATGTTTTGACCCCTGGAGAACCTACCTTTAACATGCATGTTGGTATCCTAGACTGAGTAAATCGGTCTAGAAGAGGTATATTTTGATTGGTATCCTAGACCTACAAAAGGTCTGGACGAGGTTTTGGGGTAAATGTTTTGACCCCTGGAGAACCTACCTTTAACATGCATGTTGGTATCCTAGACCGAGTAAATCGGTCTAGAAGAGGTTTACTTTCGATTGGTATGCTAGCCCTACAAGAGTTCTGGAAGAATTGGTATCCTAGACTGGTAAGTCCAATTTGGAAGAGGTTCTTGAGTTGCCTAAATTTACATGCATGTTGGTATCCTGGATTGGCAATCAATCTGGAGGAGGCTTTGGGGTTATCAGACCCCTGGAAAGCCTAACTTAAAAACAAAAACAGTACTGATATGTAGCTACTAGTAGAAAAAGGTACCTTTGTTTTGTATATTATTGAACATAATAATTGTGGTGTAAAAATATACTCATGAGTTTAGAAATGTCAGAAGAGGTAAGTCCTGACAGGTAAATGAGGTAAAGGTTTTGGAGCTCCATTTGTTAACAAAGTTAAAAGGTATGTATTGTCTTTGTGCTATAAGTGTATGTGTTTATATGTATCTGTTGTAATGATCTGTGTACTAACTGAGTTAAGATCAGGTTGAGACATTCCTGATCGCCGTGGCAAGCAGGGCTTGGCGGTTTTTCGTGTCTTGAGACAAGCGTTTTGGTAAGGAGACGTATGCGCATACGGTGCCTATTGGCTTTACTCTGAGCACTGCTGTCCATAAGTAATTACTAACTATCCTGTCAGTTTTAATAATTTTGTGAATATTTGTATATTTATATATAGTCAGGAATTTGTGTTCATGTGTATGCATACTTTGCTAGGTGGAGTGACTGTATTGCTATATAGAAAACAGAAGATAATGACATTTTGTTAATGAATGTTCACAAATGTAAGTTAATTTATTTGTAATGTTTGTAGACTGTTAGGGAATATTGTATGTGTGAGGGAGACTGATCATCCCCCAAATTAGGTTAGAATAATTCTGTAGTGGTTGTAAAAACGTTGGTGTGAAAGGACCCTGTGTGTTAGTTCTATGAGTGAATTGTAAGAAGTATGTAACTGATGCTGAATTCTGCATAGTGTATGATGAATAGGGAAATGGTATGTATCTTCCATACAAATACAATTAGAACTTTCTGTGTCATATCTTTGATTTTGTGACACTTGTTATTAGTATTTGTTAGGAGGATTTATATTTATATGAGTTAAATGTGTGTGTGTGTGATTTTTTTGTATGAGGTGTAAAATGAATCCCTATGTGAATGATTGTATGTGTCTTTTGTGGAGAGGCTAGGGATTGATACATCTATGGTGACTGATTGACTTTAGCGTCAAAGTTCTAAATGTTATTGGCAGTGAGTGAGTGTGTGTGTGGAAGGCACGATTCATTTTTATTTTTTTATTTTTTTTTATATATTCTTTTGAATATGTACCTCAGCTAGATAGCACCATTAATGAGCTGAGGGAGTTAGAAGTTATTTAAACTGTAGAAAAAAGAAAGTTGTTTGTTTTAAGTAATTTACGACACAAAGTTCTCCCATATTTTTTTTGTATCCAGCATACTGCTTTTGGAAGGAAAATATCTGTAGATAAATTCAATGTTGCTAATGTAATTAATGTCATGCTTAAAAACATTTTACAGTTATAGGTTTTACATGTTAAGCAAGATAATGTATTTCTTTCAGTATGAGTGTAGGAGAGCAGAAAAGTATAGTCACTATTTTAGAAATAGCTGTCTGCACGTACGTGCAACAACTACATTAAATCACTTTTTGTGACAGCTAATCTCAGTGCTCTGTACTGAGATAAAGGGGCACGTTTCGGTGCCTTTAAACAGAAACTGGATGAGCTGACCAGAAAATAAATAAAATATCAGAATACGTTCTTATTCTCAAACATTTGTTGATTTTTTATTCGAATATAAACTGTAGATTATAATAGGTATTTTGTCTTTTATATTATGGGCTGTAGTAGTGAAAGGTGCATTTTATTTTTAGTGTATCACTCTTGTAAGTAGGGTGCTTATTCTCCCTTGTAGCTTTTGTTGTTTATTTTGTCATGTCCCTATCTTATTGTACAGTATTATGTATACTGTCATCTTTATATATTTGCCTACTTAGTAGTAATCACAAAGATAGTAATGGGATTTATTTATTTGGTACAAGGGAACTCCAAATGTATATTTGTTTATTATTTTCTAAAAAGAATAGTGAAGAGTGCTGCATGGTAACAGTGCTACCATCTTATTATATGTGCTATATGTAGCACATACAGGGGGGTGAATTTGATAATTAGAGTCTTAATTTTTAATCTTAGCTTGTAAGCTCTGGTGAGCAAGGTCCCTTATTGGTATTGGCTAGAACTTATTTTGTCCTACCTGATTACAATATTTAGTAATTATCAGGTTGATTATTAGTTTGCCTAAATAAATAATTTGTTTCTTTATTCCAGGAGCAGTCAGCACGTTTTCATATGTAAAGTTATACTTTGTAAAATTTCACTCCTTTTGATTTTTTATTATTCAAGTTCCTAGTTATGCTACTACAGGTGGCAAAGTCAGTTTTTTTTTTTTTTTTTTTTTTTGATTAGGGTCACTCTGAATTAATATGATCTAATTAACAATAAAATTTGTATATAATTATTCTTAAGGAAGGGACAGTAATGCACATTTTCTTAACCTCTTTAGATTTAACAGACTGTGCAAGTGACCATGTAATTTTATTTTGATTTCTTTTTAATTATGAACAATCACAATGTAGTTTCACAAAATGTAGTTCTTCAAAGTCTATTTTGTGTGCCTGTATATAGACTTTATTGCAATGAAAGAACAAAGCTGTAGATATAGATATACTTTAATAAATGTCTGCTCCTTTTTAAAGTAAATCACAGTTTTTCATATGATCATGCAAATGTATGAGACAACAGCTAAGAGTCTGATGTGGGAAATTTTTCCCAGGCTTGGAGTGTATACAGCACTGATATCAGATAATTGTACCCATTTTTATGAAAAATCAGTTCCATTTTGCTCTATGCTTGGCATAGACGATAGAACCTTGTGTCCACACTCATATTCATTGGTGGATAGATTGTATGGGCTGTTGTAGACCAAATTAAATACAATTTTCTGGGCCATATGAAACTTTGGATAGATTTGTCACTAAGTTTAGGAGTTCTAGAGGCAAATGATAGTTGCTTAGATTTCATGCTGTACAGTGGGAGATAAAATGTTCATGTGTTTAAAATAATTAACCAAATTGGTGTAGTTTTGTTTCTAAACAGATCCTTGTTTTAGATGTGATCTCTTGTTCCAATCAAAGCCACTAAAGGAATGTATGTCAGTAACCCTTGATGACTGCAAGTACATTAAAGATCATAAAAGGAAGTGGAAGAATTCACAATTCAAGTGTCAGTCTAAATCCACATTTGTGACAGTGACATTTTCCATTTCTATCGTAGTCAAAGTCTGACTGAGATTACCAAGAGTGTTATTCACATAAGTGCAAGTGGAATACATACAAGAGACTGTTGCAGACAAAGACATTGGAAGTATTTCAGTAATGGACAATGCTAATTAATTATATGTGATACTTTGTATGTAGAGACTTACTGTTGTTTTGTTTGTTATATATGTTATAAGTATTATTATTGTGAACACCTTAAGGTGGAACTTTGGTCAGAAAATTAATTCCTGCTGGGTTACTTGAGGCTGACCCCTTTTGCAGGTGTAGCTATGAAACAGTAAAAATAAGTGCCTATACTGTTTAAAATCCACTGTTCCACCCTGCTCTACACAGGCTCAGTTGTGCTCTATTTTTTTTTTGCAATGAATAAAATCTAGAGGCCAGTTTGCTGACAGCCAGAAATTCTACTGCTGCTCAAAGGTTCTGGGCTTCAGTAGAATGGTAGCATAATAATTAATGTGGAATGTATTTTTCTTGCTAATGAACCTTGTTTTATCACATTTTTGTGAGTAGAGTTCCACTTTGAGTAAATGTTCAATCATTATAAACAAATAGTTTTATCATTTTTTGGGGAAAAAAAAAAAGTGGGGAGGTTTAATGTAATGGGTATGACATTATCGCTAAAGACTGTATGCTATTGATGCTTTATAGGATATGTTATCATATTTGTCTTGATATTGTTTTATAATTTATGTTTTAAGACATAGGAGAGGTAGGCAACTGACTTAGACAGTATAGCAGTGACTGACAGAAGAGACCCATGCTGACTGTTATTGTATAACATTCTGCAGTATAGTATGTGCAGAAATGGTTTTGGGTTTAGCAAACTTTGTGGGAAGACTACAAAATTAAAACTAATGAAATTTCTGGACTGACTATATTGACAGTATGACATGACCAGGGTAATAGTGACTGATAGTTGGAGTCAAGATTAAGAAATTATAAGAATTTTACAATTATTGTATGGGAAATAGTATAGGTTGGGAAATGTAAAAGAATAGTATATATAAAATACTTTGTAGTGAAAACATGTACTTCAAGGGATTTATAATAATAAATATTATTAATATTGTAAGAGTATTGTATTGTGATAAAACTATATAGATACATGTATATTATTTTAGCGGATGTTGTAGAAATAATAGGAACACACTAAATTAAGTTATTAAGTAAAATAAGAGTGTAGGAGCCATTGCTTTGTAGGTTGCCCTGAAATGTTTGCAGAGACCTATTGTATCCTGACACTGACTTTATTTTTATTTTTATTTTTTATAACTATATTTTTGAAGTGTATTTTATATCCAGACAAATATCGGGTGATCGCAGAAGACATGATGCAACTTGTTACAAATGTTAATTGCTACAAAGGAAGGATTTCATGCATAAAAGGAGGAACTGGAAAATCTGAGACTTGTATCCTTGCAGAACAGGTATGCACTGAACTTGTGTCTTACAGCATCCAAAGCAGCTTGTGCTATGATACTGGACCAGCAAATGATGATGAAGGAGATCTCTCCAGACACATCAAGCACTTGGCTAAGCTGAAAAGACCTATGCAGGAAAAGGCAGAGCCTTATGGGACTGAGTCTGCTGAATGCTCCTTGGGACCACATACTTGGCTTTCATTCACTAACTGAACGGATTGTTCCTCTTCCCTGTTATCCTTGATGTGATGTTGCTGAGTAACTGTTGCCTGTTGCAAGAAGTTTGTGGCAAGAATGATCACAATGCCACTGAGACTGACAACTATGTTTTCCGTGCCACATATGGAGAAGGACTTTGCAGCTACAGAAGAAGATGCAGTGTTTTTGATTGGACTGAATTATTTATTTATTTTTTATTTTTTGGACTGATTTGTTTTTATTTTTTGGACAATTTGTGATAAGTGTCGGGTGTATGGGGTCTCTGAAGGACATGGTGGGTGATCTGTATTGTAATTGCTGTGAGGCTTGTGTGAAGCCTCAACAGGGGGGAAATGTTGTGGAATCTCATATTAGCCAATGTATTTCATATTGTATATATTGATTTGCATATATTTTATTGATAAATATTATTATTATTATTATTTATATTATTATATAGTAGTGGTTTTATCAATATTATTATTCAATAAGTAAAGCAACAATTGTTAATCTTTAATAATGTATACTGTGTTTTCCAGATTTAGAAAGTCTTAATTTTTAGGTGTTGAACTTTAAATGACCTCTGCTTTATGACAAGTACTTGTAAACAGGTGTTCTCGAAAATGTATTAAGATAATCTACTGGATGAAAGTTCATTAGAATAGATTCAAGTTATGAAGAATTGTCTCAAGTCTGAAATGCATATAAATCACACAAGATAAGATAATGAAAACAGGTGGTTTAGAAATAATTAAAGTTATGTACAGTACATTAAATTAAGTTTGACAAGGTCAAACAAAGGTCTGCTTGTGCCCTCATTAAAACTGTTAAAATACATACATATAGTGAGACATATAACACATCTGGTTGGGTTATTGAAAGTTCATTTTCCCAAATGTCATAAATCTGTCATTCTTGAATCTTATGAAGATAAGGAGAGTTTGATAACACAGCTGGGTGCCAGACTGTCTCTATACAGGTGTTTTTAATTGGACAAAAACAGTTATAAATCACTTTAATGAACATATAGGAATTTTGGGAATAATTAAGTTTATCTGGTTGTAGAACAGGTGTCAGATTTATAGTTGGTTACTTTGATGAAGATCTTAGCGACCAATCATATGTAAGAGATAAGTTAAGATAAGACTTGTAAAAGTGTATATAAATGCAAGCTCTGCAATTGTTAGACAGACAAGTCAGATAGGAGCTCATAAGGCTGAACTCTATGTATGCTGCCCTATTGCACGGGTCATAGAGGTCAGAACCAATGGGCAAGTATCTGTCCTAACTTGTCCCCTCGGACAAGTCAGATAGGAGCTCATAAGGCTGAACTCTATGTATGCTGCCCTATTGCACGGGTCATAGAGGTCAGAACCAATGGGCAAGTATCTGTCCTAACTTGTCCCCTCGGACAAGTCAGATAGGAGCTCATAAGGCTGAACTCTGTGTATGCTGCCCTATTGCACGGGTCATAGAGGTCAGAACCAATGGGCAAGTATCTGTCCACAACTTGTCTCCTCGTACGAGTCAGAGAAGACTTCTTAACTTGTTCCAGAATGTGGTCTCAGGTGAATTTCCCTCAAGAACTTGGTCGAGCTGGAACCCAGAACTCTGTGAGGGGACCAGACCATCGGCAGATCAGGCTGGTCCCTATCAGGTGAGAGGTTCCCAAGAATTGGCAGTAAAGACCCATTCTGGTTCAAGGTGAGAACACTTCACAATCTTTTCAATTTGGTTAGAGGATAAGAATATTTATATCTAATATGCATGCATTGTAAGAAACTGTATAAATTAGACCTGTATATTGTAATATTTTGAACATAAACCTGTATGTTATCAGCTGTTAATAAACCTGCATTGCTGAAGTTCTGCCTGGTTCGATACCTTACTATTCTACTTCATTTGACAGATGAACTACAAGGCCCAGGACTCAGGATCGCCACTGTGACATAACCATGTCTATACTTCTATGCCTATCACTTTCTGCTGAAATGTGAGTTTGACTAATTTATGTATATTAAAGCTGGTTAAAAACGTCTGCACACAGAGGCGCCTCTCTCCTTGTTTTTTTAGTTCAACATTGGATTGGAAACATACTTTAAGCCTTGTTCAGGGCCGGACTGGGAATGAAAACCAGCCCTGGAAAAAATGTCATACCAGCCCCATAGCATTATTATACCCAACCAACAGCATAACGTTATTATTTTCTTGTTCATAAAATGGAAAACCATGCATTTTAAAGCACATTTGAAGAGTGCATTATATATAGATAAGACACATATAAAAGCCCACCTCCTTTTTATAGAGCACACAGTGTATAGGGATGTATAATGTAAAACATGGTGGATTTCCCCACCCAGGGGAAATACAACTGGGCAGTGGCGGTGCGTCCATTGCAACCGTCAATCTTCAATAGATAGATTCATGCAATGCATGAATCTATCTATTGTCGCTGCTGCTGCCCCCTATTCAGGTGTCCAGCCCCTTGTCGGGCATCGGGCATCTGAATTACAGCGGCGGGTGTTTTTAGAAGTGCCTGATTAGAGCCGTCGGCTCTAATAGGCTTCCAAATTGGTAAACAGCGGGCACACTGCTGTGCGTTCGCTGCTTACACAGTGCTGTGTTAGGAAATCAAATAAATCGCTTCCCTAACACTGACCCGCCTCTCAGCCAATCAGGTGCACTGGGTCTGGTTACCTGTCACCTGATTGGCTGAAGCGACAGGCGCTGTGATTGGATGCCTATCGGAGCGGCAAGTGCCGGGCGGGGGGAGGGGGGACACTGGCAGCATTTGATGGGTAAACTGGTGGCAATTGATGGGGCAAACTGGCGGCAATTGATGCTTACAGTGGCTGCGTTTGATGGTAGTGGCACATTGGCTGTGCTTAATGGCACAGTGGCTGCGTTTAGTGGGCACAGTGGTGGCAATTTTTGGGTACAGTGGCTGCGTTTGATAATACAGTGGCTGCGTTTAATGGGCACAGAGGTGGCAATTGATGGGCACAGTGGCTGCGTTTGATGGCACAGTGGCTGCGTTTGATGGCATAGTGGCTGCGTTTGATGGGCACAGTGGCTGCGTTTGATGGGCACAGCGGCTGCGTTTAATGGGTACAATGGCTGCGCTTGATGGGCACAGGTGGCAATTGATGGGTACAGTGGCTGCGTTTGATGGCATAGTGGCTGCGTTTGATGGGCACAGTGACAGCGTTTAATGGGCACAGTGGTGGCAATTTATGGGTACAGTGGCTGCGTTTGATGGTACAGTGGCTGCGTTTGATGGCATAGTGGCTGCATTTGATGTGCACAGTGGCAGCGTTTAATGGGCACAGTGGTGGCAATTTATGGGTACAGTGGCTTCACTTGATGGCAGTGGCTGCATTTGATGGCACAGTGGCTGTGTTTGATGGGCACAGTGGCAGCAATTTATGAGTACAGTGGCTGCGTTTGATGGTAGAGTGGCTGTGTTTGATGGGCACAGTGACAGCGTTTAATGGGCACAGTGGTGGCAATTTATGAGTACAGTGGCTGCGCTTGATGGCAGTGGCTGCGTTTGATGGCACAGTGGCTGCATTTGATGGGCACAGTAGTGGCAATTTATGGGTACAGTGGCTGCGTTTGATGGCACAGTGGTGGCAATTTATGGGTACAGTGGCTGTGTTTGATGGCACAGTGGCTGTGTTTGATGGGCACAGTGACAGCGTTTAATGGGCACAGTGGTGGCAATTTATGGGTACAAACTGCAGACAAATGTGACTGCCACAAAAATTGATGGTTACAGTGGCTGCGTTTGATGGTAGTGGCACATTGGCTGCGCTTAATGGCACAGTGGCTGCGTTTAGTGGGCACAGTGGTGGCAATTTTTGGGTACAGTGGCTGCATTTGATAGTACAGTGGCTGCGTTTAATTGGCACAGAGGTGGCAATTGATGGGTACAGTGGCTGCGTTTGATTGTACAGTGGCTGCGTTTGATGGCACAGTGGCTGCGTTTGATGGTCACAGTGGTGGCAATTTATGGGTACACTGGCAGCGTTTGATGGCACAGTGGCGGCAATTTATGGGTACAGTGGCTGCGCTTGATGGCACAGTGGCTGCGTTTAATGGGCGCAGAGGTGGCAATTGATGGGTACAGTGGCTGCGTTTGATGGTACAGTGGCTGCGTTTGATGGGCACAGTGGCTGCATTTGATGGGCACAGTGGCTGCGTTTGATGGGCACAGTGGTGGCAATTTATGGGTACAGTGGCTGCGCTTGATGGCACAGTGGCTGCGTTTAATGGGCGCAGAGGTGGCAATTGATGGGTACAGTGGCTGCGTTTGATGGTACAGTGGCTGCGTTTAATGGGCACAGTAGCTGCACTTGATGGCAGTGGCTGCGTTTGATGGGCACAGTGGTGGGGAAATAAAAGTAAAGTTTTGTGCTTATACAATATATAATTAGCAAGCAGCACTCATAAGACTAATATATAGTTTCTGTATACAGCTTTTGCACTTGAATAAAACATGGAGAGAGAGAGAGAGAGAGAGAGAGAGAGAGAGAGAGATCGAGAGAGAGAGACAGAGAGAGGGAGAGAGAGAGACAGAGAGAGAGACAGAGAGAGAGAAGAGAGAGAGAGAGGGAGAGGGAGAGGGAGATTTTAAGTACCTTAATTCTTCTGCTGCCTGGGCGGCCCTTAACTTCTCCGTGCAGATTAGTGGGCGGTGCTGGCGCCGCACGGGACAAGTCACGAATGGAAGGGGAAATCAACCAGCACGGCGTTCTCCTGCTCCTCCCCTCAGGCACACAGGCATATCACGCTGCAGTTCAGTGGGCAGCGCCGGATCGGAGGAGGAGGCACACACACACATTGCATAGTGCAGCGGCCGCCGCACTGACACAGCTAGCCAAGCTCTGAGCCAAAAGCGGTCCCACGGCACTAAGTGCAGACAGCCTACCGGGAATTTTCCCGGTATCCCGGTAGGCCAGTCCGGCACTGGCCTTGTTCTAGCTGCTTCTCCAAGTACGTATAGACTTGTGAGATTTGTTCTCGCCCATTTTGTAAGCTCTATGGCATACTAAATGGGCGAGATGGTCGCTTCCACTACTTTTCAATAAAGTCATCAAAACAGAAGATATATGGAGTTTTGCAGAGCACTCCAGTTTTTGAATACAAAAAGCTACTGGTTCATCAGATTCCATGGCAGAGCAATCCATGATTATAAAGTGATTGTAAAAGGTATTTTTTGTTAAATAACGAACATGGTATACGTACCTGTTCTCTGCAATGGTTTTGTACAGCGTAATCCTGATTCTCCATTTCTGGGGGCCCTGCTGACACTCTTGGCTCCTCCCCCCTTGTTTGCTATGGGGGCACTTGTGCAGGCTCAATTCCAATTTGGAAGAGCTTTGATACACACGGCACGGCTTGGCCCTGGCCCTGGCTCCCTCCTGACAGGATTTGCTCGTCGGGACCAAAATGCATAATGGGAAGGCTTTTTACAAGATATTGGAATGTGTCTGTGGAAAGTTTTGCACTATCAGCCAAAAAAGCATTTGTGAGATCAAGTACTAGTGTTGGTTAAAATCTGTGTTCCAATTCATCCCAAAGATGATCAGAATGGTTATGGTCAGAGCTTTTCACAGACCACATAAATTCCTGTACACCAAATTAAACTATGTTTTTAGTAAGCTGCCACAGTTATGATGAAACAGAAATGAGTCTTCCCCATACTGTTGTCACAAGGTTGGAAGTCCACAATTGCTTAAAAGGAGTACGCTATAAAATTTAGGGCCCATTCACATATTTTAGTTCTAGTGAGTTGAATTAAGGCAGCCCATTTATTTGAATGGGTTATCAATGAACCAGAAAGGATCAAAAATTGGGAATGGACCAATTTTTGTTATTAATAATATTTATTTCCAAGGGCAACAGAAGGATTAAAACCCATTTGGTATACATATAATTTCCAGTTAACAAAAACTACACAATAATCAACAGATTACATTCTGGATGTGCATCAACAGGTTGTGCATACAATAGATTACCATGTATATTGTAATATAACTCTAAGTATATTGGTAATAAAAAAGTATAAATACATTCTGACTAGGGGGTTAGAGATAGGGGCCTGTGCCTCCCTCCGGACCAGGGTTGCCTACTGTAAGTATATTTACAAACAGTTTGTAAAATCTGTAATATTTGCATCTGTCCATGCAAATGGATATATGGAAGCATATGGGAAGTCCCTGTCCTGCTGCCGGAATACAGCAATGTATACTGTGTGTACAACGTAGCTGATGCTACACACAATTTGTACAGCACTGACCGCAAGCGCATCTGTTCATAAAGGAAATAGTTAATTTGGACCAGCTTGGCCCAAATTAACTATTTAAATTCACCGTAAACATGAAGTTAAGCTTTAACCCCTCCACTGTGCTATAGGGATAGTGTGTCCTGCTCTTTCATCTCCATCCGGACTTCTGGATTGGTCATCAGGGGATGGACTGCTAAGCCAGGGGACCATGTGGACACAAGGCTTGAGAGGGAGATCCGGAGCATTGCTGAATAACACTCACTTGGTTAGGACAAAGTAGTGGACATTGATCACCATCAAGAGGACATTTGAATTATCGCTGTGGTGAGAGGCCATCAACCACCCTTATTTGTTTCATACTTGTTTGCTGCCACCAGTACAGTTTTGCCTAAAGGAGATTGCATATGTATATGACATACACCTGCAATATTTATGCTATATTGTACTGATGCTGGTTACTCAGTAGTCACTGCTAATGAAGTTCTTCTTCAAGGTAGGCTGCGTTCAGAAAAGCCTATGTAATGGTAGAGTTTCATATTTTACAAATCATTGTGCTGAGGTTTGCACATAATCTTTTCTTGCTTGTAGCATGGTAATTAAAGGTAATTAGGATAACAAGTACTGTGGTATATGTATATATAGGCTGAACCCCCCCCCCCAGGAAAAACCATTATCTACGGCCCTGACGCTAAGACATAGAGCAGTCTTGTCCTAAAGAGACAAAGTCAAGTCCATGGTTTGCTTTTGCAAGGACTTTCGCTTAATTTCTACAGAAGGGCATTTACTGTCCTCATCTTATACATAGTTCTTTTTGGAGTATCTCACTCAATTTCTCAACCCTATCCAAGTTACTCCAAAAATACAAACACCAAAAAACACCCCTGGATTTGTCATCGAGTCAAAGAGTGACTCTGATCGTGTTTCTGGCTGCGGAACAATTACTGGGAAAAAGATATGGAAGAGTATGGATGTGGAAGTACTTCTCTTCCTGGTTTCTCGAGGTGAAGGTGAGAGGTTCCATTTGTTGAATCTCTGCAATTCCGGCCTTTCACAGCACCTTAGTAAGGGTTACATTTTTTCCACATTCCATATCCATGGCTTAGCTGCAATCAAAAGATATTTCAAAGGGGAATTTCTGTATTTATTTATCATTATAGAAGGAAAAGAATAATTATATAGAAGAAAATGCATAATTTTTAACAACGTAGTGCACCACAATGCTCAGTAACACATTACCATGCATTGTAGTGTGTTGTAATTCATGTAGGTTTCTTTAGTGAGTTTGGGTGTAATTAAAAATGAATGGTACCCCAATGCAATAATGCATGTGTTGGAATTCAACATGAATTAATATCACATTTCTGGATTTTCTACGTATGTTTCCTATTGCCAAAATCAGCCAGGCCTCCGTGATTTTAAAAGGCTGAAGCCAATTAACCAATTGACCCAAGTCGGATAATGACGATTCATGGACAAACACTGCCCCCAGAGGCCAATTATGGCAAGACGGTCAGTAATATAACCTGTTGAGGAAACGCCCCAGAGCTACTGTGATTCGTCCAAAAATAGAGTTGGGCAGGCAATGGGAAGGGGTTTGGATGAGGTGTGTTTGTAAAAAGGAATGTTTCAAAGAGCTTCTCTCTCTGTTTCACTGCAAAGCCTGCCATGAAGCTGTCTCTCTGCCATCTTGGGACTTTGCTCTGACTGAGGGCTTGGGCCTAAATTCCATGTGGCCCAGACCCCTTTTATCATCCAGAACCAGCAGATGAAACCATGTGTGATAAGTATCTTTGATATTTCATTGTTGTTATATGCTCTGTATATATACTGTGTTGTGTAGTGTGTGATGTTAGTACATTCCTATTTTCTTTGGAAATAAATAAGATATTGTTTTTACTAGCAGCGCCGTGTGTTTGGTTTCATAGCTAACCTGGTATTATTGTGATATTAACAGTAACATGTGCTCAGAGTTTAATAGACTAACTAACTATAGGGATTAGACAAATTAATACACAGATATAATAATAATTATTGTATCAGTTACATCATTTGGCACCCAAAAGGCGTGTAGTATTTTTTTTTTTCAGCACAGAATTCACAAACCTTAATGCATTTTTGTTTTTGAGTCCCTGTAAACATAAATCCTCAAATACACCCAGAACTGAAAATCGTCTATAGTGTAGACAAGATTGGAGCTGGCTCGCGAATTCTGAAACCACGCTTGGATGGTCATGAAAATTCTGTGAAATATTTCATCAGTGAAACAGATGCGTAGAACCTGGTGAGATCTTTGCCTGATATATGTATATATGTTACACATTGTTACATTGTTAATGTGTTTTCGGCCTGTAACCAGTCCACGGTACTGGTCAGTGAGGGATTGATCATCCCTGGTTATCGGATATAGCCTGTGGATTGACAGGATAAATCACACATCTTCGAGGAAAAAGTGGGAGAAATATAGATTTTTTTTTTTGTATTAATTTTTTCATTTTTTTATTATTTAGTTTATTTTTATTTTTCCCCACTTGAGTGTGAAATAGCTCTCTGTTCCAATATAAGTTTAATGTGACCTGCAATTTCATAGAGGAGAGCTTTGATTAAGAGTGTGTTCTTTGGAACAAAGTAGTTTTTAAAACGGCTTTGTATCTGTTTATTTATTTTTTTTTGGTTGTGGGACTACAGGTGAAAGTTAGCTTTTAAACAGCTTTATCTGTGTCTCTGTGTGTGCTTTGTATGTATGCATTGTAAGCAACTGTGGTAAAAACAGGTTAGACAAGCTTCAGTGTAGACTAAGTTGCAAATTAGCATATCAATGGATATCCTTGAAGAGTTTCTTAAAAAAAATGCCTGTTTTCAACTCAATACTATACAAAAGAATGCATTAACACACCAATACAATGATCTATTAAAACAATGCAATACTCATAATGATGCCATAAAGTATAAAAAGTCTTCCAAAAGAGGAAAGAAACAGAGAATGGCCAATGTTATAAGCATGTTGTTGAAAATGAAAGACATTGCGGAACAATAAGAATGGTATAGTCAGAGAAAACAATTGTTGGAACAGGTACAAAGTGTAACTGAGAATATATTAGCAATAGTTGTAAAAGCAGAGGCAAATGTTGCTGATCACATTCAACAATTAGTGACTAAGAAATGTGTATTGGAACAGAGATTAGATGAATTAGAATAAACGTGTGAGTTAAGAGAAAGTTGCATTGCCTCTTTGAATGTGCAAGGGTGGAGGTACCCTCCGCACGTCCTCAGTGCACAACAAAGATAAAAGTGAAACAACATGCAGAAAAACCAAACGCTCTTATTGCTGCAAGTGATGTTACTATGATAGAATGTTGGAGATTTAAATAAAAGTGCGATAACTGCGCTTGAAATTGATTCAGGAGTTGAAACAATGGAAACTTCTGATGACTCCTCAGACGATGAAAGTGTAAAGTCTGTTTATTCCAATCATAGTAATCGTAGTAATAATGTCCAGCAATGTGAGTTTCCAGTGCCATATGCTCAAAGAAGGGCCTATACACAGAGACCAGCCCTCAAATGTTTTTTGTGTAAAAGGGGGGTCACATCGCAAAATATTGTTGGGCGGCAAATAATGATATCGAAGGAAGATCGAACCATCCTAAAACGACCCCAAGGCTTTATGAGGTGTATTCTGCCTGATGGGGTAGCAATCCAAAGCATGAAGGCCATAGTAATCAAACCCATTTCCCTTTTAAGACCCAAATGTGGAGACTACAAACTGAAAATCATCAGTATGTAGAACAGTTGCGTAAGGTCAAAATTGAGGTAGCCGCCTGATTATTCAAATGTAGCACTGGGGGAAACAATGTTAGCAGCACTTAGTGAGCTGCATGGATGCTAAGAATTTTCTGGTCAATGTTTCCTTGCTATGAATAAGGTTTAGATGTGAGCTTCATGTTTAAATAAAATATGGCAATTGTTCCCTAGCATTAAAATTAATGGGAAAAGGCTTGGGGGACTCAAAAAGTCAATTGTCATGATAATTTTGTGTAATCACTGTCTTTGTGTTCCTTTTCCAGAGACCTTGGAAGGAGTTAAACTGGTTTGGATACTAATGTCTGTGTTTTGTTTGCAGGTCCTTCAAAGTGAGAACAACAGTGGGCAAATTTAGCAAAACAGGGGTTAGGTTATTGTAAATGCATAATCGATTATCACATGGTACCATGAGGTCATTAATTAGTAATTGTTTGCAAACAATGAAAAAATTAAACAATAGTCAGACATTAATGGATTAAAGAGTTATAAATGAAGTTACAAATGTTGTGATGAGGTACAGATGTTTTGTTTTTTGTTTTTCCCATTAACTAATTGTCTTTCAGATCAAAAAGAGCACTTACTCTTCTCATGAGGAAAGTCAATGGATGTGTTTAATTAAAAGTTGAGTGTTTGTTTTATGGTGGTTGCCTTGTAATGTTGTTTTTGTGTGATAATGTCCAGAATTAATTTTTTTTTGTTATTAATTTCTTTTATTATATATTTTTGGTATTTGTTTAGTCATCTATTTTATTTTTGTTTTGTTCAGGTGGAAAAATGATTGTTTAGTCCACCTGAAAGGGGGGTAATTGGCTATTCCGTCAATTAGCAGCTGAATAGATGGTCATGGGTTATGTCCTCCAGCTGAATACATTTTGTTTGTTTAAGACAAGAGTTGGTAGCCTCTAGCCTCTGGAGTTCGTTTTTTTTGTCGTTGTTTTTATTTTTTCATTCAGGTGCAAAGAGTTCCAAAAGGTTCACGCTTTGTCCACCTGAAAGGGGGGTTAGTGCATAGTTCTTAAGATACAGATAAATGCATTGCTTTTTTAGTGTTTAAATTGAGAATTTTTGAAAAGCAACATTGACGTTTTTTTTTTTTTAATTTTTGATCATACCATGGGAATCCTTTTTAGAGTGGGTTCAGCCTAAAGAGGTCATGGTTGTTTTGATAGTTTGGTCAGAGTTGCAGAAGCCAGGAATACTAAGTTCCTGGGTTCCAAGGAAGGAACTGTAAGTAAGCATAGTAAGAGAGCAGATATCCTGGTGAAGCGAGATTGGAGAGGTTTCTGGAACAGAGATGAAAGATGTTCATCTGGTTGGCAGTTTGTCTGTGCCATACCACACCGAAAATTTGTTCTGATAAACATTCAGGAGAGAAGGGACAAACTAAAAGATTCCTTTTAATACTTGTTTTTTTCTTATGGACAATGTAGTGCTAATGCTGAATCTGAAAGACTGTGCCTATCGACAAGACTTGTGAAACATTTTTGCCGGAGTCTCTTCTGATGAATGCAAATGTGCTATTTTTACATGCACAATGGGTTGGAGGTTGGGGAAGGAATATAACATATCCAATCCGTCAGAACATGAAATGTATATTATGTTTTTTGTTGGAGGGAGGAATTGAAAGAAGAAAAGTTTTTAATGTATGACATGTATTGACGTAACTGAAGTAATATGGTGCAGGTACCCAGGAGACTGGCACTTATACATAATAAGGTGTCAGTTGGCCAGACTAGAGGGTGACAGGTGACACATCAACGGGGTGAAAACTTCCTTGTGGGGGCAGTATCTCAAACTTATCGGTCCTACAGAGAAGCTCTCGGTTACTGGACACGTGGGACACCAGAATTGGACATGGGGGAGATACGCCTGGTTGATGTCTCACCTGAGAGGTTGAAACCCTGCATAGGTAATGCCAGTGAATATACACAGGAGCATGCTCCGTTAAAGGGAACAAAACGTTGGCTACCAGGGTACAGTATGCCTTCACCACATGGCACTGCAGCATCTCAAAGTGGTTGATAAAAACCTATTACCCTATATGTGCTGAGTATACACTGAATCAAGTGCAGTCATTGTACCAGTGGCTTGCTCCCAGAGATGTGTGAACACAGGATGAGGTTCATGCAGGACGCTTATTTCTGAGGAGTAACCCGAAAGAGGAGGGATGTATTCAGCATTATATTGGGGGGAATAGGAGCTGGGATGGAGTGGACATCCGTCTCCTGAGGAACAAACTCTCAGCCATACCTAAATCGGGGATTTGTTGCTCTGAGAGATTGGTGGCATCCATGATAGCATTCAACAAAGTCACATAAACACCCAGGTTAAAATGGCTCCGGATTTTGGTCAACCATGTTGAGAGGTTGGTAGAGAGTGTGATGGTATGGGACAGAAATCTGTCACTGGCTCTGGCGTGCACACAGCGGCAGGCGGATTTATCAACCAGCATTAAGCTTATTGTACAGTCTCTGTATGAGGGGCAGTGGCCTGATGAGTTAGCATCGCCGCTCAGTAAGACTTTTCCAAAACACATCGCTTACATTAATCCAAAGTGGTGGTCGAATGCCTGGATGGGCTGTACTAGTTTGGATTGTGAAAGGTGTTATGCTGTATGATCCCATATACAGAAGTGCAGACTCGGTCTGTATATTTGGTGGTATCAATGGGCTTACTGACTGAGGATTCTATCTTGTTGCATTTGAGGCTAAATTACCCACATGTGATCAGAGAAGATGGAATTTGGAGGCAGGTTGATACTTCCCTTGGTCGGAAGCATGACCATGATGTTCTTTGTATGCCAGGTCAATACATGGTGGTGAACGAAAAATGTTGGGAAGATATTTAACTCTGTGGTCTGGATGGAAAGATCATTGCTGGGAAGGAAGCACCTGGGTATTATTTGGGACATAGATGAGTTTGTTTCTTTTTCCTAAAGAATACTGATGTAACGTTAGTCATGGAGCTATAGGGTTCCTTGAACCTAACCATAGGTAGAGGTGCATGGTATACCCTGGACATGGTCTCTGAAACCCAGGCACAGGGATGGAATTGTGTGGGTTTTGTCATTGTTGCAGATTTATATGTGTTGTTAGACTCGAGATTTATATAGAAGGGTCTCCCATTTATCTATGCAAGCTAGGGGACGAAGTGACAGTAGGGTCTCTGCGTACAAGTTAGAGACATTGCTGCCAAGTCAGAGCCCTGCAATACCGCTGACATGCCAAAGGTGCGGTAGGAAAGGCCATTGCGAGCAAGCCTGCCTAATCCCGACCCATATTTACAGTAAAGGGTTAAAGGAGATTGGGAGCGGGATGCGTAATTGGATGGGACACATATATATGTATATATTATGGTGATGGGTTGATTTAATGTTATGGTATAGTGTGACCTATGTGTATAGTAGGTTAGTAATATGGGCGAACGGCCCTCCTCGAGACTCGGTATCTGAAAGCTGGTTGATATTTGGTCTGAATGTGTGTTGGTGAATGGTGAGTGAATGGACACCCCTTGCCTGTACTGCACCCCGTCCTGAAGATATCGAAAGGAGAAGATACAGAATGGTGACATGGAAGCTGTCGCTAAAGAATGATGGTGGCGTGTCACTCAGTGGCATAGCGGCATGTGTTGGGAAGCACAGCACATTAAGACTGTGATGGACTGTTCCACAGGAGCTGGTTCTGAGGCCTATGTTGAGCAGCACAACACGGTGAGACCATTATGGACTGTTCCATAGGAGCTGTTTTTGCACATGTTGAAAAACACAACACGTTAAGACGGTTAAGGACTGTTCTATAGGTACTGGGTCGGAAAAACATGTTGGGGAGAAAACAGTTATGGACTGATCAATAGGAGCCATGTCTGAAGAAGGGTGGTATGAGCCCTTTAGGCGCAAAGCGGCATATGTTGGAATTCAACATGAATTAATATCACATTTATGGATTTTCTACATATGTTTCCTATCGCCAAAATCAGCCAGGCCTCCGTGGTTTTAAAAGGCTGAAGCCAATTAAGCCTAACTCTGCATGACAATGCTGACTCCGATCTGTCTATGAGAATTCCTGATTCAAGCAAGCTTCAAAGAGAGGACTGATAGAGATAAGTTGATGAGTTGAGATACAGGAGATCAAGGACTCAGATATCTGTGATAGATTTGACCCAAGTCGGATAATGACGATTCATGGACAAACACTGGCCCCAGAGGCCAATTATGGCAAGATGGTCAGTAATATAACCTGTTGTGGAAACGCCCCAGAGCTACTGTGATTCGTCCAAAAATAGAGTTGGGCAGGCAATGGGAAGGGGTTTGGATGAGGTGTGTTTGTAAAAAGAAATGTTTCAAAGAGCTTCTATCTCTGTTTCGCTGCAATGCCTGCCATGAGGCTGTCTCTCTGCCATCTTGGGACTTTGCTCTGACTGAGGGCTTGGGCCTAAATTCCATGTGGCCCAGACCCCTTTTATCATCCAGAACCAGCAGATGAAACCATGTGTGATAAGTATCTTTGATATTTCATTGTTGTTATATGCTCTGTATATATACTGTGCATTGTGTGATGTTAGTACATTCCTATTATCTTGGGAAATAAATAAGATATTGTTTTTACTAGCAGCACCGTGTGTTTGGTTTCATAGCTAACCTGGTATTATTGTGATATTAACAGTAACATGTGCTCAGAGTTTAATAGACTAACTAACTATAGGGATTAGACAAATTAATACACAGATATAATATTTTATTTATTTATTTTTTATTTCAGGTACTTATATAGCGCTGTCAATTTACGCAGCGCTTTACATATTCATTGTACATTCACATCAGTCCCTACCCTCAAGGAGCTTACAATTTAAGGTCCCTAACTCACACTCATACATACTAGGGACAATTTAGACAGGATCCAATTAACCTACCAGCATGTCTTTGGAGTGTGGGAGGAAACCGGAGTACCCAGAGGAAACCCACGCAGGCACAGGGAGAACATGCAAACTCCAGGCAGGTAGTGTCATGGTTGGGATTCGAACCAGTGGCGCTTCTTACTGCTAGGCGAGAGTGCTACCCACTAGACCACTGTGCCACCCTATAATAATAATTATTGTATCGGTTACATCAGCATGTATGGTAGAATATTGGACATGGTGTTAACATACAAGTCTCCACAACAGATATGTGGTAATGGGCCCAACAGTACCCTTCATTGGAAACACCTGAACTCAAAATTTGGGGAGGTCCACATACTTTTGGCTATGTAGGAAGTATGATGATCAGATGTCCTCCAACATTTGACAATATAGTGTATGTAAACTGAAAGAAATATTATTTTGCACTTAAAAACCAGCAGTAGATAAAAGCACAAGCAGCAAAAAGAAAACTAAGCCACATTCTAACCTCACTGCATGCCTATCCAGACATAGTGACTACTAATGCCAAACATTGCAGCCACATGCTGCGAGAGTGAATGCTTAAGAAAATACCTAGACATTAATGAGGAAAGTCACTGAGTGGGTTTTTAACCCATCCATACATTTACTAAACCTGCAATCTGAGAGTGTCATTAATACTCTGAAACACTTTGCTATGAAAATTAACAAGCAACAGTGATAAAACTGCAATGAGTGCTTATGGAAATTTCTCAGATAAATTAACCTTGAAGAAGCTTCTGGACTGAAGATCTCCGTGTCTTTATTCCTTAGGCACAGAAAACATTAATAACAATCCTTTGGGAATAAATTACATAACCATTTGAACGCCTACTTCTCACCTAAGATGTGTGAATTATGTAAAGCAGAGAAAATTAATTCTATGTTAGTACAAAACCATCAGATATAGGTGTGGAGAGATCTCAGCAAGTCGTTTAATCAGAGGGAGAAGGCAGGTAACCCTTCAGTTATAAAAAAAGCAGGTCTGACTTTGGGGTGGTGTATCAGGTGCATCTACAACAGATCAGGTGCATCAGATACAGCTGGAGAGATGCCATCTAAAGGGTTACATGGCCAGATTTCTGTATCCAGGTCTTCGGTTATGAAGGCAGTGGGGTGTGTATTGCAGCTCTGACATCTGAGCCTGACTGCTCTTAGCAGAAGTGTGATATGGAATTAAATGAGTTGGGGGAGGTGCTGTGAAGACTAAGGAAGTATGCCAAGAATACTAATTCTTCGGTGTTATACAATGGGAATATTACAGCATTTAGCAACCTGGATACCGGGAAGATTCTGATAATTACTGATGGTACACAATGTAGAATAAATGTCACATGGAAATGCATGAAGAACGCCGTTACACAATACAATTACCTCTTTCTGTGAACTGCTGCACAGACCTCTAACATTAAAAGAGCTAGTATTAGAGTCATATTAGAGATGTTAAACTGTATATTATGAGAAAATGATAAGAAATGGTGGAATTTATAGGAATGCCAGATATCACCGACATGTAACAGTAAAAGAGGGCCACTCAACCCTCTGCCCATTTACATCTCTTATCCAGCCCCCAGTGCTTCCCTTCCCCCCATCCTCTGACTTTCCGCTTCTCATTCTCAACTTGGTATATTCTACAGCCTTTCCAGCCTCAGCAGACATTTTAGTGAATCTTCTCCAGGTTTAATTACATCCCACACCATTAAAGTTAGTCTTGGCTTTTTTTCTTTAAAATTTGTTGGAACATTTTTTTCTTCTATATCTTTTTATGATTATACTTTTCAACATTTTTTAATCTACAATTATAATTTCTATAGGCGATATTAAAAAAAAAAACTAAAAATGATCACTAATCACTTGGTTGACAGTTCATACCATTTTAGTTGCTCTACACATTTATATTAATTCTAATACTAGATGAAATTCCACAGATTATTTCTTACCAACCACTATGCTTAAGGCAATTGTGGCCATATTAGTGGACTTGTGACGGAAACCATTGAGCACTGTCTGTAATACTTTTTTTATTTGCACTAACATACAATTTTTCAGGATAAGCTTTCGGGGATGTCCCCTTCTTCAAGGTCCAAGTAGAGTACTGCTTGGACCTTAAAAAAGCGGACATCCCCCGAAAGCTTGTCCTGAAAAATTGTATGTTAGTGCAAATAAAAAAAGTATCACAGACAGTGCTCAATTGTTTCTTTACTAACCACTACAATTTAAGTTTTTACTGTTTCTCTTATTTTCTTTCAATTGCTGTCCCTCATGAAAAGGGGGATGTCCTTACACCCAAACAGGTTTGCTGTATTTTATTTTATTTATTTTATTTTTGCCTATATAGGCCATACATCTGCACGGTTCTCAAAAAGCTCTTCTCATATGTCTCTGTATAAACAAATACTGAAAGAGACATTTGTACAGGAAAAATGTATGCGCCTTTATTCAGTATATTCTGTGCCATTGTATATTCTAAACGTGTGCATTTGAAGGAAGCCTAGTGTAAACACAAACCTTAAGGCTCAAAATTAAAGTTGGCCTTTGGTTGTTTAAAGAGTATTTATAGCCAAAACTATTTTTGTTGGTTTTAAATTGAGTAAGGAATAGTTAATACTCCTGTCAGATTATTTTTATGTTTTCAACGTCTTCTTGGGTAGATGGTCTTGGCTACTTGGGGGACACAAAGGTGAGACCTACTCAACTTGAGGTGCTTACATTAATGGAAGGACCCAAGTCCCACATGATCACATAAAAGTCCATATATCCTTTATTCTTGTTTAACAACCAAGCTTGAGCTCTGATGGATGAGGATGCTTTGTCCCCCAAAATCCATGGGCTATTCTCTACTGGTTATGACTTTGTTATCAAGAAAAAAACATATGAGAACTGTCAGGAAAGGCTTACCAGAGGAAGAAATGGTTCCTGCAGGCTAACTCCTTTTTTCCCAAACTTGTCTTGGAAAAGGTGCGTCAGCGCATGCTATTGTACGTTTCTGCACATTAGCGCACATGGCGCATCATATGAGAGATGAGGGCGCCAAATGAGCTATTTAAACCAGATCAGTACCCAGATCCAGTGCTGTCTTGTCTACAGCGTTCCCATTAGTGTCCTGTTCCCTGTTTATCTGCATCTGATTCCAGTTACCTACCCGGCTTGCTTGACTATTCCTGCTCTCCACCTGCACCGACCTCGGCTTGAACCTTGACCATTCTCCAGTCTCATCTGTACCTTATCTGACTGCACTGGGTATGAACCGGCTTGTCCAACTCTGCTCCAGTCTTCTGCTTCCTGCCTGTGTAGCTTCGGTACCGCTGAACTGCATCCACAGCATACCTGCATCCACTGTCCTGCATCCACAGCATACCTGCATCTGCTGTCCTGCATCCACAGCATACCTGCATCCGCTGTCATCTGGTACACCACTCAACCAGAAGCCCGGCAGCTAGCACGACTACCGGTCCTTGTGCGACTCTGCACTCCTGCTCCACCTGTCTGCTCTACCAGGGGCCCTGAGTCAGAGGGGTAAGAGAAGCCTTCCTCTGCATATCAGGCTCTTCCTCCCAGGTACGTGACAAGAACTTTTAGGTGATTGTTTGGAGCTCAATTCCTTCCATTCAGATATAATCTTTGGGCATCTTTACATTACAAATTAAAGTGGAACAATGCTCCTTTTTCCAAGTATAGGATACAGTGTGTTTTATCACTTTTGGTTATTTGTTGGTATTGTAGACATACAGTCTGTTCTCTGCTGTGAACTGAACTTCTTAACTGCCTTATATCTAGAACATATTTTGACATACATTTAAAGAATCTACTAGGGACTGATAATGTTGGTCAAAGTATCCCCTACTAGATTCTCCATAGGAATACATGGAAATGCATTTCAGAACAGTTTCTGAGCTAGTGGTACTAGGGGGTACTTCTGAATTATATACAGACCAAGCTTCAGATGCCAAGCGACAAAGTGTTTTCACTGCCACATGCCCATTCATAGAGTATAATCTCACATCATGCACTGCAGACATCCATTGTACTCAGGGTAGGACTTAGGGTGGTGGGGGCCCCTGGGCTTGAGTCACTTTCAGGCCTGACCTTCTATACATTACTTTAAATAGAACAAAACGTTGACTGGTACCGTAGACAGTGTTACATGTTTAAAAAAACGTAATAATCTATTTATATGACTACTGATTGAAGCTTGAAAAACTTTTTTTCCAATAAATAAATAATGATTAAAAAAGTTCAAAGTGATCATGTGTTTATTGCACAAATGTCTTGGTCAGAATGAGAATAAAACACTTATTTACCTGGAAAACATATTGAAAAACAAACAAATACCTTGTAAGGTTGCAATCATAACAAATTTGCAAGAATATAGCAAAATAACTCATTGAACAAAGTGCAAGATAAATTGTGTGTGTGTGTGTTGTGTGTGTAGTACGTAAGTGAGTGAGAAAAAAGGGACGGCAATTTTACTTGGGTTACAACATTGCACGACCGCACAATTGTCAGTCAGTTAAAGCAACGCAGCGCATTATCGCAAAAAATGGCCTGGTCATAGGGGAGCTGAAGGGGTTAAGATTGAACAAGTCAAGACTAAAAGGGGCATTTTTTTTTTCATACATAAGGGCACACATGTATTTTGCTTTTTGACTTGACACATGAATTCATTCTTTTTTTTTTTTTTCTCACTTTTAGTCAATTCGGTGCTCTGGTGGGGGGAGGGGCTCCCATGCAGGAGCAATGGAGTCCAGTTGGTTGGGTCCAGTAATTTCACTGTCAGTGTCCGCAGCCTTCTACTTCTTGTATCCACGCCGCTCTGAAGATTGCAAGGTGGACAAGATGGAGGGAGGAGGTGGGTGGAGCCAACACTCACCAGGGGCGGAGTCCTGCAGTCAGTGTGAGTGACTGTATGGACAAGATGGAGGAGGTGCTGCCGGTGGGATGGCCAATACACTCATGGGCGGCACGGAGGAGGAAGATTGCTGGCCTCTGCCACACAGTGCCAGACTGCAACAACAACTGCCTATCAGCCCAGGAAAGACAGATACACTTAGGCAGGCTCCTCCGCTCCAGGTAGCTCCTGTCACAGTCACGTCGGCTCTAAATCTGAGACTCCAAGTCCGACGTGACTGACTCAATGACGTCACTCGTTGCTAGATGCCAGGCGGCCCAGGCGCTAGCAATGAGTGCAGGGTTGCCAAGCCAACGGAGCAGCTCCACCCACCTCCAGGCTCCTCCTGGTCCGTCCTGTGTAATTACACATTAGAGTCTCTCTCTCTGCGCCGCTGATCGGCTGATGAGACAGAGAGAGAGACTCGGGCAGAGCAGCGCTGCAGCCAAGTGAGGACCAGTGTGAGTCACCGCTGTTTCATCCGATCTAGCTGAAGATATATGAAGATATTTAAAATGTAAACGGGCGGGGCCCCCTATTTAGGGGGGCCATGGGCTTGAGCCCAGTCAAGCCCAATGGTAAGTCCGGCCCTGATTGTACTATATGGTGGAACCAATGCATGCGCATGACAGGGCTGCTGAGGAATGCTGTACAGTATAAGCACAGTCCATACACAGCCTGTAAAATGGAGTTTGCTCTTTTTATTTGGTGTCTCATGCAGACATGCCTGGTGAAGCATACTGTGTATCTTAATGTCATAATACACGAAAATCCAGCTTTGCTCCTTCAACTTACTTCAGTAACTCTGACAATTATTACTAAACTCTTTTGAAAGAAATAGTCAATTTATATCTATATACAATGAACAGCCATAACTTTATGACCACTGACAGGTTACTTTAATAAGATTGATTATCTCAGTATAATGGCATCTATAAGTTGATGGGTTATATTAGGCAGCAAGTAAACATGTTGTCCATAAAGCTAATGTGTTGAAAACAGAAACAATGTGCAGTTTGTTTTGTATGGGGTATATGGCTGCAAATCAGTCAAGGTGCCCCTTGCTGACCCGTGTCCACAGCCAAAAATGCCTACAATGGGCATGTTGGTACATACATTGATCAGCGATAGCATTATGATGACCAACCTAATATTGAGTAGATCTCCTTTTGCAGCCAAAACAGCACTGACCTATCATGGCATGGACACCACTAGAACACTGAAGGTATGCTGTGGTATTTGGCACCAAGTTGTCAGTAGCAGATCCTTTAAGTCCTGTAAGTCACGAGGTGGGGCCTCCACGGATCAGACTTGTTGTTCCAGCACATCCCACAGATGTCTTGATGGATTGAGATATGGAGAATTTGAAGGCCAAGTCAGCACCTCAAACTCGTTGTGTTCCTCAAACCATTCTTAGACCATTTTTGCAGTTTGGCAGGACACATTATCCTGCTAAAGGAGGCCACTGCCATCAAGGAATACTGTTTAGATGCAAGAGGTGTACTTGGTCATCAACAATCTTTAGATAGGTAGTAAGTGTCAAAGTAGCATACACATTAATGGGAGGACCAAGGTTTCCCAGCAGACCATCACTCAAAGGACTACACACTGCCTCTGCCAGCTTGCCTTCTTCCCATATTGCATCCTGGTACATCTCTTCCCCGGGTATACACATGCACCCAGCCATCCACATGATGTAAAAGAAAATGTCCAGGCCTCCTTCGATTGCTCTGTGGTCCAGTACTGATGTACATGTGTCCATTGAAGGTACTTTTGGCTGTGGACACCGGTCAGCATGGGCACCCTGACAGGTCTTTGGGTACGCAGCCCCATACACAGCAAACTGTGATGCGAATTTTAACTTTAACTTAATGGACAACATGTTTACTTGCTGCCTAATAAATCCCTCTGACTTTCAGATGCCATTGTAATGAGATAATCAATGTTAGTCAGTGTTCTTAACCTTAATTTTATTGGACGCCTGCCTTTACACGCACGTGAACTTTAATGGCATCCCAGTCTTAGTCCGTAGGGTTCAATGTTGAGTTGGCCCACAGTTTGCAGCTATAACAGCTTCAACTCTTCTGGGAAGGCTGTCCACAGTGTGTTCTATCAAGTTGAGCTCTGGACTCCCACACCATAAACCCCCCTCCACCAAATGATTTGGACCAGTGCACAAGGCAAGATCCATAAAGACACGGATGAGTGAGTTTGGGGTGGAGGGACTTAACTAGCCTGCACAGAGTCCTGACCACAACCCAATAGAATACCTTTGGGATGAATTAGAGACCACGAGCCAGGCCTTCTCGTCCACATTAGTGCCTGACCTCACAAATGCGCTTCTGGAGGAATGGTCAAACATTCCCATAGACACACTCCTAAACCCTGTGAACAGCCTTCCCAGAACAGTTGAAGCTGTTATAGCTGCAAAGGGTGGGCCAAGTCAATATTGAACCCTACGGACTAAGGCTAGGATGCCATTAAAGTTCATGTGCGTGTAAAGGCAGGCGTCCCAATACTTTTGGTAATATTGTGTGTCTGCGTGTGTGTGTGTGTGTGTATATATAAAAATCAAAAGAGGATTGCTGCACAAACAATGAAAATTTATTGGTAAAAAGTTACATTATATCAGGTATTCTCAGGTGACGTTTCGGGCTAACAATGATATCGCCCTTCTTCATGACCACATACCTACAACTGATCATATACAAAGGTCTATATATATATATGTAGCTTGTGAAGGCTACTAATCAATCGATCAAATTCAGCTGGAATCATCACATAAAAGACACATTCCTTATCATGAGTAGGGATGAGCTTCGAGTTCAAGTCGAACTCATGTTCTACTCGAACATTGGCTGTTCGCAAGTTCGCCGAACAGCGAACAATTTGGGGTGTTCGCGGCAAATTCGAATGCCGCGGAACACCCTTTAAAAGTCTATGGGAGAAATCAAAAGTGCTAATTTTAAAGGCTTATATGCAAGTTATTGTCATAAAAAGTGTTTGGGGACCCGGGTCCTGCCCCAGGGGACATGGATCAATGCAAAAAAAAGTTTTAAAAACGGACGTTTTTTCAGGAGCAGTGATTTTATTAATGCTTAAAGTCAAACAATAAAAGTGTAATATCCCTTTAAATTTCGTACCTGGGGGGTGTCTATAGTATGCCTGTAAAGGGGCGCATGTTTCCTGTGTTTAGAACAGTCTGACAGCAAAATGACATTTGGAAGGAAAAAACTCATTTAAAACTACCCGCGGCTATTGCATTGCCGACAATACACATAGAAGTTCATTGATAAAAACGGCATGGGAATTCCCCACAGGGCAACCCCGAACCAAAAAAAAAAAAAAAAAAAAAATGATGTGGGGGTCCCCCTAAATTCCATACAAGGCCCTTCAGGTCTGGTATGGATATTAAGGGGAACCCCAGCCAAAATTTTAAAAAAAATTTGACGGGGGGTTCCCCCTAAATTCCATACCAGACCCTTCAGGTCTGGTATGGATTTTAAGGGGAACCCCGCGCCAAAAAAAAAAAAAAAAAAAAACGGCGTGGGGTCCCCCCAAAAATCCATACCAGACCCTTATCCGAGCACGCAACCTGGCAGGCCGCAGAAAAGAGGTGACTTGATGGGACTTCCCTGTGACGTCACGGGGAATGCCACAGGGAAGTCCCGTCATGTCACCGTGCGTCAGAGGGGGGAGGGGTCACCGGGTGGCCCCGCCCCCCGTTATTTAAGAACCGTCAGACGAAGAGACGCCGTCACACAGCGGGAGCCTCCCTCCATGCCACAGCATGGCTGCGGAGCGGCCCAGGGAAGAAATGAAGAAGAGAAGAAGGAAGAAGAGAAGAAGAAGAAGAAGATGAAGAAGAAGATGAAGAAGAGAAGAAGATGAAGAGAAGAGCGGGAGCCTCCCCCCCATGCCATGGGTGCGGAGCGGCCGGAGGAGAAGAAGATAGAAGACGCCGCGGAGAAGATGCTGGACGAGAACGCCGGAGGAAGAACCAGAAGAGCCAGAAGAACCAGAAGAAGAAGAAGATGAAGGAAGAAAGAAGAAGCATTTAAATAAAGGAATTGTCAAAAACTGTCTCTTGTCATTTTTAACATTTTTGACAGTTTTTTTGTGAAATGGTAGGGGTAAGTACCCCCTTACCATTTCACACAGGGGGGGGCCGGGATCTGGGGGTCCCCTTGTTAAAGGGGGCTTCCAGATTCCGATAAGCCCCCCGCCCGCAGACCCCCACAACCACCGGCCAGGGTTGTGGGGATGAGGCCCTTGTCTTCATCAACATGGGGACAAGGTGTTTTGGGGGGCTACCCCAAAGCACCCTCCCAATGTTGAGGGCATGTGGCCTGGTACGGTTCAGGAGGGGGGGGGGCCGCACTCTCGTCCCCCCCTCTTTTCCTGCGGCCTGCCAGGTTGCGTGCTCGGATAAGGGTCTGGTATGGATTTTTGGGGGGACCCCACGCCGTTTTTTTTTTTTTTTTTTTGGCGCGGGGTTCCCCTTAAAATCCATACCAGACCTGAAGGGTCTGGTATGGAATTTAGGGGGAACCCCACGTCAATTTTTTTTTTTTTAAATTTTGGCTGGGGTTCCCCTTAATATCCATACCAGACCTGAAGGGCCTTGTATGGAATTTAGGGGGACTCCCACATCATTTTTTTTTTTAATTTTGGTTCGGGGTTGCCCTGGGGGAGGACCCGGGTCCCCAAACACTTTTATTGACAATAACTTGCATATTAGCCTTTAAAATTAGCACTTTTGATTATTCATGTTCGTGTCCCATAGACTTTAACGGCGTTCGCGTGTTCGAACGAATTTTTTTCCTGTTCGCATGTTCTGGTGCGAACCGAACAGGGGGGTGTTCGGCTCATCCCTAATCATGAGTAATTCAGTCAGTTACAAAACATGGAACAAGAGGAAAAAATCCCTTCACTATATGATAGTTTGCTTGATAGAATAGTTCATCTATAAAAAATATATACAACATAATCAATAATAGGTAAACCATTATCCATTAATAATTAAAAACAGTTGCAGAAAACAACAACAAAGAGAAATGTGATAAAATACTGGATCTGTCAGTAAAAGATCAATCGATATATTAATTGATCGATTATGTAGTGACTCAGATCCTAAGGAACACAATGAAAAGCGCACATTTCCAAGGAACAGATACAGATCAAAGTCCATGTTTAAACCCTTAGGTTGTAAAGTGTCTAAACGATTTATCCAATGTGCCTCCCTCTTTTTAACTTCCAGCTCTCTATTACCTCCTCGTCTGTTGTTTGGGATATCATCTATAACCATATACCTGAGTTGTGAAACAGTATGGTTCATTTCTACAAAATGCCTAGACAGCGGTAACTTGTCAATCTTATCCCGGATCTAATATTTATGTCTTGCAATCCTATCTTTTACCTTTTGTGTAGTTTCACATACATAGACCAGTCCGCATGGACATTTAATAATATATACTATGTAAGTGGATTGACAAGTAAAATCATCTTTAATGGCAATATTGTATCCTTTATGTGGATGGTTACATTTTTTTTCCTTTTAACACGCTGGAACATTGAACACAAGAGAGGCATGGGAACGAGCCTAAATTGGGTGGGCCCAGAAAAGTCACCCGGGGAGTAGGGGTACGAAATTGGTCAAATTTAACCAATCTACTGTGTATGGTTCTCCCCTTGTGATATGATGGTAATGGTGCATGTTGAAATTCAGGGACAGTAGGATAATTTCTATTTAGTATGGACCAGTGTTTACTGGTCTACTGAATAAATCTAAACAATACGATTCAAATCAAATTGCATTCATTTTAGAATGACTTAAAATTGTTTTGGAAGAAAGTTTTTTTCTCTTTAAGGACACGTACTACCTACAGCTGACCGGCACTGCGATGGGTTCTAATGTCACTCCCCCCCCATATGCCAACTCATTCATGGACATGCTGGAAAATGCATTCATCTATCATTGCAAATTGTTTGAAGACAATTGCATGGCATGGTTTAGATTTATTGATGACGCATTTGGGATGTGGGTGGGCGACCGAGACTCATTATGGTTATTTAATGAATACTTAAATCAGTTGGTTTCTGGCTTAAAGTTCAATATGTCGGTTGCGACACAACTCAAGTATATGGTTATAGATGGTATCCCAAACAACAGACGAGGAGGTAATAGAGAGCTGGAACTAAAAAAGAGGGAGGCATACTAGATAATCTATCGATTAATATATTGATCGATCTTTTACTGACAGATCCAGTATTTTATCACAGTTCTCTTTGTTGTTGCTTTCTGCAACTGTTTTTAATTAATGATGGATAATGGTTTACCTATTATTGATTATGTTGTATATATTTTTTATAGATGAACTAGTCTATCAAGCATACTATCATATAGTGAAGGGATTTTTTCCTCTTGTTCCATGTTTTGTAGCTGATTGAATTACTCATGATAAGGAATGTGTCTTTTATGTGATGATTCTATAAAGTTACAGATATATAAAGGCCAGTACGGTAGCCTGAATTTTTTGGGAATAGTCTGGGGGGTATTTAAGCAGCCCACTCATCTGTGGTCTTTGTCGCTTCCTGTGCGTGATTCGTTACGTCACTAGGCTGTCTCTTCCAACTCATTCGGAGTTGTGTGTCCAAACTTCCAGAGGCTTTTGGTTCTCCGTTAGTGGTTTTTCGTAAAATGAGTCTTGCTCAACTGTCGCAGGTAGGATTTGTATATCATTTCTTCATTCATTTCACAAATCATTGTTTGCCATATCACCGAAACCCCGCTACGAAACTTACGAGTCATTCGTTAAGTCTCCTTATGCAGCTTTATTTAGCCTCATGCAAACCACAAACCCGTGCCTCAGTTTGTGAGCACAAACATGAAGCCGTTTTTCCATCGGTTTCATTCGTACATTCTCGTACCTTGTTACACGTCACATAGTCGGCCCATTTCACTTAAAAAAACACTGTCTATCATTTCAGTTATTTTAGTTCGCATTACCCTCTGGTCCGAAATCAGTCGCATCAGCGACTCAACGATTCGTCTCGGCTAGTTTTGTCATGTCATATCATGGCATGCTCCGCAATCCGGTTCGCTGTCAGTCACAATCGCAGCACACCAATTCAGGTCTCTGTCATGGCATCCATAGTCACCTCACATAGCCTTCACTCCGATCTGAATCCAGTCACATCTGTAACGCACCGATTCCTGTCGGCTCGTTCAAGTCATTCCATCTCATTTCATTCCACGCTCCATAGTTCGGTTCGTTGTCAGTCACAATTGTGGCACACTGACTCGTGTTTCTATCATGGCAATCATTCCATTCGTCTCATATACCCGCCACTCCAATTCGAATCAAGTCGCATCTGCGACACTCCGATTCGTGTCGACCCGTTCTAGTTATTCTGTCTCGTACAATTCCATGCTCCACAGTCCAGTTCATTGTCAGTCGCAATCGAAGCACACTGATTCATGCCACTGTCATGGCAAACATTTCATTTGTTTACATTTCGCATACCCTAGTGCGATGCACTAATTCACGTCGACTCGTGTTAGCCATCATTATTTCCTGTTCCATAGACCGGTTTGTTGTCAGTCGCTATCGCGACACACCGATTCCTGCCTCTGTCATGGCAATCATTTCGCTCTTTTCATTTTATATACCCCACACGCCGATCCGAGTCAAGTAGCTTTAGCAGCTCTCCGATTCGTGCCGGCTTAATTCCGCTCATTTCATTTCGCCCTCATTTCATCCCATATTCCACAGTTCGGTTCACTGTCAGTCACAATTACGGCACCCCGATTCGTGTCACCATCACTTCAATCAAATCATTCAGTGGTAATATTTCGTATATATTGTCTGTCATGTTCTTCTTAGGTTCGGCAGTCGCTTTGTGTCAGGTCAATCGTGCATTTTTCGTTACTTTTATCCCGTCATATGCTCTATTTTTGCTTGATATCGGTCGCCTCAACGACGCAACGGTTCACTTTAAATTCAGATCACTGTTTGATTTGTCAGGTCATTGAAGTACTACCCTCAGTACGGCTCACCCTACGGTCCAGTTTGAATCCAGTCGCAATATGGCACATCGGCCCACATAGCTCCAGACCAACTGTTCTCAAAGATGTTTTCCTTCAAAGTCCATTCATGGTTTCAATCCCTTCTTTTAACCATCGTTCGTCCCCCCCGGTCATTTCTCCTCTAGGTCAGTCGAATTCAGGTAGTTCCATCCTGCACCAGGTTGGACGTTATTCCCCCAGGTAAACAAGAAAAAAAACTGGACTTTAATGTCAGCCAGCATCAGGAAGGACATTTTGGACGGCAAGGACGTCAACCTTGCTTCCCTCCTCATTTCGGTTCACGATCTGGCAGAGAATAATTCTTATGCCTGGGGGGACGTATCACTGGTCCTCAAAGCCAAAGACCCTAGGCTCAACTGCAGATTAACTATTGCAGAGTTTGCGTTGACCTTTGGGATGGTGAGGGATGTCCTGTGCTCAGCCAGAAGAGCTGGACTTATTTCTCCACACCGTGGTGAACCTGGGCTATAAATACGGGGGGTTCCCATTTTATGATTACCACCGTTCATTCTCAGTCAAAGCGGCAGCCAGGCTCACAGTTCCAAGTACGCTTGGACCGCCACTTTGCCGGTCTACGCTCCTACAGTTCTCCCCCCACACCGCTACCTGGTGCGCCAGCATAGCTGTTAGGCGCCCTCTCGATCTTCCATGCACCTCCAGAACAGCTCAGGGCTTGTCATTCCCAGCTCAGAGGCCCCAGGTGGAGAAGTTTGGACGTCCCGTTCTCTCAGTAGGGGGAGCATCCATCTGTAATAACTTTAATTTTGGATCGTGCAACTACAGCCAATACCGGCTGTACCATATGTCATAGAACACATCCTAAAGCCCTATGCCAGCTCAAGCAGCAGAAAATGTCCTGACTAGGCAGGATTCCATACCGGCCTCATCGCACTGCCCCACACAACTTACCTCTGCTCAGCGGCCACAGACAAACAGGCCATAGACCAGCTGTTACAGGCTGAACTTGACCGAGGCTTCATCTTCGCTCAGCCCCTTTTCAACATCTGGAGAGTTAAGCCTATTGGGCTTGTCAAGGGCAAGTTTTTGAATAAAATTTGTTAGGTGTACGACCTGTCTGCACCTCATTCTTCCCACATCCCAAGTCTGAATTCCTTAATTCCTTCAGAGGAATTTTCTCCCTGAAATATGCTTCAGTTGACATGGCGATTCAGGTCATTATCAAAGTAGGCACAGGTGCCTGGCTCGCTAAAGCTGACATATCAGACGCATTTAAGCTTCTACCCATCCAACCGTCCCTCTGGTACTAGCACGGCAGGATACTAGCAGGATACTAGTCCTGCTGATGGGTTAAGGACCTTATACGACCCTGTCCAGTTCTCCTAGAGTAACTGCCTGTCTCCTGGAATCTCCTCCATGCTCTTGAGACTGTGCTAGGAGACACAGAAAACCTTCTGGCAATGGCACGTAGGGTCCAGTTATTGCCTACCATTACCAGTAGTGACACTGAACCTAGCCAAATGCAAAACTAGTGAAAAACAGTCAGAAAAGTTGAGTAGGGAAAAAAATGTCAGTGGCCTCCACCTGTAAAACCATTCCTGTTTTAGAGGTCGTCTCATTGTTGCCCATCTAGTGCACCTGGTAATTTCATTAACACCAAAGCCTGAGGCTCTAATAGGCTTCAAAAAAGAGTGGACTCAGGGTGCAGAGCACTGCGCTCTGAGCCCACCCAGTTGTGCGACAATAGAGAATGAATATTCGCTATTGTAACACTGATTCTGCCTCCCAGCCAATCAGTAAGCGGGTCCTGAGACCCGTTCCGGATTGGCCAAAAGGAGAAGCTACCCTATATACCACCGGCCGCCACTGCCCAGGAGAATATTGACTTGATGCTATACTCTGATTAAAAATTGCTCCTTTAATCTTTTTGAGCAATGCATGTGTGTGTGTATGTGTATATATATATATATATATATATATATATATGCAAAAGTTTTAGGCAGGTGTGAAGAAATGTTGTAAAGTTTTAAAAACATATATATTTTAATAGTTTATTTTTGTAATATTAAAAAATGCAAAGTGAGCGAACAGATTTAAAATCTACATCAAATCAATATTTGGTGTGACCACCCTTTGGCTTCAAAACAATATCAATTCTTCTAGGTACACTTGCACACAGTTTTTGAAGGTACTCAGTAGGTAGGTTGAAGAACTAACTACAGATCTTCTATGGATGTAGGCTGCCTCAAATCCTTTTGTCTCTTGGTGTAATCCCCGGCAAACTCAACAATGTTGAGATCAGGGCTCTGTGGGGGCCAAACCATCACTTCCAAAATTCCTTGTTCTTCTTTACACTGAAGATTGTTCATAATGACATTGGTTGTATGTTTGGGGTTGTTGTCCTGCTGCAGAATAAATTTGAGGCCAATGACACACCTCCCTGACAGAATGACACGTTGGAAAGTGAGAACAAGTTGTTACTAGAACAGTTTTCCCCACTGGATGATTTTCACTCACTTTGTGCCAGTGCTAACTGTTAGTTATTCACAGAGACGGGATTTAGGAAAGTTATTGTCTTCTTACACGTCAAAAGACTGGAAAAACATCCTCTGTACTGCAATTAACTGAAGTAAAGTTATGTTGGATTCAATTTCTGTTTCTTATTAAAGAGTTAAGCTGTGGATGGTGCCAGGTCAGCAGGTGACAGAGTCTAAGAAAGTATGTCAATGCATAAAGTGGCATTTGAAACAGATACAGAACTTTCAGGTATGGAGAAGCATGTGGCATTGTGCATGTTTGGTAACTATTCTGCCCAATTTTAGCTCCTAAATTGATTCCTATGGGATTCATAAGGTTTGGTTTGGAAACTGAGATTCTTTATGTAAATAAAGAGTGAAAATGAGGTTTAGCGTGAATCAAGTAAATTAGAGCATGGGAATCTCCAAAAATCCCTTGTTCTTCTTTGTGCGATTCATTCTGTCTGCAAATAAAAGCTGCATTGACTGGTGGTTGAAAGGGGGAATGACCCACCATGGGACTGGGAAGATAGAACATTAATATAGATTGCCCTTATAGCATATTAATAATTTGATAAAAGGGGGAAGCCAGGGAATTGGTATCCAGGGCCCCCAGACTTCAAACACCTGCCTAATACTGAAAGGCACCTGTGCTAATCTTACCATGAGGCACAGAACAAACTGCATAGAGACAACTGTCCATGAGGGTGGGGTGCAGTAACCAGAACTGTAAGAGTACTGACCAAGTAACTATTATGCTGAATCCACAGCAGCCTGTTTAACCAGTATACTGAAACCATCAGGTGCCTAAAGGTGTGGTGCTACCATAACGTATAGCCTTCACCCATTTGAAACAAGCCCACTCGTTTTGGTACTGCAGACTTAGGAGAAGGGGACATAACCAATAACTTAGAACTTAGGAAAAAGTCTGCAAACAGTCAATTTTATGCATACCCATTATCAGGTAGCAGAAGAACCAAGCCACTTTCACACAGGGGCCTTTGCTAAGCGGAATATACTTGCACAGCGGGGGATCTCTCCGCTGATCCTTGATGAGCAGGCGAATGACAGGTCCGTGTCCGCTCCGCTATGCAGAGTGGACACGAACACAGTCCCACTCTCCTCTATGGGGGCAATTGGATGGAAATGGACCCACCTGTCCGTTTCCATCTGATCTGCCAGGTGAATAGGGAATAGGACTATCATCCATCTGTTTTTGGCAGACAGGATGGGATCCCATGGCGGCGGGTGTCAGGGGACATGTGTCTGCTGATATCCGCCGCTCCATAGAAGAGACTGGAGGGTCCGATCAGGTCTGCCTAAAAAACTAACAGGTGGACCTGATCATATCGCCTGTGTGAACGGGGCCTTAGAACCATGACAGGTGGGTCATTCTGTGAATGGAAGCAGTACATCAGTCACAGAATCACTAAAATTATACTTACGTATATTATCTGAGGTAGTGACTCTTATGCTGCCTGAATTTGAGGTTGCAACAAAGCTAATACCACAGGTGATAAATTAAATTTATAGTGATTCTATACCTGTTGCCGATGGCAGAATCACCCATTTAACTTGACCCTACACTAAGGTTTGCCTTCACTTCCAGGAATGTAAAAGAAGTATGAATAACACTGTAGTCTTATTAAAGTGTTTTTGGGAAGAGAGAGAGAGGGGAAGATAGGTACAGCACTGCCCCCCTTTCCCACAAGAAACCTTAGCAACAATAATCATTAGTGTAGATCATATTATATATTAGGGATGCACCGAAATTTCGGCCGCCAAAACATATCGGCTGAAAATGGCCTTTTCGGCAAATTGCCGAAAGAGAAAAAAGGCTGATAATGAACCTGAAAATGGGGCGGGGCTCTGTTCCCCCCGCCCCTGGTGCCGCCCATTATGGGGGTGTCGAATAGCGCAGAAGAGAGAGGAGAGCCGCCGCCATCTGGTTGATTAGAGCCCTGGGAACATGTCTATCAAAGTTCCCCCGGACAAGGGGGAGGAGTTGTATGTGACGGCGCTCGGCGGGGAACACATAGCTATTGAAATGAAAGCTGTGATGTTCCCAGGGCTCTAATCAACCTGGCAGCGGCTCTCCTCTCTCTTCCCCTGCACAGGTAGGCTACACTGGGGATACACAGGCAGGCTGCACTGGGGACACACAGGCTGGCTGCACTGGGGACACACAGGCAGGCTGCACTGGGGACACACAGGCAGGCTCCACTGGGGACACACAGGCAGGCTGCACTGGGGACACACAGGCAGGCTGCACTGGGGACACACAGGCAGGCTCCACTGGGGACAAACAGGCAGGTTCCACTGGGGACACACAGGCAGGTTCCACTGGGGACACACAGGCAGGCTGCACAGGGGACACACAGGCAGGCTGCACCGGGGACACACAGGCAGGCTGCACCGGGGACACACAGCCAGGCTGCACCGGGGACACACAGGCAGGCTGCACCGGGGACACACAGGCAGGCTGCACCGGGGACACACAGGCAGACTGCACCGGCTACACACAGGCTGGCTGCACCGGCTACACACAGGCTGGCTGCACCGGCTACACACAGGCTGGCTGCACCGGCTACACACAGGCTGGCTGCATCTGACGGGCACTGGTGAGGATGCATTGATCTATTGTATCATGTCTGCAGTCTCTGACCATCTGCTGTACCATGTCCGCAGTCTCTGACCATCTCCTGTATAATTTTTTTTTTTTTTTTTTTTAAAGTTTCGGTATTGGTCATTTTCGGTATCGGTTTAGTTTTTTGGCCTAGTGTATTTTTCATTTTCGGTATCGGTTTTGGCACCAAAAAACCCATTCAGTGCACCCCTATTATATATTATAGAACCATACGTGTCTGACACAAATTAAGATGGTTTCTACTGCGTCACCTGCTCAGGATTCCTTAAAGTGATATTAAACCCACAACAATAAAATCAATCTGTATACAGTGAGGGGAAAAAAGTATTTGATCTCCTGCTGATTTTATACATTTGCCCACTGACAAAGAAATGATCAGTCTATAATTTTAATGGTAGGTTTATTTTAACAGTGAGAGACAGATAATAATATCCAAAAAAAACGCATGTCAAAAAATGTATAAATGGATTTGCATTTTAATGAGTGAAAAGTATTTGAACCCCTAACAAGCAGAAGATTTCTGGCTCCCAGGTGTCTTCTATACAGGTAACAAGCTGAGATTAAGGGGTAATTCTCCGCATTGTGTAAAAAGGCTGTTTGATCCCATCTCCTCTGATCCTCTCCTCCATCCACTGTCCCCAATATATTTCCTGATAATACAGAGCCAGGGGACAGGCTGCACATGCTCAGTTTGGTGGCTATTGCTAGAGAGTTTTTTTTAATTTCTTGGGAGGGTGGATGTGATCAACACAGGGCCAATCAGAACTATCCAGAGAGAGGGTAAGGGGTCCTGCATCCTGATAGGGCAGTCAGTGCAGAATGAAAATTACTCCAGCAAGCTTTAACCAAACATTCATAGAAGTCATAAGACTGCTATACACTGCTGATGAGAAAAGGTATTTAGCAGCTTATATTTACTAAAATAATTGCATTCCCATGTTCTGTGTACTGTGAGAGACCAAATATAGTGAATGCAGCGTCCTGAGTTTAGTAACACTTTAAGCCCCCGTTCACGCCGGTTCGGCTTTGAAATCATGCTATTTCAGCACGATTTCAAAGCCGCACATCAGTGCGATTTGCACTGCCAATTTCATTGCGGCTTGCCACTTCATACAACAAAAGTCTTAGCAAGTTGCGATGATATTGTCAAAAAGGAGAGCAGGAACCTTTTTCAAAGTCGCTGCTACATGAGTCACGGCAATTTAAACATTTCCATTGCTGACAATGGGGTGCAACTTGTCATGCGATTTGGAACTGCCAAATTGCATGACAAATCTGACCTTTCACTGATATCGACTGGAAGTCTTTTTTATAAAACAACAAAGCATAAATGGATGAAAAGCTGCTTTTTACGCTGCTAACCTATGCAAAAATAGCAACTCAGCAGCATTTCTAGGAGGGATGGTTGAGTTTATTTGATCAGGGGTGCTTTGGGTGTTCAGGATCAGCTAAAACAAAGCTGTGCTGTCACAGAATTAAATTAAAGGTTTTCTCATACAAGTGGATAAACAAGCCTAATGCCGGGTACACACGATCGGACATTCCGACAACAAATGTTCGATGGGAGCTTGTTATCGTAAATTCCAACGGTGTGTAGGCTCCATCGGACATTTTTTGATGGAATTTCCGACAAAAATTTGAGAGCTGGTTCTCAAATTTTCCAACAACAAAATCCGTTGTCGGAAATTCCAATAGTGTGTACACAATTCTGACGCAGAAAATTCCACGCATGCTCGGAACCAAGCAGAAGAGCAGCACTGGCTATTGAACTTCATTTTTCTCAGCTCGTCGTACATGTTGTACGTCACCGTGTTCTTGACGTTCGGAATTTCCAACAACATTTGTGTGACCGTGTGTATGCAAGACAAGTTGAGCCAACATCCGTTGGAAATAAATCCAGGATTTTGTTGTCAGAATGTCTGATCGTGTGTACCCGGCATAAGTTTTACAGAACAAAAGAACAAACAAACAAAAAAAAAACAACAGCAATAGAGCACAAATGTATGTCTTCATATATTAGAGAACACAATGTTTGGAATAAAGCAGTTGTAGAATTGGTACTTGCTGACTCACTGTATTGTTTAAGGAAACATCTCCCTCTAGCGCTGATCATGCGACGCTCCCATTCCATCTGCACTTCCTTCGCACAATCCCCTATGGACTTAAACATAGTTGCTATGCAATAATGTGAGCCAATAAGGAGTCTGGCAGGACAGGCATCCTGTTCCATTCCCTTAAAGGGAAGATGGATATTTTCCTGCTGCTAGTACCGTTAGTACAGCAGGAGACATAACCATTACCATGACAACTGGTGACTTAGCAACAGAAATGGAGATTTAGATAAACTGAGGAAAAAGAAATGCCTCTGAGACCAAACAATTCCTAAATAAATCATTTACGATGGATGGCTAAATGTTAAGTCACTTAATTCCTGTGTCAGGAAATCCTACTCAAGTGCCGAGTTCACACTTGCAGGCTTTAGCTGCCTCTAGGCCAGTGCTTGTAGGTTTCTAGCTATTATGTGAATATAAAGCTAGACTTGTAGCAGCAGAACTTCAGTATGAAGAGCGATTAGACAACTGCTCGGTAGGGATGAGCTGAACACCCCCCCCCCCCCCGGTTTGGTTCGCAGCAAAACATGCGAACAGGCAAAAAATTTGTTCAAACACGCCAACGTGAAAAATCAAAAGTGCTAATTTTAAAGGTTTATATGCAAGTTATTGCCATAAAAAGTGTTCGGGGACTCGGGTCCTGCCCCAGGGGACATGTATCAATGCAAAAAAAAGTTATAAAAACGGACGTTTTTTTTTTAGAGAGCAGTGATTTTAATAATGCTTAAAGTGAAACAATAAAAATGACATATTCCTTTAAATATTGTGCCTGGGGGTGTCCTTAGTATGCCTGTAAAATAGCGCATCTTTCCCATGTTTATAACAGTGCCACGGCAAAATGAAATTTCTAAAGGAAAAAACTGTAATTTCAAACTGCTCGCAGCTGTAATGTATTGTCGGATCCTGGCAATATAGATAAAAATACCAAAAGAAAAAAATGGCGTGGATGTCCCCCCAAAAATCCATACCAGGCCCTTCAGGTCTGGTATGGATATTGAGGGGAACCCCGTACCCAAATTTAAAAAAAAAATGGTGTGCTGGTCCCCCAGGCACTATATACTCTGAACAGCAGTATATATACTATACGGCCTGCCCTATATACTCTGCAGAAAATTGGGCCTTAGGTGTAGGTGGTACCAGAACACTGTAAACCCTCACAGTCACTCTTGTTGGGCACAGGAATGGGCCCTGCTGTGAAATATTATATCAAAAGTTGTAATTACATGTTCCTGTTAAACAGGGGAAGAAAACAGATACTCGTGTTTGGTGCTGGAATGGGCCCTACTGGGAAACATGACTGCCAGTTTCTTGTCCTTTTGTGGCACCGCCTCTCTCTAGGCTCACGCTACTCCCTTCCTCAACCTGGGAACTAACATCTAGCAACTAAATCGCATCCTCCAGCAGCATATAACCGACACTGTGGTCAAATAAATCTGGGGACTCCTCCATGCATGATGGTGGGGCTACGGAAGGAGTGACTGTGGACAAGGAGCTGGTGGAATAGGCCGCTTTGGCAGCTGCATTAGAAGGAAAACTACTCTGAGTCTGGGTGACAGAGGATGAGGACGGCTTCGTTATCCACTCCACCAACTCTTCTGCATGTTGTGGCTCAATAATACAGTGGCAAAAAAGGACAAGCGTGCCCCACGGCCACCTGCCGAGGATGCACCATGTCCATGTCCAGCGCTGTTGACTGTAGACACAGAGGCTGCTTGCCCTCTTTTAGTGGCTTGTGAGCGTCTGCCTCTTCTTGGTGGCCTTCCGGACATGATGTATTTTTTGTTTTGCAACACCACAGTACACCACAGAATGCACTGTAGATATAGGCTACACTGGCTGCAGAATATATATATATATATATATATATATATATATATATATATATATATATATATATATATATATATATATATATATATATATATATATAAATTATATTTATTATGTATAGTTTATAGACATCCAGTGTAGATCAAGTAATCCCTGGTATAAGTTATGTAGCTCTACACTACAAATAAGTTGCCACACGTGCACATTCATTTATTGTTAGTACCCCTAATTGTGTAAAAGGTTTTCTAAGTAACAAAGCAATGTTTTTAACAAATGTACAGTAATATCTATGTGTTGCATATGAAATAGTAGATGAAACCCTTTTATTTTGATAAATTTAGAGTTTGAAATTACACAATGAACCTGTCAGAGAATTCTGACATGCACCATATATGGGATGCGCTTTGTTTCAATTAACCAGTAGTAATATTTCCTTCCATAATTACTTAAACTGGAAATTTTGCACTATTCCTAGGGGTCTTCCTTTTCTAGGCCCAGGTTCATGTGACCTGCTGGAAAATACAAGCCTAAACTCAACAAGAACACACTCTCAAATGTTGTATACTTGCTGGGACCACTCTTGCCAACTGTTCATAAAATTATGATCAGTTTGTAAAAAAACAAAAACAAAAGGCACCTTTCTCCTGTTTGTAATTATCCAGCCTATTGATAAACTACTGGGCTTGGCCTTGGCTTAGGTGGTGGGGCAGGTCCAGCAAGCATGAGGAGGGAGGGTGTCTAGCTTTACCCCCTGCAGTCAATTAGACCTGCTGACTGCCACATGTCCCTCCTTCCCCTATGTCACCACTCACATCTTGAGACATTTAGAAAAATGACTGAGGCACCAGTGTTTGGTGCAGCTTGCTAGGTGGGAGGCATCGCCACTTGGCACTCAGAACAGATTCTGGTGTAAGTACAAGACACGGGGTGCATTTAGGAAGAGGAGGTACGTTTGCAATGGTTAGAGGTCAATACTTGCTTTTTACCTGGGTTTATGATGTGCCTGATTTTTGTGCATAGGTTTAGTCTACATTATATGAAATTTAAATTAAGTCAGAGTGACTTTTACTGATCAGACATATCATAAACCCAGGTAAAGAGCAAGTACAGACTTCCCTCTTCACTCCCTCTCTCCCCCATCACCATTTCTGTCAATGATGTGAGGGGAGGTGGGAACACTGGTATAAGAGGGTGCTCTGATGTAAGGAGGGCTAATTGGTAAACTGTCAGGCTCTTCCTCTGCGTGAGCTGCGGGGCAGGTCTGGCAAGCATAAGAAGGAGTGAGGGCATCTAGCTCCACAACCTGTGGCCAGAAAGAAAGCTGAGAACTCTGGGGAATCTGATGTAAGGAGGGAAGTTGGGGACTCTGATGTAAGTGGGGACATTGATATAAGGGGGGACACTGGGGACCCTGATGTAAGGGGTTACTCTGGGGCATTCATTGATGTAAGAGGGGACTCTTATGTAAGGAGGGAATCTAGACACCCTAATGTATAGGGGAATGCTGGGAACTCTGATGTAAGGAGGGACTCTACGTGTACCACAGAATTTGGTTTCCTGCTCTATCCCAGGTCATACTGTTTTGACTTTGTAATGTCAGGGAAAAACCCACTATACGCTTTTGCGCTAATGAGCGCCTATTTCGTCTAATGGTATAATGCATCTTACCTATCACTCTATTTCCCGCATTTCCCCATGTAAATAGACATGACCAAAAGGTTACATCCTCATCTCAGCACGACTGCCCCATCGAGCACCGCACTGGCTCCTTTATTCAAAGACAACAAAAGCAATGACAAACAGGAACTCCTGGCCCCAACAGTCAATTGCTTCCTCCATGGGAAATGACCTCACAGGATATGAATGCCAAAACAGGAAATCCTTCCAACAGGATGAGTTTATACAACCAATGAACAATGACTAGGGGAGTCTTATGGGCGTGTCTGGGCAGGGGCAGCGTGTACGATATCCCGCCCCCTGTCTCTGTAAGCTATCTTCAGCTATACAAAGGAAGCTTGAGATCATGAACGCTGTTCCCGACCACAACGATTCAAAGACTCCTGTTTTTACAGTTTTTCGTGAATCCTTATTCTACTTTGTTCAGAGAACAAAGCATACCCGGACTATACTACCGTCCAGTGTGGATGGGAGATTATCTGCAGGCGTACGCCAAGGCCCCCCCAAATATGTTGTTCAGGCATCCATTAAACCGATAATGTCTTTGCAGAGCGAACACACGCCCCCAGACGATCGTTCTGTGCATCGCACAGGAGCCCTTCGCTGGCGGACATATCCCCACTCTGCAAACACTTCTCTACATCCCCAAGGAGCTTTTCACTACCAAACGGATCTCAACCAGCGTTAGTCTGCCCCAGTCAGCTCTTTAGAGCAGGTTGTGTGAGAACTAACACTGGGAGACACTATAACAATACATATCATCATTAAAATACATCTTCATAAAATTTTCACAACAGTAATCTGTCTACATTTACAATTGCAGAGTATTGATATTATTGTAATGCTTACATATTGCTTATACAGTTTAAATAGTAGAAGTTAGCTTCTACATGTAACATGTTCCTAAGCACCCACCTCACACCCCCAGAGCTCCTCCTCATGACAGGGTTCCCCTCCCCTTTAGCAGCTGTCACATTTCAAAAAGCACTACTCTCTCCCTGCCCCCCCAACACAGTGGCATCATTCATGTGTGAATGAATAAACTATAAGACCTGCCTGCCACCACAACCCACTGCTCATGGACACTTCCAACAGCTTTTTAACTAAAAACCTGTACAGGCTTTTGTAGCTGGAGGAAGTGTCTTTAAGTGTCCACAGGCCATGAATCAGAGGAGTGGGTAACCATTTTTTTTTTTGAGGGAAAGTCAGAGATCGATTTTTTTTTAAATCTCCAGCATGGAGGAGAAATCTGGGGACTTATCGACCCCAGATCTCTCTATAAAGGGGACCCGTCATGCCCTATTCCTATCACAAGGGATGCTTACATTCCTTGTAATAGTAATACAAGTTATCAAAAAAAAATTAGGGGAAAGTGTTAAAATAAAAATAAAATAAACAATAAAACAGAAATTTTTTTTAAAGTGCCCCCATCCCCTCGTGCTCGCACGCAGAAGCAAATGCATACGTAGGTCATGCCCACATATGTAAATGGCGTTCAAACCACACGTGTGAGGTATCCCTGCGAATGTTAGAGTGAGAGCAGTAATTCTGGCCCAAGACCTCCTCCTACTCCAAACTATTAACCTGTGAAAAAAATTAAATTGACGTATATGGAGATTTTTAAGTATCGTAGTTTGTCGCCATTTCACAAGCGTGCACAATTTTAAAGGTTGACATGTTAGGTATCTATTTACTCAGCGTAACATCAATTTTAACATTATAAAAATTGGGGTAAATATTGTGCTTTTTTTTTTTATTCATTAACCACTTGACGACCGCCTCACGCCGATGTACGTCGGCAAAGTGGCACGGACAGGCAAAATCACGTACAGGGTACGTGATTTGCCTTCCGCGGGTGGGGGGTCCGATCGGACCCCCCCCCGGTGCCCGAGGCGGTCGTCGTTTGTCCAGCGGCGATCGGTGATGAGGGGGAGACCATCCGTTCGTGGCCCCCCCCTCGCGATCGCCGCCGGCCAATGAGAATCTTCCTTTGCTGCTGTATGCTAAACAGCAGCAAAGGAAATGATGTCATCTCTCCTCGGCTCGGTAATTTCCGTTCCGGCCCGAGGAGAGAAGACATCAATGTGAGTGCACAAACACACACACACACAGTAGAACATGCCAGGCACACAAAACACCCCGATCCCCCCCCCGATCACCCCCCGATCCCCCCCCAATCACCCCCCCCCCCCTGTCACAAACTGACACCAGCAGTTTTTTTTTTTTTTTTTTTTTTCTGATTACTGCATAGTGTCAGTTTGTGACAGTAAGTGTGTTAGGGCAGTTAGTATTACCCCCCTTTAGGTCTAGGGTACCCCCCTAACCCCCCCTAATAAAGTTTTAACCCCTTGATCACCCCCCGTCACCAGTGTCACTAAGCGATCATTTTTCTGATCGCTGTATTAGTGTCGCTGGTGACGCTAGTTAGTGAGGTAAATATTTAGGTTCGCCGTCAGCGTTTTATAGCGTCAGGGACCCCCATATACTACCTAACAAATGTTTTAACCCCTTGATTGCCCCCTAGTTAACCCTTACACCACTGATCACCGTATAACCGTTACGGGTGACGCTGGTTAGTTTGTTTATTTTTTATAGTGTCAGGGCACCCGCCGTTTATTACCGAATAAAGGTTTAGCCCCCCGATCGCCCGGCGGTGATATGCGTCGCCCCAGGCAGCGTCAGATTAGCGCCAGTACCGCTAACACCCACGCACGCAGCATACACCTCCCTTAGTGGTATAGTATCTGAACGCATCAATATCTGATCCGATCAGATCTATACTAGCGTCCCCAGCAGTTTAGGGTTCCCAAAAACGCAGTGTTAGCGGGATCAGCCCAGATACCCGCTAGCACCTGCGTTTTGCCCCTCCGCCCGGCCCGGCCCAGCCCACCCAAGTGCAGTATCGATCGATCACTGTCACTTACAAAACACTAAACGCATAACTGCAGCGTTCGCAGAGTCAGGCCTGATCCCTGCGATCGCTAACAGTTTTTTTGGTAGCATTTTGGTGAACTGGCAAGCACCAGCCCCAGGCGTCAGGTTAGCGCCAGTACCGCTAACACCCACGCACGCAGCATACGCCTCTCTTAGTGGTATAGTATCTGAACGGATCAATATCTGATCCGATCAGATCTATACTAGCGTCCCCAGCAGTTTAGGGTTCCCAAAAACGCAGTGTTAGCGGAATCAGCCCAGATACCTGCTAGCACCTGCGTTTTGCCCCTCCGCCCGGCCCAGCCCAGCCCACCCAAGTGCAGTATCGATCGATCACTGACACTTACAAAACACTAAACGCATAACTGCAGCGTTCGCAGAGTCAGGCCTGATCCCTGCGATCGCTAACAGTTTTTTTGGTAGTATTTTGGTGAACTGGCAAGCACCAGCCCCAGGCAGTGTCAGATTAGCGCCAGTACCGCTAACACCCACGCACACACCGTACACCTCCCTTAGTGGTATAGTATCTGATCGCATCAATATCTGATCCGATCATATCTATACTAGCGTCACCAGCAGTTTAGGGTTCCCAAAAACGCAGTGTTAGCGGGATCAGCCCAGATACCTGCTAGCACCTGCGTTTTGCCCCTCCGCCCGGCCCGGCCCAGCCCACCCAAGTGCAGTATCGATCGATCACTGTCACTTACAAAACACTAAACGCATAACTGCAGCGTTCGCAGAGTCAGGCCTGATCCCTGCGATCGCTAACAGTTTTTTGGTAGCGTTTTGGTGAACTGGCAAGCGCCAGCGGCCTAGTACACCCCGGTCATAGTCATACCAGCACTGCAGTAACACGTGGTGACGTGGCGAGTCCCATAAGTGCAGTTGAAGCTGGTGAGGTGGCAAGCACAAGTAGTGTCCCGCTGCCACCAAAAAGACAAACACAGGCCCGTCGTGCCCATAGTGCCCTTCCTGCTGCATTCGCCAATCCTAATTGGGAACCCACCGCTTCTGCAGCGCCCGTACTTCCCCCATTCACATCCCCAACCAAATGCAGTCGGCTGCATGAGAGGCATTTTTATGTCCTCCCGAGTACCCCTACCCAACGAACCCCCCAAAAAAGATGTCGTGTCTGCAGCAAGCGCGGATATAGGCGTGACACCCGCTATTATTGTCCCTCCTGTCCTGACAATCCTGGTTTTTGCATTGGTGAATGTTTTGAACGCTACCATTCACTAGTTGAGTATTAGCGTAGGGTACAGCATTGCACAGACTAGGCGCCATTTCACAGGGTCTCCCAAGATGCCATCGCATTTTGAGAGACCCGAACCTGGAACCGGTTACCGTTATAAAAGTTAGTTACAAAAAAAGTGTAAAAAAAAAAAAATATGAAATAAAAAAAAAATAGTTGTTGTTTTATTGTTCTCTCTCTCTCTATTCTCTCTCTCTATTGTTCTGCTCTTTTTTGCTGTATTCTATTCTGCAATGTTTTATTGTTATTGTTATTGTTATTGTGTTTTATCATGTTTGTTTTTCAGGTGTGTAATTATTTACACTTTACTGTGCTTTATTGTTAACCATTGTTAACCATTTTTTTGTCTTCAGGTACGCCATTCACGACTTTGAGTGGTTATACCAGAATGATGCCTGCAGGTTTAGGTATCATCTTGGTATCATTCTTTTCAGCCAGCGGTCGGCTTTCATGTAAAAGCAATCCTAGCGGCTAATTAGCCTCTAGACTGCTTTTACAAGCCGTGGGAGGGAATGCCCCCCCCCCACCGTCTTCCGTGTTTTTCTCTGGCTCTCCTGTCTCAACAGGGAACCTGAGAATGCAGCCGGTGATTCAGCCAGCTGACCATAGAGCTGATCAGAGACCAGAGTGGCTCCAAACATCTCTATGGCCTAAGAAACCGGAAGCTACGAGTATTTCATGACTTAGATTTCGCCGGATGTAAATAGCGCCATTGGGAAATTGGGGAAGCATTTTATCACACCGATCTTGGTGTGGTCAGATGCTTTGAGGGCAGAGGAGAGATCTAGGGTCTAATAGACCACAATTTTTTCAAAAAAGAGTACCTGTCACTACCTATTGCTATCATAGGGGATATTTACATTCCCCGAGATAACAATAAAAATGATTAAAAAAAAAAATATGAAAGGAACAGTTTAAAAGTAAGATTAAAAAAGCAAAAAAATAATAAAGAAAAAAAAAACAAAAAAAAAAAAACACCCCTGTCGCCCCCTGCTTTCGCGCTAAGGCAAACGCAAGCGGCGGTCTGTCGTCAAACGTAAACAGCAATTGCACCATGCATGTGAGGTATCACCGCGAAGGCCAGATCGAGTGCAGTAATTTTTCCAGTAGACCTCCTCTGTAAATCTAAAGTGGTAACCTGTAAAGGCTTTTGAAGGCTTTTAAACATGTATTTATTTTGTTGCCACTGCACGTTTGTGCGCAATTTTAAAGCATGTCATGTTTGGTATCCATGTACTCGGCCTAAGATCATCTTTTTTATTTCATCAAACATTTGGGCAATATAGTGTGTTTTAGTGCATTAAAATTAAAAAAAGTGTGTTTTTTCCCCAAAAAATGCGTTTGAAAAATCGCTGCGCAATTACTGTGTGAAAAAAAAAAATGAAACACCCACCATTTTAATCTGTAGGGCATTTGCTTTAAAAAAATATATAATGTTTGGGGGTTCAAAGTAATTTTTTTGCAAAAAAAAAAAACTTTTTCATGTAAACAATAAGTGTCAGAAAGGGCTTTGTCTTCAAGTGGTTAGAAGAGTGGGTGATGTGTGACATAAGCTTCTAAATGTTGTGCATAAAATGCCAGGACAGTTCAAAACCCCCCCAAATGACCCCATTTTGGAAAGTAGACACCCCAAGCTATTTGCTGAGAGGCATGTCGAGTCCATGGAATATTTTATATTGCGACACAAGTTGCGGGAAAGAGACAAATTTTTTTTTTTTTTTTTTTGCACAAAGTTGTCACTAAATGATATATTGCTCAAACATGCCATGGAAATATGTGAAATTACACCCCAAAATACATTCTGCTGCTTCTCCTGAGTACGGGGATACCACATGTGTGAGACTTTTTGGGAGCCTAGCCGCGTACGGGACCCCGAAAACCAAGCACCGCCTTCAGGCTTTCTAAGGGCGTGAATTTTTGATTTCACTCTTCACTGCCTATCACAGTTTCGGAGGCCATGGAATGCCCAGGTGGCACAAAACCCCCCCAAATGACCCCATTTTGGAAAGTAGACACCCCAAGCTATTTGCTGAGAGGTATAGTGAGTATTTTGCAGACCTCACTTTTTGTCACAAAGTTTTGAAAATTGAAAAAAGAAAAAAAAAAAAATGTTTTTTCTTGTCTTTCTTCATTTTCAAAAACAAATGAGAGCTGCAAAATACTCACCATGCCTCTCAGCAAATAGCTTGGGGTGTCTACTTTCCAAAATGGGGTCATTTGGGGGGGTTTTGTGCCACCTGGGCATTCCATGGCCTCCGAAACTGTGATAGGCAGTAAAGAGTGAAATCAAAAATTTTTACCCTTAGAAATCCTGAAGGCAGTGATTGGTTTTCGGGGTCCAGTACGCGGCTAGGCTCCCAAAAAGTCCCACACATGTGGTATCCCCATACTCAGGAGAAGCAGCTAAATGTATTTTGGGGTGCAATTCCACATATGCCCATGGCCTGTGTGAGCAATATATCATTTAGTGACAACTTTATGAAAAAAAAAAAAAAAAAAAAAAAAAGTGTCACTTTCCCGCAACTTGTGTCAAAATATAAAATATTCCATGGACTCAATATGCCTCTCAGCAAATAGCTTGGGGTGTCTACTTTCCAAAATGGGGTCATTTTGGGGGGTTTTGTGCCATCTTGGCATTCCATGGCCTCCGAAACTGTGATAGGCAGTGAAGAGTGAAAGCAAAAATTTACACCCTTAGAAATCCTGAAGGCGGTGATTGGTTTTCGGGGCCCCGTACGCGGCTAGGCTCCCAAAAAGTCCCACACATGTGGTATCCCCATACTCAGGAGAAGCAGCAGAATGTATTTTGGGGTGCAATTCCACATAGGCCCATGGCCTGTGTGAGCAATATATCATTTAGTGACGACTTTTTGTAAATATTTTTTTTTTTTTTTTTTTTGTCATTTTTCAATCACTTGGGACAAAAAAAATAAATATTCAATGGGTTCAACATGCCTCTCAGCAATTTCCTTGGGGTGTCTACTTTCCAAAATGGGGTCATTTGGGGGGGTTTTGTACTGCCCTGCCATTTTAGCACCTCAAGAAATGACATAGGCAGTCATAAACTAAAAGCTGTGTAAATTCCAGAAAATGTACCCTAGTTTGTAGACGCTATAACTTTTGCGCAAACCAATAAATATACGCTTGACATTTTTTTTACCAAAGACATGTGGCCGAATACATTTTGGCCTAAATGTATGACTAAAATTTAGTTTATTGGATTTTTTTTATAACAAAAAGTAGAAAATATCATTTTTTTTCAAAATTTTCGGTCTTTTTCCGTTTATAGCGCAAAAAATAAAAACCGCAGAGGTGATCAAATACCATCAAAAGAAAGCTCTATTTGTGGGAAGAAAAGGACGCAAATTTCGTTTGGGTACAGCATTGCATGACCGCGCAATTAGCAGTTAAAGCGACGCAGTGCCAAATTGGAAAAAGACCTCTGGTCCTTAGGCAGCATAATGGTCCGGGGCTCAAGTGGTTAAAGTATTTTTTTCCCTAAATACAACTCATTTGAAAAATTGACGCGCAAATACCATGTGACATAAAAAATTGCAACTGCCATTTTATTCCCTAGGGTCTCTACTAATTATATATATATATATATATATATATATATATATATATATATATATATATATATATATATATATACACACACACACACACAGTGGGCCAAAAAAGTATTTAGTCACCAATTGTGCAAGTTCTCCCACTTAAAAAGATGAGAGAGGACTATAATTGTCATCATAGGTATACCTCAACTATGAGAGACAAAATGTGGAAACAAATCCAGAAATCCAGACAATCACATTGTCTGATTTTTGAAAGTATTTATTTGCAAATTATGGTGGAAAATAAGTATTTGGTCAATATCAAAAGTTCATCTCAATACTTTGTTATATATCCTTTGTTGGCAATGACAGAGGTCAACTATTTTCTGTAAGTCTTCACAAGGTTGTCACACACTGTTGCTGGTATGTTGCCCCATTCCTCCATGCAGATCTCCTTTAGAGCAGTGATGTTTTGGGGCTGTCACTGGGCAACACGGACTTTCAACTCCCTCCAAAGGTTTTCTATGGGGTTGAGATCTGGAGACTGGCTAGACCACTCAAGGACCTTGAAATGCTTCTCACAAAGCCACTCCTTCCTTGCCCGGGCGGTGTGTTTGGGATCATTGTCATGCTGAAAGACCCAGCCACGTTTCATCTTCAATGCCCTTGCTGATGGGAGGAGGTTTGCACTCAAAATCTCACGATACATGGCCCCATTCATTCTTTCATGTACACAGATAAGTTGTCCTGTTCCCTTTGCAGAGAAACAGCCCCAATGCATAATGTTGCCACCCCCATGCTTCACAGTAGGTATGGTGTTCTTTGGTTGCAACTCAGCATTCTCTCTCCTCCAAACACGACGAGTTGTGTTTCTACCAAACATTTCTACTTTGGTTTCATCTGACCATATGACATTCTCCCAATCCTCTTCTGGATCATCCAAATGCTCTCTAGCAAACCTCAGACGGTCCCGGACATGTACTGGCTTAAGCGGGGGGGACACGTCTGGCACTGCAGGATCTGAGTCCCTGGTGGCGTAGTGTGTTACTGATGGTAGCCTTTGTTACGTTGGTCCCAGCTCTCTGCAGGTGATTCACTAGGTCCCCCCCCCGCGTGGTTCTGGGATTTTTGCGCACCGTTCCTGTGATCATTTTGACCCCACAGGGTGAGATCTTGCGTGGAGCCCCAGATCGAGGGAGATTATCAGTGGTCTTGTATGTCTTCCATTTTTTAATTATTGCTCCCACAGTTGATTTCTTCAGACCAAGTTGCTTGCCTATTGCAGATTCATTCTTCCTAGCCTGGTGCAGGTCTATAATTTTGTTTCTGGTATCCTTCGACAGCTCCACCATAGTGGAGTTTGGAATGTGACAGTTTGAGGTTGTGGACAGGTGTCTTTTATACTGATAACAAGTTCAAACAGGTGCCATAAATACAGGTAATGAGTGGAGGACAGAGGAGCCTCTTAAAGAAGAAGTCTGTGAGAGCCAGAAATCTTGCTTGTTTGTAGGTGACCAAATACTTTTCCACCATAATTTGCAAATAAATTCTTTCAAAAATCAGACAATCCGATTGTCTGGATTTGTTTCCACATTTTGTCTCTCATAGTTGAGGTATACCTATGATGACAATTACAGGCCTCTCTCATTTTTTTAAGTGGGAGAACTTGAACAATAGGTGGCTGACTAAATACTTTTTTGCCCCACTGTGTGTGTATATATACATATATATATATACATATATATATATATATATACACATATATACATATATATATATATATATATATATATATATATATACACACACACACACACACACAGCTGTGCTCTTACGTTTACATACCCTGGCAGAATTTATGATTTCTTGGCCATTTTTCAGAGAATATGAATGATAACACAAAAAAAATTATTTCACTCATGGTTAGTGTTTGGCTGAAGCCATTTATTATCAATCAACTGGGTTTACTCTTTTTAAATCATAATGCCAAGTACCCAATTAACCCTGATCAAAAGTTTACATACCCTGGTGATTTTGGCCTGATAACATGAACACAAATTGACACAAAGGGGTTTGAATGGCTATTATAGGCAACCATCTCCTCACCTGTGATCTGTTTGCTTGTAATTAGTGTGTGTGTATAAAAGGTCAATGAGTTTCTGGACTCCTGATAGACCCTTGCATCTTTCATCCAGTGCTGCACTGACGTTTCTGGATTCTGAGTCATGGGGAAAGCAAAAGAATTGTCAAAAGGATCTGCGGGAAAAGGTAGTTGAACTGTATAAAACAGGAACAAGATATAAAAGATATCCAAGGAACTGAGAATGCCAATCAGCAGTGTTCAAACTCTAATCAAGAAGTGGAAAATGAGGGGTTCTGTTGAAACCAAACCACGGTCAGGTAGAGCAACTAAAATTTCAGCCACAACTGCCAGGAAAATTGTTCGGGATGCAAAGAAAAACCCACAAATAACTTCAGGTGAAGTACAGGACTCTCTGAAAACATGTGGTGTGGCTGTTTCAAGATGCAAAGTAAGAAGGCACTTAAGGAAAGATAGGCTGCATTATCGAGTCGCCAGAAGAAAGCCATCACTACGCAAATGCCACAAAGTATCCCGCTTATAATATGCCAAACAGCACAGAGACTAGCCTCAAACCTTCTGGCACAAAGTCATTTGGAGTGATGAGACCAAAATTTAGCTTTTTGGCCACAACCATAAACACTATATTTGGAGACGAGTCAACAAGGCCTATGATAAAAGGTACACCATTCCTACTGTGAAACACAGAGGTGGATCGCTGATGTTTTGGGGATGTGTGAACTACAAAGGCACAGGAAATTTGTGCAAAATTGATGGCAAGATGAATGCAGTATGTTATCAACTGGAGGAACATTTGCATTCATCAACCAGGAAGCTGCGCATGGGACGTACTTGGAAATTCCAACATGACAATGATCCAAAACACAAGGCAAGTCGACCTGTCATTGGCTACAGAAAAATAAAGTGAAGATTCTGGAGTGGACATCTCAGTCTCCTGAGCTCAATATCATTGAGCCACTCTGGGGAGATCTCAAACGTGCAGTTCATGCAAGACAGCCCAAGAATTTACAGGAACTGGAGGCTTTTTGTCAAGAGGAATAGGCAGATTTACCATCTGAGAAGATAAAGAGCCTCATCCACAAATACCACAAAAGACTTCAAGCTGTCATTGATGTTAAAGGGGGCAATACACGGTATTAGGAACTGGGGTATGTAAACTTTTCATCAAGGTCATATGGGTAGTTTCTGTTGTGATTATGATTTAAAAAGAGTAAACACAGCTGATTGATAATAAATGGCTTCAGCCAAACACTAACCATGAGTGAAAGAAAAGTGTTTGTGTTATCATTCATATTCTCTGAAAAATGGCCAAGAAATCATAAATTCTGCCAGGGTATGTAAGTTTATGAGTACAACTGTATATATGACAAACAGTATAAAAAGTGAGCACTAATCAAAATCATGCAGCTGGCACTTAAAGTGGACCTTTAGTTATTTCAATTTTCCACCTATTAAATCTTCTGCTGTTGTTTTAACTTTGGATAGTAAAACATTTTTTTTCTGCCAGTAAATACCTTATACAGCCCAATTCCGGTTTGGTGAAAAGCCTAGGCTTATGACATCATGCACAGCTCTCTCTCTCACTCTTGTGAGAGTTTGCCAGGAAGGGAGGGGGTAGGAGTCATAAGAGGGCCAATGAGAGCTGCAGGGCTCTGTGTAAATCCAGGAAGTGAACAGGCAGCAGCTTCAGCCGCCCACAGTTAAAATGGTTGCATACGTGTAACTTTCTACATTGATTTTCACGCTCCCCGGGTAGATCTCGACAGCGTACGGAATTGGAACGCATTTGCCACAAGAAGGAGCCAATCAGTCATGGTCTTTCATTGATTTACGAGTTCCTGATCCGACCGGCGACAGGGTATGAGCTTGGGTTCCTTTCAAAATGGGAATCAGACCTTGAAACCAAAAAGGGAGAAGATTTTTCACTTTGCCCAGAAGTCCTCCATAGCTACTAAAATCCAAGAGACTAGCTACAAGATTTTGATTTGCTGGTACAGGGTCACTGTCACTCTACACCGTTTTTACCTCAGGTCCTCAGTACATGCTGGCGGTGTGGCAATGTGGAGGGAACAATGCTCCATATCTTTTGGGATTGTCCCAAACTTAGACCCTTTTGACAAGACCTAATGTCGACCTGGAGGGGAACCCCGCGGCTTGCCTGTTGCGTCTCTCAAACCATCCAATCAAGAAATATAAGGCTTCTCTCACAATTCAGCTACTGAATGTGGCTAAGGCATGCATCCCCTAATGCTGGAGATCCGAGAACCCGCTGTCACAATCCTTATGGTTTTCCAAAGTTAATGAACTCAGAGACATGGAGGATCTCACTGCTACTTTGCACAACCGAGAGGAGACCTTCCGAGACATCTGGAAACCATGGCAACATTTTGTCTTCACTGATGCCTATCTTCAAGGGGCCTTGCATTCGAGCCGAGTCCCTGAGGTTGGCCACGTTCCCTGGACGAGGGTTCTTACCCCTCTTTCTTCACCCAAGTTCCTTTTCTCCTACATCTAAGAGGCTCAATTATTTTTCTTTTTTTTTTCCCCTGTCTCCTGCCAACTTTCTCTCCCTTCTCCCCCCCATAATCTGCATCTTTCCTGTTTACTGGGCTCAGTCCTCTTCCAGATATTTGAATATCCTGTTATATATTAAATAGGTTACCTTATTCCCATTCTGGGCCCAGCTGGCCACCGGGAGGTCTGCTTCCCACCATAGTTGCATGGCTTTTAATCTACGAATTGGTGTATGTGGTCTCCCCCATTGTTACTCTGTTTGTTGCATAAACTTTATTACTAGTAGTGCATTCTCATATTTGATCAGTTTATTTGATTATTCAAACTGTGTTTTAATAGGTCTAGTGACCTATGTATTTCACTGAGAGGTTTTCAATGTCTATGCTAAATGCTGATCATGCTTCGTCCTTTCAAGTTTCTGTTCAACTGTGAATTGCAACTCTCAGAAAATAAAGGAATGAAAAAAAAAAAAGAAAGGTTGCAGCCAGACTCAGTGGAGGGAGATTTCTGCAGCATATTTGGCAAATACAGAATCACAGTATATATCAAATGATACACAAAGTGCTGGAGGGAAACTTCAGGATGGCAAAGATGTTTTTATTATTATATTATATATATTATTTATTATTATTATAAATTATGTGAGCAGACTGCAGTTCCTCTTTAAAAGGTGAATATACAACCTTCAATTCAACAATCTCAACAAGAAAAGTGCAGTGCTAAAACAATAATATATAAAAAGAAGTCCTTAAATATAAAGTCCCAGGTGAATCAAATATACATGTCTTGAGCTCACAAAAGTCTGTGATGTCAGTACGGTGTGCCAAAACACTCACTAGATCGTGCATGAATAAGTGCCTGGATTTCAATACAATTCTCAGTGCTCCTTATTGACGGCAACCCTTCACCAATACTAAACTCTCACCAGAGACAAAACCTTTAGAAGCCTTGTATCAGTATCCTGAAGTTTGGAATCGTTGGGCAAATTGGGAGATCATCACAAAAAGCCAGCACTAGGTAAAAAAGCTAATGTAAAGTAGCCCAAAAAAGCTTATATGGTGTAGTATTTATTAAAAAAAATTGCTGCAGCATAAAAACTATGTAGAGAAATGACTTTCCCATTTCCCCGGTTGGATTGGAAATCCAATAAGCTAGGGAGCTGCTTCCTTTACTGGAGAGAAGCAGAGGGAAGTTGAGAGATGGAGTGTTCCAGGCCAACAGAATGTTGTGCTGGAGAGGCTTTGAGTTGAACAGAGCAAAGGAAACAATCTCAAATGGACCAGGACTCTCATGAAGCATTCAGGGATGTCTTTTGGATCTCAAGGTGTTACTAAATCGACAACAGTAAAACCAGTCTGTATATGCAGTAAAACATGCTGGTTATTAATCACTGTGGTACTTAAGGGGTTAATCCTCTGCATTGTGTAAAAAAGCTTGGGAAAGTGCATGTGATCAGTACAGGGCTGATCAGCACTGTCCATATTATATACTGCTGATGAGAAAAGGTATTTAGCAGTTTTATATTTACTAAACCGATTGCATCTCCATGTTCTGTGTACTGCAGTTGACCAGATGTAGTAGATGAAGGGTTCTGGGTTTAGTAACACTTTAAGGCCTAAATAGGGGATTTTAGAGAGAGAAGCTTGTTTTCTGGAAGGAATACTTTTGCTTGGGCCATGTCTAGAATGAGGCCTAAGTATTCCAAACAAAGAGAAAGCTGGAGGCCAGACTCTTGAAAGTTGATTACCCGAGTAAGTTATAAAAATCTGAATAGTCTTTTGGATGCTTGCAGACAGGGATGAACTCTTTATAAGGAGGTTATCTGTGTACCCTGTGACCTGGATGCCCTGAGTTTTTAAGTGGGCAAGTAGGAGTGCAAGCACCTTTGTGAATACTCTGTGTGAAGAAGATTGGCAAGACAGCAGTGAGACAATTTGGAAGTTTTTGTCTTCTCATGTAAAGTGCAAAAAGGATGAGGTGGGTAAATGGGTATATACAAGCAGACATCTTGGATGTCTACTGATGCCCTGTATTCCCATTGTCTTAGAGAGGCAAAAAATGACTTTGCAGAATTCATGTGAAACGTTGAAACATGAAGGTATTATTATTATACGCAATTTATATAGCGGCAACAGTTTACGCAGCGCTTTACAATTTATAGGGGAGACAACACAATTACAGTACAGTTCAATACAAAAAGGTATAGGAGGTACCTTGAAGGTACTTGTTTGCTGATTCTAGATCCAGGATAGTTTTAAATAGAATCCTTTTAACCTGTTCTCTAGAGCAGTGTTTCTCAACTCCAGTCCTCAAGACGCCCCAACAGGTCATCTTTTCAGGATTTCCTTCAGATGAAACGGCTATGATAATTACTAAGGCAGTGAAACTGATCAAATCACCTGTGCAAAATAATGGAGAGCCTGAAAACATGACGTGTTGGGGCACCTTGAGGACTGGAGTTGAGAAAAACTGCTCTAGAGGGACCGGAACATTGGGACAAAAGATGGTCCAGAGTGGTCTGTCCTTGAGCAGGTTTTAGTTGGTTTGAGAGAAGAAAATAGTCAGGGAGTTGAGGCTGAAAATCTATTTTGTACCCCTTTGAAACCACTGATTAAACCCACAGGGACACCTGTGATCCAGAGAAATGCAAACTTCAAAACAGATGTCTCCCCATTCTTAAGAGTGAGGGTGCCCCTTTCATTGAGAAGAAGACTTTGTGGCTTGAGGAAGAGATGTGGCCTTGAAATGCATTATTGGCATGATACTGTGAGTGTCCAAAAGTCAGTGCGACTCCCCTCTGGGAGCAGATCTCCCTCAGTGGCTTCCCCTCCGTGTGGGGTGCAGGTTGGCTTCCCTCGGGGTGTTGAATCTATCAGCGATCTTGGTTGTCCCACTGTTTTTTCCGCTCTCTGGCCAAAATGTGGCTTGGGTATCATCCACCCGAGGCCCCCACTGTCATGAGTACACAGCTGAGTTTATTTTAATAAGAGAAGGAAGGGAAGAAGTGCCATGTAAGTGCAGTATGAAGATCAAAAAGTTTATTAACAATAAATTAAAAACACTCAAAATGACAGGTAAAAGTTTGCTCATTTAAAAGCACAGTATCGGCTGCTCGCCTCCGTCCTGCAGGCACCGCTAGTATTCCAGACAGCTGGGGAAGGGCATGGGCCGTTTCTTTTTCCATATAAAGCCACATATAGCAATGCAGCATTAGGCCTGTAGAAGGAGCTGGAGGCTCCAAGTGCATAGCCTGACACACATCCGGCTCTCTCCCTCCCAGTGACTTCACATTCGCTCATGCGTTCAACGCTGGTTGGCGTGGAACTAGATGGCGCCTCTCCCCCTCCTTCTCTTTTTATGTTGACAGAGCTGGCCAAACTCTGATGATGGCGGCCACCAGTGCATTATTCTACAGTTATTAATTTATATGAAACTTAACGCATTTGAACTTCTGATAAATTTTATGGACTTGATTATTGCCTGATAGACTCCAGTGCTGTCCTAGCATTTGCTTGATAGCCAGGTACATATTCTCCTCGCACCAGAACATCCTGACCTTCTCAGTTTATTTAATGTAAGTGGACAACATTTTTTCAATAAAAGTAATTGTATACTGCTCATCTGAGTTTTCCTATCCTCCTGTCAGTAACTAATGGATGGTTGAACTGCATCTACAGAGCTCTTCAGATGACATCTTGATTAGGGCACACTCTCCTGTGCTGCAATACCCTCCATTAGTCTTTCATATAATAGACACAAGTTCATGTGGATTTTATATACCGCATATACTCAAGTCGAGTTTTTCAGCACATTTTTTTGTGCTGAAAGTGCCCCCCTCGACTTATACTCGAGTCAAGCACTTTTCTGCAGCAAAAATTTTTGTTTTCCAAACCGAATTTGGGGCCCCGTATCTCAGGGCCACTTTATGCTAGGAACCCCAAATTTGGCGTGCAAACCCAGTGGAACTGGTTCCACAACATATCCAAAGCTGGGGTTCCTAGCACTAAGTGGCCCCGAGATATGGGGCCCCAAATTCGGTTCAGAAAATGTCATTCTCTGCTGCAGAAAAGTGCTTGACATTTTCTGAACCGACTTTGGGGCCCCGTATCTCAGGGCCACTTAGTGCTAGGAACCCCAAATTTGGTGTGTAAACCCAGTGTAACTGGTACCACAACATATCCAAAGCTGGGGTTTCTAAGATTAAGTGGCCCCGAGATAAGTGGCCCTGAGATACGGGGCCCCAAACCCGGTTCGGAAAATGTCATTCTCTGCTGCAGAAAAGTGCTTGACATTTTCTGAACCGATTTTTGGGGCCCTGTATCTCGGGAACACTTGGTGCTAGAAACCCCAGCTTTGGATATATTATGGTGCTAGTTCCACTGGGTTTGCACACCAAATTCCTAACACTAAGTGGCCCCAAGATACGGGGCCCCAAAGTCGGTCAACTGTGTCCATCTGCAGCAATGTCATTTCGGGACCCTTTGGGTTCAGAGACCCCAAATTTTGGCTGCAGCTAGGGGGCATCTAGGAACCCTTAACTACCGAGTTTGAAGTTCGGGGGACCTATGGCTGCAAATGGGCACAGTGAGGCTGCAAATGAGCATTGTTGACCCTCTTTTCCACTTACAGTAGCTGCGCATTTCTCACCCTCATCTTATACTCGGGTCACTAAGTTTTTCCCATTTTTTTGTGGTAAATTAGGGCCTCGACTTATACTCGGAACGACTTATACTCGAGTATATACGGTATGTGGACATTATATAAATATATATATACATACACACACACACACACACACACATACATACATACATATGTATGTATGTAACACCTTACCTTCCAGCATGTTACCTAGAATGCCAATATTTATTATTATTATACAGGATTTATATAGCGCCAACAGTTTGTGCAGCGCTTTACAATGTTAGGGCAGACAGTACAATTACAATACAACTCAATACAGGAGGAATCAGAGGGCCCTGCTCATTAGAGCTTACAATCTAAGAGGAAGGGTCAAGTAATACAAAAGGGTAAAAAACCGTGGGGGATGATCGAATGAAGGAAATTAAAGTACAGTTGTTACGTGGAGGCAGGATAGGCTTTCTCTGAAAAGAGTTTTCAGGGATCGCATAAAAATGGATAGATTTGGAAATAGTCTGACAGATTGGGGTAGGGAATTCTAAAGGGTGGAAGAGGCTCGGGAGAAGTCCTGGCGACGAGTATGGGAGGAGGTGGGGAGCTAGAGAGCAGGTCTTGGAAGGAACAAAGAGGATGATTAGGTTGGTATTTTGAGACTAGGCTAGTGATGTAGCTGGGGACAGAGTTGTGATGGCTTTGTAAGTTATTGTTAGTATTTTGAATTTAAGTCATTGACTGAGTGGCAGCCAATAGAGAGATTGCAGACAGGGGTAGCAGACACTGAACGGTTTGTAAGGTGGATGAGTCTGGCAGCAGCATTCATGTTGGACTAAAGGGGGGGGATAGACTATTTAAAAGTAAGCCAATGAGAAGGGAGTTGCAGTAGTCAAGGCGAGAGATAACCAGGGAGTGAATCAGGAGCTTTGTAGTTTCATTGGTTAGAAAGGGACGTAGATATTTAGCAATATATTTAGTGGATGGTTGAACTTTATTCTAAAAATCCTTTGCTGACACACAGAGATGGTTGTTTTGTAGTTTTTTCCTTTGGTTAGTTTTCAATTTACCAGGCTCCACTGGGTAGTACTGGTTTCATGTTTCCTCCTAGGAATATTGGGGGTACCGACGCTGGGTTATTGGAATTTTTTTTACTGGCTATATGTAAGGATTTACAACCACTTTATAGCAGAGCTCCACCCAAAAGAGGAAGCTCTGCTTGTATGCCCCAGCCCCCTTCCACTGCCACATTTGGCACCTTTTGGGGGGGGGGTACCAAGTTTTCATAGGTACCTGCTTCTACTTTCGAGTTTGCTGCGGTGAAGTAAGGCAGAAGTTCGGCCCCCTCCTCCTTCCCCCACAGCCGGCCCATTCACAGAGTGCAGCACGATTCATGCATGCACAGTAGTAAACCGGCTGTGAAGCCATAAGGCTTCACTGCTGGTTTTCCTAAGCTGAGATGGCGGCGCCAGCACCCGAGAGCCGATTCAAGAATCAACTTGAGTGAGGACAGAGCTAGATGCCTGGACAGGTAAGTGCTCTAATAGTAAAAGTCAGCAGCTACAGTATTTGTAGCTGCTGACTTTTTATTCTTGGAGGGAGGGGGGTGGTGGAGGGCGGAACTCCGCTTTAAGTGTCTCAACTTTTCTGTCTGCAGAATCCTTAAAAGAAGGAACTTCAGTTACAGGCACAGTAAGATGTTTATTTAAGATGGCAGGGTCTACTACCAGAACAGTCCACTTTTTAGTGATTTTTTTTTACAACTGAATATACAGTAGATCGGTAGTGATTCTTGGAAGGGTGAAAATCTTTTAAGGAGAAACGCAATTATCATAACTTGCCTATTCTATTTGTCCACGAATGTGGAATGTCTTTTTAGACTTTGCCAGGCTTAGTAACCAGAGGTGTATGACAATATGAAGGAGAATCAAGTGTGACTATATTGAAGTGAAGAAGCCTGGTGCTTTTTGGGTCTGGGCAGGGATGGCTATAATAAAGCTGTTAGCTGTCTGAGAAATTTTGACATAGTTGCGGAAAAATCTTTGTTGCTTAGGCAGGGAGCTTGTTGTGTGCCTGTTATAGAGGTAGAATCGGATGAACTGGTCAGTGTTAACAAGGGCCAGGGTCCTCCTCTGGTGCAAAGGAAGCATTGTTACCTTCAGTGGTTTAACAAAAATGTGCCCGATTTTTTTTGCCATGGTTCCCTTGCACCTGCTTTCCGCTAATGCTGTCAATGAGGGTACTCAGAGTAGGGTGTGGAAATGGGGTAAGTATGCCCAGAGAAGTATGCACACCCTTGTGGAAGGCTTCCTTGTGGCAAAAGGGTGGGAGGAAGCGCTTGAGTATCTTATAGGGCTTGAGTGGAAGCGGCGGTACAAGTGCGACCTGCGATGTGATGTAACACCTAATCCTCCTCCGAAGACTAGGCTTGCTTACCTTTTCACATTTCACTTTTTGCTGATGTCTGTATGGTTCCTAGCTTCACCCATCACGCTGGGCATACTCCTGAAGGGTTTGGGAACATAGGAATGGACCAGGGGCATGGACTTGTAAAGCGTTCTGCTGCTAACTACACACAAGTGCTGCGCTGCACACCCATGCAGGATCCAGCAACATTACAGCATGGGGTCCAGGTACACTGCCCAAAGTATTACTGAGCTTACACTGATCCAGATGTACTGCTTCCACTGTTATATTAGAAAGCAGTGAAGAGCAGAATGAAAAATTCCAAGTATATAAGAACTAGTTAAGTTAAAAAACTTCTCACAGAGAGGGATAAAGTTATAGGGGTATGCCCGTTTCCATTCACCTGAAGGTAGCAGCCTATAATCAGGATCTATGAAGCCTGTGTACAATTAAGATACTTTTAAAAACATTTTGGATAGAGTAAGGGATGGTAATAACCCATCAGTTTTTGTTTTTCATCTGTTGTACCATAGCCACAACAGGAGGTCTTAGGAAATCCAGCCAAAGTAAGGAAAATCTATGGTAATCACCAAAACTAGTGTCTGGAAGATGTCCCTTCTATTCCTGTTCCAGTGACAAACAAAAATGTTGAATTTTCTTTCACTTTTGGCAATAACAGTCACCAACACAAATAGAGTGTGTAACTTTTCCTATAGGTAAGAAATTCATCCCCTTATACATTTCTTTAAAAGCCACCTACCTGCATGGTTTGGCATTTTAAAGGATCTATAATAGTTTAAATATCTAGTTATCTTGCCAGTGATTGACCCTTTTCATTTTGTTAAACAGGGCGACAACATTGTTTAACCCACAGTGAAATCACTATGGTGGTATCACCCTGTTCAGTTCTGTAGCTTCATGGGCTACAGTGCTGCTTCATCACACTATTGAGTAGCAGAGAATTGTGACCACTGAGAACCCGCCTCCTCACTGGAAACCAATGCTGGGCCGGCCTGCATATCAGCCATGTGTCTGACAGAAAAGACATGGGGGTGTCCTCTTGGATCCCTCCTTCCAGTCTGAGGAGAACTATGTCCTGCACTGGTTAACCACTTCACATCCGGGCCATTTCTGACACTTCGCTCCTACATGTCAAAAATCATCATTTTTTTGCTATAAAATTACATAGAACCCCCAAACATTATATATGTTTTTTTAGCAGAGACCCTAGAGAATACAATGGCGGTCATTGCAACTTTTTATCTTGCACGGTATTTGCGCAGCAATTTTTTAAACGCGTTTTTTTTGGAAAAAAACAGTTTCATGCTTTAAAAAAAAACAAAACAGCAAAGTTAGCCAAATTTTTTTGCATTGTGTGAAAGATGAAGTTACGCCGAGTAAATAGATACCTAACATGTCACGCTTCAAAATTGCACACGCTCGTGGAATGGCGCCAAACATTGGTACTTAAAAATCCCCATAGGCGACGCTTTAACATTTTTTACTGGTTACATGTTTTGAGTTACAGAGGAGGTCTAGGGCCAAAATTATTGCTCTCGCTCTAACGTTCGCGGCGATACCTCACATGTGTGGTTTGAACACCGTTTTCATATGTGGGCGGGACTTACGTATGCGTTCGCTTCTGCGTGCGAGCTCACGGGGACAGGGGCGCTTTAAAAAATTTTTTTTTTTTTATTGTTAATTTTACTTAAATTTTTTTATTTTGACACTTTAAAAAAAAATATTTTTTTTTGATCACTTTTATTCCTATTACAAGGAATGTAAACATCCCTTGTAATAGGAATATGACACGATCAGTCCTCTTTACAGTGAGATATGGGGTCAATAAGACCCCACATCTCACCTCTAGGCTGGGAAGCCTAAAATAAAAAAAATAAATAAAACGATCGCCGCTTCACAGCCGAAGCGGCGCCGTTTTTTTGAATGCAGAGGCCGGGCGTGACGTCATAACATCGCGCCCGGCCTCCGAACGATCATAGAGACTCCGGCGACCATCTGGTCCGCCGGAAATCTCTATGGTGAACATCCGGCGCCGGCGGATCCGCTATCCGACTCACCGATCGCTGAGGTGAGTCGGTAGAAGCACCGGAGGGCGGCGGGAGGGGGGGGGAGTCCCCTCCCGCCGCCCGTAAGAACGATCAAGCGGCGGAACAGCCGCTATGATCGTTCTTATGGTGTACGGAATCGCCGGCTGAAAATGCCGGTATCTGAATGATGTCTGTAGCCTCAGACATCATTCAGATATAAGCCCTGAAAGTCGAGGCCGTCATATGACGGCCTCCGGATGTCAAGTGGTTAAGTAATAATGTACACTGAAAACACAGTTGCAGGATTTTAGGCAAAAAAAATATTTGTATAAAGATGTACTTTAAATTATTTAAAATGCTGGAATATTCAAAGCACAATATTAGTATGTGGAAAATAGAAAACTTCTGCTGGTATTTAGAGAATTTTTTTTTTTGCATTTAATAAATAATTGCAATGCTTAAAGAGGAAGTAAACTTCCCTCTAATGTTTGTACCCATTATAGGTAATCTAATAAGAAGGCAGGTATATAAATATATATTATAAATGTCTCCTAAACATGCACCGTTTAGGAGATATTTACTGTATACTGCGCCCATTACATAATCGGCGCATGAACTCTGAAGGAATGGCCGCCCGTGACTTTTCTTCAGGGCCCTGTGCCGTGACCGGCAGCTCCTGCGAGCATGCGTGGAAGGCGTCACTTGGCAGGTCACAGAGCCGGAGTCCACAGACCTGGAAGGAAGATGGGCAAAGATAGATGCGGCCTCCAGCGAGCACGACGAGGGCTTAGTTTGCAGGTAAGTATCACATAACGTGCTAGTATGCAATGCATACCAGCATATTATGCCTTTATTTTGCAGGTAAAAAAAAGAAAAAAAAAAAAGAAAAAAGAAAATGGAGTTTACTTCCTCTTTAAGTTTAAAGCAGCTGAAAAGTTCATATATGACATGAGAAACTTTACATTTTCTTTCAAACACAACTTTATTGCTTTTACACACGTGCTGCAAACTAGTAAGCGGTTTTTGTATGTTTCTATGGTTACAAAAAAACCTGTATGTATTGTTTTAGCAAGAAATGCTGTACCATTTGTGATGAGATTTTCAAATGCAGAACAGGACGACATTCAGTACATAAATAGTCTTTAATAATTTAAAGACTATGAAAACCATTTTGACTAAACACATTTTAAAAACATCTATAAGCTCCCTTTCATACAATTATGAATTCATTATGTATGGCTTCATCATGACACAGGTAACCTCCTTAGGCTAGAAATGACATGCAACATTTAATAATAATACAATGATGAGCAAGTAAAAGTATAGCAGCAGGGAGACTATCTTCCTCAAGTTGACTATATCTTGAAAAGGATACATGTGAGGGCTGTTATTGCCATCTTCCTACAGTACTAGTTACTGATTGCCATGCTCTTCAATACCTATTTTTTTTTTTTTTAGAAACTGGCCTGAAACTAGCATGTGGATTTGAAAGTTATAGTGTAGCCCAAACACCTATAGTTCCAGGTCAGTGACTCAAAATATTGAAGACACTGGATTAGTAGGATAGCAATAAAACTAGCACTTTCACAAGTAGAGGTCAGCAACAGCCAACATGGCCTTACCTTTAAAGGAAACCTGCCAGAAATACAGGTATTGCCATGGATAGCTTGTTTTTGAAGGCGAGGGTTGTGTAGTGGTCATTCTTGTTTTTCCTTCAGGCCTTGTCTAGGCATCGAATACCCGATATATACATTTGCAGCAGAAAAGCATTGGCACTCCACTTTTTCCCAAAGAATCGCAATACAATGTGAAATAAGTTAAAACTGGCAGATAGATGTAATTTATTATTCCATCATCCATAACACTTAATGACTATGACATATTTATAACATAAAAATAAAACAGAAGTAGAATTTAGAAGACGCTACTGGATTTTTGCGAACTTCTAAAAAGACCATTCAGGTACATAAATGTTTGGGGCTTTAAATATATCTCCTTGGGTCTAATAAAACACTGACCAATCAATTATAAAAATTCAAACAACTTTAAAGTATTTTACAATTTCTAAAAATGGGTTTATTTAAAAAAAAATTCTCAAACTGATGATGTTGTCCTGGGTTTAGGATCCGACTTGTATTGCCAGCATGTTTCATGGGCTGACCCGCTATGTCAGGGCCTCAGATCCAACTAAATACTGTAATAATACACAGAAATAACACTATTCTCCCCTCTTTTCAATACTTAGACTTGTGGAATTGTCCAGTATCATATATTTATCACCAACCACTGCACAACATTATACAGGTGATTGTATATATATTTTTTACATCACCCTTTTAGTGAATCTTCGCAATGGATAGACTCATTTGATACATTATTTGTTAAATATTCTTGAGATTTGATACCACATTATCTAGAATAGAATATGACCTGCAGGTAAATATCAAATGTTTATTATGTGATTTTTTTCTGTGTACTATTACTGTATTTAATTGTATCTGAAGCCCTGACAAAGCGGGTCAGCCTGCGAAACGCATTGGAAATACAAGTTGGATCTTAAACCCAGTACAAAATCACCCTGGATAATCAGTTTGAGAACTTGTTTCTAAAATAACAAACCCATTTCTAGAAATTGAATAAAACTTTGTTTTTTGAATTTTTAAAATTGGTGTTTCATTAGACCCAAGGAGATACATTTAAAGTCCGAAACATTTATGTACCATAATAGTACCTTTCATAGGGATGGTATCTCCTTAGGTTAAGAACTGTTTATACTCTATCCCAACATACCACTTTTTAAGACTATTCACTTTAATTAGCATCATTGATGTCTTCAATCAATTAGGTGTTTTGTGTTATTATGTACAGCACAGTAAACATGGGCTTGGAAAAATTTTGTGTGACCATGGTCTCTGATATTATCAAACACTTAAAGGTCCATGGGACCATTAGGAACATCCCTGTGAATGAACAGATGGATAATGTGAATGGTGAAGAAAGAACCAAGGACAACCGCAAACTTGAACCTGGCAAACATCTAATGTCAACAAAACAACAATATCAAGCTGCATATCTAAATGAAAGTGGCCTCCACAGTGGAAAACCCTGCTTTCCTTAAGAGGCACAGAAAAAAAGCCAGACTGCAGTTTGCTAAAATGTATGTGGACAGGCCATGGTTCTGCTAGAATGCTCTTTGGAGAGATAAAACTCTTAGACTCTTTTGGCAAGTCATAGCAGCGTTATATTTACAGTAGAAAAACACCACCATCCCTACTGTGAAATATGTGAGAGCTTCTGTAATGGTACGGGTTGCTCTGCAGCCTCTGGCACCAGGTGCCTTGAATATATACATGGCACTATATGACTAATAAGACATTCTGGAGCAAATCATAAGTAATAAGGAATTCAGCAGGATACTGATCCAAAACATACATTTAAGCAAGCCCAGAAATGGTTGAAGAGCAAACTATTACCCATTCTGAACTGGCCTGCTATGCGTCCTGATCTGAATTCAATAGGACATTTATGAAAAATGATAAACTCACAGTTGGGAGAAGGAGCCCACCAAGCCAAATACAACTAGAACAATTTACTTAAAAAACGCATGTCAAATTGTCAAATAAGAAATGTCAAAGTCTTATTCTGAGGTGTAGAAATAGCTTGTTTGCCATTATTACTTCAAAGGGTGCGCTTCCAAATATAAGGTTATGGGTACCAATAATTATGTCAGTTTATGGAAATTTGTTGTAATTTTTAAATATTATGTTAAACCATAAAGTAAAGTGTCTTCTCTATTGACAATGGAATAAATAGAGCATGATGCTTACCTTAGGTACTTTCAACCTCTTTCACAGCAAATCGAGATTTTTTGGGGAAAAAGTGGAGGGGTAACAATACTTTTTTGTACATACCTTTCTTATGTCAGTGCCTACACCCTCAAGTCAGTAAGGACAGCTTCCATATTTCTTTTCGGAGGTTTTAGACTAGCATAGCTAATAACCAGGGGAAATAACACACTACACAATCTGAGGAAGCACTCGGTGACACCCTGGAACTCTTCTCATATTGCCTAATGGATGTAACTGTCCTTCCTGCTCATTCGAAAAACCTGCAACACAGATCTATTTATAAATGTTTTACAGAGATTTACACACCTTTCAAACAAAATTTACTTGTCTTTCTAATTGGATTAAATTGGAAAAAATAGTGAATTCTGGGTAAAATGTGTGTGAATCTTGGGTGAAATAAGTAGATCCACAGAGTTAAGCAATACTTAAAATACTGATATCAAGAATGTTTAAAGTATTGTTTTTGCTTTACTAACTCCCTTAACGGCCTAAGCCCCACCCTTATTTAAGGGATTTATTAAAGCTTTTGTCTAAGTTTGGGGATGTGGTGCCAATGGTTACCCTCTGCACCATGTAGCTGAATTTAGGTACTGTTCATGTTGCCTATTTCAACCAGTTAGGTTCTCTACTTAAAGTATGTGTAAATACTAGCACACACAAATTATATTAATGACTATGACACATTTGGTGCTGCAATGGCTGGCATGGTGTACACAAGGGGCGTTTTAATGTCACATTTTATCCTCGAGTCCCAGACAAGGACCAGCATGTTCCGCAAACCTTATAGGCTAACAATGCCTGGGCAATGATACGCCTACCCTGTGGGAAAAGGATGACAATGCTGCTTTAATTAGGGGAATGTCCTACCAGCATTGTCAGCCATGTTTAAAATTATCAGGATTAAGCAGAAACACAACGTGAAAAAATGTGCTCACTTTAATATGTGCAGGGTAAGAATATATATTATTATATTATTAATTTTTGCTTTAAGGTTTACACTTTAATTCTCCAGTTTGGAATAGAGGGATGTAGGAGAGAACTTCAATGAGCAACAAAAAATGTTTTTTGCCTTCACAAACTTAGACAAATAATCTCTATGTTTGGCAGGGGCTGTGCGATTTTGGAGAGACAGTTTATCCAGCCAAGGTATCCTAAAATGCTTCTGTCACCTTTTAAGGTAGTTGGGTGGGAGACAGGTTTATGTTAATATGGCACTGGAGGCAAAGAACACATGCAAATCCAGTACCTAGCAATCAAATGGATTTTAGTTATTTAGTTTGATGTAATGGATTACATCATTTTGATTTACTGAACAAGTTCCCTTTTGTTTGTCCATGGACTTTAGAACTACATCAAATGTTTATTCAATTTATGTTTATGCAGTTCTTCATACAATAAACTGAACAAAAATCCTTAAATCAGATCTTCAGGCAAGCAGCTTCATCTATATAAAGGGGATCTGTTTTACCTCCCAGAGTATGTTATTTTATCCAGCCCTGAGATTTTCCATTCCCTGTTCTCTAGTTAAATAAAAAATGATTTTGAATGAAAATTATTCGGAATCAATGTTTTTAAGTTTTACTATTATTCATAATCTTTGTTTTACAAATACATATTTCATAGATGACAAAGTATTCCCAGAGTTCAAATCATTTTACTGAGCATATGTGCATGCCGGGAAACTGGCTCCTAGTGCTGGCCCTTCCTCGCCAAATCTGGGTTCTGTGCAGGGGATTACAAAAGGCTGACCTCTAGCTAACAAACTGTATTTGATAAAGTATGCAAGTTAAAAAAAACTGAATTATTTGGTGCTTTGTTTTATTGTCTGCCTGAAGTTCAGCTTTAAAAACTGTAAAAAAAAGTGGTCGTTACCACAGTACAATAAAATACTCCTATCCCCTCCGAAACATAACAGTATATGTCCCTGTGCCTGTGTTATATAAAAAAGCTGCCAATCTGTACCTATATCAGAGCGTCTCCTCAAACTCGCGTGACTCCTTTGCTCTCTTCTCTGCCCGGCTGACAGCTATAGCAGGCGGGGCCGAGCACTCCTGCTGACGTCAGCTGAGGAGGAGACAGGAGAGAGAGAACCGAGGAGTCACGTGAGCGCCTGGAGACGCTCTGATAAAGGTACAGATTGGCAGCTTTTTTATATAACACAGGCACAGGGACACATATCGTTATGTTACAGAGGGGATGGGAGGATTTTATTGTAGTTATGATGGCAGCAAGAGGGGAGGGGGCGGGCACTAACACAGAGCAGCCAGGCAGGGAGGGGACGGGAGAGGAGGACAGAGAAGGACAGAGGAGGGCTGCGGATGAATGAGGCACGTAAACTGACCATGGTGTCAGGGCTCAGCAGCCGTGATAAACCATGGTCAGGTTACAGGGGGAGGGTATAGCCAGACAGGATCAGCCAGGTTTTTTAGGTGATAGAAGGGGCCAAATTTCACAGCACAAGCACTGTGCTGTACAACATGCTTTAAGGAAACAGGGTCTGTGTTTTTTTTTTTTTTAGGTTAACAAACACTTTAACTTGTATGTTAGCAATTCTTGCACAGCTGAGAATGAAGAAGGGTAATGGAATGATGCAACTTCAGAGCACATGCATGAAAGTTACATTATCAGTGGCAGCCCAATGGCAGGAGAGAAGGCCCTGGAAGACTAAGAGAAGATACTGGAGGAGATCAAATTAGTGAATAAGTATGCCATGTATACGTGTACTTCATGGCAATTGCTCCAGGGAAACAGTGAATTTAGCTCCACTTTAAGTACGACTATCTATTTTCTGAAAATAAAGCGGATTAGAAAAAAAGATAAAATATAAATATATTTATGAGATTTATCCAACTGGCAGAAGGTTAATTTAGTGGAAGCCACGCATACATTTTGCATACGTTTCTTCAAAAAACCCTCATATTAACCACTTAAGCCCAGGACCATTTGGCAGGCCAAAGACCAGAGCACTTTTTTGCGATTTAGCACTGCATCGCTTTAACTGACAATTGCGTGGTCGTGCGACGTGGCTCCCAAACAAAATTGACGTCCTTTTTTTCCCCACAAATAGAGCTTTCTTTTGGTAGTATTTGATCACCTCTGCAGTTTTTATTTTTTGTGCTATAAACAAAAAAAGGACAATTTTGAAGAAAAAGCATTTTTTTACTTTTTGCTATAATAAATATCCCCAAAAAATATATAAAAAAACATTTTTTTTTCCTCAGTTTAGGCCGATACGTATTCTTCTACATATTTTTGGTAAAAAAAAAAAAAAAAAAAAATCGCAATAAGCGTTTATTGATTGGTTTGCGCAAAATAGGGGATAGTTTTATGGCATTTTTATTAATATTTTTTTTTATTAGTAATGGCGGCGATCAGCGATTTTTATTTTGACTGCGACATTATGGCGGACAGATCGGACACTTTTGGTGCGATTTTGGGACCATTCACATTTATACAGCGATCAGTGCAATTAAAAATGCATTAATTACTGTGTAAATGTGACTGGCAGTGAAGGGGTTAACCACTAGGTGGCACTGTAGGGGTTAAGTGTGTCCTAGGGAGTGATTCTAACTGTGGGGGGAGGGGCTGTGTGTGACACAACACTGATCACCACTTCCGATTACAGGGAACGGTGGTCAGTGTCACTAGGCAGAACGGGGAAATGCTTGTTTACATTAGCATTTCCCCATTCTTCCTCTCCGTGAGACTGTCGCGGGTATCCCCGCGAACATCGAGTCCACGAGACCCGCGATCACAAAGCTCCCGCCGCCCGCAAGCCGCCTCTTAAAGGGCAACGTACAGGTACGTGATTCTGCCTGTACGTGCCCTTCTGCTTATATATATCGGCGTGAGGCGTTCGGGAAGCGGTTAAGGACTAAAGCCCGGTAAGTAATTACCACTATGATGAAAATGGCACAGTAAGCTGGAAACTAGAGGTCAAAGTGAGGGATTTTTTTTTTTTCTGTATAAGGAGTTTGGCATTGTTTCCTTTCACCTCTCAAGCCTTTATAATGGTTATTGATGTTACCTATTACATCACAACATAAAACTGGTACATGAACATTGCATAATGAAGTACATCTACTGTATATCATGAACCCTATAGACGATCCCCGAGAAGCCTTCCTTTTATAGAAGCCTATCCCTATTCCACCTAAACTGTACTTTTATTTTCTCCATCAGCTCATCCCCCAGAGTTATAACCTTTTGAATCTCTTGACCCTGACTCTTAGATTGTAAGCTCTAACAAGCAGGGCTCTCTGATTCCTAAGGTATTAAATTGTGTTGTAAATGTACTGTCTACCTTTATGTTGTAAAGCACTGGGTAAACTGTTGGTGCTATATAAATCCTGTATAATAATAATGAACCACTATTGCTTCCCCTGCTTTTCTTCAGCACATTTGTGTTGGATGCCTGCTTGCCCCCAATGCGCACATCCAAAGTGCAGGGACACATTTGTGATGTAGCGGCTGGCGGAAGAAACCAAAGCAAGCATCAAATAACAGTAGGTAACCAACACACACATTTGGACATCAAGGAAGATGTTTCTACTGGAACTTATATTTCTGCAAGAGAGCAAACATCAGCTGCAAGGAAAGCAACACTGGTAAATATTGTGAAATGCTGTGTTTATTTGCTTTTGTTTTAAGCTAGCGACAATGTCTCTTTACAGACCCCTTAAAGGAACAAAAGGAAGGCTCAGGAGGTGAAAGGTGAGGGGCCAATCTCAACTCCACAATGGATAATGTGAGATTTTTATATAAGTTTAGTTCTGAATCTTCAATCTCCAGCTCTACGGGGAACTTTGAAATGCAGTGTTCACTAAAAGTTATGACTACTTAGTATGAATTGGCCAGGTTTGTGCCACCCTTAAGCCACCCATATATGGATACAAATTCAGCCGTTTCAGCAGGGACCGGACAAATTTCAATCCATCTATGGGCAGACTGACTGTACCCAAGTTGATCCATCAATTAACTTGGGTACCCTCAACCTGTCGGATTTTTGACATGTGATTACTGCCGACGGCTCTAGCTGCTGTCTTCATTGCGTTTCGCCAGCCCGGAAGGCTTCCTGTGCCCTCCTGCCGACAAAACACAATAGAGCTAGGGAGGTATTCCCCCATCAATACTGAATGTGTTGATGGGGGAATCAAGATTTTTTTTTCCTTCCATCTGTGGTGAAAGGAAAGAAACTGGAATCATCTATGGGCTGCCTTACTTTAATTAATTGTTTTTTTGTTTTCAGCTGTCTATATTTTTTGTTAAGACAGCCAATCATAACACAACTGTGAGACCTACTGCATTATGTAGGGTTGTCAAGATGCATCCATCAAGACTATAATTATAGTAAAAAGTGTGGGACTTTTGAGGCACAGCATCTTGGTAAAAAATATAATATTTTATTTCATTTTCTTAAAATTGGACATGTAATAAAACAGGCTTATAATAAAATGCAATTATAAAACAGTCAATTCCAACCACTGCAGTAATTTATACAACATAGTTTTTCTGCTCAACACGTTTCTTGGACATAGTCCTCTTCATCAGGATTTAACAGACTTTTGTTGCTGTCATCTAAATAGAGAGTGACAAGATTTGTTTTAAATAAGTAGTCATATCAATATAAAATAATTTCACATATCATGCCAAGACCCCTCCCCAGGTACTGTGACGTGCAAACAGGTGTTTCCTCATAATTTAACTGGCTATGATTAAGCACTTTGTAGTGTGAAACGCGTCAGCTTCCCTGCACTTCCTGCTGCGGAATGTATTTTTGTTGATTTTATTTAATAAAGGTGAATATTATTTTGAGTGCGGCTGTCCAGGACTTTTCTCATAACTTTATCGCTACAAGCATTGCCGGCACCTGTGGTTTCCAGCCTGGAGGAAAGGTCTGTTCCTGATTGACCTTCCTAGAGCGGTGATATCTTTATCTCAACTAAATATAGCATGGAAGTCCCAGATGGGGGCCCCTCCCCCTTCGCCTCCTTCTCCAACCTTCAACATAGTTTGTAAGTTTACTAATTTCACTGATTTCCTTAATTTACATGTACTATAAGTACTACCTAGAGGCATTAGCATTACTTGTTCATTTATATTGCATTGACTCTTGGTTGTTTGGCAGATTCCAAAAACAAATTAATATTAATGGGTGCTACTATCCTATGTATAAAAGGGGGATGGGGGCCACCAGCCTCCCTTCTATACATAGGATAGTAGCACCCTTTAACAATCATTAATATTAAATTGTTTTTGGAACAGATAAATGGACAAACTATATTGGGGGTTGGAGGAGGAGGAAAAGGGGAGAGGGCCCCCATCTGGGACTTCCATGCTATATAGAGTTGAACCATGAGGGGACACCTGGGTGCACGTCACAGTCCCTGGGGAGGGGTCTTGGCATGATATATGAAATTATGTTATATTGACATGACTACTTATTTAAAACAAATCTTGTCACTTTATTTAGATGGCAACAAAAGTCTGTAGCTCCTGATGAAGAGGAACATGTCCAAGAAACGCGTTGAGCAGAAAGACTATGTTGTATAAATTACTGAAGTGATTGGAATTGACTGTTGTATAATTGCATTTTATTATAAGCCTGTTATTATTATATGTCCAATTTTAAGGAGATTAAATAAAATGTTATATTTTTTACCAAGATGCTGCACCTCAAAAGTCCCTCACTTTTTACTATAATTAGTCTTGATGCACCATACTTAGGGATGTGGCAAAGAAATTGACCTACCTTTAATCGAATTAGGGTTGTCAAGACATGACTTGCTTGTTTCAAGAAATCAAAGCTCAGAAAAAAATTAGGTTGCAGAGTGTGGAGGGGGTCCTTAAAGTGGAAGTTCACCACAGAATTACTCAATAAATATTACACCGCAATATAACAGGTGTACATTAATAAATGCATAGTATCATGTTTGATTTCAGTCTGTGCTCCAGTTGTCCAGCAACCAGCAATGGAAAACTGCCGCTATTACAAGTGACACCATAGAACTCATGCTATCTAGGTCTTGTGATTACAAAGCCTCTCTAAAAATTGCTTGAACAAGCTTACTCTGTGCCCTGATGCTGTCAAAGATTTAGACAGCATGAGGGGGGCCGAGTGAAACCATGTTTTTTTTTTTTTACTAAAAACATGTAGGACTGTGCACTTTGAAAGTGCAGTTGCACTCTACAAGTGAATTTGCTCCAGAGCTTAGTTAATGTAGTAAAGCTCTGCTGAGTTCCATCATTAAGTTATGTGCAAGCAAAAATATATATATTTTTTTCCTTGCATGTGACTGGGTATTCTTTGTAAAGTTAAGTGCTTCCTTATTTACTAACCTCTCCAGCAACTGCACTTGCAAAGTGCACAGTCTATTTGACTTTAGTAAATCAACCCGTGACTGCATGGTGTCGCTGGCAATAGCCAGTAGTTTGGTGATGCTGATTGCTGGACAACCATAGTGTGATCAGAAGTCAAATATGGTGCTGTGCATTTAAAGGAGTTGTAAAGGCAGAAGGTTTTTCATCTTAATACATTCTATACATTGTTAAAAAGCCTTCTGTGTGCAGCAGCCTCCCTCAGCCCCCCTAATACTTACCAGAGCCCCATCTCTGTCCAGCGATGTCCACGAGTCCCCAGGCCACCTGGGACTCTCCCTCCTGATTGGATGAGACACAGCTGCGGCGCCATTGGTTAACTGACTTTGGCTCCCGCTGCTGTCAATCAGGAAAGAGGGGACAGGGTCGAACAGCAGCTCTGTGTCTGAATGGACACACAGAGCTGCAGCTCGGCTCGTGTGCCCCCATAGCAAGCTACTTGCTGTGGGGGCACTCGACAGGATGGAGGGGCCAGGAGCAGCAAAGAGGGACCAGAGAAGAGGAGGATCCATGCTGCCCTGTGCAAATCCACTGCAACAGAGCAGGGGAGAATAACATTTTTTATTTATTTTTTTAAATAACAAACACTTTACAATCACTTTAAGGGACATCTGGCATAAGGTTTAATGTTTAATGAATAATTCTAGGGCAAACTTCCATATTAAATAAAAAAAAATATGAATGACTAGATATATCATGTTAGCAAATAGATTAACTTTTTATATCTCCCCTGGTTTCCTTATATATTTGGAATCTGTTAATAGAGTTTAAAACAGTACTGAAAAAGTACAAAATATGTAAATCTTATACATACACTAGCAAAACATTTAGAAACAGTACTATAATAAAAAGTGACAAACAACTCCACATTAACCCCACAGAATTTACAATGAACTACAAAAACAGCATGTCCTGCAGGTGTTTGAATCTCAATTACAATTAGGGGTTTACCTATAAACCACCCACTGATCACTAATGCAAAGGGAGAGATAGAGAGAGCATAACAGCGGACATGAATACCTTGTATTCAGCACAGTGGTACATGGTCCAAACAGTTTTGATAAATATTTAAATAAGAGAGCTGCTTGTTCTACATAGATATATATATATATATACTTGTATACAATATAGATTTTTTTGTTACATGTTTAATAGATTATTTGAAAAATATCATCTTCCTTTTACACATCCAATGCAGTAATACTTTTGCACTCACAAGTCGCCTCCCCACTTCCCAATTTTAGGGCTTCCGGTTTGATAAAACATTTATATTATGTGTTTTTCACATTATTATTTATTTATTTTTTTGCATTTGTCACCATGAATAATTTTTTGTTAATACATTTAAATACCGGCATAGAAAAAGAGAAATTAACAAAAAAATGTAAGTATTTAAAATGCTGGATAAAATGTACATTTGTATATAAAATGATATTTCATCAAATCAAAACCAGAAGCCCCGTTTTAAGGTCGAATTCACACCAAGGCATTAATCAGGGGCACATGGAAGTGGCATTACAGAAGAAAAAAAATCATTAATTTCTGTGACACATATACACAGCATAGAGTTCGCTAGAAGAAAGAAGGCTTTGGAAAAATGTATTTCAGTGCTCAGAAACAGTTGTAGAACCACAAGGCAACTTTATCTGTGGTTCTGAGGTACATCGGTGTGAATAGGACCAGTCAAGTATGAGAACGTGACATAATGTAGTAGATAGCCGTTCTCTGTGCTATACTTTACATATACTTTATAAGGAGTAAAAACAAAACTCTGCTATGCATTATGGTCTGAAGTGCATAGCTATGCATGCATAGTGCATGCTATGCATAGTGGTCTGAAGTGGATATAATGTACAAATACTATTCAGCTCCATGACCACATTCCAACAGCTTTAAAGGAACTCTCCGAAAACTAAGCAGTTGCTGGTAGGGCTGAAACAACTAATCGATTATGAAATTAATCGATTACTATTTTCATAATCGATTAATCGTCCAGTAACATAATGGGGTTAAAAATAATAAAATGAGCCCTTTATAGTACAAAAAGAGCAAATAATCGCTACTGTAAATATTACTTTCACAGTTCTACAGTTAAAAAATGAGCCCCTTACAGTAGCGATTATTTGCTTTCTTTGTACTATAAAGGGCTCATTTTAGGTTTTTTTAACCCCATTATGTTATGTTACTAAACGTCTTAGACCTGGTTCACATCTTTGTGTTTTTTGGTGCATTTTGCAGAAACACACTACAGTTCATTTAACATGGTTTTCTATGGGACACGTTCACATCTATGCTTTTTTTCAGCCGCTGCGTATTTGGAAAGGGTCAAGGACTTTTTTTTTTTTTTAACGCAAAACTGTGCTTTTTTGGTTCCATATACTTCAGTGGAGAAGCTGCAGAAAAGCATGTAATGCGTTTTTGCAGCATTTTGTATTTTTTAATGTGCCCCAACAATAAATTGGACAAAAAACTGTATTTCTCTTCTAATAGTGTATACAGTATATCTCTTCTTCCTGTTATTCTCAGAGTGGATTCAATATTTTGCTCCCTAACCATATAGTTGGTTGTTTATATTTACCACTGCATAGAGATATTTAAGAATAAATTGCTTTTTTTTAAAAAAACCTTTACATATTAACTAAATTATACACCACACTTTTTTTTTTAAGGTTATTAACCGATTAATCGATTAATCGAAACAATAATCGACCAACTAATCGATTATGAGAATTATCGTTAGTTGCAGCCCTAGTTGCTGGCAACTCATTTTTGAAAGCACTGGGGCTGTGATCCTTATTTCATTATTAGAGGGTATACCAACACTTCCCTTACAGCATTCTTGTTTAAGGTCAGCGACTCATCAAGTAGCAACAGCAAGAATAAAGTTGACAGCCTGGCAACTGCACATTCAAAAACAAGTCAGCAAAGGCAGTTGCCACATTTCTGTCCTGACAGCTTTCATTTGAAGTTCTCCCAAAAGCTTTTGTTAACCATACAGATATTTCATTGATCTCTATAAAAGTGACAGCTAAAGGTATTCTGCGAACATTGTAAATTAGAAAATCAGTTAAGCGCATTTATTTTCGCCGGATCCCCCATTTTTGTTCTCCACAGTATTTAATATTATTTACAGTAACATCATTTAAAGTAAAGAATTTCCATTAGTCTTCCATTCCCATTTTTTTTTTCCACAAGCAACAAACCAAACAAGTGGAAAATATAGATTTAGTTACAAAAGATAACCAATAGTTTACAAAATCTGTGGAAAAACGAGTCAAGGGCAGGACAAACCATATCCCATTATCTCCATATACTGCATTCCTCAACATGATTCTTGTTTACATCCACTGCTTTTATTTCCAACTGCTGATGACCATTTGCGGTTTCTTACAAATCTACACAAGAAATGAAAATATCTTTTATAAAATTCTTTTACTTTTTGGCACCTACATTTAACTTTTGTCCTGTGACCGAACCACATTCAAGCAAAATATCCTTACTGCATTGTGTATCTTCAAGTATCCTACAGGACTAAAATACACCCTGTAAAGTCTAATAGTTATACAAAAAATAAAGCCTTAGCTGCTCTTTTCTGCTTAATATATAGTTTCAGTGTCCAAACAAGTGACACCCATGGTAGTATATTCTACATACAGTCTTCTAGCCAGAATAAAAAGAATATACCCAAGGTTATAAATACCTTCTTTCACAATTATTTTAACAGCTTTGCGGCACAATCTGTACCGTTAAGAACAAGTGCAAATTAATAAAACCCTTTCCTTCCAGGACAGCACATAATGCTTCGCAAAGAAACAGTTAGTCTTGCTGGTCTGCTTCTCCTAGCAACCAAAGATTAAATCTGGACTATGACGTGGGAGGTCAGTGGGTAAGGTTAGCATAATGTCAGCAATCTGTCTTATGTTGATTCGTTTAACGATATATTTGTATTAGTACACTATACAAAATGTCAGCAGCAGGGACACACAATTACCAAACATTAGCTGAGGAGACACCAGCTTAGAAAATATCAATTGGATGTTTAGTTGCAGGACTGTATTTTCTTTTTTTTTTAAACTAATTTACAGTCTATATAGTGCAGAGTATGATGACAACAGAAAGAATATGACTAGATCCCATTGATAAGAACCTAAGCTCTTGTTTTCCTGCAAACTAACTTAACACGTAATGGAGCAGGACGTAAACACAAAAAAAACAGGAGGGTTATTGGTCAATTAACCAGTGTCACCTGTAGAGAAAAGAGTTCCAAAAAGAGTGGTGACTAACCGCCCCTATGGCAGTATAAAGAGGTCCAGATGGCACCCAACAAATTAAGAAATTGCCACCTACATGGTTGTGGTACACCACGTTCATCGTAGGATTGGGACTGCATAAGTACTATACTTACTGCATTTGGTAGGTTTACAATACCATTACTGCAAAATGAAAAACCGTATCTGCAAGAAACTATCATCATTCAGGCATTTGAAAACTGTGCACCTTACATCCATTGAGGTCTTCAAACATATTACTCCTAAATCTTAGTTCTTTAGTGCTGGTGGGCCAAAAACATTACAAGCATTAAGAATTTAAAAATGTTAGTGCATTAAAAACACCAACAACTTAAAAGTCTGTGGTTGAAAGATCCCCCCCCCCTTTTTTTGTTCCAGTAACGTTTTATTGAAAAGAAAGTTCCTCTTAATTTGTTACAAGGTTATCCATGGAACCAGCTGCACAGATTGTCCTGGCCTTCACGTCACTAGCATATTAATGTCAATTTCTATCCAAGACATCGGACAAGTAAGACTTGAGATAAAGTTCATTCTGAGACTGAGAATATTCTATGATAGGATCTTCATAGTTGCTGGTATGGACTTTGTAATGCAAAAATAAAACCTATTTCCCGGACAACATCTTAAAACATTCCCTTCAGAGAGTGTGGACTGGCAAACTTCCGCATGGGAAATTTTTTTTGAACAAGGTAATTTGTTACAACAAATCTGTTAATCCTAAATATGTAACAATATCCAAAACAGCAGGATGGATTCATAATAGTGGAAGGCTCATTGCGCAGTGATTGCCCGTATTAACTGTCTACCAGTATTCCATTATCTGTAAAATACCAAACTCATTACTGATATTTGAGTCCAGTTATTCCTAAGAATGAGCATCTTCATTATTTGTAAAGAATGGTAAATAAAAAATGGCGATGAATAAATAATCCTCCATCTAAAATTGTACATGTTTAGTATTCTTTGAAGCAGATGGAGAATTGTGTTCAACAAGTTGATATAATGGAACACAATCCATGAATATTACAGTGTAAATACCCTGGCAGTTCTTTTGGAAAAAAAAACCAGTGTTTATGCTGGCAGAGTGGTTCTAAGTGGTTTGTAGAGCCATCCACAAATACTCAGCCTTTTATTATTCCACCTATCGCCTACAATGACGTTTCTTGTCCATGTAAAGATAATTCTGTCAGCATTTGTTCATCCAATACCGACCGCTGATGTATCAGGTTTTCAAAAACCATGCTCCCTGACGCAGCAGGTGGTGGATACGGCAAGGAAGGGTAGCCTGGTGCTTCTATGCCAACAATCACTTCTTCTTCCATGCAGGGTTGTGATGTAGGTGCCAGATCACACAGAGACTGCTGTGCTAGGTAGGGAGAGTCATGACTCAATGGTTCTTCCACTGGAGGCGAGTCCTGCCATGCTTCCTGACTGCTAGAAGCCTCCTCGCCTTGTATCTGATTTGGTTGAAGGTTGTCATCAAGATTCAACTTTCTTCTCTGCTCCTCAGTTAGTGAAGTCTTCTCATTGAAATTGAAACGTGATGAGAGATCTAGAGTAGTTGGAGATGAAGGACCAGCACTTGACACAGTGCTGGAAGGTCCACTGCTGTCTACAAATGGCAAGACAAAAGCTTTGTTAATATTGAATAAAAAAAAAAAAAACCTTTTATAGACATGGTTGCAGCTATTTTGGTCATGCGGCTTTGGTCATTTATTTTTGCTTGGTTACAAAAGTACACACATTACTTAACTTACAGAAGCTGAGCCTGAAATGTGTTGAGCTCAACCTCAAAGTGAAAAAACCTAATTTGAACTAGTAGTGTGCGTCCACCATTTCTACAGTTTTGCTGCGTCTGCATTTCTCTAAACATTGACAATAGCTGGCAACTGAAGACAATTTTTTACTATTATTTTAAAAACACAGCATTAGTAGATGACTAGTGTCATACTCGATCACCAGCTGGGAGATCACATGTTTAAGTCATAGATTCCGTGCATGTGCACTTTTGCGAGGCAAGTTGTTAAATTCAGGCACACTTTCCTTTAGGGAGCATCTGAAGTTTAAAACAATAAACCTAAAATATGTGAAGGAGGAGGACAGCTCTATAAGGTTGGGGTTATTAACACCGTTCCAAAAATACCTTAAAGGATAAGTTCACCTTTGGGAACATGTTACAGATTCCACACGTTTTTAGGGTGGAACATGCAACGTTCCCACTGCTGCAGCTTTTCTCTGGCCCGCCACTCCTAGAACAGTGAGCCGGGGATCATCTCCCCCCACCTGCTGTCACAATTTAAAAAAATAAAATAAATGGTTGTGCAGGGCTATGCCCACCTGGTCGCATAATTCATTTACAGAGTTCTGTGAATAGGAGAACTGTAAGTAAAGACAGCCTTTGCTGTTGTCGGCTTGTAGTTCTCAATCAACTACCAGGTGCTGTTGAGCACTCTAGGTAGTTCATTGTTTCTTCCGGTCATTGCATAACTGCCTGCTCATACGAGGTACAAGTAGACAGCTTACACTGACAGTCTGCAGGAGTCTGCATTGCACCCGCAATCTGCCGATTGTGGGTGCAATGCTCTGCAGGCACCTAGTAAAAAAATAAATAAATGCAAACTTTTTCACCTGCAAAGAGATGTGCATTTATTATTTTTATTTTACAAAGGTGAACTTTTTCTTTATTAAGGCTGGGTTCACACTAGTGCGAATTGGATGTTTGTTTCTCCACATCAAATTCGCACAGCAGCAGATTGTTACCAGCTCTCTATGGAGCCGGTTCACGCATCTCTGTAGCGGCTCTGGTGCGATTTGCACAGGAGCCCTGTGCGTCTTTTGGTCCGTTTCAGGAAAAATTTGAGCTGAAATCAGACCTGAAACTGTGAAAGAGGACGCACTGGACTCCTGCTGTGAGCCGCTGCTTACTCATAGGTGAATCCAGCCTAACAAAACAGTTGTCGTGTTTACCATTCCCTCTAGCTTAAAGCATATTTTTTTTCCAAGACTGCAAGTGCATTTTAATCATTACAATTTAGAACAGCAAAATAGTTTAGAATTACATTCTTCCATTTTGCTAACAACTTGGCATATTCTAAATATCTAAAGTGGAACTCCAGTCAAAAACAATACTCTTAAACCCCCCCCCCCCCTCCAAACACCTATCGTGACTAAACTGTGAAAGATCTGTATGCTTACCTATTTTCAAGCTATTTAGGTTCAGTCGTGTGATCCGACTCTCCTGTCTCAGCTACCGGTGGCTGCAAAAGAGAGGAGGGAACACTGACAACGGATAAGCCACAGTAAGCCTATGGGTGACGTCACCGCTCTCAGGCATTGCTGTGTATAGGCAACCGCTCTCTCCCCTCCCCTGTAGCCACTGCTGGCTGACATAGGGAAGATCATGTGATCAGACCTGAGTGGCCTGAAATAGGTCAGAATAAGTGTTGGGGGAGCAGCAATTTTTAACCACTTCCCGCCCAAGGACGTCATATGACATCCTGGACCATGAGTGGAGATATCTGAATGATGCCTGGAGGGGGAGGCATCATTCAGATATCTTTTTTTCAGCAGGGGTTTCCCTGCAAAGTAAAAGCCATCATAGCGGCTGTGATTGGCGAGCCAAAGAATGAATCCCTGGGTGGCGGCGGCAGTTTACCATAGAGCTGACCAAAGACCAGATGGTCCCTGGCCATCTCTATGACCCTCGTGGGCCGAAAGCGACGTCATGACATCACTTTCTGCACCGGCAGATGTAAACACTGCAGTTTTTTTTGCTGGGAAGCCTGAGATCGATTTTTTTTTATTTCAGCCTTTCCAGCATAAAGGAGAGATCTGGGAACCTATAGACCCCAGATATTTCCATAAAGAGGACCTATCATGCTCTATTCCTATTCTATTACAAGGGATGTTTACATTCCTTGTAATAGGAATAAAAGTGATCTAAAAAAAAAAAAAATGTAAAGGGAAAGTGTAAAAATAAAAAAATAAACAGATTTTTTTTTTAAAGCGCCCCCATCACCTTGTGCTCACATGTAGAAGCGAACCCATACATAGGTCGCACCCGCATATGTAAACGGCATTCACACCACACATGTGAGGCATCGCCGCGAACGTTAGAGCGAGAGCAATAATATTAGCAGAAGACCTCTAAAATGGTAACCCATAAACATTTTTAAAGTGCAGCCATGGAGATTTTTAAGTACCGAAGATTGGCGCCACTCCACGAAGTGTGCGAAAATTTAAAACATGACATGTTAGGTATCTATTTATTCGAAATAACATAATCTTTCACATTATTACAAAAAATTGGGCTAACTTTAGTTTTTTTGTTTTTTTTTTAATTCATGAATGTGTTTCCTATAAAAAAAAGTGTTTAAAAAATTGCTGCGCAAATACCGTGACAAATAAAAAAAAATTGCAGCAACCACCATTTTATTCCCTAGGATCTCTGCTAAATCAAAATATATAAACAATATATACTGTATAAAACGTTTGGGGGTTCTGAGTAATTTTCTAGCAAATAAAAAATATGATTTTCTCATGTAGGAGAGGAATGCCAGAATAGGCCTAGGCTGGAAGTGGTTAAGAGTAGTTAGGTTTTGCCTGAACTTCCACTTTAAATTTATTTCTAGGCAAAGCTTTTTTTTTTTTTTTTTAGTTTCAAAGTTCAGGTAAGGGTTTGATCCTCTAAAGTTTTTATTGTCTGTGCCCCCACTAGGGAGATTCACCACTCTGTTGTGATCACTAATATCACTGAAAAAGAAAGTGAGGGGAATCCAAAAATTTTAGAAGTGTTTCCAGAACAAAAGTTAAAGGCAACATCTTCCAATTAGGACACTTGTTCTGGGAATATCTAAAAAGGGAATTTCCCTTAATTGTGGGAGATTTCCTCTAACTTGCTGTTGCATCTCTGGACACAGGAAGTGAAGGGACCTTTCCCCAATGGTACACAGACAGCAAACGTTTTAACCCCTCCCTATTCAAAACTAAGATCCTATGCCTATAATCCAATGTTCGACAAAAGTCACACCTATTTGAAGATGTTACCATTATACTTTATTTGTACATTTGCCTGTTACAGGATTAAAAAGACTGGGATGAAACAATGCAGGGTAATGTTACATGGAAGATAATAAAAATACATAATGGACAAAAGCTAGCCTTAAAACAAATGTAACTTTTAGCTGGGGTTGACCATGACGGCATGCTTGCACATTATGGTACACCTACCTCTGGGTTTGCCTTCCTCCAGCAAGGCATTATCTTATGTTCTTCTGCCGAGTCCAGGGTCTTTTTCTTTGTTCAGCCATTAATGATGTAGCTGTGCATGTGCACTGGAGTTACATTATGCCAGCAACTGGCTCTATTCTATGTACACTGGGAGCCTGAACGGTACACAGTACATTGCATGTACTGCAGTGTATGAACAAATAAAATTTGCAAGCAGATACATGTTTTTTGTTTTTTGCAGAAGAGATATAACAAATTCTCTTCTACCAATAAAGTATATCCATTACATTTTTTTTTATCACAGTTCAGCATTAAATGGGTATTATAACATTCATACAGAGAGCAAGGGGTTTCCACTATAAATAGAATGGTGGAAGAAATGGGAGTGGTGACTGCAAACTGAAGGGGAAGGGGTAGCGCTGAATGCTGAGGTGGGTGGCATCAAATGAAAAGGAGGAGAGAAAGACCATACTAGGGAAAATATTAGGATACGGTAACAAAAACTTTTTTACAAATAATTTATATGATTAAAAATACTTTCAATTTGTCATTAAATTTTGTTAAAGTATAGCATGAAGCAGAAATACATTTTTTTTACAACAAGCATATATTTATTGGTGATGGTGTGAAACAATTGTGGAGATTCTGGCCAATTTTGATAGACGTGTGGTTAAAAACAGCACACAGAGTAAGAAAAAAAGCTGAATATAGTGCAAGCAAAGCTAAATCTTAGACCATCGTTTCTCAATAAGGGTGCCCAGCACCCTGGTGTGCTGTCTGGGTTTGTCAGAGGTTCAGTGCTGCGCCTGGGATTTAAGGTCATGTATGTCCATGGTGAAAGCAGGTTGGCACCATGGAAACGCAAGACACTAATCCAGGGCAGCAATTAAACAGCCCCAGCATTCAGAAAGGGTGGAAGTCTGCCTCCGTTTAGACCTGCTCCACCATCTGCCATGCTGTGGTGAAGATCAGAAGGTAGGACTCTCCTGTGAAAAGGTGGTGATGGGGGGAAAGGGGTAGGGGGGGGCTGAGGACTCTGAAGTGAAAGGGAGGAAGGGTTGGGGACCTTTGATGTCAAAGGGGGGTGGAGGAACTAAGGGCTCTGATGTCAAAAGATAGGGGGGGAACTAAGACTCTATAGTGGGAAAGGGGAGGGGAGACTGAAAACTCTGATGTGAAGGGCACTGGGGTGCCTCGTGATTTTGCATACTTTCAAAGGGTGCCATGACTGAAAAAAAAGTTTGAGAACCACTGGTTTAGACCACGTGCATGTAGACAAAATGGAGATACAAAGCACTTACACCAGGGAGGCCTCTCTGAACGCTGGCGCAGGGGAAGTGAAGAAGAGAGGATTCTGTGAGGCAGGCAAGCATCGCCAGGTGTATGGCGGTGTGAATCACATCCAGCTGATAAAAGTGGATAAACAATACAAAGTTTTGACAAACAAGGCACTCCATATGGATAGATCTGAAGCATAGAAATGATTAAAACGAGACTCCAGATACTTTTTAATTTTGGATAGATTGGGAAAGAGTATCCTCACAAGGTCCCTACTGCAGTTGGCGACCACACTGGGGAAATTCCCCTTAATGTCTAGAGTCATCACAGAACATAATGTGGGAAAAAAATCTCTCTGACAGTGACACAAACAATGATGAAAACAAATTTTGCTTTCATAGAGATTCTAATTCCTCTTCACTCTATCAGGTTTTTATTGCTGGCCACATTCTAATTAGAGAAATTTTCCCTCACTTCTTGTTCCAGTGACCAAACTGCAACAAACAGAATGCAGAAATCATATAAACATTACAGCAGTTCAGAACCTTGCCCAATAACCAAAACTAGAAAAGTTCTGGCTGGAGTTCAACCATAAAGAAAAACCCGTTTTGTTAAAATACAGATTAAAATTTGCAGCAAAATCATTTCTGTAATTTATTTAAAGTATAACTAAAGCCAAAACTTTTTCTTTGGGACACAGATGGCAAAAAAACCCCAGACAGGGATTAGAACCCTCCCTTACTCTATGCAAAATGAAAAAAAAGTTTTGTCTTTAGTTCTACTGTAATCAAAAATTATGTTTCCATTTCAACCTGCAGCAAGCTTTAATTTTATATAACTTCCAAGAAATCAAATATTTTTGCAAGCAGAATTCCCCAGAATCCACAACCCATTTTATATAAAGAGCTAATTTTCTCACCCAGAAAATGCAATTAGATTAGCGTTTAGAACAGAGGCAAAGCAGATAAACATTAGAAATGAGGTTTGGATCACCCATGAATATGAACCTGAACCCAGCTTGTTTGCTGAATGGGCAAAATAAATAGGCAGTACGGCCGGCCACCCAAACCTCTGGCTGCTTGCAGCCAAAAGCATTTAGTGGTGGTATCACTACAGCCACTAAAATACAGCTTGTTGCACATTGTAAACAAGCTGATGGGTGGTGAGAATTCTGGGTGACAATAGCCAAATATGGTCATCACCATATTTGGTCAATATCACCTAGGTTTCCTGGTACTGTATTGACATTCCAGCAGTGCGGGGGAACTGTAATTTATGGCAGGAGTAGCAGCGAAAGAGGATCATTGCAACACAGATCATTCTGTAAATAGATAATCAGGGCATCATTCGTGATTGACGTTGGATCTACATTACTGGATGATGTGTCTGACTTTTCACAGTGTGGGTGTTTTTATTTGCTATTTAACTTTTTTGTGAATGAGTAGCAAGGCACAGTCATGGCTCATTCATGTAGGGGAGAAGGGCTGGATATAGGGCCTCCTTGCACTAGGGAGCTTACGGATTCCGATAAATCACCTGCAGACCCCTACAGGGATGTCAGGAATGATGCCCTTGTCCCCATCAACATAGGAACAAAGTGATTTGCAGGGAGGAAAGCTTTACATTCCCTCTGCAAGCTGCCCTTCCAATGTTAATGGCATATGGCCTGGTATAGTTCCGGAGAGATGGGCGGGGGGGGGGGGGGGTCACACGCTCACTGACACCCCTTTTTCCTGACTAGCCAGGCTACATGTCTGGATAAGGGTATGGTGTTTTAATGAAATACAAGAATGTCCATACAGTGTTAACATATGAAAAACATTATTAATTGCACAAATAACATGCCTTCTAATACCAACCTGCATTACATCAATATATGATTTTTTTTTTTATCTTGCAATATCAAATAAATGAACAAGCTTAATTTTCCTCCCAGTTGTTAATAATAGTCATTGATTGACTGCTTCAATGGAGACTGCTTCAGTAAGTGCTGGTTCATACCAAAACGAGGTGCGGGAAACCCACGTTCCATGCGCGTTTACAGTACTGCGTACAAAATGCACTGGGTGTGTGATCTGCTGTGGGTTTCAATAGATTCCTAACACCCCAAACAGATCACAAATGCAGTGCATTTGCCTGCACCAGATTGCATGGCACAGCAGTCAAATGCAATCTGGTTGCAGTGCGGTTTTTCAAAGTAGCACAGGCACCTCTTTTGGAGCGATCCAGTGCAATACCAGCCTATTCAAATGAATGGCTGAAAAATCGCATCGTACTGAACCCCGATTCCTGGTGTGAACCAAAACTAAACCCCCCCTTTTTAACCAAAATTACTCAAATGGAAAGAGTTACTACAAGACTGCAGCTGTGCCTTCCTACAATAAATGTCATAACAGTTTTCCTACAATATTTTCTGTGAATATTAGACTTCATGCTACAAAAGTATGATTTCTAACCTGCATTAGGAAAAGTATAGCTCCAAGCTGATTCATTTTATTAACAATACCAACACTTTTAGAAAATAATATTTATATTAATATAATTATAATATTATAATATAATATTTAATTAATATTAATAATATTTTGTTAAATTTGAACTTCAGGCAAACAGCCAAAATACACAGTTGAAATACATTCGGGGAGTTATACAAGTGAGAGGAGAGACCGTGTCCCAATCAAAAGAACCTAACACCATCCCCCTTTAGATCGTTATAAACAAAGAATGGGAAAAAGAAACCCCAAGTCTCCAATAGGGGAGCCTGGAGTAGGGGGATGTTAGAGTGTCACACAATACACAAAATAGAAATGATATTTTGTATCCTATATACTCATGTGGATCCAATTTTAATAAGGACAGTTGTGTTTTAAATATTAATAAAGATGTATTGTTTCTTTTTAAATATCATTTCTATTTTGTGACATTCGAACATCCCCCTACTCCAGGTTCCCCTGTCAGAGACTTTGGGTTTCTTTTTCCCATTTATTGTTTATAAAATACAGGAAGTTGTTTTTACCACCGAAGGATTTGCACTGCTGTCCATCTATTTCCAAATTACATAGCCCTGTCAAAAAACTGACCTGGTTTTTCTACTGAATTTAAGCAGTTCCCATCCCCACCTCTAGCTTGTGACTAGAGAGTGAAGGAGCAGCAGGATACCAATGTTGTCATCTCTCTCCTCCTCTCAGCTTGTTCATTGTCAGCACAGACTGGCTCAAACTACCAGTCTCCCCTTTCCCAATCTATTGCACAGGAGATTACAATAGGCTGATACCAAAATAGATTCAAATAATTACCATATTGGCATTTAAAATTACATAAAATTATTTTATAATGAATACAATACAGTAACTGGTGTTTTTTTTCTATTTGCCTGGGGTTTAGCTTTAAATCATAAAAATCAAAACTAAAAAGAAGAAATATAGAAACATAGAAAACGGACGGCAGAAAAAAAAAGACCGAGTGGTCCATCGAGTCTGCCCATTCCCTTTCTTAAAAAATTTCTTTATACAGGTTTTGCATCTTTTTTTTTTTAATTTGGGTTTATTTTGTTAACTTTTTGTCTAAGTATAGATCTGTGTTTGTTCCAAGCATTTTTTAAACTATTTACTGTTGGCTGACTTTTGACCTCTGCTGGAAGTCTATTCCAAGCATCAACTACCCTTTTAGTAACATGATACTTTCAAAGATTAGTTTTGAACTTTTCTCCAGTTAGTTTTAGGTCATGTCCCCGTGTTATAACATGGTATATAAAGAGTGCTGACTGGCATGAGATTCTTCAAGGGAACATTGTCCTGTTTTTTTTTTTACAGCAAGCCATCAACGTAAAGATTTAATAAATAAGGTTACTGTACCTGAAGAGCTTCTAGAATGGGTTTCAGCAAATTGTTTACATACAGCAGACAAGAATTCATTGACTTGTCGGAGAGACAAAGAATTGTGTAGAGTCTCCAGTGGATAAATAGTGGGAACCATAGAGCACCCCTCAAAACCTGTCAAAATTAAAAACACTAAAATATTAACACATACATTTATACCAACAGAAAATAATGTATATTCAATTTATAAAATCAAAAGGTAAACACTTTTTTTGAAAATAGAATCTTAAATTTAAAATCCACACCGGGAAAAAAGGTTGAATTTGACTGTTCGATATCAGCAGCACCTCCAATTAAATTTTTATATAGTGTTATGAGAGTGTTAAAAATCTCTGTACGCTATTATGTTTATAGCTCGCCCACCAGTGGAATAAAATACCTTATTTAAAGTAATGGCTTATTTTAAAACAAAATATCAGGTATTAATAATTAACTAAATATATTATATTGACTTGCAAACTAAGAAAAATCCTTTTCGTCTTTTCTATACTAACAGACTACTAAATCAGGCAAACAATAAACACAAGACAGACAATATGACTAAATCCTCACCTTCGGGCTATTTGGGTATTACCTTAGCTTTTCACATTTTTGCATCCAGCTTAACCTTTGATGAAGCCTCCAGTCCATCACCTGCCTAAACGCTAGGAATGGACTACTCCCTCAATAGCTACTGTTTACCTTGTTAAGGCTAGTATACAATTACCTCAAGCAGAACAATCATCTAATACAGAAACTCTGGTATACTACAGAGAACCTTTGAGAGCTAGTATATTAAAAAAGGAAATATTTATAGTTGAATGATCTTCTCAGTTAATACTAAGAAAGCTAAAGAAGAAAGTTTAACATGAAATTACTGAGAAAAAAAGTTAAAGATGTTAAATTCCACTGAAAAAGGAATTCTTCATTTTGCATGGAGTGGGTTGGGCCCTGATTGTTCACTGGGCCCTCCTTTCCGAACAAGAGGTTCTGTCTTGCTGCTCATAACAACATGTGTACTATCTAATATTCTTTTATGGTATATACTGTAAATTGTCTGCTACTTTTGTTGCTTTAAAAGACATACTACCCAACAATAAAGAATCTGCTTACCTGGAGGTAGCACATCTTATTACAAACAGATCAACTTTATTCAAATCTGACACATAATCCAACAGCTCCATAATGATTTAAATACCATTGCCAATGTAATTCTACAGTATATGCTCCTCCAAATTAATAATGCATATCTATGGCCACACTATCAGATATATCAACATTATCCAAGGGTGATTTTTTGAAAACACACACAGAACCTCTTTATCTTTATCAATGCTTTCGTTAAGGAGATCCAGCTATCATTCCTATCATACATGCACTCGACTCCACCAGTACCTCAGATCTTGGCAGGTCCCATTATTACCAAATACATACAAACATAAGTCCTCAGAGGTGTCTTGTTATATTGGTGGGTGTTTTATTTAGTCAAATCACATGGTTTGCAGCCAGTTTCAAAAGTGGAAGATGCCACAGCACAGCTAAATTCGTTTTTGTTTTCTTCTCAGTTAGCTTTATTTCATAGAAGACAATGAACTGCAAACAATGCTGCCAGCCAGACCCTGCTTCTCCTTCTCCAATGCATCTACCCTGGAAAGGTAGATGTATTGTGCAGATCTTGCAAGACACCTTTGAGGAGTCCTCATGTTTGTACGTATTTGATCTTCCATGGGTGCTAAATATATTCTTAAAAAGGGGAATAAGTAGGATACTATTGTTGACCTTCCTTTTGAAAAGGAGCTCTGATAAACTGGCAGGAGAATTACCAGGTATTTACGAACTAGTAATGTATTTTACAGAAAACATCACCACAGATATCATATTATACTTTGACTTAATTTTGAACCACTAAATTATGATTTTTTTTATGCCAGAGCAAGCTGGACCATGGACATATTAAGAAATAAGACAGCGACGGCAGACTTTGTGTTTCTTTCAGTATGTTTCCCAAGCTGCTCGAGTGAAGTACAGTATATAGGCTCAGATTTACTCAATGCCTATAAGTGAGGGATAATCCACCAGGGAAGGCCAGTTGGGCGAAGTCCTGCACCATTCAAAATGAAGAAAATCTGTTTACAGCAGAGCTACAAATGACTAATCAAATCACATGAAAAAAGTATACTGTATTTTTTTTTTTTTTTTACTCATTGACCATACTTAACCCTCAAAACATTACCATACCCAAAGCATTGTGTATGTAGGGTATGGAACTTACATAGCAAAAATCTAAGTAACAATGTTTTTTGTCTTGTACCTACAGAAGACAAGCTGGACCATATAAATATCAGACCAGTACAGGGAAGCTTTTTATATTTGGAATACAATTCTATAAAATTAAGTAAGCAAATACTCCATATTAAAGAACTGTACTTGGGTAAACACATTATATCTTCTATGCTGTCTACCTAGTCAGATTAAAAATATATAAATGTTTATATTATTTTAAATACTTACACAAAAGAAATTAAAATAATGACATATTTTTGGGCATTATGGCAAACCCTGGTAAAGTTCATAGCAACCTATCAGAATGAATCTTCTTATGATATGACAAAAAATACAAATTTGATTCCAATAAGTTGCTGTACTTTTCTCTATACACTGTCTGACAATTAATTATGTTTTATATACAGTAAATTGTATTATATTCATACTACTAATTCAAGATTATCAAATTAGCTGCCTATGACAACACACATTTCATTCTTAGTCTGCCACTGGCGCCCTGGCCCTTTTATAGGTGACTAAAGTACCATTCTATTTTCATGCAGTGAAACAAAAGGGATAGAGAAAAAGGAATAAAATCTCTATTGAATAAGTTTAATAAGTCAGATGAACAAATTAATTAGAATCCAACACATGAAATCTGGAATAAAGGCAGGGAAGATCATTTTCATATTTACTATTCTCATAAAAGGTCTCATTTGCAGCACACTGAAACCTAGGTGTTGAAATTAAAACTAAACTAAACAGCAGACTAATATTAGGTAGTTCATTTAAAATAATTAAATTGTGATAACACTGCAAACTCCAATAAACCAAAACACTATATATGGGAGCAGTGCTTATAATTGTCCATCCAAAATGCTGGAAAATGAACAAAGTCCTTTTGTAAACAAGAAGTGTTCAATTGTCCAAAAGGCCATATTTGGTGACTGTGTTTCCATGAGGTGATGTCACAGTAGTGATTGTTATTTCAAGAAGCAAACCTCTACATTTCATCACATTTGGACACTTATTGTTTACAAAAGGATTTTTTTGTTCACATTCAGCATGTTGGATGGATAGCTACAAGTGCATATATAGTGTTTTGAGTTAATTTAAGATAAAATAGCTCTCAAGCAGGCTATATTGTATATTCAGATGGCCATGGTCCCCATATGATGGAAGGACAGGAGTTCACTAGAAGAACCTGCAATTGTGCTGACAAATTTACTAGAAAAGTAAAACAAACTATGGATTTTTATACAAAAAAAAAAAATTCATCAACTACACTACTAACTCTTAAATGAAAAAGTACCCACAAACATTAGATGATCACCGCCTGATCAAGTTTGAAAAACTGAATGTCAGGTGACAAACAGGATGGGAGCTAGCACAGACTTGCCACACTAGCAGATAAAAGGCAAAAGGCTATCACCTGGATTGATAATGGCCTGGCATGGAATGATACAAAGTGAAATATGCAACTTCAAATGATACTGCAGCCAAAACTTTTGTTTTGGATAGAATAGGGTCGTGTTAGTACCCTCTGTCCGTTTTTATTGGCGAGATTTTTCTTACTTCTTGTCCTTGTGACCAGACAGTGATATGAAGTTCTCCCAATAGAAACATGATAGAAGATCTAAAAATATGGCAACTACCTTAAAGGAGAAGTCCTGCCTGTGCTCGTTTGGCTGAGCTTCTCCTAAGGGTCACAGGAGTGCAATTCGTTTTGCACTCCTCTGACCCGTTTTCAGAAGAGAGTGGTCTGAAATCCGCTCTCTGCTGACGTCACTGGAATTAGTCCAGGCACCACGTCATCACGACAATAAAGTCTGGATCTGCCAGGTGCCTGGACTGATGCTTGTCTCCGCCTCTCAGCGAGCTGCTGAGAGACTGGGACGGCCACTTCCTGCCCCTCCACAGCTCAGTGAGCGCGGGGGAGCGCAGAGCAGAGAGCCGCCGACTAACAAAGCCATCAGCGGTGTTTGTTTACTCGGTTCTCAGTGCAGAGGTGGCGGGTGACCGATGCTGCATCGACCTAGGTAAGTAGGATTATGGGAAAAAAAATCCCATACTTATCTTTTAACTACTTTAAAAGGGGCATGACATATATAAATTTTGCAGTAGCTGTGTGTTGGAAGGCAAGGTTTTTGTTTTAATATCTGATGTTTCTGGATGGTTGAAACCTGATTGCACCTGGCCTGGAATGCACCCAGCAGGGTGTTGATAACCAAGGAGTCATGAATGGGAATTCATATTCTAGCAGGATGTTCTTGAGGGCCTTCTGATGTGGTATAGGAGTAGAGAAGCACCAGCTAAAACCTCCTGGAGGGGTGCAAATTCAAATCTCCTGGTACAGAACATCAAAAGGCAAGCTGTCACTGAAAGATGACCCGGGTCAAATAGCGGTGATTCATGGATGAATGCGGCCCCTAGTAGCCACTACAACATGCTTCATGGAGGACGGCAGATATTAAAGTGGATGTAAACCCGATTTTTTTTTTTGATATCATACTGTAGAGTATAAGATTTCCTATCATTTGAGCCCAGTCTTGCCACAAAGAGTTAATCCATCTCTAAGCAATCCTCTTTTATTGTTCAGGGAGATAATTCTTGACAAACTGAGAAAAACTTTGTCAAATACTCCCCCTTGCTGTGAGTGACAGCCTAAGACACATGCAGTATTTTTTAATTCCCTCCCCCACTTCTTTCTTCAGCAGCTCTGCAAAGATTGACTGTTCCACACCTCAGCATGATTTGACATGCTGAAGTCATGTGGTTACTTCCCAGTCTTTTCACTGGATGTTAGAGATCATAGCAGAAGTTCAGTGTTAGAAATACACAGGGGAGTGTAGAGGTGGGCGGGGAGTCTACTGACATCACGACTCCACCCACCGAGCTCCAGACAACAGACCCACCCACAGAATATGCAGTTTTTCGGGTCTAATAACAGACAGAGGGGAGACATTTGACAGGTAAAGATACATGCAGGAGGCATGTATGCCCTTATAGATAACCCCTATGGCAGGAGTTTAGAAAGGATGACATTGGGTTTACATCCACTTTAAGGAGGACTGCCTCTTAAAGATTCTTATTGGATACAGATGGCTAGATAGACTGGCAGTGGGTGGTGTCTGGGTGGGCTTTAAAAATAGTGACCAGATGGGGCCACTTCCTCTTTGACTCATGGCTCTCTTTTGCCATTGAGCCCAGCTGAAGATACTGACCAAAGAGGATGACCTTACGTAAAGTATCATTCATGTTCTTTTGTTTCATGTGCTCTGTAATATTTTCTTTTAGCGTTTTATGTTAGTATTCCTATTTTCTTGGGAAATATATAAGACCCTTGTTTATTTAAGCAGTGTGTTTATTTTTAATAGCTAACCTTGTAACCTTATTGTACCATCACCATTAACTATATCAGAGCTTTGCTAGATTAGCTAATTATACGTATAGACAAGTTAATACATATTTATAATAAATAGGGGGAATCCAAAACCCAAGAATATTTATTTAATTTGGGACCCAGAAGGAGTGTGGAATTTCTACACATATTTCAAATCCTAATGTATTTTTTGTCTTGAGTTCCTATAAGCTTAAGGAGTCTTCAACTCTTCAAGAGACCCAGAACTGAAAGCATTTCTCTACTGTGGACAAGATTTGCGCTGGTTCGTGAATTCTGAAGCCCTGCTTGAATGGTAAAAAAACTATTTTAAATCAAAAGTTCACCGTAGCCTTGCCTTAGTCAGAGCAAACACTTTACCTTTTCAATGTCAACACATTACTATACATTGTAAGTATAAAAGCCTATTTGCCTAGCCTTTTCAACTAGCCTGTCATTTGGGCCTGACCTGCAAAAGTAACTAAAGAACAAAATTTCAGCACATCGTGTTACGCTAATGGGAGCCTTGAAATGTAGACATGAGACATGCACAAACATTAGTGAATATGAAAAGAAGTTTTGAAGAGAAATGACCAATACAGCTACTTCTGGTTTGCATTATGCACCATATTATTCTATGCACCACACAACAATTGACTGCACATGTACTGTTTATCTCGTCTTCATTTGTTTGCAGTGATGAAACACACACATTTATATGGAGTATTATTGTTTTACCAATAAACACAATGACTAACAGATGAACAAACTGAATCCATGCCGATGTAGACAAAAAACAAAAACAAATTCACAGATGATTGGGTAAGTTCAATTGCAGTAACAAACCGTAGATGAAATATGTAAAATCATTTTGTAGTACGATGGAGGAAAATAAAATTATTTGCACGTACATCACAACAGACACAGAAACTCTAATATAGAGCTAATTTTTCATAATGTCATGCTTTTGGCACATGCAACTGGTCTATACTTTGGGTAGCAAAGTCATCATGAGCAAATAAGTGCTCCAAAGTCCTTTACCTTTGATTCAAAATGCAGACAACTGCTGACATGCATACAAACAATGAAGTTTGTTAAACTGCAAATTTTGGGAAAACAGGGTTATTGCTTTCAAATGTCAGAAAATCTAGTGACTGTAAATTTGCCCCATAAGCTCAACATGATGACATTGTATGAGTTTACCTGTAATTGCCAATCATGTTTGTATGTATCCAACTATCTTGGAGAATGCTGGGAAACAATCTTTGGGAACCCCAAAATGCAAGCTACAATTTTGGCTGCCTTGCACCTTGGATTTGTTCAGTCTTTTACATTGGTGTACATGTGTCTTTATATACACATAAAATCCCTTTTGTAAGACTGAAATTTGCATTTCCTTAACTGCTGGAGGCATACTGTACTGTAGGTTTCCCGCCAATATCTTTAAACATAAATTACCCATGCTTTAATAATGATTTCTTTATTGTGGGTCATTTTTTATGATAAAAAAGATGCATTTGAGTGAAAAGCATGTTGATTTCCTACAGAAAAGAAAGCATTAAAAAGGTTATTTAGGTAAGGAATATAATGATATGCATGCAGTAAGAGACAGTAAAACTCCCACACTCAAGCTAAAGGGCAAGCCAGTCAATGTTTTACTAAAGCTATGCAATAAACATTGCACTAAAATCAGAAAGTTCACTAAACTTGACCTAAAGCTTAAATAAGTACTTAATGTATATGGTCTAAATACAAGGGGAATTTGTATTATTATTTGAATTGTGGTGTGCTTTGTATATTTGTTCCAGAACTGCAGTAATCTAGCACATACCAATTAAACTATGCCTGTGTGCAGGAGCTTTCTGTAATAAAGACCAGTCCACTTGCTTTCTGGTCTTGTATTCAACCCTTGGCTTTTTGTATCACTGCAAAGAACCTGTTGTGTGTTTAGAGATTCCTCTCCTGTATCAAAAGCAGGGGTTCCAGATCACCAATTTTCTGACAAAAGAGACTGGAATGGGACTAATGATCTACAGAAATGCCTGGAAGCACAACGCAGGTAGTATGTGATACTTGCACACATTTAAAGGTTTACTTTTCAATGTTAAGTATTCATTAAACATACGACCAAAGTTATTTCAGAGCTTGGGTTTCTTTGCTCTAGGACTGTAAATGTTAATTTTGTGATTGTTCTGGAAGCCTATAAGGATGAATGGCAATATAAACATTTCCAAATCGAATAACTTAGAGGTACCTATAAAACATATGAATACAATTTTTTGGGGGATCAAAACTATCTGCTTATTTTCTCCATTGTGTTGCATCTACAAGAACTAATTTAGTGATGAAAATCAGCCTCAGGACTATTGCAAAACTTAGCAGAGATAAGGGGTACATGCGCAGAAAGGTTCAGTGGCCACATTTTTGCGTAATTTGGGAACAGAAATCTGTCACAAACCTGCAACTGATCAACAGATTAGTTACTGTAAACACTAAGACAGTTTTGATAACTGTCCCCCACAGTGGGCTGGCATTCCAAAGATCCCAGTCCTTAAGAAAAAAGAACCTGCAGAATTCATCACCATGATTTACTTTCAGTTATGTTGATAATCTAAAAAACAGCTGGATCAAGAAGCGGTCATCTCAGATCTGTGGGTAATATAAAGCATGGGCTCTCAACCTCAGTCCTCAAGTACCCCCAACAGACCATGTTTGCAAGTTTTCCTTTATTTTCCACAGGTGCTTTAAATCGGAGTCAATGGTTTGGTATTTTGGACAGCTACTTTATCTAAGAGAAATTCCCAAAACATAGCCTGTTGGGGGTACTTGAGGACTGAGGTTGTCGTCAGGACCACTGGTAAGCACTCCTAATTTTAACCCTAAACAAAATAATAATACATACTGTATTTCTGAAAAATTTCTGACTTCTCTCTAAACTACAATTATTTACGAAAGGTAAAATAATCCTTTTCGATTCTTAAGCTGGCCATTAGAATACTGTTCAATGTTCAAGCATCACGCAACCACTTTCAGGAATTTGTCTTGCCCACCATGTCCCTAAACATGAGTAGTTGCTCTGTAGGCCGATTACACCATGCTTTCCAACAGCGTTACAGAACTTCCCCTTAATTAAATATATTGGTTGAGATGGTACAGTACATTTGATGATAAAAAAAAGACTCTGGATGGTTAAAAAAAACTAAAATTATTAAATAAAATTAACCCCCTAATTTATACATTTTAATTGAACATATGGTAATACCACAGTACATTTTTTCAGGCCTTGGGGAGACATCTTTGTTTGGATCTAACCTAATGTTGAAAGCTAACAGTAAAGGATATTTAAACCCAAATCAAAAATGTAATATATTGCAGTGTACCAGACCCTAGGTGTGGTTGTTGATCTAGTTTTCATTTTTCAGGCTAGGAACATTTTCAGCAGCTACAGAAAGTGCCAGCTGATGCTACCAGAAATGCCTGGACACTTCCTGGAAGTTGAATTAACAAACAATGCTATCTTCCTTTCCAAGCTATTGTCTATAAACTACTAATGCCTTTCCCATTGTATAAAGAGAGTAATAGGTGTTTGTAGTTCTGTCCCAAGGTGACAACCGGTCTTACTCAATAGATACAATAGAGAGAGTAACCACCCTTATGCCTCGTAAACATGGTTAGATTTTCCGACGGGAAATGTTGGATGTGAGCTTGATGTCGGAAAGTCCGACCATGTGTATGCTTCATCGAACATTTGCTTTCTGACTTTCCGCCAACAAATATTTCTTAGCAGGTTCTCAAATTCGGAAAGTCTGATTGTGTGTACACAAGTATGTCACACAAAAGTTCACGCATGCCCTGAATCAAGCAGAAGGAGCCGCACTGGCTATTGAACTTCCTTTTTCTCGGCTCGTCGTACGTCTTGTACGTCACCGCGTTTGGAATTGTTGGCCAACATTTGTGTGACCGTGTGTATGCAACAACCTTCAAACAAAAATCCACGGTTTTGTTGGTGGAAAGTCCAATCGTGTGTACGTGGCATAAGAATGTAAGTGTGCTATTCACAGAAATACCAGTTAAAAATAAAGAGGAGAAAAGTCTGAAAAAAGAAAACTAATGCCGCCAATATATCCAAGGAATGGTAACCTGGAATATAGTACATTGTAGTTTTGGGTACACTTTTTTTTACCATTCAAGCCTATTAAAGTGATAGTTTCTTTTAGTTAAAAACAAACATGTTATACTTACTCGCTCGGTGCAGTGGATTTGCACAGAGCAGCCCAGATCCTCCTCTTCTCGGGTCCCTCTGTGGTGTTCCTGACACCTCCCTCCTGTTAAGTGCCCCCACAGCAAGCAGCTTAGTATGGGGGCACCCCAGCCTAGCCGCAAGCAGCCGAGACAATACTACAAGATGGCTGGATCTAGATGGAGCTCAGGTAAGTACTGTATTAGAGGGGCGGAGGGGGGCTGCTGCACACAGAAGGCTTTTTCTCTTAATGCACAGAATGCATTGAGAAAAACCCTCTGCCTTTACAATCACTTTAAGGCTGACTCATTTGTCAATAGGTTTCCCATTCTTCTTGGTAGCATTATAATACATATATTCTATTTTGGGGACAAGAAATACTGTATTTAGGTACTATTGTCTTTGTCTTGAAAATATAGTTTTCTATATATTTTTTCTATATAATCTATACTGATATATCAAAGTGTGAAACATAAGATTTTTGTCTAGTTTTACCAGGTTAGTTTTAAAACAACTAGTGTTATTGTAAATAAATGGTGCAAACTCTCATGTGATTTGCCCTACAGGGGGTCCCCGGGTTACGAACAAGATAGGGACAGTAGGTTTGTTCTTAAGTCGAATTTGTTTGTAAGTCGGAACAGTACATTTTTTAAGTGCAAATCTAGTCTCAGAGACAGGATGTAAACCCAAATCAACAGAGAAAGGCAACCGGATGGCAGGGGCGGCATGGTTAGTTCAAATATGTTTTGTTTCTCTTATTTTTTTACTTTTTTAATACTTTTTTAAATTTTTATTTATTTGTAGCTTGTCGTTTACTTTTTTTATTTTTGTATAATTTTCTTATTTTTAATATTATTTTTCTTATTCTTTACTTTTTTTAATTACTTTTTTTATTTTATTAATTTAATTATTATTGTATTTTTTATTTTTAATTTAATTTTTTTTATCAATTTTTTTTCACTTAATTTTATTGCTATCACAATTCCCTGTGTGATAGCAATTGGAGGTGACAGGTTCTCTTTAATGACCCTGTCACCTCCAAAACAGGAGTCCAGGAGCACAGCTGAGCACAGCTCTCCCCTCTCACTGTTTTCATGGCGGCAGCGACAGGAGACAGCAGAGAGAGGTACGCTGTATGGCACAGCAGGGAGATGGATGGTGAAAGCAGCAGTCCGAGTCCAGGCAGGCCTGCCGGCCGCGGTGCACCTCCGCGGGGCAGTGGCGCAGGAAAGACCGGGGATCCTGGAGGCTTCGTTAGGCCGCACTAGGCCGGACAAGGCCTCGGCCACGACGGGCAGTTTTAGCGGCCTGGCAGGCCACCGGACCATACCAGGCCTGTGGATGGGCAGGCAGGATGATGAGGGGGGCCCACAGCCAAGCCAGGAATGGAGGAAAGGCTCACTCCAGCAAGGAGAGGAAGATTCGGCCAGCAGTGACGTCATTCGGGCCCCGTTCGTAAGTAGGATTTGTTCGCAACTCGGATGTTCGTAAGTCGGGGACCCCCTGTATTTAGAATTACACTAAAATGGTGTTTCTGGGACAAAGCATGGCATGTTATTTATAAATGGATACAAAGCTGAACTCAAGGAATTAGACAAACTCTATACAGTACAGGGGTGCCCCACTGCAAGGGTTAAAAACTTGTAAAGACTAGGGGTGCAGGGAAAACCATATTAGCTCATCTCTCACTCCAATACTATCCTCTTCTTCCCAAAGCTCTGGACTTTGGGCAGTCCCTCAGCCTCATCACATACTGTTCAGGGCTATTAACCATGAACCTAAGGATGAGCTCAGGAGTGTTCGCACACCCCACATGTGAAGCCCGCCAGGAAGTCGGCACTGCGCTTCGCTAATCACAGGCAGTGAGACATTTCCCGATCTCTGCAGCCGAACATAGGGACAATGTCTCACTGCCTGTGATTAGCGCGGCGCAGTGCCGACTTCCTGGCAGACTTTGCACTTGGGGTGTGCAAACACGCCTGAGCTCATCCTTATTGTGACCGAGGCCCAAAATGCCTTTGAGAGGATGCTGCATTGGACCATTCCCATGGAAGGAGCCCATCAGAGCCCAGAATAAGGTAAGTATTACACCCTATCCCTGCAATAGGGTAGATTTTGATCAATTAATTTAAAGGTATTTTGTGAATGAACAATGCAAATTAAAATGGAAAAAAGTTTAGTAATTAATGGTAAAATGGAAAAATATATAGCAATGAAGTAATAGCGAAGGGAAGGAAACTGAGGAGCCAATTAGGACTGATTACAATTAAAGTGATTGTAAACATTTTTTAAAAAAAACAAACGTGTTATACTTACTTGCTCTGTGCAAGCACAGAGCAGCCCCAAACCTAATCTTCTTAAGTCCCCTGCCATCACTCCTGGCTCCTTCCCTCTACTTAGTGCTCCCATAGCAAATAGTTTGCTTAGGGGGCACTTGTGTGGGCTTGCTCTAGAGCTGGAAATTGAACTTTTTTCACCTTAATGCAGACCATTAAAAATTAAAAGAGAAGTATTTTTTTTCCTGAATCATACCTTACCTAGGTGGATGCAGCATCTGTCCAATGCTGCATCTGTCCCCCGGCGAATCTACACTGAGAACAGAGTGATCGAACAACGCCGATCGCTCAGTTCTCACAGCACCCCGAGCAGAGAGCTGCTGTCAGACACAGCTCTCTGCTCCCTTCTCGCTCATTGGAGCGCTGGGCTGTGGAAGGGGCAGCTCGCTGAGAGGCTGAGCCGGGTGTCGGTCCAGGGATCTGTCAGGCTTAGACTCCATTGTCATGACGACGCAGAGCCTGGACTGACTTCTGTGACGTCAACAGGGAGCAGACTTCAGCCTGCTCTCTGCTGAAAATGGGTCACAGGAGTGCAAACCGAACTGCACTCCTGTGATCCACAGGAGAAGTACAGCCAAACAAGCTTTGGCTATACTTCTCCTTTAAGGTAAAAAATCTGAAGCCTTTACAACCACTTTAACGAACGATTAATAAGGTGTAAAATAGGAACATTTTTATTAAAGAAAAAAAATCACTTGGAAAATCACTGGTTTTCATATTATATGCAGAGCAAAGGATACTCCTTTAAACTGGACATAAATGCATTAAACAGAATACATTGAACATTATAATATTCTGACAACGCAACTAACTTTATCAGGCATGGGTGCAGTTGAAGAAGAAGGCCTGGGCATACAGTATGAGGATATTTGTCTGAACATTTAGCTTCTTTACATAACTTCAAAACAGTTTAAAGTGTATCTGCATCCAGAATGCTTTTATTGGCTACTAATCCCCATATACAGTATCTCACAAAAGTGAGTCCACCCCTCAATTTTTTTTGTAAATATTTTATTATCTCTTTTCATGTGACAACACTGAAGAAATTACATTTTACATACAATGTAAAGTAGTGAGTGTACAGCTTGTATTACAGTGTAAATTTGCTGTCCCCTCAAAGTAACTCAACACACAGCCATTAATTGCTAAAACAATATAAGTGACACCATGTGATAGTGACAACAACATGAACTGTGAAAAAATGATGAATAGAAAAATAAAAAACAGAAAAAAGTGAAAAAAATCCAATTAAAGTCCATAAAAGTGACAATCTTCAAGTGATTAGCTTGGTGATGACTCCTCTATGATTTACTTCCTTCCACCACACCATTTGTGACAGTGATTTCGCTCCCTTAACCACTTCCTGACCGGCGTACGACGATGTACGTCTGCAGAATGGCACGGCTGGGCAAATGGGTGTACCTGTAAGTCCCATTTGAGTTCCCCGCTGTGCCATTGCGCGCGCGCGCCAGCCGGGATCTCCGTGAGTCCGTATCTCATTCGTGGCTCCCCCCTTGTGATCGCTCCTGGCGAATGACAGGCTTCCTCGGCTTCTGCATAGTAAACAGAAGCAGAGGAAGTGATGTCATCTCTCCCCGGTATTTTCCGTTCCGGCGCCGAGGAGAGAAGCCATCGATGTGAGTGCACAAAAACACTACACACAGTAGAACATGTCAGGCATACTGTACACCCCCCTTTACCCCCCCCCCCCATCACCCCCTAATCACCCCTCCCCCCCGTCACACTGACACCAAGCAGTTTTTTTTTTCTGATTACTGCATTGGTGTCAGTTTGTGACAGTTAGTGTGGTAGGGCAGTTAGTGTTAGCCCCCTTTAGGTCTAGGATACCCCCCTAATAAAGTTTTAACCACTAAGCGATCATTTTTCTGATTGCTGTATTAGTGTCACTCGCGACGCTAGTTACGGAGGTAAATATTTAGGTTCGCCGTCAGCTTTTTTTAGCGTCAGGGACCCCCATATACTACCTAATAAAAGGTTTTGACCCCTTGATTGCCCCCTAGTTAACCCTTTCACCAGTGATCACCGTATAACTGTTACGGGTGATGCTGGTTAGTTCCTTTATTTTTTATAGTGTCAGGGCACCCGCCGTTTATTACCGAATAAAGGTTTAGCCCGCTAATCGCCCGGCGGTGATATATCTTAGGTTTTACAGGCAGATAAGGTCTGCGTCGCCCCAGGCAGCGTCAGGTTAGCTCTAGTACCGCTAACACCCACGCACGCAGCATACACTTCCCTTAGTGGTATAGTATCTGAACGGAACAATATCTGATCCAATCAGATCTATACTAGCGTCCCGAGAAGTTTAGGGTTCCCAAAAATGCAGTGTTAGCGGGATCAGCCCAGATACCTGCTAGCACCTGCGTTTTGCCCCTCCGCCCAGCCCAGCCCACCCAAGTGCAGTATCGATCGATCACTGTCACTTACAAAACACTAAACGCATAACTGTAGCGTTCGCAGAGTCAGGCCCAATCCCTGCGATCGCTAACAGTTTTTTTGGTAGTGTTTTGGTGAACTGGCAGGCACCAGCCCCAGGCAGCGTCAGGTTAGCGCCAGTAGCGATAACACCCACGCACGCACCGTATACCTCCCTTAGTGGTATAGTATCTGAACGGATCAATATCTGATCCGATCAGATCTATACTAGCGTCCCCAGCAGTTTAGGGTTCCCAAAAACGCAGTGTTAGCGGGATTAGCCCAGATACCTGCTAGCACCTGCGTTTTGCCCACCCAAGTGCAGTATCAATCGATCACTGTGATTTACAAAACACTAAATGCATAACTGCAGCGTTCGCAGAGTCAGGCCTGATCACTGCGATCGCTAACAGTTTTTTTGGTAGCGTTTTGGTGAACTGGCAAGCACCAGCGGCCTAGTACACCCCGGTCATAGTCAAACCAGCACTGCAGTAACACTTGGTGACGTGACGAGTCCCATAAGTGCAGTTCAAGCTGGTGAAGTGGCAAGCACAAGTAGTGTCCTGCTGCCACCAAGAAGAAGACAAACACAGGCCCGTCGTGCCCATAATGCCCTTCCTGCTGCATTCGCCAATCCTAATTGGGAACCCACCACTTCTGCAGCGCCCGTACTTCCCCCATTCACATCCCCAACCAAATGCAGTCGGCTGCATGAGAGGCATTTTCTTTATGTCCTCCCGAGTACCCCTACCCAACGAACCCCCCAAAAAAGATGTCGTGTCTGCAGCAAGCGCGGATATAGGCGTGACACCCGCTATTATTGTCCCTCCTGTCCTGACAATCCTGGTCTTTGCACGCTACCATACACTAGTTGAGTATTAGCGTAGCGTACAGCATTGCACAGACTAGGAACACTTTCACAGGGTCTCCCAAGATGCCATCGCATTTTGAGAGACCCGAACCTGGAACCGGTTACAGTTACAAAAGTTACAGTTACAAAAAAAAGTGTAAAAAAAACCACACAAAAAAATAAAAAATAAATAAAAAATAGTTGTCGTTTTATTGTTCTCTCTCTCTCTATTCTCCTGCTCTTTTTTACTGTATTCTATTCTGCAATGTTTTATTGTTATTATGTTTTATCATGTTTGCTTTTCAGGTATGCAATTTTTTATACTTTACCGTTTACTGTGTTTTATTGTTAACCATTTTTTTGTCTTCAGGTACGCCATTCAGCTGCAGTGCGGATTTATTTATCTTGACAGCAACAGCGTTTGCTCCCATGATATATAAAGCCGTGATTCCAGCGGAGGTGATATATGCCGAAGTATGGGGGCAGCAGGGGCGGAGGAGCGATTTGCTCCTACCTTTTGCGGGAGGATACCCCCATGCTTCGGCATATATAAACAGTGCATGTATGCCCATCATTAGAAGTGGGTGGATGAAGGGAGGTATTCTAATGGTGGGCATACCCACCGATCAATCTCTTTTTTTCGTTCAGCCCACAGGCTGCATGAAAAAAAAAAAAAAAAGATTACAATATATGCCCAACAAGGACCAGCAACGTACTGGTATGTTGCTGGACTTTGAGTGGTTATACCAGAATGATGCCTGCAGGTTTAGGTATCATCTTGGTATCATTCTTTTCAGCCAGCGGTCGGCTTTCATGTAAAAGCAATCCTAGCAGCTAATTAGCCTCTAGACTGCTTTTACAAGCAGTGGGAGGGAATGCCCCCCCCCACCGTCTTCCATGTTTTTCTCTGGCTCTCCTGTCCCAACAGGGAACCTGAGAATGCAGCCGGTGATTCAGCCAGCTGACCATAGAGCTGATCAGAGACCAGAGTGGCTCCAAACATCTCTATGGCCTAAGAAACCAGAAGCTACGAGCATTTCATGACTTAGATTTCGCTGGATGTAAACAGTGCCATTGGGAAATTGGGAAAGCATTTTATCACACCGATCTTGGTGTGGTCAGATGCTTTGAGGGCAGAGGAGAGATCTAGGGTCTAATAGATCCCAATTTTTTCAAAAAAGAGTACCTGTCACTACCTATTGCTATCATAGGGGATATTTACATTCCCTGAGATAACAATAAAAATGATTAAAAAAAAAAAAAATGAAAGGAACAGTTTAAAAATAAGATAAAAAAGCAAAAAAATAATAAAGAGAAAAAAAAAAGCACCCCTGTCCCCCCCTGCTCTTGCGCAAAGGCGAACGCAAGCGTCGGTCTGGTGTCAAATGTAAACAGCAATTGCACTATGCATGTGAGGTATCACCGCGAAGGTCAGGTCAAGGGCAGTAATTTTAGCAGTAGACCTCCTCTGTAAATTGAAAGTGGTAACCTGTAAAGGCTTTTAAAAATGTATTTAGTTTGTCGCCACTGCACGTTTGTGCGCAATTTTAAAGCATGTCATGTTTGGTATCCATGTACTCAGCCTAAGATCATCTTTTTTATTTCATCAAACATTCGGGCAATATAGTGTGTTTTAGTGCATTCAAATTTTAAAAAGTGTGTTTTTTCCCCCAAAAAATGCGTTTGAAAAATCGCTGTGCAAATACTGTGTGAAAAAAAAAATGGAACACCCACCATTTTATTCTGTAGGGCATTTGCTTTAAAAAAATATATAATGTTTGGGGGTTCACAGTAATTTTCTTTAAAAAAAAAAAATAATTTTTTCATGTAAACAAAAAGTGTCAGAAAGGGCTTTGTCTTCAAGTGGTTAGAAGAGTGGGTGATGTGTGACATAAGCTTCTAAATGTTGTGCATAAAATGCCAGGACAGTTCAACCCCCCCCAAATGACCCCATTTTGGAAAGTAGACACCCCAAGCTATTTGCTGAGAGGCATGTAAAGTCCATGGAATATTTTATATTGTGACACAAGTTGCGGGAAAGAGACAAATTTTTTTTTTTTTTTGCACAAAGTTGTCACTAAATGATATATTGCTCAAACGTGCCACGGGACCCCGAAAACCAAGCACTGCCTTCAGGCTTTCTAAGGGCGTAAATTTTTGATTTCACTCTTCACTGCCTATTAGTTTCGGAGGCCATGGAATGCCCAGGTGGCACAAAACCCCCCAAATGACCCTATTTTGGAAAGTAGACACCCCAAGCTATTTGCTGAGAGGTATAGTGAGTATTTTGCAGACCTCACTTTTTGTCACAAAGTTTTGAAAATTGAAAAAAAAAAAAAAAATTTTTTTTTCTTGTCTTTCTTCATTTTCAAAAACAAATGAGAGCTGAAAAATATTCACCATGCCTCTCAGCAAATAGCTTGGGATGTCTACTTTCCAATGGGGTCATTTGGGGGGGTTGTGCCATCTGGGCATTCCATGGCCTCCGAAACTGTGATAGGCAGTGAAGAGTGAAATCAAAAATTTACGCCCTTAGAAATCCTGAAGGCGGTGATTGGTTTTCGGAGCCCCGTACGCGGCTAGGCTCCCAAAAAGTTCAACACATGTGGTAACCCCATACTCAGGAGAAGCAGCTAAATGTATTTTGGGGTGCAATTCCACATATGCCCATGGCCTGTGTGAGCAATATATCATTTAGTGACAACTTTTTGTAATTTTTTTTTTTTGTCATTATTCAATCACTTGGGACAAAAAAAATTAATATTCAATGGGCTCAACAAGCCTCTCAGCAATTTCCTTGGGGTGTCTACTTTCCAAAATGGGGTCATTTGGGGGAGTTTTGTACTGCCCTGCCATTTTAGCACCTCAAGAAATGACATAGGCAGTCATAAATTAAAGGCTATGTAAATTCCAGAAAATGTACCCTAGTTTGTAGGCGCTATAACTTTTGCGCAAACCAATATACACTTATTGACAATTTTTTTACCAAAGACATGTGGCCGAATACATTTTGGCCTAAATGTATGACTAAAATTGAGTTTATTGGATTTTTTATAACAAAGTAGAAAATATCATTTTTTTTCAAAATTTTCGGTCTTTTTCCGTTTATAGCACAAAAAATAAAAACGGCAGAGTGATCAAATATCATCAAAAGAAAGCTTTATTTGTGGGAAGAAAAGGACGCAAATTTCGTTTGGGTACAGCATTGCATGACCGCGCAATTAGCAGTTAAAGCAACGCAGTGCCAAATTGTAAAAAGTGCTCTGGTCAGGAAGGGGGTAAATCCTTCCGGGGCTGAAGTGGTTAAAGTGTAGGGAAACGCTATGGTGCTTAAAACTCCTTTTGATGTTAGCCAAATGCTCAGCTATCCAAATCTTTAAGAGTTGTTTTGTTCTTCCCATGTAATACAGACCACATGGGCACCATAATAAGTACACCACATATGAGGAATTGCATGTGATGAATTTATCTATATCGAACATTTCATGATCGATATTGGTGATGCTAGACATACCCCTATTGCTCACACTTACTGTTCGACAGCATAGAAAGAAATCCTTTCAAGTCAATTCTCAAAGTTTGTTGGCCCGGTGGATCCAGAATTTTTCTTACCACCTGATCACCAGGTGGTTATCATTTAAACATGTACTGTTAAAGATATATGTCCCGATGTTCATGATTGGCGGCGTAGTGACTGGTGTATTGTGGTCATGGGGACACGGGATAAATGCACACGCATAGGATTTACTTCTGCAAGTAATTGGTGTGTTGAGTATAAATAGGGGGGTTGCCAGACTGAACAGCCAATCCCATGAATAAGTTGAGATGACGAAATGTCGGTTCGTAGCTGTACGGCAACTATCTGTGATGTATGACGGACTAACGGATGTGACGTATCGATACTGATTAGTGAGCGAGAGAAGGTGAGATATAGAGGCTGGATCGTGGGTCCACCGTGACCACAAAACACCGCTGGGTTTGCTAAACAGGCATTTGCTTTTGATGCTTTTTTGTGATTGAATTGATGTGAGTTTGGTTGAAGATTTACTATTTTACATTAAATGGTTTTTAGGTTATTACACTATTGGAAGCACCTTTTTCATTTACATGTGGAGCAATCCTCTTCTGTTGTGCACAGTCAGATATCGGAAGTAAGGAAGCCGAGCATGAGAGTGCAAGGCATTTAAAATTTGTGAGTGATCACCAAGCTAATCACTTGAAGATTGTCACTTTTATGGCCTTTAATTGGATTTTTTTCACTTTTTTATTTTTTCATTCATCATTTTTTCACAGTTCATGTTGTTGTCACCATCACATGGTGCCACTTATATTGTTTTAGCAATTGTTTCACAGTAATACTGTGACATTAGCGCCACTATTTTTTCATTTAAATACATTTACACTTTATCACTATTTTAAGTGGCAGCTTTAGTAGAGTGTGTTTGCATGAGCACAGTGGTGGGACATCAAGCATAGGTGCGTGAGACTTGCTGACCAACAGTTGGATACACAGCCATTAATGTCTAAACTGCTGGCAACAAAAGTGAGTACACCCCTAAGTGAAAATGTCCAAATTAGGCCCAATTAGCCATTTTCCCACCCCGATGTCATGTGACTTGTTAGTGTTACGAGGTCTTAGGTGTGAATGGGGAGCAGGTGTGTTAAATTTGATGTTATCGCTCTCTCTCATACTGATCACTGGAAATTCAACATGGCATCTCATGGCAAAGAACTCTCTGAGGATCTGAAAAAAAGAATTGTTGCTCTACATAAAGATGGCCTAGGCTATAAGAAGATTGCCAAGACCCTGAAACCAAGATGCAGCAAGGTGGCCAAGACCATACAGCAGTTTAATATGACAGGTTCCACTTAGAACAGGCCTCTCCATGGTTACATATAGTTACAGGTGAGGTTGAAAAAAGACACATGTCTATGAAGTCCAACCTATGTGTGATTATGTGTCAGTATTACATTGTATATCCCTGTATGTTGCGGTCATTCAGGTGCTTATCTAATAGTTTCTTGAAGCTATCGATGTTCCCCGCTGAGACCACCACCTGTGGAAGGGAATTCCACATCCTTGCCGCTCTTACAGTAAAGAACCCTCTACGTAGTTTAAGCTTAAACCTCTTTTCTTCTAATTTTAATGAGTGGCCACGAGTCTCAAAAAACTTTTTCGCAGAAGAGAGTTTAACTTCTATTGTGGGGTCACCAGTACGGTAATTGTATATTGAAATCATATCCCCTCTCAAGCGTCTCCTCTCCAGAGAGAATAAGTTCAGTGCTCGCAACCTTTCAAGATCCTCCAGACCCTTTATTAGTTTTTGGTCAACCAAAGAAGTTGAGTGCACATGCTCAGTGTCATATCCAGAGATTGTCTTTGGGAAATAGACGTATGAGTACTGTCAGCATTGCTGCAGAGGTTAAAGGGGTGGGGGGTCAGCCTGTCAGTGCTCAGACCATACACCGCACACTGCATCAAATTGGTCTGCATGGCTGTCGTCCCAGAAGGAAGTCTCTTCTAAAGATTATGCACAAGAAAGCCTGCAGTTTGCTGAAAACAAGCAGACTAAGGATATGGATTACTGGAACCATGTCCTGTGGTCTGATGAGACCAAGATAAACGTATTTGGTTGAGATGATGTCAAGCGTGTGTGGTGGCAACCAGGTGAGGAGAACAAAGACAAGTGTGTCTTGCCTACAGTCAAGCATGGTGGTGGGAGTGTCATGGTCTGGGGCTGCTAGCACTGGGGAGCTACAGTTCATTGAGGGAACCATGAATGCCAACATGTACTGTGACATACTGAAGCAGAGCATGATCTCTACCCTTCGAAGACTGGGCCGCAGGGCAGTATTCCAACATAACGACACCAAACACACCTCCAAGACGACCACTGCCTTGCTAAATAAGCTGAGGGTCATCATGGAGGAGTGGAAGAGGACTCCAGTGGCAACCTGTAAAGCTCTGGTGAACTCCATGCCCAAGAGGGTTAAGGCAGTGCTGGGAAATAATGGTGGCCACACAAAATATTGACACTTTGGGCCCAATTTGGACATTTTCACTTAGGGGTGTACTCACTTTTATTGCCAGCGGTTTAGACATTAATGGCTGCGAGTTGAGTTATTTTGAGGGGACCTCAAATTTACACTGTTATACAAGCTGTACACTCACTACTTTACATTGTATCAAAGTGTAATTTCTTCAGCGTTGTCACTTGAAAAGAGATAATAAAATATTTACAAAAATGTGAGGGGTGTACTCATTTTTGTGAGATACTGTATGGAGATCTGTAACAGAGACCTCAATATCCAAGCTCCACCCACCTGCTGCTGTTTTTAAAAAGGTAGCCAAGTTGGGTGCTGGAGTCCTCATATATTGAATATCACAAACAAGGCACCACATGTGACATCCCCTTGCTAAGTTTGTAATGGACATTGTGTAAAGTGCTAAAAGAAGGAATTCTGTTGAAGTGTCACCAAGGGGTGTAACAAAGTGTCTGACTGAACTGAATGAAGTTTAAACGTAATTTTAGCTGAACATGAGTTTAGTTTTAGACTGCCTTCTTTCGATACTTTTTGTGTTACCATTTTTTTGGGGGGGTTTCAGCTTTTTGGAGGCTATGTTCATACCTAATCAATCTAGCAACTTATACCTGACCTACAGACTGAAACACATAGAAATAAAATAAAATAAAAACCTGCTTGCCATATTCTTTCATTACACACAGCAACCAAGCAAAGCTCATGAGGTGCAAACTTAGAATCTAAGCAGCCAAATATGACTGAATGCAACAGAAAATGCACAAAAAGCAAACCACTGCAGGATGATTGAGGCAGGTTAATAACCAGACAGACATTTAAAAGGCAGTTGTCTGAAACTGTAGTGCAGTTGTTTGGAATTATTTCTCAGCGCATATAGCATTCCATAAAGCAGACAGTAGAACTGTCCCTGCCATAATAGCAGAGGGCACAGCGTCAAGCGTGCAGTACCGTAGAGGCACTCCAAATCGTCCTGGCCCGAAGTCAGCCAGTTCTTGAAGAGACGCAGGTGGTAGGAGCACTGGTGCAGGTGGTGGGCCATGGCCCCATCCAGACCGATGTTCCGAGTCTGAGGGTAGTCAGAGGAAAAGCAGCGCAGCAGCTGGGTGACCTCGTGGTCTTCCAGGCATTCTACAGGAAAGTAGCCCACAACAAGCAACAAGGAAAAAGAAAAGCGTGAGGATGGCGAGATGAAAATAAAAAGCAAAATAAACATGTGATGAAGCATCTTGAATGTGTCAAACAGCAGATGGAAGATCCTGATAAATCATGCTAGAAAGAAAAATAAATGTTAACAGCTTATGCCACAGAGGCTTTGGAAATACATTACCCTGCCCGTTTTGGATTACAGGTTCTACCCAACACTTAAATAAAGCTAATACAGGATTAAATCATATCTATTGGCTCATTCTGATGAGAGGTGAGCTGTGTCTTGTAGGTGCAGCTCACAGCTCTGCATTTCCTGAGAAGCTTATGTGTGTTTTGTTTGAAGAATGAAGGTCAATGCCCATAGCTGTGATCACTCGCATTGTGTAGGAACAGCAGCAACACCGAACATAGCATCTAAATGCTCAGTACATGGAGTTGTGGCTGCACAATGCAGCTCATCACTCATCTAAACGAGCCCCACGAACTAGATATTGCTGTGAATGTTATCTGCCTTTATACACTAATTAGAAAACAATTCTCACTCACTGTAAAGAAGACATTGAACTAAACAAACACATCTCTATTAGCTTACACTTAAAACAAAACACGTCTGTTGTACTTTAATGCATTAAGATAAAATATATCAATGTTGAAGTATATCCTGTGCTATTTATTCATTAGCTTTGAATTTTGGTTTGTTTTTAAAGACATTAGAATGGATGATTATCTTCATTACAGTGTGCTGTATTTAGCTGCCATTTTTACTCAGAATTTATATTTGGCCTACTGTTGCTTAACATTTCATTGGTATAATTTCTAGACAACACTTTGTAAAATGTTACCTATATTTGCATATTTGAATATCTAATGATCAACAAACATTAACTGTCATTGCATTTAATACTAGCTATATATAGCAACTTTAAAAAACTTAAATTTTGTATACATTTTCTTTATAAATCTTGCAGTTAACATAGTTGCTAGTAGGATTAAAGGACAACTAAATGGAAAAGTGAATTTGCACATATGAAACATGAAGTTAAAATGCAACGTTCAGATTAGCTTTTAATGTTAACTTCCTGCTTCAAGTATCAAGCCTCATGTTAATTTCTAACAGGCGTCTGAGATGATTAAACTTCATATCGTATAGTAGTATTGGTTATGCCTATAATGGCCGTGCATATAGTTAACTCTCTATTATATAGCCATATCAAGCACAAGTAAATACAATGAAAAAAAAAAAAAAGTAAAATGGTTCTCAATCTCATTGCAAGATTGATATCACCAGGTCTTCTCCCACTAAGGTATCTAACCAGATAGATTAAGAGGTTGAGGAATGAGGACATTAAGCCTCAAAACTTAAATCTGGAAGGCCTAGGCAACTTCATAAGGAACATTTTTTCCATAATCTGCTGCATTTCACTGGGTTTTGTGAGGGCCACCCATTGACTGTGCCTTGTTTACTTTTAGACTTTAGGTCCGCTTTGACGAACCCTCCCGTGTCTGCTGGATTCAAATCGCTACTAAAAAGATTATCCCAAGTAAGCTCCTTCTTACAGGCTTGGTTCACACAGGGGCGGCACGACTTGCAGGTCGCCTCAGCGAGGCGACCTGCAAACGACTTCCGCTGCGACTTGCAAAACGACTTCTGTATAGAAGTCTATGCAAGTCGCCCCCAAAGTCGTACAGGAACCTTTTTCTAAGTCGGAGTGACTTGCGTCGCTCCTATTAGAATGGTTCCATTGTACAGAACGGGAGGCGACTTGTCAGGCGGCTAGGTCGCCTGACAAGTCGCCCCTGTGTGAACCGGCTCTTAGTGTTTCTCCTTCATAGTGAGTAAGCAACTTCAGACAAATGTTATGGATTACTGCAGTTTAGAGACCTGCCTACCTAGCTTCCTGAAGGAAGAGAGCAATGTATATTAAAACATTTCATGCTGAGAGACAGATGACATTACCTACATAGTTACATAGTAGGTGAGGTTGAAAAAAGACACAAGTCCAACCTATGTGTGATTATGTGTCAGTATTACATTGTATATCCCTGTATGTTGCGGTCATTCAGGTGCTTATCTAATTTTTTCTTGAAGGTATCGATGCTCCCCGCTGAGACCACCGCCTGTGGAAGGGAATTCCACATCCTTGCCGCTCTTATAGTAAAGAACCCTCTACGTAGTTTAAGGTTAAACCTCTTTTTCTTTAATTTTAATGAGTGGCCACGAGTCTGGTTAAACTCTTCTGCGAAAAAGTTTTATTTCTATTGTAGGGTCACTAGTACGGTATTTGTATATTGAAATCATATTCTCTCTCAAGCGTCTCTTCTCCAGAGAGAATAAGTTCAGTGCTCGCAACCTTTCCTCATAACTAAAATCCTCCACACTCTATTAGCTTTGTTGCCCTTCTTTGTACTCGCTCCATTACCAGGACATCCTTTCTGAGGACTGGTGCCCAGAACTGAACAGCATACTCTAGGTGTCTAGTTGCGGCCGAACCAGAGTCTTGTAGAGTGGGAGAATTATCGTTTTATCTCTGGAGTTGATCCCCTTTTTAATGCATGCCAATATTCTGCTTGCTTTGTTAGCAGCAGCTTGGCATTGCATGCCATTGCTGAGCCTATCATCTACTAGGACCCCCAGGTCCTTTTCCATCCTAGATTCCCCCAGAGGTTCTCCCCCCAGTGTATAGATTGCATTCATATTTTTGCCACCCAAATGCATTATTTTACATTTTTGTACATTGAACCTCATTTGCCATGTAGTTGCACATCCCATTAATTGGTTGAGATCTTTTTGCAAGTTTTACACATCCTGCGGAGAAGTTATTACCCTGCTTAGCTTAGTATCGTCTGCAAATACAGAGATTTAACCGTTTATCCCATCCTCCAGGTCGTTTATGAAAGAATTAAATAGGATTGGTCCCAGCACAGAACCCTGGGGAACCCCACTACCCACCTCTGACCATTCCGAGTACTGCCCATTTATCACCACCCTCTGAACTCGCCCTTGTAGCCAGTTTTCAATCCATGTATTCACCCTATGGTCCATGCCAACGGACCTTATTTAGTACAGTAAACGTTTATGGGAAACTGTGTCAAATGCTTTGGCAAAATCCAGATACACCACATCTACAGGCCTTCCTTTATCTAGATGGCAACTCACCTCCTCATAGAAGGTTAGTAGATTGGTTTGGCAAGAACGATTCTTTATGAATCCATGCTGATTGCTGCTAATGATACCGTTCTCATTACTAAAATCTTGTATATAGTCCCTTATCATCCCCTCCAAGAGTTTACATACTATTGATGTTAGGCTAACTGGTCTGTAATTCCCAGGGATGTATTTTGGACCCTTTTTAAATATTGGTGCTACATTGGCTTTTTTTCAAACAGCTGGTACCATTCCAGTCAGTAGACTGTCTGTAAAAATTAGGAACAACGGTCTGGCAATCACTTGACTGAGTTCCCTAAGTACCCTCGGATGCAAGCCATCTGGTCCCGGTGATTTATTAATGTTAAGTTTCTCAAGTCTCATTTTAATTCTGTCCTCTGTTAACCATGGAGGTGCTTCCTGTGTTATGTCATGAGGATAAACAATGCAGTTTTGGTTACTGAAGCCCCCCGATTCACACGTGAAGACTAAGGGGAAGAATAAATTCAATACCTTCGCCATCTCCCCATCCTTTGTAACCAGATGTCCTTCCTCATTCTTTATGGGACCAATGTGGTCTGTCCTCCCTTTTTTTACTGCTTACACACTTAAAGAATTTCTTGGGATTTTTTTTGCTCTCCTCCGCTATGTGTCTTTCATGTTCTATCTTAGCCGTCCTAATTGCACCCTTACATTTCTTGTTGCATTCTTTATAAAGTCTGAATGCTGAGGAGATCCTTCAACCTTGTATATTTTGAAGGCCTTCTCCTTTGCTTTTATATGCATTTTTACATTGGAGTTAAGCCATCCAGGACTTTTGTTCGCTTTTTTAAAATTTATTACCCAATGGGATACATTGGCTAATGCCCTTATTTAATATGCTCTTTAAGCAAACCCATCTCTCCTCCGTATTCTTTGTTCCTAATATTTTATCCCAATTTATGCCTTTTAGCAGGATTTGTAGTTTGGGGAAGTTGGCTCTTTTTAAATTCAGGATCTTTGTATTCCCTTTATGTTTCCTATTTGTGTGATTTATACTGAAACTAATTGACCTGTGATCGCTTTTACCTAAATTGCCCCGTATTTCCACATCTGTGATCAGGTCTGTATTGTTGGTAATCAGTAGATCCAGCAATATTTTATTTCTAGTTGGTGCGTCTACCATTTGACCAATAAAATTGTCCTGCAAGACATTAAGGAACTGGCGAGCCTTAAATGAATGCGCGGTTCCCTCCACCCAGTCTATGTCTGGATAATTAAATTCCCCCATTATGATAACACTTCCCATCCTTGCTGCTAATCCAAATTGTGATAGGAGATCTGTCTCCACTTCCTCCCTCAGGTTAGGGGGCCTATAGCATACTCCCAGTATTATTTTCCCCTTAGCTTCATCCCTTTGGAGCTCTACCCATAAGGATTCCACCTCCTCCCTAGCTCCCTCAGTGATGTCATCTCTCACATTCACTTGGACATTATTCTTGATATATAGGCTCCCCCTTTTTTAACCCTCTCTATCCTTAAGGTAAAGGGTATACCCTTGAATGTTTGCCAGCCAATCATGAGAGCTGTTGAACCAGGTCTCTGAAATTCCCACAAAATCCAAATCCTCCTCGTACAACAGTATCTCTAGTTCACCTATCTTGTCCGTGATGCTCCTGGCATTGGTGAACATGCCACATAGTTTAGACTGGTCGCATATTGTCCACGTATTGGGTGTTTCGAGATTGTACCTTGGGGAGTTTGCCTTTAAAAAAAAAGCTTTAGTGGAACTCATATCAGAATAACTAGTGTCCTAATGACTCCATATTGATTTTAGTGCTAGCAGATTATTGCAGCAACAAAATATAATAGACAGTATAGAAGACAGAAGCCTACCGCTTTACAGAGCTTACCTTTTATATAGGTTTCCTAAATTAATCATCTCTTTGCTTTTGATAGCATATTTGAACTACAGTGCCTTGAAAAAGTATTCATACCCCCTGAAATTTTCCAAATTTTGTCATGTTACCAAAAATGTAAATGTATTTTATTGGTATTTTATGTAATAGACCAACACAAAGTGGCACATAATTGTGAAGTTGAAGGAAAATGATAAATAGTTTTCAACATTTTTTACAAATAAATGTGTGAAAAGTGTAGCATGCATTTGTATTCAGCCCCTTTACTCTGATACCTCTAACTAAAATCTAATGGAAGCAATGGCCTTCAGAAGTCACCTAATTAGTAAACCTGTGTGTCATTTAATCTCTGTATAAATACTGTTGTTCTGTGAAGCCCTCAGAGGTTTGTTAGAGAACCTTAGTGAACAAACAGCATCATGAATGCCAAGGAACACACCAGACAGGTCAGGGATAAAGTTGTGGAGAAGCTTAAAGCAGGGTTAGGTTATAAAAAAATATCCCAAGCTTTGAACATCTCTCGGAACACTGTTCAATCCATCATCCGAAAATGGAAAGAGTATGGCTCAACTGCAAATCTACCAAGACATAGCCGTCCACCTAAACTGACAGGCCGGGAAAGGAGAGCATTAATCAGAGAAGCAGCCAAGAGGCCCACCATGTTAACTCTGGAGGAGCTGCAGAGATCCATAGCTCAGGTGGGAGAATCTGTCCACAGGACAACTATTAGACATGAACTTCACAAATCTGGCCTTTATTGAAGAGTGGCAAGAAAAAGGCCATTGTTGAAAGAAAGCCATAAGAAGTTCCGTTTGCAGTTTGCAGGAAGTCATGTGGGGGACACAGCAAACATGTGGAAGAAGGTGCTCTGGTCAGATGAGTCCAAAATGTAACTTTTTAGCCTAAAAGCAAATGCTATGTGCGGCGGAAAACTAATACTGCACATCACCCTAAACACACCATCCCCACCGTGAAACATGGTGGTGGCAGCATCATGTTGTGGCAATGCTTTTCTTCAGCAGGGAAGCTGGTCAGAGTTGATGAGAAGATGGGGCCAAATAGAGAGCAATCTTAGAAGAAAACCTGTTCGTGTCTTCAAAAGACTTGTTACTGGGGCGGAGGTTGACCTTCCAGCAGGACAATGACCCTAAACATACAGCCAGACCTACAATGGAATGGTTTAGATCAAAGCATATTTATGTGTTAGAATGGCCCAGTTAAAGTCCAGACCTAAATCCAATTGAGAATCTGTGGCAAGACTTGAAAATTGCTGTTCACAGACACTCACCATTCAATCTGACAGAGCTTGAGCTATTTTGCAAAGAAGAATGATACAAATTTCACTCTCTAGATGTCCAAAGCTGGCAGAGACATACCCAAAAGACTTGCAGCTGTAAAGGTGGTTCTACAAAGTAGAATACAAAATGCACACCACTTTTCACATATTTATTTGTAAACATTTTGAAAACCATTTATCATTTTCTTTCCACTTCACAATTATGTGCAACTTTGTGTTGTACTATCACATAAAATCCCAATAAAATACATTTAGGTTTTTGGTTGTAACAAAACAAAAAGCCCTACAATAGAGGAATGGATCTGTGAAATAAACAAGATACAATACATGGAGAAACAGAGTGAGGGGATTAAAAGAAATCAAATGTCCAAAATATGGAAGAGTTTCGGTTTTCGATAAAAATGATGCAATACTTATGATCATGTAATAAACAATAAGTCTAAAATCATAAAAATAAACGTGCCAAGTCTCTGATTTGTTGTACTTATTGAAGCAGCGCTGAGTGTCCGATGTTATAAAACACTTTGTATAGAACAGATGTTTGAAGAGACAGGAAAGTTCAAAAATAAAGATGTAGTCTGTGGATGTTAAGGTATACGTGGAAATCCTTTCACCAATAATGATCACCGCGTGAGGGGGTCACCCCCCGTGAGATTGCACTCACCACAATATCAAAAATCACAAGCCTTTGGATAATAATCTTTAAAACTTTCCGTCTCCTTAGTTCGACCACCAGGTGGTGCAAGACCCTCTCGGTATGTATAACCCCGAGCTCTGCAGAGGAGCCGCATCCGCTGCCACCCAGCAGCGGATGCGGCTCCTCTGCAGAGCTCGGGGTTATACATACCGAGAGGGTCTTGCACCACCTGGTGGTCGAACTAAGGAGACGGAAAGTTTTAAAGATTATTATCCAAAGGCTTGTGATTATTGATATTGTGGTGAGTGCAATCTCACGGGGGGTGACCCCCTCACGCGGTGATCATTATTGGTGAAAGGATTTCCACGTATACCTTAACATCCACAGACTACATCTTTATTTTTGAACTTTCCTGTCTCTTCAAACATCTGTTCTATACAAAGTGTTTTATAACATCGGACACTCAGCACTGCTTCAATAAGTACAACAAATCAGAGACTTGGCACGTTTATTTTTATGATTTTAGACTTATTGTTTATTACATGTTCATTTTTTAAAGTAGCTGCTTGGGTCTGCTGCATCTGATTACGGAGTAATTTTAAGGCGCGGATTGATGTGAGGCAGAGGCGGTTTTAATTGTCCACACATTCTACAATACTTATGATCAAAAGGAGTGGATTATCCCATGGAGATGGGAGTAAAACTTTTTTTTTGTGAGAGTGGGGGATGGTGCATGGGATCCTGTGGGTGCTGGTGAGGGGCAAGATAGGCCCCAATATAGGGAATTGTTGACACAGGATATTATTAATAGTTGAAAGGTGGGAGGTGTGAGTGTAGGTCTATTCGTATAGATTGTATGTGTGGAAATGGATGGAATTACAGTTCAGTGATGAATGAAAGGAATGAAGGGTGGATGGACAATGCATAGGATTATATATGTTAAATGACACACTACAGAACTGGATATTAGAAATTATTACTGAATATTGAAATCCTTTGGTGAAGATGCAATATAATATTCACTTTTGTAATGAGAATAATTTATATGTATTTGTATAATTGTTTTTATTTTTTTTTAAGAAAAAAACAATAAAAAGAGATTGAAAACAAAATGTGAAAAATGTCAAGGGGTGTGAATACTTTTTCAAGGCACTGTATACTGTCCATTTAAACTACACCCAATTCCAGTGCTCTAAGTTGGTATAGATGAACAATGGCCTCACTTCTCATGCCCGCACATAGGGTTTTATTTACTAAAGCTGGAGAGTGCAAAATCAGGCTCACATCTGCATAGAAACCAATCAGCTTCCAGGTTTTATTGCCAAAGCTTGATTGAACAAGCTGAGGTTGGAAGCTGATTGGCTACCATGCACAGCTGCACAGATTCTGAGTGCAGCAGCTTTAGTAAATCTACCCCATAGAGAAAGAAAATAAAGTGTCTAGGTCTGTTAAAGTATGCTAAACTGGACTGCACAGTCACATTTAGACACCCTGTATAACTGCTATAACAGAAAATCAGAGGCAAGACTGTCCATTGTTAGTACAATGCCTATCTGCTTGCAAATTCATTTCTGTATTTCATTTGTAAGTCAAATGTAGCACATTGCTTTGTTTCTAAGAGCCAAATAGTGAGTTGTGTATGTGCATGTTGCCACAATGTGACTGGTTAAAGCAAGAGATTTACTGGAGTCGGCACTATGCTGCTACGTATTGAATGTATGCAATGAAGGCTTTTTCCTTTCACTTGACATTTATCAAGCTTTTCGCTGGCTATTCTGGGATTACTTGCGTTATGCCCTGGAGCTCTGGGGCTATAGCGACTGGATTCTAAAGTGGATATCAGTCCATTACTCTCCCCACTCCGCCAGTGTTATATACGCCAGTAATCTCTCTGCTCCCTTCCCTAATTTTCAAGGGACCGGGCAGGGTTGCCCCCTAACCCCAATTTTATTGGCTATAGATCCTCAGGCCATAGCCCTCAGGGACCCTAATGTTACCAGTATCTAATATGCAGGCATACATTACAAAGTCAGCCTTTTTGTGGATGACACCCTTCTGACCTTAATAAATCTACCTAACTATCAGCATCTCCTTTCTCGCTTTTCAGCCCACTCAGGTCTCAGGATTAATCCCCAAAAAAATCACTGCACTAAATATCACCTTGCAGCCCTCGACTGTATCACAGCCACAAACCTCTTTCTCGTTTGCTGAAAACACCTCTTCCTTGGATTACTTTGGTGTCGAACTGATCCTCTCCTACTCATTCCTCTTTGCAGCCAATTACTATTCATTGTTACAAAGACTTACTTCTCCCATGAAATAATGGCAGTTCCCCTCTTTGTCATGGATTTGTGGCATTCATGCGGTAAAAATGACCATCCTTCCCAAAGTTTTATACTATTGTTGAAGCCTACTGGTCCATGTCCCCTCCTTCTTTCTATGCCTACTTCAAAATAGGATCTTATCCTTTATCTTGGCCTACAAGTGCCCCAGGGTCCCTCACTCCACTCAGATTTCCCAACTAACCCTGCTCCATGCAACCATGGACGTCCCCAATGTGGCTGCTCCTGGAGCTTCCCAACTGCGCTCCAATTCCCGATCCAGCCCTCTTATGGCTTTCCCATAGGATCCACGCTCCTGCCCTAAGCCCCCTCATGCTTCATAGCTTGAAACTCTGGGACCCGGTCCACTATCCAGGTAACCTTATGTCTCCTTTCCTTCTGCTTCTTCTGCTTTTCAATGTACCTTTATTTCTGTTGGGCCTTGAACAACCAGGATAATTTTCCTGGTGGTCATCCCACAGGTTCATGGAGGTCCGCACCTTCCCCTTTTGGCCTTCATATCAGGAAGCTCACGAGGTGCCGCCCGTGGAATTTTTCCCAGTATGCCCAACTACGCCAATAGGTGTCATCGCCGAGATAGAAATCTTACCCATTTCAAAAAACAGCCTTTGCACACACCTGCTTTCACTCTCCCGGCTCCCCAGGCACTATCGTGAGGATTATTTTTCTCCCTCAATGTCATAGACCCTCCTGCCGCTGCCTCCTATAAATTCCGATGGGAACGTGCCTTGGCGACATCCATTGACCCCGAGGAGTGGAGCAAAGCCTGGTTCTCCATTTTAAAGTGCTCTTTTAACACTGCAACTTTAGAGGCTGCCTACAAGGTCCTCCTAAGATGGTTTTGGGTCCCGGTCCGTATAGCGAGTTCAAACCCATCCTATAGTGACAGGTGCTTTAAGGGCTGCAGCTAATAAGGGGATGTTGTCCATACCTAGTGGTCCTGCCCCCGTATAACGGGGTTCTGGACCAGGGTGTTCAGCCTCCTCTATACTTTGTTTCATATGCCCATTCACAAAGATGCTAAAGTGGCCTTGGTACATTGCCTGATTCAAGGTCTGTTTTCTTACCAACAAAAGCTGGCGACCTATTTGTTTATTGCTGCTAAACGTGCAATCGCCAGAGGCTGGTGTTTGCTGTGGTGAAGAGCATTATGACCGACCTCATGGTAACTGAAAAAATGGTCACCCTGGTGGTCTTATGCTTTCCCTACACTGCATCCAATCAGCCTGGGTCTACCTTAATTGATTTTACATAAATCCCAATCTGCGGGACCCCCCCCCCCACATTTTCCTCCATACCGCCCTCTTTATCTTTCCTTTTTTTCCCCTCTTTTCTTTTTAATAATACTGGGCATATGCCTGCCCCCACAGTATGCTACTAAGCCCCCGGACTTAGGTCATCTCTGCAGACATGCGGCCTGTGCTGTAAAGTCACAATTTTTGGCATTTAACTCAGAAAGCGGTTACATTATAAGTGCACTTACAAGTGCATAATTTTCACCTTCTCATTATGATCCCCCTGCGTGGGTAACCAGTTGATTTGCTTTTGTGAATCCTTCAAAACATACTATCGCACCTGAAAAATGGACTACCCCTCTTGGCCCTCGGGCTTAGGCAACTTACGCAGACCGTAAGGTCATCCAATAGACATTTTGTATTACTAAGATGTTTAGTTGCACGAGATATTATTCATGTCTTTATGCCATGTTCTTTGTTGTATACCCCTGTGTGGGTGATCAGTTGTCCTGTTGTTTTTGCTTACTACAATAAAAACGATTGTACCAGAATATATGTAATGAAAGTGAAGTTTGAACTTTTACAATTTTCACACATGCTTGCAGATACCCAAGTTCTCCAACACTGCCACACTGATAACAAATGTAGAAACTGTACTTCTGTTATACGAATCTTGTTCATTTATTGTTAACTTATCTGGCTTACCCCCTAGGAACTCTGTTCTTTAAAAAGATGATAAATTATGAAAAGTATTGCTCTTTTATCAAACATGGCACATTACAAAAATATTTCATCTGTTAGATTTTACTTGCATCATTTGGTTCCTACAAGCATAAAGATATCAAATTTAAATAAAGGTCAATTGTGGCTTATGTTTGCACCTATCTGTACACCCTCAGCTAGAGAATGTGTTATGTTCCAAGTATGCCAAGAATAATAGTTGCATTCCATCAGTGGTTGTATTTCAATACTTCTCTGATGCTTGGGCATTTCAAAAGGTATCACAGGGTGAGAAGTGTGCATGGTTTCATATTTTTATCGTGCACACGATCAAATAATCGCCCGAAAAATAACGCTTTCGAAGAGATCGCAAGATAATCCGATCATTAGTATGCCATTTTCATGAGCCGATCACGAAAAATTCATGCAAAACTATCCCTTGGGACAAGCACGAAAATTTTTCTTTGATCTTGTATCATACGATTGTATGGTTAATCTGTACAGTTGTTGTTCGAAAATACAATACAAGTACACTACAACACATTACATCACTTCCAAATGTTTATTCTGTTACAGGAGAATTTTGGGAACTTTAGCAAACTCTTCATTTTCGATGAGACTAGCATGCAAAAAAACAAACAAACAAAAAAAAAAAACAGATGCTCATTCAGCCAATAATCTCATCATGTGTACCAGGCATTCCCCCTTACAACAGGCTTTACCACTCAGATGGATCAAGAAAAACGTGACATCATCCCGCCCCGTGGGCGGGGGTGCGCTGCTTCACCGGGGGGGAACACATCGCAGTGCCGATCTGGCCATTCACGGCAGGATGGCCTGCTATCATCATCAGCTGCCTCCATTCAGGGATTAATCAAGGGAGGTGTTCCTCCCAATATGACCCCTATAATTACAGCATGCCACCCTGCTCGTCTGTCTCAGTCTTGAGCAGCCTGCAGACGATGGGTGGACATGCTGTTTGCTCCTTCCAAGGTATTATACTTATTGGTTTGTAGCAAGAGATATACAAATAAACTGCCCCTGAATCTCTCTTACTCTACTGCACCAAAGAAAAGTGCAAAGTTATATAAAAGATGTGTAAATGAATACAAAATGTGTGTAAATACACAGTGTACAGTGAAAAAAGCTGCCACTTAAATAAATACGTAAACTGATCAGAATCCCAAAACTGTACCTCTCACACGTGTACAGATAGAGATAGCGGCGCTAATATAAATTGTGTAAAATAATGGGTCAGAGCAGCATAATGCCTATGACCCTCTACTTATACATAAAAATATTAATAATAATAGTGTCATGGAAAATATTTTTATCATGAAAAGAAATTTCTTTAACACCCAGTGAAAAGAGTCACTGTAAATAATCAATTACAAGAAATGAATGATCAAGCTCAACAGTTGTTTTTCAATCTTCTTGTGTGAAAAATCTTCTACTCTTCCACCACACCACCGTGATAGTGACACCACTCCCTCTGAAGAGCGCACTCACCAAATTGTATAGCCTCCCACTCTCGCGTTCGGCAAAATAGCATTTGAACCAGACCTGGGTTGCATGTGATGAACCGTGAATCCAATCAAGCCAGCTCCATATGTGAAAAAATGAATAAAGTGCTCCACATAGCGTGATACCATTTTGATAGATGTATTAAAATCACTTCAAACACACTTCAATGGTTACACTCACTTTTAAACTGAAACATAAAAGCCTTTAAAAAAATCCACAGCAAGCACATCAAGCAACAGGATCAGTAATCCAACGGTGCACCGCGGTCACAACGGACCTGAAGTGTAAACTGGTGTATCTCTCACCCAACCTTCTAAGGCCCAGCCATCCGATCGGTGTTGTCCTCCTCAGACAGCGGCATCTAATATCAGTGTGATGGAATGCCGTGTAACCATGCCCAAGCATGGTTGGGCATGGTTACACGGCATTCCATTGCACTGACATTAGATGCCGCTGTCTGAGGAGGACTACACTGATCAGATGGCTAAGCCTAGAAGGTTGGGTGAAAGATACACCAGTTTACACTTCAGGTCCGCTGTGACCGCGGTGCACCGTTGGATCACTGATCCTGTTGCTTGCTGTGGATTTTTTTAAAGGCTTTTATGTTTCAGTTTAAAAGTGAGTGTAACCATTGAAGTGTGTTTGAAGTGATTTTAATAAATTTATTAACTGTGTCTGTTAGGCCTCTTGCACACCGCAGCTTGAAAAAGCTTAATACAGCTTTTTTTTTAACTGAGCTAAAATACAGCCCATTAATTGTAATGTGCACACAGGCGCGTAAACAAGCACCGTGCTTTCTTCAGTAAAAATAAATAAATAGAAAAATCAGCTTTTTTGGTCAGTAATTCACACCTCATGTGTGCAAATGCGCAAAAATGCCTCATTTACATATTGTGAAGAACCAGTAAATATGCATAAATGCATACAAGAAAAAAAAAAAAAAAAAAGTCGGAAAAAGTAGATGCTCAAACATGAGTATCATGTGCAAGAGGCCTTAGTCATTATAAACTTATGGTATCCTGTGTATCCATAACTAAATATAGTAATGTAAATGGCTAGATTAATGTTTTCTTAATGTGTAACGCACAGGATTTTTTAAAGCCAGCAGGTATGCAGATAGTGTCAGCTGGTTTGGCCATTTATCCATTATGTTAGTAATCTGATTTCCAGTCCATTAACGTAAAGACAATTGCTCAACAATTTACTAACAGACTCACACATTACAGAATTCCATCCAATACTGAAAATACAGTACTAGCAATTGCATGGATGAAGACATACTCACCTTTGCAGTTCTTCCATTAAAACCAGTCTGTGGTCCACATCACTTCTCTGCTCACACTATAAAGCACAACTTGATCTTGAGAGACTGCCTAAGTCCCCTTTCACATGAAAGGACTGGACGGGGTTGTGCCTGTCAGTTTTTCAGGTGGACCCGATCGGACAATCCATAGCTCTCTATGAAGCAGCAGATGTCAACAGACGTGTCTGTTGACACCCGCAGACATCTGATCCTGTACCCTAAAAACAGAAGGATGGGAAAACAGAACGTTTTTGTGCGCAATCGAAAGTGCCCTTTCCAACATTTTGGATTTTTTTTTTTAGACAAACAAAACAAATGATGGCACAATTGTATGCACCATTTTCATTTTTCGATCGACAGAATTTTGGTTTTGGACTTGTCTATGGCCGACGTTACTCTTATCTGTCTATTCATTGTAATGTTTTAGAGGTCTTCCTGTATGCAGTCAAATCATACCAGAGAATGTGGCACGGGACAAGAAACTACTGCAGGGACTTCCAAGGTAAATAAAACAAGCTGTGTACTGAAATTTTTGTGTTGTGTTTCTCTTTACCGTACTTAGCAACGTGTGGTTCTCATTGAAGCTGTTGAAGGCTGTAATAGAAGAGCAGAAATTCTTGCAAATTGCCCACTAAAGATTACCGAGGAGCTAGACAACCCCCTAGGCTGGCTAAATAGCTTTTACATCTGCCACTTATTCACGGAGGTTTGGCTCTTCTAAACCTTCTACTGTACTACTGGGTGGCTGTCCTTGTGATGGTTCGCTGGCGTTTTGCACAACCCAGAGATAATGTGAACGTACCGCAAGAGGCTACCCTATTGGGCTCCTATGCGAAACTCAGTAACTTGACCTTTTTAGGGACCCCAGTCCAGCCCTGCAGTAATCACCCCAATGAGAACTACTCTTTTGGTTTGGAAACAGGCTGGAATTCAATATAGGACTGCTGATATGTGTTCACCATTTACACCTTTATGGGGCAACCTTAATCTCTCCCACTTCTGCACCATCCCGAATCCTTTGGGCCAGACACAGAATTACATTACTTAAACTTAAAAAAACAAAAAAAAACAAACAAAAAAAAACTTAAAATCATGCCACAGGGCACTCTACTATCTTTTGATAAACTTTGGGCTACCTACCATCTACCCAGCACTATATTCTTAACTGTCCCCCCGAACTCTACCCCAAGATGACTACCCTTTATCACAAATGACAGACGGACATCCCTACGTTGACAGAGGATTACTAGAAAGATTGTGCGCTTCAATTTCTGAAACTTTTGATTTCCTCTAGGGACCAGTTTCTCCAACTAAAATTCCTTCATCGAGTTTATTATACACCTCAGTGTCTATCGGAACCTCAGATATTTGTCTTAGATGTACAATGCATACAGGTACTCACTTTCATGTATTTTTGTCTGTGTCCCAAACTACAAGGCTATTAGAGGGGTGTTGTTGACACTGTTAATGCAGTGGGTAACCTTTCTCTTCTGTTAGATCCCACTGTTTGGCTCCTGGGCATTGTGGAAGGTGTTGTAGTTAACAAGCATGAAAGATTATTTGTATTTAATTCAGCTTGTAATGCACGGAGGGAAATTCTCCTGGAATGGAAATCCCCTGCTCCCTCTATGGTGTGTAGCTGGTAGGCAGCTAATAATGGGACCCTGCCTCTTTACAAAATTGACATATGCCAGTAGAAATTTCCCTCACAAGTTTGCCAAGATCTGGAACCGTTGGATTGATGCTCAAGGTCTTACCATTTAAACCTTTGTTTCTTCTAGAGTGATTAAAGGGGATATCTACCTATAGGCCCTCTTACTGTCTCCATACACTGCTTTTCTGCTCTTTACCTCCCCCCTTCGTTTATGTTGCTCTTTCCTGTCCCTCATCCCTCCCTCTTCTCTTGTTTCCCTCCCCCTTCCATTTTTCGCCTGCTTAGGACCAAGATCCTACCTACTCTACTGGATGATGACTATGGTGTTACACGGGTGCCTTGCATCTGAGCCGATTTACAACTCGTGATATTGAGTTTTTGGAAAGTCGAGATACCATGTTACTTTTAGTACGTTTGCGACTGTATAATTGTTCTATTTGTAATTTTTTACTTGCGGTGCAATTTGGGTAAATTATTTTTTTTAATAAAATGTTTACTGGGAAAAACAAAAAGATTATGGAGCAATGCTATATGCTCAATTACAAATGAAGCATTTTGCATTATAATGCTGGGTTTATTTGCCAAGTAGTATATCAAAATGTATAATAGTAAACAGTGTAGTATTAATAATTGAATTAGATTGTAAACAACACAGTTAAAGCAGACTGCACATCAAGAAACAGGGACACAATTAGTTAGTGTACATATAGAACACTGGCACAGACACACAGGGGTTGATTTACTAAAGGGAAAAAGACTGTGCACTTTGCAAAGTGCAGTTGCGCTCTGCAAGTGTACTTGCTCCAGAGCTTAGTAAATGAGCAGAAACTCTGCTGACTTCCATCATCCAATCGTGTGCAAGCAAAAATGCAGCTTTTATTTCTTTTTATTTTCCTTGCACGTGATTGGGTATTCTTTGTAAAGTGAAGCCTTACCTCATTTACTAAGCTCTAGAGCAACTGCACTTGCAGAGGGTAACAGCATTTGCATAGTGCACTGAATTTTTGCCTTTAGTAATCAACCCCACAGAGTCGCTGTGCTGACACTGGGTGAGGTAGTCAGGCAGTCAATCAAAATTTTTACAATACCTTAAATGTTTTGCAGTTTCTGTTTTAGGAGTTTGGCTTTCATAGGCTGTGTTACTAACCCAAGTTATCTTCTTAAGAAAAACAGAGAACTGCAGTAAAAAAATCCAATCTCCATCTGAGCTTGCCAAAAAAAAGATGGGCTCTGGGCATTCAGAATGGCTAATCTTCTAAATACTAATTATTGTTGTGGGCTGGGTGAGATTATGCAAATTCTAAAAGATAATTTTATGACTGATGTATGGGCAATACCCAATTTTTTAGGGCTCTCACAAATCCATAATGATATTGAATGGCTTAAGGCTGGGTTTACACCTATGCGAATTGGATGTGGGTTTCCCTGCAATTCGCATGACAGGAGATTGTGACCAGCTCTCTATGGAGAGCAGGTTCACCTATCTCCAATGCGGCTGTGGAGCGGCTTGCACAGGAACGCTGTGCGTCTTTGGCTCCGTTTCAGGGCCGAATTCAGGCAAAAATTCGTCCCTGAAACGGAGAACAGAAGAGATGTGAACCCAGCTTAAATGTTTAGCACAAGAAAACATTGCTCTTGTTTGAAGTCCTTGTATAACTTCTGTTTTGTAAACCCTACGCATTCCGCAAGAAAAAAAAAAAAAAAACTTTTCGCAGCTGATACAGTATTCTCACAAAAGTGAGTACAACCTACACATTTTTGTAAATATTTTATTATATCTTTTCGTGTGACAACACTGAAGAACTGACACTTTGCTACAATGTAAAGTAGTGAGTGTACAGCTTGTAGAACAGTGTGAATTTGATGTCCCCTAAAAATAACTCAACACACAGCCATTAAGGTCTAAACTGCTTGCAACAAAAGTGAGTACACCCCTAAGTGAAAATATCCAAGTGGGCCCAATTAGCCATCCCCCCCCCCCACCCGGTGCCATGTGACTCGTTAGTGTTACAAGGTCTCAGGTGTGAATGGGGAGCAGGTGTGTTCAATTTGGTGTTATCGCTCTTAGTCTCTCATACTGGTCACTCGAAGTTCAACATGGTACCTGATGGCAAAGAACTTTGAGGATCTGAAAAAAAAGAATTGTTGCTCTACATAAAGATAGCATAGGCTATAAGAAGATCGCCAAGACTCTGAAACTGAGCTGCAGCACGGTGGCCAAGACCATACAGCGGTTTAACAGGACAGGTTACATTCAGAACAGGCCTCGCCATGGTCTACCAAAGAAGTTGAGTGCATGTGCTCAGCATCATATCCAGAGGTTGCCTTTGGGAAATAGATCTATGAGTGCTGTCAGCATTGCTGCAGAGGTTAAAGGGTTTGGGGGGTCAGCCTGTCATTGCTCAGACCATATGCCGTACACTGCCTCAAATTGGTCTGCATGGCTGTCGTCCCAGAGGGAAGCCTCTTCTAAAGATGATGCAATAGGAAGGCCGCAAAACAGTTTGCTAAAGACAAGCAGACTAAGGACATGGATTACTGGAACCATGTCCTGTGGTCTGATGAGACCAATATAAACTTATTTGGCTCAGATGGTGTCAAGCGTGTGTGGCGGCAACCAGGTGAGGAGAACAAAGACAAGTGTGTCTTGCCTCAAGCATGGTTGGAGGGAGTGTCATGGTCTGGGGCTGCATGAGTGCTGCCGGCACCGGGGAGCTACAGTTTACTGAGGGAATCATGAATGCCAAGATGTACTGTGACATACTGAAGCAGAGCATGATCCCCTCCCTTCAGAGACTGGGCCGCAGGGCAGTATTCCAACATAACGACCCCAAACACACCTCCAAGATGAACACTGCCTTACTAAAGAAGCTGAGGGTAAAGGTGATGGACTGGCCAACCATGTCTCCAGACCTAAACCCTATTGAGCATCTGTGGGGCATCCTCAAACGGATGGAGGAGCGCAAGATCTCTAACATCCACCAGCTCCATGATGTTGTCATGGAGGAGTGGAAGAGAACTCCAGTGGCAACCTGTGACGCTCTTGTGAACTCCATGCCCAAGAGGGTTAAGGCAGTGATGGAAAAATATGGGGGCCACCCAAAATATTGACACTTTGGGCCCAATTTGGACATTTTCACTTAGGGGTGTACTCACTTTTATTGCCAGCGGTTTAGACATTAATGGCTGTGTGATGAGTTATTTTGAGGGGACAACAAATTTCATTGTCATTTCTTCAGTGTTGTCACATGAAAAGATATAATAAAATATTTACAAAAATGTGAGGGGTGTACTCACTTTTGTGAGATACTGTATATCTAATGTTTGATAACCGATTTACTTTATTTGAACACTACAAAAATAAAAAACGAATAATACTTATGAACACTAAAAATTACTGAGGGCCTCATGGGCGATGCTTATGCAATCAAAATCAGATAACCTCTCATACTAAGTTAAAGTTTCCCAAGGACTGAAAATGCTCTCCAACTAAACTCAAATTTTCATAAAGTAATCAGGGCCTCACACTAAAAGGTTGGTAAAATATAGTGCTGTGGGCCCAGAGGGCTACAGTATTAACCTCTGGTGCAGAAAAATAAAGCAAGCAAAAAAAAAAAACTAGAGCAAGTGAAGCAAGAATACAAATGAAATATATAAGGTTTTAAAAGAAAGAAAAAAAAAAAAAAAGCTAAAATGAAAAAAATGAGAAAATGGAAGTAGTAAATCGAATTGCATTTGTAATAAACACCTGAAAAGAGAAAGCAAGAAAAATAGGAAACCAATAAATACAAGTGTAAGAATAAATGAATTTTAAAAAATTGCTTCTCATTTTTTTCAGTGGAACAGTGTTATCACTGAATCAGATTTCTACTTTAACAACTATTTTGTTAAAATTACAGTTAATGTATAGTAGGTTTGCTTACATGGCTTTATACATATCCCAGATAGCAAGCAATTGTGCTGCAAGTTTGAAAATGACTTGCTCAGCTATTGCTAGACTTGCCCAGTTTCATAAGTTTGTTGCACAATTCCAGCAAGTCCGCATTGCATGACTCCAGATCAACTTTCTTTTCAAACAGTCTGCAAGTCGGCTGCAAGTTCTGGTTCAGTTATGTTGTGCAATAGTCATCCTACCACAGGGGTCAATGTGGCTGAATTTTTATGCTGTAGACTTGCAGACCTCTTGCTGTCCGTCAGAATTTTAGAAAGAAAAAGTCTGATGAAGCCCACACACGATCAGAATGTCCGATGGAATGATTCCGTTGCACCTTTTCTGCCAGAAAGTCCGGTCGTGTGTACGCGGCATTACAATTCAACACTGCCACAAATTTGTGGCAAGTTATCCTTGCTATCTGGGATAAAACATGAAATATGAATGATCCATACAAATGGATTAGGCCAGATGGGAGCACAGCTCACTTTGAGATTATACATTTTTGTATTTTAGGGATGAATAAAGACAGTAGTCTGGCCATTGACTAGTGTATGTAAACCCCAACAATAAACTACTATATTATTTATTTGTTCTGCTATTTGTTCCGGTTTGTTCTATTAAATATACCATAGAAAGCGTTTTGTTGTTTCTTTTTGGCAAGTACATAAAATACCTGTTGATCTTTGCTAGAAATCTTGTCTGCTGAAAACTCCCTGTGCTTTCGGCCTGTTATCAGCTATCTCTGGAGAGTACAGAACCATACTTTTCTGTGTTTTGGACAATAGAAGGGGTGAAGTCCTGTAGTCCTATCCTGTTTCTGCTGTCCTGACACATTAGGGAACACTTTCATCCTAGGACTGGAAGTGTGTTACTAGAAGAATCACCAAGTGAAAATAAAAGGAAAAACGCATACCAGGTTTCTTTATTTACTTCCTAAGGGCCTGTTCATACTTGACTAAATGTCTAACGCTTAACAAACGCTCCCATAGCGTTAGTCTCATGTTAATGAGCTTTAGTACGGGCGTTAGACTGGCGTTTTACAAGAATCTTCATCATGAGCATTATTACAGACAACACCAATGGGTCGGCAGGGGATAAGTATAGCAGGACTCTTGGCATAGCTCAGGATAATCAATTGAGATCAGCTGCCGGCCAGAACCTGCATGACACTGAGGATGGATCTGGATCGTTCAGATTACTATTCCTTAAAATGGAGAGGTCAATGATTAAAGAAATGAAAGCATTTTGGGACAAGAAGACCCTTATGGGATATTTGACTCTAGAACGGGTCCCACGAGGACTGAGGATAAAAAAGTTTCCAATGTTTGAATTAACTGATGATAGTTTGAGAAAACAATAAACTGCTACCCTTACAAATTGCTCATTTGAGCTCATGAGGATTATCATCAGTTCTAAAATGGATGACGTTGACAGATTACAGCTGGAGATCTCCAATATCAAAGATCTTGATTTGAAATTGAGTGACAAATTGGATCGTATGGAAAGAGACATTATTAATAATAAAAAAATCTAAGTTATTACGAGACCGATTTGATTATGAAGCTAACACAGCGTACATTTGTAAGAAACCCCTATTCCAGCACAGACATCGCAAGACATCTAATAGTGTGGGGAAACATGTCAATTTTTCAGACACCGACACAGAGGTGCTGGATTACATGCTAGCTGGATCAGGTTCGGATTCATCCACTGAGAACACTGCTTGGGGAGATACACAGCTGTCTAATAATGTTCATTTAAAACACATCTTATGGCCCTCTACCCATAAAAAAAAAAGGAGACAGTGGTGGCCCGTGCATTGTGGGCGCACGGGCGCAGCCCCCCCTGGCACCTCCGCCACCCTCCCTATTCATGTGCCCAGCCCCTTTCAGGACACCGGACACATGAAACACTATGGCGGAGATAGGTGTGTATTATGAAGCACGTGATTAGAGCCAGAGGCTCTAATAGGCTTCAAATTAGGGTGGGCTTGGAGTGCAGAGCACTGCATCCCGATCCCACCCTGTTGTGTGGCATAGTGAATGAATTTTCGCTATTTTCACACTAACGTTCCTCCATGCCAATCAGCAAGCAGGTCAGTGAGACCTGTCTCCCAACTGGCCAAAGCAATAGGCGATCCTATTGGAGACATGGCGAAGGTAGCCTGAGGAGCCGAGAGGACACAGGAGCCGCAGCTTCCCACCAAGGAGAGCCTCGTCACTCCAGGAGAGGAGCAGAGCCCCGCCACACGAGAGGTAAGTGCCGCCGGACCGGCCGGGGTGGGTTAGTGAAGTGGCAGCCGAGCCGGGGCATGCGCCTCGCTGCATTTGATGGGCACAAGTGGCTGCATTTGATGGGCACAAGTGGCTGCATATGACGGGCACAAGTGGCTGCATATGACGGGCACAAGTGGCTGCATATGACGGGCACAAGTGGCTGCATATGACGGGCACAAGTGGCTGCAAATGTCAGGGACAAGTGGCTGCAAATGATGGGCACAAGTGGCTGCAAATGACGGGCACAAGTGGCTGCATATACTGGGCACGAGTGGTTGCATATGATGGGCAAAAGTGGCTGCATTTGATGGGCACATGTTGCTGCATATGATGGGAACAAGTGGCTGCATTTGATTGGCACAAGTGGCTGCATTTGATTGGCACAAGTGGCTGCATTTGATTGGCACAAGTGGCTGCATATACTGGGCACAAGTGGCTGCATATGATGGGCACAGTGAGGCTGCAATTGATGGGGGGGTTCAGTATTTTTCAGTTTGTTTGCGCCCCCCAAAAATTTTGAGCCCCTGCCTACAGTAAAACAAGGAGAGGAGGTAGAAGGAAGAACTTTCACTTGCAATCTGAGAAGCCAACAGCATAAAAACCTCTAAATGTGTTGAATGTATCACAGACTGCTTACATCCTCTGATGTCACCCTGCTTGCGAAAGGTTATAATTGTTGCCCATTGAGACATTTTAATTTGTTACAGACTGTTTTGGATGTTAATAAATTTTCTCGTAACCTTACCTTACGTAAAAAAAATTTTCAGGATCAGCAGGGGGCATTGTATAACAGGCATTCTGACACTGCTTCAGCTAATATGTCCATATGCAATGAGTTTCAGAAAGCATGTGCGCTACAATGTTTGGAAGAGTTGCAAAGAGAATCTGCTTTTGTATGTGATGATCAAGATGAGTATTATTTGTTCCACCAGTACAAGCCCTCCTTGAGGTGCGATCGGATTTTTATCCGATCAACTCTAGGGGTAAATGCTTAAATTTGTTTCAAAAGAACATGGAGAAGGATCTCACCAGACTAGCCACATATTCTAACAATAGAGGGTATATCCATAAAGATAATCTTATGTCAATAGAACGCAATGAGTTAAAAACACTCAGCATGGATACCTCTATTGTTATAAAGATGTCAGATAAGGGAGGAGTGTAGTTGTGGTTCAAGATTCCCATGTTTACAGGCAGGAAGCTCACAGACAGTTGTCAGACCATAACACATATCAGATATTAACTAGCAACCCCACCGTTAACTACTAAAGTATTCTACACATACTTGTGGGAAAAGGTGTGCGTCTAGGGGTATTATCTAGGAAGGAGAGTGAGGCTATGGCTCCTGACACTTCCATCATGTCTGTCTTTCATTACCTCCCTAAAACTCACAAGGGTCTTACTCCCTTGACTGGACGTCCATTTGTGGCTGCGATTGGTTCTCTCAACGAACAATTAGGTCATTGGGTGGATTACCAGCTACAACCACAAGTCAAAAATCTTCCAAATTATCTTAGGGACACCAAACAGCTTCTCACCACTGTTAATGGTAAGCAAAGGGATATGGGACAGAGATGGATTGTTTGTGATGTGTCCAGCCTGTATTCATCTATCCCTCATGGGTTAGGAATACAGGCAGTGAGCTTTTTCCTGGATTTGTACAGTGGGTATTCACCAGTGCATCAAGAGTTCATTCTTGAATGTTTGGATTACCTGCTATCTCACATTTTCTTTTCATTTGCTGGTAGCTTTTATCTCCACAGATGTGGAGCCACGATGGGAGTGTGGTTTTCACCCTCTCGCCAACCTATACATGGGTTGGTGGGAGAGGGTCCACATCTTTGGAGATGGGAGCCCTTTTCGTTCATCCATCATCATGTACCATCGGTACATTAATGACCTGCTATTTATCTCTTCAGAGGACGTTAATGAACTGGACAGTTTTCTGGGCTATATTAATGACAACAGCCTGAATTTACATTTCACTGGACAGATGGCTACGGAGTCCACCTAGTTTTTGGATGTGTTGCTTTACAGTAGGGGGGGCCGTATTTGTTACGGTTTATATAGGAAACCCCTTTCTGGAAACACACTACTCCATGCTGACTCTGGATACCCCAAACATGTCATACGGGGATACCAGTTGGGCAGTTTAGTAGATTACGGAGAGTGTGTAGTGAGCATCAAACATACGGAGAAGAGACTTCTGGATAGCAGGTTCTCTTCACGGGGATATGGACCAGGTATCATAAAGAGAGTGATTAATATTGCCGATACCATTGAGAGAGACACACTCTTATAAGATAAAGCAGAAAAGACATGCAGTTAGTGTACCACTGTTCTCAACCCTGTATAGTCTAGAATTTGGCAAAATTAAGAGGATTGTTGAGAGACACATACCAATTTTGTATGAGGATAGCATTTATGCCAATATTCTATCCAAGGGGATAAAAGTGGTATCTAGGCTGGCCCCATCCCTGGGCAATGTTTTACCACCTAGTGACTTTTGTTCTAGCACTCCCAATAGGACATGGCTTGATTTTGTGGGTAACTACAAATGTGGAGCCAATGTATGCCCGTGTTGCTCGCGTATGATCAGAGGTGATACATTTTCTACCAGCATTAGTGGCAGGTCCTTCGGTATTGGGAAGTACATTAATTGAAACACCAGACATGTGATTTATCTAATCACATGTAAAGAGTGTAATATTCAATATTCACCAGAAGATTAAGAGATCGATTGAATGACCACGTCCGCGGTACTGAAAAGGAGCATGCCACTAACGTTGCCAGATATTTCAATAAGATTTACAATGGTGACACTTCCTTGATAAAAATACAGGGTATAGAAAAAAATCACTACACCTAGACGAGGAGGTGACAGTTTTGGGATACTGTGTAAGCGTGAAGTAAATTGTATATTTCGTTTACAAACCAGAATTCCAAAGGGTTTAAACTTTGAATGGGATTTAACTCATTATTATGATTGACTATGGTATATAATAGACTACTGACCAATGCCATTGATTCATCTTGGCATGTCTGTTTACTGATTAATATGTGTACACACGAACACATGTATGTGTTTCGACATGTGAGTGTTGATCGATAACATCTACAGTTCATAGTCTACAATTCACCTGCTCTTGCTTGATATGAACCTCATGGTGGTATATCTGTGTATATATATTCAGGTATTCATACATGTATTTGTGTTCTCGTATATATATTGTTATTCCACATGATGTCCTCATGATAGATCCTCCACAGTTTCATGTATGCTATGCTTATAAATGTTTTTAGCTTTCTCATGTACTGGTTTATGGTTTTAGAGTGATGCTTTTCGCATCGTTCAGATTATGTCAATTGTTGTTTAAAGTTGATTGAACATGATGGGAACTTGAAACAGGAAATGCGAGTGCGGAATTGGACACCAAGTTTAATTTTGAAATCTATACACACACACACACACACACACACACACATATATATATATTACATATACAACACTTGCATTTACATATGGTATTGACAAAGCATGTGAAACATGTCTGCCTTTTTGTTCCCCTGCCCGTTTGGATTGTTTTTATAAATTTTGGATACAATTAAGCCTTTTTTGCAACATATGGGAGTGCTGCCATTCGTCCAATCTTTCCTCATCAGTAGTCTGCTTGCAGTGGCAGGGTGTGCACCTCATGGTTGCAGCATGCTTTGGAGTTTATAGTCGGTACACATCACCTGGGAGCAGCGGCTTTTTTACACCACTGGGTTATATGTAACAACCTTCAGGTGACTGGACACTGGCAAAAAGACACTGCAGGGGCATTCCCTTATAGAAGCCCTCCCACTCCCAGCTAGCCTCAGTTTCGTACCAAGCAAGAGATCATAAGAAAAGAAGAGAGGGACCTGTGTTCTATACTGTACTCCAAGAAACTCAAAAATACTTTTGTCCTTAAGTTCCTCTTTAAAAAAAAAATAAAATAAATGCACATTTTATTTTTTTGCAGGTAAAAAAATGCGCATTTATTAATTTTTTGTTGTAGGAGCCTATAAAGCATTGCACCAGCGATCAGCAGATCGCTGATGCTATGCAGGACTCCTGCAGACCTGTCAGAGTATCTGCTTGATCGTACCTCCAATGGGCAAGCCTATACACTCTGATAGGAAGAATCAATGGACTACCACAGTGCTCACAGCGCCATGGTAGCTCAATAAGAACTACAAGCTGACAGCCGCTAGGACTGTCGGGACTATAACATTTTTTTTTTTCTTTACATTTTGACAGTAGGAACGGGAGAAGATCCCTGCTAGCTGTCAGAGTGGGGGGCAGTCCTTTATAAACACGTTACACCCTGAATATGGATGTAACATGTTTTGAAAGGTGAACTTATCCTTTAAGTCATTACCACTGGGATGTTCAAAATGAGCCTGACTGAGGGGAGGAGGAGCAACACAGCAACAATGCCAACTGGCCCACAAAGCAACAGGACAAGAAAGCTTGACAAAATTGGGAAGCAAATTACTGTTTACCTATTAGATTACTGGTAGATCAGTTAACTGTTTACCTAATAGTAACTACTAGTAGATTTTTTTAAAGTGGCAGCTGGAGTTTAAGTTTTAATTTAGTACCATGGCGCAGAGATAGGATCAAGATTTGAGTCAGTGTTTGAAGATCCTGTGGATTTCCCAATATTGGGAAGCAACCTGTAGCACCTTTACACCTAAAACTGGCAGCAGAGGAGGCCTGAACATCTACCTGGTAGAACTTAAGAAACGTATTAACAGAAGCCTAGCTGGCAGCATTGCAAATCTGAAAAACAGATGCCTGATGCTGAAAAGCCAATAAGCATTGACAGATCTGGTAGGGTGTGCCTTAACAGTGAAGGTAGAAGTTCTATCGTTCAGCTCATGGGCTTAAATAAAAAAATTTAATCCACCTGGCAACAGTGGAGTAAGAAGCAGTGAGGCTCTTGCGGGAAGTGTAAGTGTAAGTACAAAGAGAAAATTTGTTTGCCTAAAAGAGGCAGCAGCTGAGAGAAAGACTCCCACAGCATTTACCACATTGTCAGGGAAGACCAGCCAGTACTCAAGATGGCCGACAGAGAAGACGACCTGTGACCTCAGCTCCTGTCAGAACACCTTTGGTGCACCTGCGTGCACATGACCAAGAAGGGCACGCCAGTACTCAAGATGGAAATCCAGGGCGGCCTGTTTGTTCAGTTAGAATGCCGGTGCGCTGACGCGCGCGCGCCCGCCAGTGACAGCCTTGGCGCCCAAAAGGGCTATTTAAACCCAGTCTCTGCTTTCATCCAGTGCTGTCCGTTCTACAGCGTTCCCGTGTGTTCCTGCTTACTTCTGGTACCTGTACCTGTTTACCGACCCAGCTTGCTTTTGACTCCGCTACCTGCTGCCTGCATCTGACTCGGCTTGTCCTGACCTCCGCACCTGCCTGCTCCTTCTACTACCACGCTGCCAGCCCGTTGCCGACCCGGCCTGTGTCCTGACTACGCTTCTGCCTCTGCTCCTGACGTTCCCGCCAGTGTATGACCCGGTCTGCTTAACCTGCCTCTTCCACTAGCTGGAGAATCCTGCTCAAGCACCGTGCCACCTGCTGCTGTTTCCAGTTCCAGGAAGACGACCCGTCAGGCACTCGTGCGACTCTGCACTTCTGCGCCTCCTGTCTGCTCTATCAGGGGGCCAGAATCAGAGGAGTAATAGAGGCCGCTCCCTGCATATCAGGCTCTACCGTCAGGTACGTGACACACATCAAGACAGTAAAGAGAATTTTCACTGGAATGTTTTGGAGCAGGACATAAAAGGAACGACAATAACCTGAGTGAGGTGGAAGAGACCACTTTAGCAAGGAAGATGGCTTTTGGCTTTGGATAATTGGCTTTGGATATTAACAGCTTTTGGATAAAGCTGTTAATATAGAGAACTTCAATGCAGAAGTCATAGCAACAAGAAAGGATACCTGGCAATTGAGGTCAGACATTATAATATCACTAATAGGTTAAAGATAGCTTCTGAAGAGCCAAGAGATCCAGATTAAGATCCCAGATAGACACGCAATGGGGTAGAATGAGGAGATATGTGCCCAATACCCTGAAAAAAGGCAGCTCAACTTAAGTGAGAGTAGCCAGAAGTATGAGAAACAGAATGTGAAAGGGCAAGGTTGTCCTCCAAGCCAGATGCTGATCCGGACCAGAGTGGAGAAAGAACAGAATACATCCCATGGAGTACTTTTTAGGATGAAAGTTCCTACACCAAGTTAAACATGCCTTCTAGGTGCAATAGTAAAAACTCTGCAAGAAGTTGATTTTCTAGCCTTTAAGAGGGTATGGATGACAGAGTCCGATAGGCCCCTGTCTCTCAAAACAATGGCTTCAACAGCTATGCCATTGATTCTAGCAACTTAGAAGCACAATGAAAAACTAGCCTTTGGTACAGAAGATCCAGATGATCCCGAAGGGCCAATGGAATACCGCATCCTCCTTGGCTAATTTGGTGTGATGAAAATCTCCATCTTGATCATGCCGAAACTGAACTAATTAGTCACCAGAGTGTCCGTTGAGAAGGCCTAGGGGTATCTGAATCTGGTGGACAAACCTGTGCAATTTGTTGTTGAATCTGAACACAGAAGATCCACGTCCGGTATCTTCCACCTGCGACAAAGGCTTGAAAAACCTGGGGAGCTCCGAATGACATAACAAAATAAAAGCTGTTTCAATATTAGTGAACAGGAGTGTGATGGCCGATGTGCTTTCAATGTGCTGTGAGACACTTGAGAATTACCCAGAGTGGTGTAATCCCACATCCTGGTTGTTTGTAGTCTTATGGTGCGTTTAGGATGTAAGTGCAATTCTGTGTTTTTAATCAATAAATAAAGCAGTAAGCACTATATTTTCCATTTGCTTTCCTTGAGCTTGCTTCTATGAGAGTGGCTAAGTTTGGCAATTCCACCTGCTGCTTTGATCCTTTGGGAATGGGAATCTCCTGGGCCAAAACCTTTGTGAATACTTGTGGGGCCGTGGCCAGGTCAAAAGGCAGGGCCAGAAACTGAAAATGCAGATAGCGCTGATGGGGCAGAAACATGGGGATATGGGGGTAGGCATCCTTGATGTTAATTTGTGGGGACGCAATCACTGATGGTACAGATTCCATATGGAACTTATGAAGATGCAAAAACTTCTTTAGTCTCTTCAGGTCCAGAATGTGCCAAACTGTTTGGCTTGGGCACCGTTAACAGGTTAGAAGAGTAATCATAAAATCTAGCTTAGAACAGGGACAGTGGCTTACTGAGAGCGCAAGTGGTCCAGCACAGCAAGCAGGGCAAAATGTTTGTCAGGTGCAGTAGGCACATTTGAGGGAACACTAGCAAAATACTGACAAAAGACAATGCTGGGAGGGGTTATGCAAGGCTGAGTCAAGCTTTGTTATTTGTGTCCAGGTGGAACATAAACCACTGATCAAAGAGTGAATGTAATAAATAATAAAATTATGTTTATTACATTAACCACTTAAGCCCCGGACCATTTGGCTGGTCAAAGACCAGAGCACTTTTTGCGATTTGGCACTGCGTCGCTTTAACTGACAAATGCGTGGTCGTGCGACATGGCTCCCAAACAAAATTGACGTCCTTTTTTCCCCACAAACAGAGCTTTCTTTTGGTGGTATTGGATCACCTCTGCTTTTTTTATTTTTTGCGCTATAAACAAAAAAACAGCGACAATTTTGAAAAAAAACGCATTATTTTTTACTTTTTGCTATAATAAATATCCCCAAAAATATATAAAAAACATTTTTTTTCCTCAGTTTAGGCCGATACGTATTCTTCTACATATTTTTGGTAAAAAAAAAGTGCAATAAACGTTTATTGATTGGTTTGTGCAAAAGTTATAGCGTCTACAAAATAGGGGATAGTTTTATGGCATTTTTATTTATAATTTTTTTTTTTACTAGTAATGGCGGCGATCAGAGATTTTTATCGTGACTGCGACATTATGGCGGACAGATCGGACACTTTTGGCGGTCTTTTGGGATTCACATTTATACAGCGATCGGTGCGATTAAAAATGCATTGATTACTGTGTAAATGTGACTGGCAGGGAAGGGGTTAACCAGGAGGGGGCACTGCAGGGGTTAAGTGTGTCCTAGGGAGTGATTCTAACTGTGGGGGGGAGGGGCTACGTGTGACACGACACTGATCGCCGCTCCCGATTACAGGGAGCTGTGAACAGTGTCAGTGTCACTAGGCAGAACAGGGAAATGCTTGTTTACATCAGCATTTCCCCGTTTTTCCTCTCCGTGAGACGACAGAGTCCGCGGGACCCGCGATCACACTCACGGAGCTCACGGCAGATTCGCACGCGACCGTGTGGTGGCAAATTTAAAAGGGACGTACCTGTACACCCATTGCCTGTCCGTGCCATTCTGCCGACGTATATGTACATGCGGTGGTCGACAAGTGGTTAAAATGAGGCCTAAAGTACAAGTCACATGATTTGACTCCTCTTCTATTCTGTCTCACAGCTTTGAACTGTAGCTGGAGTTCAGCATCACACACACAAAATGCAGTGATGGTGTGTGCGCCGCTCTCAGACTATAGCAAAGCTTCTGGACAATGCATGTGTGCGTGCTGGCCCTGCTCACACACACAAGATTCAGCCAGGAGTGTGGTTACGCATCTCACTTAATCAAGTAGACTACAAGAGACAGGTCTTCAATGGCCAGGAGGAGGAGGAAGTAGAACAACATCACTAGGCATCATATAGCCCATCAACAAGGTGAAGATGTTGGGAAGAAAGGGACCTTACAGGCTAAACAGTGCTAAGGTAAGTATAGCACAGAATGCAATGAACTGGCTATTAAATTGCTGAAGATGGAGTAGGGCTTTCATTTTTTAAATGCACAGCTTTCAGTAAAATAATACTTGGTAATCCTGGCATAAAGGTCCTTGTTCAGGCACTTCCTGTTGTAGGGTCCCTGTCAAATAATTGCCATCCTACATTGTGAGCCTGTCATTTTCACCAGTGGCTATGACAACGTGCAATATTGTCAAAAACTAGGTAACCTATCCTCACAAATCCCATACAGCCACCACTTGAGTGCATGCTTTAAGACATGAAAAGGCTGCAGGAGATCAGCAGTGCTGACATGCCAAAAAAGAATAGAAAAATGACAAAATCCAGTGCTTTCTAAAAGAAAGAACACATCAATTTTAATGATACACAGTGCTTTAAAAAAAAAAAAAAGTTGCATTTTTATAAAGCATTGAAAGTGGCATTCACCAAACATTCAAAGGTGGTTAATCATTCTCCATAATTTAAGATTCACCTGCATTAAATATTTGGTGAATGCTACATTAACTGCTTAAAAAACATTCTCCTATATGTCATATATGCATCCAGTTAGTGTACCTGCATTTCAGCTATCCTACTTTCCAAAGTAGTAAGCTTATTCTGCTATGTCATATTACTCTTAATGCCCCACTAAATCTAAAAAAAAAAAAAAAAAGATGGAAGCTTAGCACAAAAACTTATGGTAAATACACATAGGGTCTATGTATAAAAAATTGGTATAGGCTATTCCCCCAATGAAAATGCACGTACATTTGTTCTGTGCAAAGTAACCAGCTGTTTGGGACAAAATTAAATATTCTTAGGGTGTTTTATCTTCTGGGCAAATGGTCTTAGGCTACTTTCTCCTCTGTGAAATAGAGAACGGAACTCGTTGGTGATATGTGTAAAAGAAATGGCCGCGTGTCAGGCCATTGGGAATAGATTGCACCAAGTATCAAGTTACATGTAACAGGGTTTCCTGTTACACAGATCACTGGAGAGCATTTTTCTCTCTTTGCAGAGGGCATTTGTCAGGCGACTGAAAAAGCAATATGTTGCCTCCTAAGCGCACGTTTTAACCCTGTAAGACCACACCAGCTTGCTGCAACTGATTGCATTGCATGCAATTGCAGGGCAGCTGTAGTGCAGTCCCAAGTACTTAAATAGGTTGTTTGGTGGCAGTGCTGTCTGCAGAACATTACAGGGAGTACAGTTTTTGCTGTGCCATATGTACAACCCTCATCTGCCTTTGCAGCTTAAGGAGTTGGCAGTGGTCAGGAGTTGGTAAAACTGCAGCTTAGCTGCCTATTTTTGCAGCCCCGACCCCCAACCACAAGTGTAACCTAGGCCCAAGAACATTTTATATTTCCTCGTTGTCACAACAGCTGGTTACTTCACATAGAATGAATGTACAATAAAGTGTTACTAAACCCAGGACCCTGCATTCACTAGATCTGATCCCCCACAGTACACAGAACATGGAAATGCAATAGTTTTAGTAAATATAAACTGCTAAATACCTTTTATCATCAGCAGTTAGAGCAGTCTTGTGACTTGCATCAGTGTCTGCTTAAATCTTGTAGGAGAAGTTTTCATTCTCCCCTGATCCTCTGTCTGGACAGTGCTGATTGACCCTGTGCTGATCACATACACTCTCCCAAGAAAAAAAAATAACTCTTTAGCATTACACACCAAACTGAGCACGTGCAGCCTGTCCCCTAATGCTCTGTTCTATCAGGAAATGTGTTGCAGTCAGTTAAAGAAGAGGAGGATCAGAGAGACAAGATCACACAGCTGTTATACACAATGCAGAGGATTAACCCCTTAGGTTCTACAGTGAGTATAGCAAGCATGCTTTACTGCTTATACAGTGGGGAAAATAATTATTTGATTCCCTGCAAATTTTGTAAGTTTGCCCACTTACAAAGAAATGAAGGGTCTAGATTTTTTTTTATCAAAGGTGAATTTTATATGATAAAGACAGAATATGAACCAAAATTCCAGAAAAAAAAATGATACAAATGTTATAAACGGAGTTGCAGTTTAGTGAGCAAAATACGTTTTTGATCCCCAAGACGTGAATTAGTACTTGGTGGAGAAACCCTTATTGGCAAGCACAGAGATAAGACGTTTCTTGTAGTTGGTGACCAGGTTTGCACACATCTCAGGAGGGATTTTGGCCCACTCCTCTTTACAGATCTTCTCCAAATCCTTAAGGTTTCTTGGCTGTGGCTTGGCAACTCAAAGTTTCAGCTCCCTCCATAAATTTTCTATAGCATTAAGGTCTGAAAACTGACTAGGCCATGCCATTACCTTAATATGCTTCTTCTTGAGCCACTCCTTTGTTGCCTTGGCGGTATGTTTTGGGTCATTGTCATGCTGAAAAACCCATCTACGACGTTCTGGCTGAGGGAAGAAGGTTCTCATCCAAGATTTTACAATACATAGCCCCACCCAATGGCCCCTCAATACGGCAATGTCAGTCTGTACCTTTAGCAGAGAAACAGCCCCAAAAATAACCTCAATGCTTGACTGTAGGGATTGCGTTCTTAGGGCGATAGTCAGCATTTTTCTCCCCCCCCACCCCAAACATAACGAGTCCCCCTCCTCAAGAAGGCACATGTACAGTGATGCCAATGAACATCTAAATGATTCCGAGAAGGATTGGAAGAAAGTGCTGTGGTCAGATGAGACCAAAATTGGGCTCTTTGGCATTAACTCGACTTGCCGTGTTTGGAGGAAGAAAAATGCTGACTATGACCCCAAGAACACCATCCCTACAGTCAAGCACGGAGGTGGAAACATTATGCTTTGGGGCCGTTTCTCTGCTAAAGGTACAGGCTGACTTTTCCACATTGAAAAGCCAATGGACGAGGTCATGTATTGTAAATTCTTGGATGAGAACCTTCTTCCCTCAGCCAGAACACTGAAGATGGGTTGTGGATGGGTCTTTTAGCATAACAATGACCCAAAAAATACTGCCAAGGCAACAAAGGAGTGGCTCAAGAAAAAGCACATTAAGGTCATGGAGTAGCCTAGTCAGTCTACAGACCTTAATCCTGTAGAAAATGTATGAAGAGAGTTGTCACTTCGAGTTGTCAAGAGACAGCCAAAAACCTTAAGGATTTAGAGAAGATCTGTAAAGAAGAGTGGACCAAAATCCCTTCTGAGATGTGTGAAAATTTGGTAACCAACTACAAGACATCAAATATCTTACCTCTGCTTGCCAACAAGGGTGTCTCCACCAAGTACTAAGTCATGTTTTGCTTGCGGATCAAATCCTTTTTGGGCAAACTTACAAAATCTGCAGGGGATCAAACAATTATTTTCCCCACTGTACACACTGATTTTACTGTTGTGGGTTTAGTAAAACTTTAAATTTCGCTGGATGAATAGCTATGCAAATTTTTTTTTTAATAAATAGACCCCACAGTCTTATTTGTCTTTGGCTTTCTTTTTGTGGAGTTTCTGTCAAAAATCTAGACTGCAATCCAAAACCACCTCTGAGCTTTTCTGACAGTTATCCAACATTCAGACTAAAAGTCAGATAGTCTGGTATTGAATGCTTTAGAACAAAAGAAATCCATATTTTATGGGTTTACTGAAAAAGAGAGAATGCATTGCTTTTGATAAACAATTATCTAGTCTATTAAAAATATTTTTCTGAGGAAATTTCAAACACAACAGATTTTATAAAATTAAGCAAAATTGAAGTGAGACAAATCGAAAAATATGATGTAATTTGTACTACTTTTTTTTATCTGAATGATGTATGCTTACAAGATCATCTCAGAACGCCCTTGCAGGAATCTACCACACAGACGACCGCGCAAGAACTGGATCTTGCGACGTCACAAAGTTGGAAGATGGATGAAAAGCACGATACGACACAAAAAGAGGAAAATAAATCACTTGAAGTAAAATGATGGAAAAGAGGAAAGGAAGGATCCACATCATAGTATCAATATGAACAAAAGATGTCGGAATGACAAAAGAATTTAAGTAAAAATAAAAATGGGGTTAATAATGTGAGGCAACACTTCAAATCAAGTAAGCAAACGTACCATTAGTCGGATGCTTTGCAAACGACACAGAAAATCGTTTTACAGCTGGCATAGACAACAGTTCTGAGGAAATAAAAGAAAACAGGCATTGGCATTAACATCCTGGTTTTGGCCACCAAGACAAGCACATATACACACCAAAAGGATCCTGGGACAACAAACAGCAACTTGTGTTAAAGCCAAAACATCATCCATTCGCTTTGTGGTTATTATCACAAGCCACACACAGAAGAAAATCAGTTTCAGAAAAAGATCAGTTTATAACGTTATGCTTTTCATGCATAGGTTATCCAGCCAAAGATGTTACTGCGTGTTCTAATTTCCCAAATCATGGATCAGGTTCAGCTGTGGACTACAGAACAGAAAAAGAAATGAGAAAATGTAGTGACAACTTTCACTTTACCAATTGTTTGGAAAAAAAGCACTGATTCAAGTATGAAAAATGGTTAAAATTGTCAGCATTGCATACAGCAATGGATCAAAGGCTAGCTTTCATTTTCTAACCTGCACTAGAAATGTGACAGTTGAGTACTGGTAGACATGAAATGACAGTTGCTCAATTCAATTCATTTTCAGCCTGTAAGTAGCACCAAAATCTGCTGGCCTGTTACTGTAAGGGGAAAATAATCAAACACAATGCCGGTTCACCTGTACCCAACAATGCCGCCTACCTGTGCCCAACAACGCCGGCCCAATTTGGACATTTTCACTTAGGGGTGAACTAACTTTTGTTGCCAGCAGTTTAGACATTAATGGCTGTGTTGAGATATTTTGAGGGAACAGCACATTTACACTGTTATAAAAGCTGTACACTCACTACTTTACATTGTAGCAAAGTGTAATTTCATTTGTTGTCAGATGAAAGATATAATAAAATTATTTAATATAATAAAATATTTATAAAAATGTGAGGGGTGTACTCACCTTTGTGATATATTTTATATATATATATATATATATATATATATATATATATATATATATATATACATACATATATACATATATATACACACACACACACACACACACACACTCAATTTATTGCAAGGGGATATTTGTGAATTTACCTAGTGCTTCTTAGTGGTTAATGCCATCTCCCGAAGAATCTCTGGTCTCATATTCTATTCCCCTTTCGGTCCATTGTGAATGCTGCTGCCAGACTCATCCACCTTACCAACCGCTCTGTCTCTGCTACTCCTCTCTGTCAATCTCCCACTGGCTTCCGCTCACCCAATGAATTAAATTCAAAATACTAACAACTACCTACAAAGCAATCAACAACTCTGCCCCCAGCTACATCACTGACCTAGTCTCAAAATACCAACCTAAACGTTCTCTTCGTTCTTCTCAAGACCTCTTGCTCTCTAGCTCACTCATCACTTCCTCCCATGCTCTTCTCCAGGACTTTACCAGAACCTCTCCAAGCCTATGGAACTCCTTACACCAATCTGTCCATTTATCTCCTACTCTATTAACTTTTAGACTATCTCAGAAAACCGTCCTCTTCAGAGAAGCCGATCCTACCCACACCTAACAACTGTATTTTCATTTTGTCCATCTGATCATCCCTCACAGCTACTACCCTTTGTTCCACTTGACCCTCCCTTCTAGATTGTAAGCTCTAACGAGCAGGGCCCTCTGACCCCTCCTATATTGAATTGCATTGTAATTGTACTGTCTTCCCCGATGTTGTAAAGCGCTACGCAAACTGTTGGCGCTATATAAATCCTGTATAATAATAATAATAAATTCAAAGTTGCATTTTGTTTTAAAATCCAACTCCACCTGAAATTAAGCTTTTATTGGGGACAGTTGGGTTCATTGTCCAGCTGTTCATATCTCCCATACAAGATTTTACCAAAGAAGATTGTGTCTCTTTCACCTCCCACAGGACCATGAGAAATGTGACACTTTCTTTAAGGTGAATTCCACGGGCATATGTCTGTTCTACCCATCTATACAGTAGCAGTATAGGATGCATGGGTCAAAAAACTGGCCAATCATGTTTACAAATCCTTTGGCGGGTAGCAAGGTTCACATATATTCATTTATATATATATATGTATATACATTGTATGAAGTGTGTGTGTGTGTGGTTTTGTACACAGGTTGAAGAATGATACGTCTTAAAACACCTAGACTTTTGGAACTTTGTCTAGATATATGTATAACATTTATGCATGCTGGAGCAGTAGAAAGATGACGGTTTACAAGGCCAGACATGGAAAGCACCCACTTTTTTAGTAAACAATCAGTGTTTAAAATATGATAGTCAAATGTTTGGGTCAAAATACCTAAGCAGGATGGATTATCTCTTCAAACAAATGAGCAAATGCCCATTTGCGCTGCCCTATTGCTACACATTCCTCTTGTTCTTTGGCCCTCAGATCTGGTATGGATTTTAAAGGGAGAAAACGCACCAAAAAAATAAAAATGGTAAAACTATTTGGTATGGAGGCCCCCCTCCCCCTCCAAAATCCATATCAGACCCGAATCCTCGGCTGTTCGAACATCCACTTGATAAAATTTTGTGAACGTATGCACTGAAGACCAGGTTACAGCTTTACAAATCTGAGCCACAGATACCTGATGGGGAAAAGCCCAGGAGGTTCCTACACTCCTGGTACAATGAGCTCTCACCCTAAAGGGAGGAGCTTTATGTTTCAGACCGTAGGCCTGAATGATCAATTGACGGACCCAATTGGCAATGGAAGCCTTGGAAGCTGCCTGGTCCTTTTGGTAAAACAAAAAAAGAAGTCTGATCCTCGGATCTCCGCAGATCTAGACAAATAAACCTTGACTGCCTGGACAACGTCAATAATAATGTCAGGCAATAATGTCCTGATTTAAATGAAAGGCCGGCACCATTTTTGTTAAATAAGGATGGAACAGGTCGTAACACGTCCCTGTCGTGGTGAAGGATCAACTATGGTTCCCTGCACGAAAGGGCCGCCAACTCCGACACCCTTCTAGCCGAGCTGATGGCCATCAGGAAGGCTAGCCTGCGTGACAGCAAGTCTAATGGAATTTCCTTGATAGGTTCAAATGGTTGTTTCTGTAACAGACAACACCAAGTTCAAGTCCCAAGGTCACATATGTGATCTAATGGGGGGAAGCAAGCTAGTTACCCCCTGCATAAAGGTTTGGATAAGTGAATGGGAGGCTAAAGGCCTTTGGAAGAATACTGAAGGGGCCAAAACATGACCTCTGATTGTACTCAAAGCCAATTTGATTTTCGCAGCTGACTGTAGAAAGGAGAGAATTCTCCCAATCACGTATTTCCCTGAGGATGTCATTTTATGGCTTCACACAAAGCAATATAAGTCTTCCAGACCTTAAGATAAAATTTTCTAGTGACAGCTTTTCTAGCATTCACTAGGGTAGACACTACTGGTCCTGAGAAGCCACGGTCCTTCAGCACCCTGGCTTTAAATAGCACGCCGTCAAATTTAGAGACTATAAATTGGGGTGGAATATAGGACCTTGAGACAGTAGATCGGGGCGACGTAAAAAAGGGTCCACCCGTCTATTGTCAGTCTCAAAATCTCTGGTAACCAGGGCCTTCTGGGCCAGGCTGGTGCCACCAGAATGACTGGAACCCCTTCTTTATGAATCCTGCGCAACAAATGTGGAAGGAGAGGGATCGGAGGGAAAGCATAAACCAGGGAGTACTGGCTCCATGGAACTATGAGAGCATCTGCTCCGATTGCCAGAGGATCCCTTGTTTGGGACACAAATTGCTGTAGATTGTTGTTGATCCTGGATGCCAATAGGTCGACCTCTGGCCATCCCTAACGCTGGCAAATTTCCTGGAACACCCCTGGGTGTAGGGACCATTTCCCCGGGCAGATCTGCTGGCGGCTGAGATAATCTGCCTTCCAGTTTTCTACTCCTAGGATATGGACTGCCGATATAAATCGACATATGTCCCTCTGCCCAGGCTAGTATGTGGTTCACCTCCTTCAGAGCTTAACGACTCCTGGTACCACCTTGGTAGTTTATATAGGAAACTGCAGTGGCATTGTCGGACTGAACCCTGATAGGGCAGTCCTGAAGCTCCACTGTCCAGGACCGTAGGGGCCATACGTACTGCCTGTAATTCCAAGACGTTGATGGACAGGATCTGTTCTGTCCCTGACCATTTCCCCCAAGCTGTGAGCCCTTCTAGGGTTGCTCCCCAGCCTGAGAGACTGGTATCTGTAGTTAGTACTCTCCAAGTTACCGGGAGAAAGGATTTTCCCTTTCGCAGTTTCTGATCCTGCAACCACCTGTTTAGGCTTAAGCGTGAACAAGGAGATAAGCACATTGGATAATCCAAGGCTTGTCCTCTTCTGTTCTAGGCCAACAAAATGTCTTGTTGTAGAGGCCTGGAATTGGGCACCGCCTCGAAGGAGGATATCATCCTCCCTAGAAGACTCATACAGAGCCGAATGGAGGGTTGTCTGGTGCCCCTTATCTGATGCACCTGATTCTTCAGGGTACAGATCATTGAGGGTGGCAAGATAGGATCAGACCTAAATACTTTAGACCTTGAGCTGGTTTCAAGGCTGACCTTTCGGTATTTCTAAACCAGCCTAAGCTTTTCAAATACCGCACTGTGCATGTTATGCTCTGTTCTAGAGTCTGTAATGAGTGATCTCTGAGCAGGAGGTCATCCAGATACCCAAGCACCAGGATCCTTGGGCCCTTAAAAGACCCAGTACTGGTGCTAGGACCTTTGTGAACACCCGGGGAGCTGTAGCAAGCCCGAAGGGTAGAGCCACAAACTGAAATTGACGTTCCTCTACTGCAAATCGCAGGAACCTCTAATGAGGCTGAACGATAGGTGCGTGTAAATACTCCTCTTATTTCGATGGAGGCTAAAAAGTCTTCCATCTGGAGAGAAACTACAATTGAGTGGACAGACTCCATCCGAAAGGACTGGATTAGTATATACTGGTTCAGGGATCTTAGGTACAAAAATGGGCCTTGTGACCCTGTTTGGTTTTTAAACTGTAAAACAGGTTAGCTCTTTTGGAGACAGGAAGCTGTACAATCACTTCCTGATGCACTAAATGATGTAGTGCCTGAAGCAATAAGTCTCTTTTTGGAGGATCCTCCCAGGGGAGGGAACGCTGGATCTTAAAAACCTCCGAGGGGGAACCTCCCGCAACTCCAGCTTGTAACCATGAGATATAATTGAGGTGACCCACTCCTGAAATATTTTTCTCCAAATGTCTGAAAAAAGCAGCCTTCCCCCCATTCGATGGAGTGGGGGTGTCCCCTCAAAATTAGGGCTTGGTGCAGGGTTTAGAAGAATTTTGGACCCAGGGCTTTTTCTGGCCCTGGCCTTGCGGCTTGCCCCTGGCCCTAGCGCCCTCTGGAACTGCCCTGGCGCTGAGACATTTGAGGAAGCAGTCCCTGAAGATTTAAACGAGGGATGCCTGGTGCTTTTCTTCACAGGTAGTAGAGAACTCTTCCCTCCGGAAAGCTTTTAGATATATTTGTCCAAATGATCACCAAATAAAACGTTCCCCATGAAAAGGGAAACCTGTCAATTCCCTTTCACAAGGAAGCTCGGCTGACCAATTCTTAAGCCCAAAAAGTCTATGTATATGTACAGACAAGAGAGCACAAGAAACATGCTGTATTGAATCCTTTTAAGGCGTCAACAGCAAAACACAGTGCTTGAGGAATATCTTATTTTCAGGCAGATAATCCTCCTGGTTAGGCCTAACAGGCCATTTGATCTGATCCTTTACGGACTGGCAGATACCAATTGCTGCAACAGCTGGCTGAATAGCTGAACTGGCCAAAGAAAAGGAAGCCTTTAATAATGACTCCAATTTCTTGTCAATAGGGTCTTTCAAGCCCTGTGCGTTATCTACCGTTAAGTAAGTTAAGGTTTTGTTTAAGGAAGAGACTGCTGCATCTACGGCTGGCATACTCCCCTTTGTTAACAAACTTTTCATCCATGGGGTATAAAAAGGGAAAACCTCTTAAGAGGAACAAAATCCTGTCAGGATGTTCCCAATCAGCATACATTGCCTGTTCCAGCAGGGGGTGTAGGGGGAAAGCCTTGCAGCCTGAAGAGGCCTCAGGGATCCCAAGAGGACCAGGGGGGCTCAGTCACTTCTGCAAGAGGCAACTAAGCTTCCCCATTCTCAACCCATTCCTGCTGCAAACTAGGAGTCTCCTGGGAGGGAGCTCTGTCACGCTTCTTGCCACCCTGCGGGATGGAGGCAATCCTGCCAGCAATCCTATGCTCTAACCCGGCTAGGGTCGAGGACAGTTCATCCTTGGTGATAAAGGGTGAAGCAGCAGCATTGACTGTAGGCACAATACCAGATAGGCGCAGCGGCTCAGATAGGCCGAAAGCCTCTGGTCCTTCAGGGGATACAATACTAGGCATACGACTAGGTTCATCAGGAACTACTGACGACATAGGAGTGCACTTCCCTGTAGTGTTAGTCCCACACTACAAGTCTTTTTTGAAGACATTTACTAGCCACAAAAAGAGAGTACTTGGGTGTGGTATTAGAACACCTCAGAATCCTTTAATAGGGCTCACCAAGCCCCTATGCAACAATCCTGCTAAGCACCTTAGCCTGCCAAGCAACATTTGGTGACTCACTTTACCCGGGTAAGGAGAAATTAACCGCTGCAAGTGCCTGTTCAGAGTCTGCTCTGTGCCCCACAGCTGCCTTCTGGAAGCACCGCATGCTTGGCATATACAGCTTAAATAAGCTGGCTGTGCGCCGTAACTTTCTGTGCATGCGTGTGCATGTACATGCGTGGTTCCAGCGAATGGCGTGGCTGTATTCGAATATGACGTGAATCTTCATGCACCCAGGTAAAGGCTACTGCGCATGTGCGGCGAAGCCTGCGTGCGGCATGGCCGCCAAACTGCCAAGTCCAGCGGCGCTTTTGCAAATTCACGTGCGCCATGGTGAACCAAGGCGAAATGGCGCACCATCATACAGGTAAAAAACAGCCAGACACAAGCAAAAAAAAAGTACACTTTGCAAACACCCACAGCTAGCCCAAAACTCCCCTGTATGGTCACCGCACACTGGTGTGCAGCCTCTAGCTAGTTTGACTGATTGTTACAATCACTGGGACACCCCACAATAATGAAGGGGTTTCAATTACCCGTTTAGGCGCAGGGCAGCTTAGAAACCAAGAGCCCAAACTTCACCCATCACGGCGGGTTCCTGTCACTTGAGGACCTTCAAGCACTGGGTACCCTTTTCATGTTTAGGGTTCACTCCCTTGGACCTGTACAGCACCCTGCAGGAATACCTTAGCGCTGTGGTGTCCAGGATTACACTTCGCAGGGTCCAGCGCCCGGAGGCCGCATTACAGGCAAAACCTTGCAGGATCTTGAGTCTTCTTTGCAAGGCTCGGGTACCATTTATCTAAGCATATAAAGCCTGTGTCAAATGGATGCAATCGGTCAACCCCTTGATTCATTTAGGAACCGTTTGTAGGACTAGAGACCTGGAGCTCAGAGAGCAAAAAACAAACCGTGCAATCCACCTTACAGACAGTGGTAAAAAAACTGAAGTGCTTCCTGTGTGGGAGGGATTATATAGGGGATCACTTCCTGTCTGAAGACCTTTGGGTCTACCAGTGTCCATTCATCTGGAGATGGAGTATAACCCAGTAGGTAATGAACATTAGCCCGACTCTGTGTGCCATGATGTATGAAAATGAAAAAAAAAATACCCCTGAAGTACATTTATAATCAATAACGTTGTCCAGTGTTGTAAGTCCATCTCAATCCCAATGAACGACAGCTACCGATCTGCACAAACCTGACCGCTGAATGACAGCTCCGCATCCCCTTGCCGCTGAAGTGGGCAGAAGCGGAGCTGTCAGGTTTTGCCACGTTTTTTTTTTCATGCGGGTTGGTGGCCGTCATGCATCGTGATTCATGTGGACCTGCATCGCTGGATGGCGTGATTAATGATGGATGTACAACGGGGGACTTTATTTTTTTTAAACAACAGACTAATAGATTTTTTTTTTTAAATAATAGACTTTGTAAAAAACGGTTTGTGTTTTTATTTACATTTGGCAGCTTTTTTTTAGTGAATGACCCCACTCCTATTTCACATGGGAGGGGGACTATAATCTGGGTGCTCCATTGTTTGGTAAAGGGGCTTTCAGATTTTGATAAGCCCCCTGTTAGCAGACCCCACACATCCTCTCGGCCAGAGTTATAGGGAAGAGGCTCTTGTCCTTATCAACATAGGGACAAGGTGCTTTGCCAGTGGGGAGTCCCCGCTCACTTGTTCCCCCCTGTTTCATGGATTTTTTGGGGACGGAATCCACCTTTTTTTTTTTTGCCATGGGATCCCTCTTAGAATTCATAACAGACCCTTCAGAGAGACCGCTTGCAGTTTTTCTTTTTTCACAAACAGCACCTTTGTTTACATTCTTATGGCACCCGGGAAACCCCGGCTGAAAGTATAGATGCGTCATTGGTTGTTAGGGTGCCAGCAGGAGCCAGCTCCTTAACTAGCAATGACTCGTCCCTGCTGGCTGACAGCAGGGATGAGTCACGGTTGTTTTGCTGGTTGGCAGATGCAAAAATGGATGCAACAGATGTAAAAATGGACGTCATCTGTTTAAACGGAACAGCAGTGAGACTTATTTGATTTGAAAAACGGACCTAAACAGAAATGGATGTAAACAGATGCTCATCCGTTTGCATCTGTAAGCCCATAGAGATACATTGCTTTTCGTTTCTCATCCAAAAACGGATGGATGAAATGGACAAATGTAACATCCATGTGAAAGGGGCATACGTGTTGCATCACTCTTCTTGCTGAGACTAATGAAAATGTGGCAATGGGATCCTCTGATGTCAGTGTCAGACAAGCTCATGAAAATGTTCTCCAAAGCGACTAACAGCTTTTTCAGTCCTTTTTTAATCAAGGAGAGTGTCAACAGCCAAAATGCCACATATTAAACGAGGATAACAAAATTTTACGTATTGCAGATTACCTGTTCTCAGATGAGACGGCTGTATTTTTTTTTTTTTGGCTTTCTTTTTATTTTCCTTTTCACCTAAACTGCAGGTAAACATGCAAATAACACTTTCTGTCTCTGGGTGGCTACACTCTCTCCGCTTTATCTCCACTATATCTAAGCAGGGAACCATGGTTGCCACCCAGGCTGGACTTTGAACATGTCTGCCTTAGTTTACCTAATTACAAGGTATCAGGAGATTAGTTTACATTAATTGTTTTATTCCAGATCAGCGCACAGGAAGTGACAAGAACAATGCATTTCTGAAAATATTAACAGATGTTTTCTGTACTTCCTATGTTCTTTGTCTGAAAAAGGAAACCGATTCAGCCACTGCATCTAAAGACTGGTAAGCTGCAATAGATGAAATTTTTGTTCTTGGATTTAGTTGTTCTCTAACCAAGAAGCACAACGAAATTTTAGTTTTGACACATACTGTATGTTATTTAATAGCAAACCTAAAGTCTTTAATAAACATGCACATTCCCGTGAGGCTTCATAATATAGTCAGTATGCAAAGGATGGTTCAGAGAAAATCTAATATTGTGAATAAATGTAAAAATTTGGATTTAAACACTACCTGGTAAAAAAAAAAAAAAAAGAAAAGAAAAAACAAACAATCTAGGCTGCTTCCTGCCGCTCAGGTGCATCTCGAAATACTGTAATCAGACTACCTCTTTTTAGGCGTAACTTATTTAATGCAGTTCTGCGCAGTTGAACTGCATATAATATGGACAGCTGACATTTTCACTGGATGTTAGAGACCTAGACAGAACATGTTGCCTTCCCCACTCTATTAGCTCTCTTCTCTTTCCTTTCCTTTTAGTCCCCCATTCTATTATCCCATTTCAGCTCCCTAAGGAAGACACCATCCCGAACCATTGGCTGTACCTGCTAAATTCAAAATCCCCAACCCTTTTATTAGGACAAAAAACAGATGGCACTGGTGGGAGAGGATCACTGCTTGATTTGCTTAGAATTTTCTCTAGGTGCAACCAATAAGGACTGGCTAAAATTACAGTATTTTAACTACATATCTGGTTATGCAGAACTGCAAATTTGTACTTGTCATGTCCTGGGTTTATCAGTTTGTTTTTTGGATTCTCAGTTAATTATGTGACTCTATACCTGTATCTTTGCCTTAAAAACAAAAGGCTGAAAAATGTTATGCAAAGAGAAGGTAAATATGTTTGGTGCTGTAGAAGAGGCTATTACTTTTGCAGTAAAAGTTGTTTGTGCATCTAATTCTGAACACAATTCCTGTTTGCAAGCAGTTGCGTGTTTGCTGTGCAAATAGCTTTACTTTGATTTTCTGACAAAGAACTCTCACTACCTCTTAGTTACCAGAAACCAAAAACAGCATTTCCAAGCACAACACTGTAGGGCATTCAACAGTAAATTCCATATTTATCATTCTCAGCAGAAAGCTGCCTCTTCAAATATACATGTGGGTTACCCATATAAAGCATTACAGGGTATAATGCGGGATAACTTGATGAACCCCATAAAAAATAAAGATTTTCAGTCATGCCATCCACTGCTACAGTTTATTGCTGCTTTGAAGTGATCCTGTTACTAGTGAAAAAGAAATTAAGGCACACAAACCCTGTAGAGGAAGAAGCTATACTTACTTGTCTGGAGGGTAGCAACTCCAATTTTTACTTTGTGAAGATTTATGGTTTCTATCCACCCGTCCCTACATCAATGAATTTCAGTGTTCATTTGAAGGCAATCTCTGTTTATGCTTTATTTTATTATATGCTCAGTTTGGGTTGTCCAAAGTTGTGAAAAGTTTACTTTCAGGTAACTAAATCACTTTTAAAATATGTCTGCAAATGTGGACCATACTGATTTCCTGACTGCCAATTAACATTCTTTTATAGCTGGCACATAATGCTTAGTAGCGCGTGGAGGTGTGAGTTATCCAAACAACACAAGACCAAGAAATTCAAAATGTTGTTGCTTGACTGACAGGTCACTTAGTAAAAATAATAAATGCATAATTGTGTTGCCATAACTATTAGTATTGACGTTATAATAATATGGATTTAGATTTTTAAACCATGTGTTGTTAAAGCCCCCCCCCCCCCATTGATATATAAATAAACCAAGTGGATAGGGTTGGGAGCTGAGCAGGGGACAGGAAGTTGGTGTATATAGGAAGTTGGTGAGAGGGGCTTGGGGTATTTGGAAATAAGCATGTGGAGAGACAAAGGGAGTTGTGTTTTTGAAGGAGAAGGGGCAAGACATGGCTGCCAAAAGCTGGAGTTTGGAGACGTTTTCAGTTTGGACTTTGACCAAGGAGCCATGAAAGACATTACTTCTTGAACCCTAAGTTGAGTAACTGTTTAGTTTACTTAATGCGTACATTTTGTACATGCTTATATTTTGCTAGAAAGGATAATTGGCTTGTGCATGTTTTAGGCATATTTTTGTAAGCTATAAGTTGTGTTGTATTGTGTATCCTACACTTGTATGTGCAGATTTTCTGTTTAATAAAGCATGGATACACTACAGAAGTCCAAGCTTCCTTGGTTTTACCGCAAGAACTTTAATAGATATACACAAAGCAAAACATTGGGGGCTTGTCCGGGATTTGCGCTAAAAGCTCAACTGAAGCAGACCTGTTTTCTGAGGTGTGTTTTGTAGCTTGTGCTGAAGAAAAAGGCTGCGTACACTGTTTAGGAAGAGTAAGGCTGCAAAGCTTTCGGGTGTCCAAGAGGACTTGAAGGCGTGTACCCTTCCTACCTGGGCCAGAGATAGTCAGTGGAGGTCTGTTGCAAAGGAGCTGGCTAGATATGCTTCTCCTTTGAACAGAGCTTGGGGGTATGAAGTCTCTTATCTATCCTCAGATTTTGGTTTAAAAATTTTGGGTTCATTAAGGGAGAGATGCGGGCACTTTGTGTTTGTTTTTCATTTCCTGCATGCTCTACATATTGAATATGAAAAGAGGAAAAAGGCAGAATTAGAAAGAGATTTACTGAAGGAGCAGCTTGCAGTGGCATCCAAGTGTTTAGAAGAAACTGCAAGCAAGGCAAAAGTATTAGAAAGTAGGGTATTCAAAGTTAAACCTGCAGTGGCTTCGAAGTGTGTTCAAACCCCTGTAGGCAGAGCTGAAGATTTGAATAAGAGGTGTGCAGCCCTCATAAACAAGTCTAATGATGCCCTAACAAAGGCCCTAAGCCTGTAAGGAAGAGTAGGACGTGTGCCACCATTACCTCCCATGAGCGGGAAGCTGGAAATTCGATCAGCTCAAATAGAGATGGCCGAGTTGAGTCAGATGCAAGTAAGGCAAGGCCCATGGTCTCCAGGAGACGCATGTGGTGTGATTTAATTAAGGTGGGGGTCCCTATAGAGCAGTGGTTCTCAACCTGGGGTCGGGACCCCCTTGGGGGTCAAATGATGATTTGCCAGGGGTCACCGAATCCTGGGCTGTTCTGAAGCCCGCATCGCTCTCCCAGCCTTTTTGCGGCCGCCCAGCAGGGCTGTCCCTGGACCATGTGGCTGCCCACTTAGCCTCTTTGCAGCTGCCCATTCAGTTTATGCATGGATGGGGGGCAGAGACTAGAAGTCAGCTGAGAGACACAGTGAGTAACACTACATGTGATTGTAGTTGCCATTAAAAATCCCCACTACAGTTCTCAGATCAGCAGATGACCTTGATCAAGTGCACCCAAGTTGGCTGATCAGAACTCCCACCAGCTCTGCCACTGATCCCAACTACCTGCCAGCACTGCCACTGTTCCTATCCCCCCCCCCCACCAAGGAGTAAGTGAAGGAATAAAAATAGAGCATAAATGGAAGGGAGTGGAAAAGAGGGGAGAAAGAATAAGAGAAAGAAAGAAAAAGAAAGAATGCTAGATAGAGGGATGGGAAAAAAAAAAGAAATTGGGATAGAGAGAGATAAAAAGGAAAGAAAGGAGAAGAGAAAGAGTGGTACATCCTAAAATGTACCATAAGGGGTTTTAATACTGTATAGTGGAATAGTGGAAGGGACTCGGAGAGCTAAATGTCCGTGGGTTAGGGGTGCAAAATACTTGCCTTGGGTGCTGACAACCCACGCTATGAAAATAATTTTACTGTTAGGGGTCCCCACAACTTGGGAAATTTTATCAGGGGGTCACTGCAATAGAAAGGTTGAGAACCACTGCTATAGAGGAAATGGATGGGATTCCTACTCCAGCATTGCTTAAGAAGTGGAAGCAAGTGGTTGGGAATGGTAGATTCAGTCACTTTAAGTGTTTCTGTTGCCAAAAATATGGCATTTTGCTAGAATGTGCTATGCTGTAAAGACTTGACAACAGCAGGCCTGTGTTTCCAGGACAGCACGGAGAGACATGCAAGTTTATTCATTTTGTTGGAATTCAATGCCTTTCTCGAAAGTGTTTCAAGGCAACAGTGGGCACCCTACAATAGTTTTACAGTTAGAACTGGGGAGATAGAGAAATGTGAGCAGTGAGCTATGTTTTTGGCACAGTTGGAAGGAACATATAATCTTTATAAATTATCATATAAACTTTCATCATTTGGACTTTGTTTCCACAGACTGCCAAGGGCATTGCTAACCCTGCTCTAAGGATTGTTGGAGCTTTGCAGGGACTTAGTCTGACCACCGGGAAGTTACGGGGTTGAAAAAGGAATTTTTTTTTCTCCAGCTTACAATACAGGGGTTTTTTTTCGCCCTTTCCTGGACAAAATGCTTTGAAAAGTTGAAGTTTCCTATACTATGCTATAAAGTCAAGAGTTGGTATGTTTTGCCACGACTAGTATTAACTTTATAATAATATGAAGTTAGATTTTTAAACCATGTATTGTTATAGGCTAAGGCTCCCCTCCCCCTCTATCGATCTGTAAATAAACCAGTTGGATAGGTTTTGGAGCTAAGCAGAGGACAGGAAATTGGTGTATACAGGAAGTTGGTGGGAGGGGCGTGGAGTCTTTGGAAATAAGCATGTGGAGAGACAAAGGGAGTTATGTTTTGGAAGGAGAAAGAGCAAGAAATGGCTGCCAGAAGCTGGAGAGTTTGGAGACGTTTTGAGTATGGACTTTGACCAAGGAAACATGAAGGACATTACATCTTGAACCCTAAGTTGAGTAACGGTTTAGTTTACTTAATGCATACATATTGTACATGCTTATATTTTGCTGGAAAGGATAATGGCTTGTGCATGTTGTAGGCATATTTTTGTAAGCTATGAGTTGTGTTGTATTGTGAATCCTACAGTTGTATGTGCAGCTTTTCTTTTTAGTAGAGCATTGATACACTACAGAAGTCTAAGCTTCCTTGGTTTTACCACAAGAACCTTAATAGATATACAGAAATCAAAACAATAATTATTCAACAAAGCGAGGAGAACTTTTTTAAAATGATCGACAGTATACGCTATACATTGACAAACTGCACTGGCAATCAGAAACATCAACCAACATTGAAAGACGGGCAAATTAACAGGTTAGTTGCTAAACGTCACAAAAGTCTAGCCTGCAAAACTGAAACGATTCGAATCAGCACTTTTTAAAAAAATCTCAAATAACTGTACAGCACATTGTGAGTTTTATAAAGCTGGAATTTAGCAAGATGCCATTTGGAATCCACTTGCCTACCCCCGAGCACTGGAAAATTGTAGGATGGGGATGTAAGGAGTTCTATTTGACCTAATTTCCAACATCTGAGAAAGTTTACATTTTGGGCTGACTCATACCAGAATAGAACAGAGATGTGGTGCGCATACCTGTGAGTTCCCCTTCAGTGCAATTTTCTGCCCATTCATATGAATTGGCTGAAATTGCACCAGATCACACTAAAAGTAGTGAATGCCCTACTTTTGAAAAGCATGCATCACCAAATCACATGGTACTGATGTACCATGTGATCTGGTGCTTGCAAATGCACTGCATTTACGATTTGAGTTTGGGGTTCCATTAATGTATTGGCACCTGCAGCAGATCGCAAAGGCAGTGTGTTGGAACGCACCTTTCTCGCACAGCATTCTGATGTGAACAGGCCCATAAAAGAAAGTCAAAGGATGCCTTCTACCTACAATGAAAATGTAAATATAAATCATGATCCATAAAAGTGAGGCAATCATGAAGAAGCCACTGGCTTGGCTTTTGAAACTTTGCAAGTGCTTTTAAAATGTAACTATTATTAAATGCTAAAGGAAAAAACGCAAGTCATCGTAAAAAGATTTTGTTCAGTAAAATAAGTAAATGCTTTTGTTTGCGGAAAAAAAGTAAATGCTATCTTGGTGGACTACCGGGGGGGGGGGGCGGGGGGGGGCAACAAAGTGGTGATACAGATCAAAATTGAGAGCATGAAGTGAAGAGGAAGCAGAGTGCAAAACTCCAATATAAAGCCCCTAGAAAGGCCATGCTGGACCCAGGCATCTGAAATTTCCTGGGAAAAAAAAAGGCCAACATATGCCCCCCACCCCACCCAATCTGACAAGTGGGAGCTCCTACCACTGGAGAGAGGGCATGGAGCCAGATTTGGCTGGCATGGAGGGTCAGGACTTTTAACCAAAGTTTTTTCCAGACTTGGACTTGGAGCTGGAGGCCTGAGGGGGATAAGAAGAACTTTTCCTATCCTCAGGAGTAGGTCTACCTGCAGAAGCACAAGTCTTCTTTTTCTGGGGAAGGAGTGTGCATTTACCCCCTGTGATCTCCTTGATTTGCTTATCCAAGGGGGAATCAAATAAATGCTCTCCCTCAAAGTGCAGATGCTTGAGGTGCTTCTAATATGGATAGATGGCTGACCAACATTTAAGTCAAAAGGTCTTATGGATAGAGGGATCTTCATTGGATATCTGGCAAAATGTTTCTGCCAAGCTGTTCATGCAGTAGCATAAGGTCACAGGTACAGGTACAAACTCCAGTTGGTGGAGAACAGAGGGATCTGTCAAGATCGTGTCATGTGCTTAGCCCAGACAGCTAGAGTCTGGCAAATTGCCATGGTAGCAACTGCAGGCTGCATTGCGGTGTCTACTAAGGAAGGAAGGGTCCTGAATAGGGTCTCTAACCCTTTATTCACTGAATTCTTCACACAGGATTTTTCTCCTCAGGGACAGTTAGCATCTTGGTAAAACAAAAGATGACAGGGGGGTCATCTTCATATAAAGCTCTCCTTGATATTGCTGAGCAAAACATTTTAACAGAGCAAATCATTTTTAAGGGTGAGGTCAGTCACCATACAGGACAGGGCCTAAGAGCAAATTGACTGGGAAGGTCAATTGGACAACTGTAGAGACCCAATGCAGAAGACTTTGGGGTGAGCAGATTCAGGCTGCTCCAAATCTAAACAAGAGCACAGAGCATCAATAGGGGTAGCAATCATAAAAGTTTGGATGAAATTTCAGCCAAAGAAGACTCATTTAAAATCTCAGAAAGAGAGGGGGATCTTTCCCATCTACCTCCTTCTCAGGCTGTGTGTCTACAGCCAATGCAAAGTCAGAGAGAAATCCAGAAGTGGAGAATGAAGGGGCACCCTTGTGACCCATTATCCATAGCCTCTAAAAGGGCTAAAATTATGTCTAGGAAATCAGACATTGTAGCAGAAGTTTCTGTGCCAGATATAGGAGGAAGACTGTGCAACTAAGAAATTTATTTTTTTAAATGCAAGCTGGACTTATCAGCTGTATAATAGAGCTCAAACTAGGTGAGGGTAAAGCAACATAAGAAACAAGTCAGCTGTGTTACAGTACTAATGCACTCACAAGGAGCACACTGATAGAAGAAAGCAGAATGAAAGAAGGATGAGCTCATTCATCTACTGCTTTTCATTTCACTGGTCAATCAGTGCTCCAGCCTCCTTCTGTGCTCTTTGCACATAAAACAGCTCCCATATGTAGTTGATTGGTGTATTTAGCCGTTTGCCTGGAATTCAGCCTTGGGCTGTCCAATTTGGTCGGGCTGTCCAATCGGGTCTGCCTGTCAGTTTTTCAGGTGGACCTGATAGGACCCTGCATTGTCGCCTGCGGAGCGGTGGATGTCAGCGGACACTGACATGCGCTGCCATCCAATCCTGTCTACCAAAAACAGATGGATGGTGGTCCTATTTTCCATTCATCCGGCAGATCAGATGGAAACGGACAGGCCGTCCGTTTCCATCTGATTTCCCCTTAGGGTAAAGCGGGACTGTGTCCGCTCTGCATAGCGGGAATCACCGGAGAGACACCCTGTTGAGAAAGCAGATTCCGCTTGGTGGAGGCGCCCATGTGAAAGTGGCCTTATTCCTTTAAATCTTGTCCTCCTTTAAGTATAAAGTAAAATCTACTAGGAGTTCCCTACAAAAGTTAGTAAACTTAAATGATAAATTTCTACAGTATATAGAACTACACCAATATAAGTATTGAGCACCAGTATAAGTAGTGTGTGTGTGTATATGTATGTATAAAAATATATATATATATATATATATAAATGAGTGTGTGGTAGTTGTGGGCAATTCACACACTGTTTTTTAGGCACTTATTTGCATACCAGCTTGCAAGACTTTCTATATCCACTTCAGCCCCGGAAGGATTTACCCCCTTCCTGACCAGAGCACTTTTTACAATTCGGCACTGCGTCGATTTAACTGCTAATTGCGCGGTCATGCAATGCTGTACCCAAACGAAATTTGCGTCCTTTTCTTCCCACAAATAGAGCTTTCTTTTGATGGTATTTGATCACCTCTGCCGTTTTTATTTTTTGCGCTATACACGGAAAAAGACCGAAAATTTTGAAAAAAAATGATATTTTCTACTTTTTGTTCTAAAAAAAATCCAATAAACTCAATTTTAGTCATACATTTAGGCCAAAATGTATTCGGCCACATGTCTTTGGTAAAAAAAATGTCAATAAGTGTATATTTATTGGTTTGCGCAAAAGTTATAGCGTCTACAAACTAGGGTACATTTTCTGGAATTTACACAGCCTTTAATTTATGACTGCCTATGTCGATTCTTGAGGTGCTAAAATGGCAGGGCAGTACAAAACCCCCACAAATGACCCCATTTTGGAAAGTAGACACCCCAAGGAATTTGCTGAGAGGCATGTTGAGCCCATTGAATATTCATTTTTTTTGTCCCAAGTGATTGAATAATGACAAAAAAAAAAAAAAAAAAAAAAAAAATTACAAAAAGTTGTCACTAAATGATATATTGCTCACACAGGCCATGGGCATATGTGGAATTGCACCCCAAAATACATTTAGCTGCTTCTCCTGAGTACGGGGATACCACATGTGTGGGACTTTTTGGGAGCCTAGCCGCGTACGGGGCCCCGAAAACCAAGCACCGCCTTCAGGATTTCTAAGGGCGTACATTTTTGATTTTACTCCTCACTACCTATCACGGTTTTGAAGGCCATAAAATGCCCAGATGACATAAACCCCCCCCAAATGACCCCATTTTGGAAAGTAGACACCCCAAGCTATTTGCTTTGAGGCATGTTGAGTCCATGGAATGTTTTATATTTTGACACAAGTTGCGGGAAAGTGACAATTTTTTTTTTTTTTTTTTTTTCTTTGCACAAAGTTGTCACTAAATGATATATTGCTCACACAGGCCATGGGCATATGTGGAATTGCACCCCAAAATACATTTAGCTGCTTCTCCTGAGTACGGGGATACCACATGTGTGGGACTTTTTAGGAGCCTAGCCGCGTACGGGACCCCGAAAACCAAGCACCGCCTTCAGGATTTCTAAGGGCGTACATTTTTGATTTTACTCCTCACTGCCTATCACAGTTTCGGAGGCCATGGAATGCCCAGGTGGCACAAACCCCCCCCAAATGACCCCATTTTGGAAAGTAGACACCCCAAGCTATTTGCTGAGAGGCATGGTGAGTATTTTGCAGCTCTCATTTGTTTTTGAAAATAAAGAAAGACGAGAAAAAAAAATTTTTTTTTTCTTTTTTCAATTTTCAAAACTTTGTGACAAAAAGTGAGGTCTGCAAAATACTCACTATACCTCTCATCAAATAGCTTGGGGTGTCTACTTTCCAAAATGGGGTCATTTGGGGGGTTTTTTTGCCACCTGGGCATTCCATGGCCCCCGAAACTGTGAAAGGCGGTGAAGAGTGAAATCAAAAATTTACGGCCTTAGAAAGCCTGAAGGCGGTGCTTGGTTTTCGGGGTCCCGTACGCGGCTAGGCTCCCAAAAAGTCTCACACATGTGGTATCCCCGTACTCAGGAGAAGCAGCAGAATGTATTTTGGGGTGTAATTTCACATATTCCCATGGCATGTTTGAGCAATATATCATTTAGTGACAACTTTGCGCAAAAAAAAATAAAAAAAATAAAAAATTGTCTCTTTCCCGCAACTTGTGTCACAATATAAATTATTCCATGGACTCAACATGACTCTCAGCAAATAGCTTGGGGTGTCTACTTTCCAAAATGGGGTCATTTGGGGGGGGTTTGAACTGTCCTGGCATTTTATGCACAACATCTAGAAGCTTATGTCACACATCACCCACTCTTCTAACCACTTGAAGACAAAGCCCTTTCTGACACTTATTGTTTACATAAAAAAATAATTTTTTTTTGCAAGAAAATTACTTTGAACCCCCAAACATTATATATTTTTTTTAAAGCAAATGCCCTACAGATTAAAATGGTGGGTGTTTCATTTTTTTTTTTCACACAGTATTTGCGCAGCGATTTTTCAAACGCATTTTTTGGGGAAAAAACACACTTTTTTACATTTTAATGCACTAAAACACACTATATTGCCCAAATGTTTGATGAAATAAAAAAGATGATCTTAGGCCGAGTACATAGATACCAAACATGACATGCTTTAAAATTGCGCACAAACGTGCAGTGGCGACAAACTAAATACATTTTTAAAAGCCTTTAAAAGCCTTTACAGGTTACCACTTTAGATTTACAGAGGAGGTCTACTGCTAAAATTACTGCCCTCGATCTGACCTTCGCGGCGATACCTCACATGCATGGTGCAATTGCTGTTTACATTTGACGCCAGACCAACGCTTGCGTTCACCTTAGCGCGAGAGCAGGGGGGACAGGGGTGCTTTTTTTTTTTTTTTTTTTTTTTTTCTTTATTATTATTATTTTTTTATCTTATTTTTAAACTGTTCCTTTCATTTTTTTTTTTTTTAAATCATTTTTATTGTTATCTCAGGGAATGTAAATATCCCCTATGATAGCAATAGGTAGTGACAGGTACTCTTTTTTGCAAAAATTGGGGTCTATTAGACCCTAGATTTCTCCTCTGCCCTCAAAGCATCTGATCACACCAAGATCGGTGTGATAAAATGCTTTCCCAATTTCCCAATGGCGCTGTTTACATCCGGCGAAATCTACGTCATAAAATGCTCGTAGCTTCCGGTTTCTTAGGTCATAGAGATGTTTGGAGCCACTCTGGTCTCTGATCAGCTCTATGGTCAGCTGGCTGAATCACCGGCTGCATTTTCAGGTTCCCTGTTGAGACAGGAGAGCCAGAGAAAAACACGGAAGATGTTGGGGGGGGGGGGCATTCCCTCCCACTGCTTGTAAAAGCAGTCTAGAGGCTAATTAGCCACTAGGATTGCTTTTACATGAAAGCCGACCGCTGGCTGAAAAGAATGATACCAAGATGATACCTAAACCTGCAGGCATCATTCTGGTATAACCACTCAAAGTCGTGAATGGCATACCTGAAGACAAAAAAATGGTTAACAATAAAGCACAGTAAACGGTAAGGTATAAAAAATTGCATACCTGAAAAGCAAACATGATAAAACATAATAACAATAAAACATTGCAGAATAGAATACAGTAAAAAAGAGCAGAACAATAGAGAGAGAATAGAGAGAGAGAGAACAATAAAACGACAACTATTTTTATTTTATATTTTTGTTTGTGTTTTTTTTTTTTTTACACTTTTTTTGTAACTAACTATAATAACTGTAACCGGTTCCAGGTTCGGGTCTCTCAAAATGCGATGGCATCTCGGGAGACCCTGTGAAAGTGTGCCTAGTCTGTGGAATGCTGTACCCTACGCTAATACTCAACTAGTGCATGGTAGCGTTCAAAACATTCACCAATGCAAAGACCAGGATTGTCAGGACAGGAGGGACAATAATAGCGGGTGTCACGCCTATATCCGCGCTTGCTGCAGACACGATATATTTTTTGGGGGGTTCGTTGGGTAGGGGTACTCGGGAGGACATAAAGAAAATGCCTCTCATGCAGCCGACTGCATTTGGTTGGGGATGTGAATGGGGGAAGTACGGGCGCTGCAGAAGCGGTGGGTTCCCAATTAGGATTGGCGAATGCAGCAGGAAGGGCACTATGGGCATGACGGGCCTGTGTTTGTCTTTTTGGTGGCAGCGGGACACTACTTGTGCTTGCCACCTCACCAGCTTGAACTGCACTTATGGGACTCGCCACATCACCAAGTGTTACTGCAGTGCTGGTTTGACTACGACCGGGGTGTACTAGGCCTCTGGTGCTTGCCAGTTCACCAAGACGCTACAAAAAAAACTGTTAGCGATCGCAGGGATCAGGCCTGACTCTGCGAACGCTGCAGTTATGCGTTTAGAGTTTTGTAAGTGACAGTGATCGATCGATACTGCACTTGGGTGGGCTGGGCCGGGCCGGGCGGAGGGGCAAAACGCAGGTGCTAGCAGGTATCTGGGCTGATCCCGCTAACACTGCGTTTTTGGGAACCCTAAACTGCTGGGGACGCTAGTATAGATCTGATCGGATCAGATATTGATCTGTTGAGATACTATACCACTAAGGGAGGTGTACGCTGCGTGCGTGGGTGTTAGCGGTACTGGCGCTAACCTGACGCTGCCTGGGGCTGGTGCTTGCCAGTTCACCAAAATGCTACCAAAAAAACTGTTAGCGATCGCAGGGATCAGGCCTGACTCTGCGAACGCTGCAGTTATGCGTTTAGTGTTTTGTAAGTGACAGTGATCGATCGATACTGCACTTGGGTGGGCTGGGCTGGGCCGGGCGGAGGGGCAAAACGCAGGTGCTAGCAGGTATCTGGGCTGATCCCGCTAACACTGCGTTTTTGGGAACCCTAAACTGCTGGGGACGCTAGTATAGATCTGATCGGATCAGATATTGATCCGATCAGATACTATACCACTAAGGGAGGTGTATGCTGCGTGTACGGTGCGTGCGTGGGTGTTCGCGGTACTGGCGCTAATCTGACGCTGCCTGGGGCAACGCATATCACCGCCGGGCGATCAGGGGGCTAAACCTTTATTCGGTAATAAACGGCGGGTGCCCTGACACTATAAAAAATAAACTAACTAACCAGCGTCACCCGTAACGGTTATACGGTGATCAGTGGTGAAAGGGTTAACTAGGGGGCAATCAAGGGGTTAAAACATTTATTAGATAGTATATGGGGGTCCCTGTCGCTATAAAACACTGACGGCGAACCTAAATATTTACGTCCCTAACTACCGTCACCAGCGACACTAATACAGCGATCAGAAAAATGATCGCTTAGCGACACTGGTGAGGGGGGGTGATCAAGGGGTTAAAACTTTATTAGGGGGGGTAAGGGGGGTACCCTAGACCTACAGGGGGGTTACAGTAACTGTCCTAACACTGCTAACTGTCACAAACTGACACTATGCAGTAATCAGGAAAAAAAAAAAAAAAAAAAAAAAAAACCTGCTTGGTGTCAGTTTGTGACAGGGGGGGGGGGGTGATTGGGGGGGGATCGGGGGGCGATCGGGGGGGGATCGGGGGTGTAATGTATGCCTGGCATGTTCTACTGTGTGTGTTTGTGTTGTGCACTTACTTACATGTCATCTCTCCTCGGCGCTGGAACGGAAACTGACAGCCGAGGAGAGATGACATCACATCCTCTGCCTCTGTGTACTATACAGAGGCAGGGGATGTTTGTCAGTGGCTGGGAGCGATCGCGAGGGGGGGGCCACGATCGGATGGTCTCCCCCTCGTCTGTAATCGCTCCTAACCAAATGCCGACCGCAGCTGGCACCGGGGGGGGGTCCGATCGGACCCCCCACCCGCGGGAAGGCAATCACGTACTAGGTACGTGATTTTGCCTGCCCGTGCCGCTCTGCTCACGTATATAGGCGTGAGGCGGTCGGCAAGTGGATATCATCTTAATGTAGAACTACACCACTTGCAAATGTCTATGGGCGTTTAACCACTTGTCGCCTGTTCACCGTCAAATGACAGAGGGATGGTGCGGCTCTCGTTCTGGGTGGATGTCATTAAACGGCGCACCCGAACAGCCACTCCCGAGCACCGATCGCAGTCAGCTGACGCGGCTCTTTAATCATGTGATTGTCTATGTCCAATCACAGCCGGTCACATGTAAACAAGTGCTGGTAATCGGCGCTCCTTGCCTCACACTGACAGAGTGTTTGGCGAGGAGAGCCGATCAGTAAGTGACATCTCCTCGCAGGGGACAGTAAAAGATGATGTAATCAGGGCACTGATCATCAGTGCTCTGATTACATTAGAGCGCCAGAAGTGCCAGCCACCAGTGCCCACCAGACCCTGCCAGTGCTGGCTTTCAGTGCCCATCAGTGCTGCCCATCAGTACTGCCCATCAGTGCCAACCATCAATGCCCATCAGTGCCGCCTATCCATGCCACCTATCTTTGCCCACCAGTGCCAGCTATCAGTGCCACCTATCGGTGCCCACCAGTGCAGATAATTAGTGCCTCCTCATCAGTGCCACCTAATCAGTGCCTCCTCATCAGTGCCTCCTCATCAGTGCCACCTAATCAGGGCCCATAAGTGCCACCCCATCAGTGCAGCCTATCAGTGCCCATCAATGCCACCTATCAGTGCTGCCCATCAATGCCCATCAGTTCGGCCCAACAGTGCCACCCATCAATGCCCATCAGTGCCGCCTATCCATGCCACCTATCACTGCCCACCAGTGCCAGCTATCAGTGCCCGTCAGTGCAGATAATTAGTGCCTCCTCATCAGTGCCACCTAATCAGTGCAGCCTATCAGTGCCAATCAGTGTAGCCTATCAGTGCCCATCAGTGCCGCCTCATCAGCGCACATCAGTGAAGGAGAAAAATTACTTATTTACAAAATTTACTGACAGAAACTAAGAAAAACTTATTTTTTTCTAAATTTTTTCTTTTTTTTTTTTTTATAAAAATCCCAGCAGTGATTAAATACCATCAAAAGAAAGCTCTATTTGTGTGAAGAAAATGATAAAAATTTGGTTACAGTGTAGCATGACCGCGCAATTGTCATTCAAAGTGCGACAGCGCTGAAAGCTGAAAAATGGCCTGGGCAGGAAGGGGGTGAAAGTGCCTTGTAGGTAAGTGGTTAAACAATATATCAAAACAAAAAAAATAAATCTTAGGCGGGATAATTTTCTATATCATATTATATTTCAGTTCAGTGATGGAAGAATACTGTGGTAAGATTCCTTTAGCCAGAATGGTTGATAACTTAGAATAAAAGATCACAACAACCCACCATGTTGCGAATCTGGCATATTTAATTCTCAAAAATCATACTCCCCTTCAGCCAACACAATGCACGCTAATTATAAAATCTAGTAGCCCTCTGGGTGCCAGGACATGCTGGCAGTATGAGAATTTACATTTGTGCGTCTGCTATATGTGACAAAATTGCATTGCTGAAAATTCATGAAAGGCTTTTTCTGTATCCGATAATATATTATAATGCCATTCCAAATGTCTACATTTTTACAAAATATGCAAGCATTTACATAAATATTTGTAAATGATACAGGTAGCACTGTAACACAAATGTAACGTAGGTATTTTGGCCTTCCTGGTGCCTTACTTAACCAATACATACATGTTGGTTTAGCGGGATTAGCATTGCCACCTGGTTTGGATACTGCAACATACATAGGGTCCTAATATTATTGTTAAGTATTTCCCATAACATATGTCCTGTATCTTCCCCATTTTTTAGAAGTGTTTCATGTGCAGTGAGATGCAGAACTGAGTGCAAATACTTTAAGTATCAAACAACTATTAGGTGCCATCAGGTGAGTAACACAAGTAGTGAATTCTTTAAAGAACATCTGAACTGACGCATGCTGGTTATAGCAAATCTTTAAGTAGAGTGACTGTGTACATTAAAGAAAATTATTGTTCATAGAACAAATAGAGAGTCCATATTTTTTCACCAAATGACAGTACAATATTTTCATTTATATTTCCATTTGAACAAATGAAATATCGCTGTGTGATCAGATAACCGTTCATCAATTATCCTAACAGAATTATTACAAAGAATCAGTCATTATTTTGACAATTAAACGTTACATGCAAGAGCCCCTTATTGCCCAAAAGTTTAGGATTTAAATACAATAAAGAGTTGGGATACAAAGTGCACCTGGCTTTGAACACACGTACCGTCTTTGTAAGTCAAGCTGCCAGCGACGCTGATTTTTTTGCGATGGCTGCGTGCGTAGTCCTGAAGATTTGGAGCGCTGGAGGAGCCTCCCAGCACTGTGGTGCTGAACAGACCAGTGCACTGTGATCCTGAAAGGTGGGGATCGGGGATTAGTATGCACACAGATCTACAACATGCCATTAAAGACCAATCACCTGGGTTAATGACGGCCATCATTCCATCAGCAGTAGCGTCAGTTCTTATCTGCAAGTGCTAAACATTGGCATCATCCAGTTGATTTAGTTCAGTTTTAATGGAAGAGCACAGCACACCAGGAATCCTCAAAATTATTCCACAGTATCAGCAACATAATAAAACATATGGCTTTAAGTAAAGGTTCATCACTGGAAGGTATGGATAGGTAAATTAAAAGATTAATGTTAAATTAAAAACTAAGAGGACATGACCACTCATAAAATGGTCAAAATAGGACCCATACAGCTACATTTTCATGATAGAGCAGTTATTTAATATGACAAAAGATAAATAAAATAAATGATTATTATGATTTTTTTTATACATATTTCATAAATATGATTTCTAATTGTAAATATAGACTTAGTGCTACCATATTTGATAAAGCTGACTTGAAATCATAGCCAGTCTATTATATTTCTGGCTCATAGGGCTTCTTGACTACTGGAGCTCTCAGCTTCTTCATCCATATAACCAAGGGGCATGAACATGACGGTGATATAAGTTTTGGGTGAACTGAGCCTTTAAAGAAGCCAACCAATCATTTGCTTATGGAAATGTACATTTGTGCTTTCGCAAATTTCACAAATGTATCAAGGAAAGAAACATGCACATAGAATATGAGTAATTAGCAAGGCGTTAACTCATTTTAGATCTCTGCATGCAAATCACAAGCTTTCATAATATTATTTAGAGAATTAGGATCAACTGATGCAGTCATAGACTGTTCCATGAATGTGAACATGAGCTCCATTTTAAAAACTTTTTAAAATTGCTGTTGGAAAAAAATAAAATAAAAGCCTGACTTTTACCTTTAGTTGCCTAAAAAGCTTTCTTTGTCCGATTTATTCTCACTTTGTTACTGGGGTTTGATCCCTCTGGCCTTATAGATATGTCCTGTCAACTTTCATTTCAATATCCAATTAAATTTCCTCAGTGGTCAGTAAGAGAAAACTCATTGGACAGTAGAATGGTGGTTGCCAGAGATTAACTACAAAGTTAGAGAATGTCAAGCTTCAGTAAAATATAACATACATATTCATTCCCCTACAGAACAGTATTGATTTGATGTTATCTGGGCAGGAATCAATTCTTATAAAAAAATTTTAAAAAAGTTTGTGTTTGGGAAGCATCGGTGTCATCCCTTGAATTTAGAAAACAGTGTGACCTGTCACGTGTCTAATTAAAGCTGTTCTTCAGTGGTTCTTTAAAAAACAAAGTCAGCAGCTACAAATACTGTAGCTTCTGACTTAAAGTGGAGTTCCACCCAAAAGTGGAACTTCCACTCATTAGATTCCTCCCCCCCTCCGGTGACACAGTTGGCACCTTTCAGGGGGGAGGGGGGTACAGATACCTGTATATTACAGGTATCTGTACCCACTTCCGGCATAGATACCCGCAGAATCTGCGGGTATTTACGCCACTTCCTGCTCCCTCCCCGCTGCCTGCTGGGAAACACACGGGTCCCAGAGGCAGCAGGGACCATCCGGATTGCGCTGCGCGACTCGCGCATGCGCAGTAGGGAACCGGGAAGTGAAGCCGTACGGCTTCGCTTCCTGATTCCCTTACCGAAGATGGAGGCGGCAGCACCCGAGGACGGAGAGACGCTTCGGCCTCGGGTGCCGACATCGCGGGCGCCCTGGACAGGTAAGTGTCCATGTTTTAAAAGTCAGCATCTGCAGTATTTGTAGCTGCTGACTTTAAAAATTTTTTTTTTCGGTGGCGCTCCGCTTTAATAGGACATTTACCTGTACAGGGATCCAGCACTGTCCTCACTTGAGCCGTCTTGGTGTTCAGGATCCAGCATGTTCACTTTGGAAAGCTGTCTCTGATTGCTTGTGGATTCACAGTCGGCTTCCCACTGAGCATGCGTGAACTGCGTAGGATTTTGTGAATGGCCCCACAGCTTTCCGGGACCTGTGACAAGTACCAGAAGGCTATGAGAGAAGGAATGGGGGGGGGGGGGGGGGATTTCTGTTCGGATCGCCGCAGAAATTCGACCAAATGTGGGAGCGAGTACCTGTCAAAACCAGTTACCTGCTCCCCTCAAAAATAAAAAACAAAGTGCCAAAACTTAGAGAGGAGGTTGGGGAGGAGGCAGACAAGCAGAACTTTCCCTTTTCGGTAATGTTCCGGTTTAAGATAGTATTGAAGATTGTAAGTTCAAGATCAGATCATGTATGATGCATCAGTCATGAGGAGCACATTATAAGAGACCATTTGTCTTTTTCACAGATTCAAACATAGGAAAGAAGGAATTGCCAAAAAAAAAAAAGAAAGGCAAAAATGTACCCTCTCTGTAACATAAGACATGATAGAGTTTTAAAGATTCCTCTGGGTATGTATGTGATATTGTGTAACAAATATTTTTATTAGGCTAATCTTTTTGAATCAGCTAACATTTTTAGATACAATAAAAGCTTATGTAGCAGATGTGTACCTATGAAGATAAGTTAGTTGTATGTGTAGTGAAGTACACAAGTACGATGAAACAGCTAATGGCGGACCACAATACAGGATACAGGAGGTAAAGAAGGATGAAGCCCAAAAAGAAGGAAAAACTAAACGAAAATGAGATGAGGAGTTCTATATGGGGCCTTCCAAAAACAAAACCCAGGGGTGGAAAGCGGCATTTTTGGAACATGAAAGAAAGATGTTAGCTGGCGTAATAATAAAATCAAGCAACGGTAAATACAAAATGGCAGACAAGTGATTTTCAGAGCCCCTACAAACCCCTTTATATTTTATGAAGTGGTGCACCATCATGCTTGATCAAGTCACCAAAAACAAAGCATGGAAAGCTTGCAAGAAACGGATGTATCACAAGTACATGCAAAGTTGAATACTGGCAAATGAAATGTAAAACGGAAAACATCCTAGGGAAAAACTACACTCGACTAGATAGGACATGCCATAACTAAAATTACATCCTCACAAGCAATAAAACTATAAGTGAAAAGGATCTACTGATGAAGAAAATATATATTCAATGGTAGGAACCCTCCTAACAATTATGTGTCTATTATCTGGCACATTACAGAGGGACTATAGTCTTTTTAATGACATTTAAGTAAATAATTTTATGAAAGTGTGTGAACCCCTAGGTGCCGAGCGCACGCAGTATGCAGCCTCTCGGCGGGCGGGTGCATATTTATGAGCAATAGCGCTGATAGAGCTGTGCTGAGAGCGTACGCCCCCTGGCACAGTTATCGGCGGCTAACGGAAAGCTAAACGGACAGTCAATTATGGTGGTCACATGACCATAAATCCCACCCCGGCATTCTAAAAGGGCCGTCTATAAGGGGTTAACGTAAAAACAGTGTTTCTATTTAGTTTTAAATAATATATGCACACAAGAAATGTATATTTGATCACTGAATATATTGCTAATCTTGCAGGCAAGATCTGTTTAAGAATTTCACAAAACATCTAAAAATGCTCCTGGTAGTCAAGTCACTCTTGTCACTGGGATGGGGGACGCATGGCTGTATGTAGGAAGTGTAGGCATTTAGAGGTAGCATTCCAAATATTCCTGGCATGGCTGATTCTCAGGTGCAGACATGCAAAGCTTTGCCCCTTTGATAGTTCTGAAGCTCATCTACCAGCTGAAGGCCTCCTGTGCTTTCCTTTTGGTCAATAGCAGAGAAGTGTCAGAGCTTTGCCTGTCAGAAGAGGGAGGTTGCTACAGGTAAGTGCAGACAGCTCTATGTGCTTGTACTCTATGCCCCCCTCCTTCCTCCCAGTGACTCTCCGAGTACATTTAAAGATTTTTCCTTTTACCTTACTAAATAGAGTTACTTCACAAAAAAAAAAAAAAACATGAAAATTGATAATGATGACATGAAGACATGTGTCCTATTCAAGCTGTAGAGCTAGTGATCTGTTTTTCTCCAAACCTACAACCTGATACCTTTCTTTGCTATATATTGTTTTAACCTTTTTTTGAAAATAACTGTTCACTGCTAACAATTGGCTTATGGCTACTATACTACACTGAAAACACATTCAGCTAAGACTACTAATTTAGATTTTGTGGAGTTTGAAGTCCACTCTTCTTTGTTACTGTTAAATGTGTTGGTATTAAAGAATTACCCAATTAATTCAACGAGAAAGGCACAAACTCCTGGATGATATATCAGTGGGGAGAGGAGATCGGGAGGGTAACTTCAGAATTGAATCCAATCAGGACTGCAGCTTTAAGGCTACATGCACACTGGACATCCCTAATTCCCTTTCTCCTGTGCAGCAAAAAAAAAAAGCTGGATTCTGATAAATGTGCGTACCGCGTTTAGCGGTATTTTTCCACATTTAGCAGCATCCAGGGATCAGGCATTAATTCATTTAAAGCAGAACTCCGGGAACGGCAAAAAAATCCCCCATTAGTACACCCCCAACAAAACACTAAATTACATTTGTGAAATTCCTTACCAATCAAGAGAAACGTTGAATTCAATTTTCAGGAAGTCAGCTCTGCAGTTCAAAAAATGCTGCCTGTTTTCTGGTAAGGAGGAGGTGTTAGAACAGGGATTGCATCATATCCTCTCCCCTCTCTTTACACTTCCATTAAACTACATTTTCCATCATGCTTTGCATATTGCACTGAATGTGGGAGGTACACTAGGCCTGTGTACACTAAATGTGAACAAGGCCACTTCAGCATAAATCACACACCTCATTCTGCAGCCACACTGCTGAGCACAACACAGACAGTGAGGGGAAATTCTTATAACTGTAAAGCATGTCTGTGCTCTCCCCCTCCAACCACAGCAGGAGATAAACATATTTCCCTTACATGCTTTATGTAATCAGTACTGAACTGTATACACATCCCATAATTCTACATTATGCACACTGTATTCTGCTGTAATTCAGGATTAGAAATATTCCTCTTCATGCAGCTTTGAGATCTTTCTAATAGTAATCATTGCTTGCATAGTGTATGTGAGCACATCCCTAGCTGCACCACAGAAAGAGCCGGGCCATGCCGCTTTACATCAGTGCGTGAAGGAAGAAATGTCTGCATGAGAAAAAAACAAAAAAAGCGCACAATAATGGTGGAACCCTCTAATGTTTGGCAATCTCAGTAAGCTTCAATATCTCCCCAATACCGGACTTTTTGATATGTAACGTCACATATAATACACATCACATTGAAAATAAGATATATAAAATTACTGCAAACTTTGCAGGGATGGCGGAAACCTCTCCTACAGATACTTGGCAGTGGCTGGTGTCAGTAAAGCAGTGGATGGTGTCCACTGCTGATCAGTGCAGCCTCATCAGTGCCCATATGGGTAGCCTTATCAGTGCAGATTTTCAGTGCCCATTAGTGCAGCCTCATCAGTGCCGCCTCAGTGCAGCTTATCAGTGCCGCCTCAGTGCAGCTTATCAGTGCCGCCTCAGTGCAGCTTATCAGTGCCGCCTCAGTGCAGCTTATCAGTGCCGCCTCAGTGCAGCTTATCAGTGCCGCCTCAGTGCAGCTTATCAGTGCAGCTTATCATTGCCGCCTCAGTGCAGCTTATCAGTGCCGCCTCAGTGCAGCTTATCAGTGCCGCCTCAGTGCAGCTTATCAGTGCCGCCTCAGTGCAGCTTATCAGTGCCGACTCAGTGCAGCTCATCAGTGCCGCCTCAGTGCAGCTCATCAGTGCCGCCTCAGTGCAGCTCATCAGTGCCGCCTCAGTGCAGCTCATCAGTGCCGCCTCAGTGCAGCTCATCAGTGCCGCCTCAGTGCAGCTCATCAGTGCCGCCTCAGTGCAGCTCATCAGTGCCGCCTCAGTGCAGCTCATCAGTGCCGCCTCAGTGCAGCTCATCAGTGCCGCCTCAGTGCAGCTCATCAGTGCCGCCTCAGTGCAGCTCATCAGTGCCGCCTTAGTGCAGCTCATCAGTGCCGCCTCAGTGCAGCTCATCAGTGCCGCCTCAGTGCAGCTCATCAGTGCCGCCTCAGTGCAGCTCATCAGTGCCGCCTCAGTGCAGCTCATCAGTGCCGCCTCAGTGCAGCTCATCAGTGCCGCCTCAGTGCAGCTCATCAGTGCCCATCAGTACGATCTCATCAGTGCCCACCAGTTACATCTTATCAGTGCCCATCAGTGCGGTCTCACCAGTATGCATCAGTGCAGCCTCATCAGTGCAGCTTATAAGTGCCCATCAGTGCAGCTTATCAGTGCAGCTCATTAGTGCAGCTTATCAATGTGGTCTCACCAGTGCAGCTTATCAGTGCCCATCAGTGGCGCCTCATCAGTGCTGCCTTAGTGCAGTCTCATCAGTGCCCACCAGTATGGTCTCATCAGTGCCCACCAGAGCAGCCTCATCAGTGCAGCTTATCAGTGCCCATTAGTGCAGTCTCACAGGTGCCCACCAGTGCAGATTATCAGTGCCCATCAGTGTGGTCTCACCAGTACCCATCAGTGCAGCCTATCAGTGCAGCTTATCAGTGCCCATCAGTGAAGCCTTATCTGTGCAGCCTTATCTGTGCAGCCTTATCAGTGCAGCTTATCAGTGCTCATCAGTGCGGTGTCACCAGTGCAGCTTATCGGTGCAGTGTCACCAGTGCAGCTTATCGGTGCAGTGTCACCAGTGCAGCTTATCGGTGCAGTGTCACCAGTGCAGCTTATCGGTGCAGTGTCACCAGTGCAGCTTATCGGTGCAGTGTCACCAGTGCAGCTTATCGGTGCAGTGTCACCAGTGCAGCTTATCGGTGCAGTGTCACCAGTGCAGCTTATCAGTGCTTATCAGTGCGGTGTCACCAGTGCAGCTTATCGGTGCAGTGTCACCAGTGCAGCTTATCGGTGCAGTGTCACCAGTGCAGCTTATCGGTGAAGTGTCACCAGTGCAGCTTATCGGTGCGGTGTCACCAGTGCAGCTTATCGGTGCGGTGTCACCAGTGCAGCTTATCGGTGCGGTGTCACCAGTGCAGCTTATCGGTGCGGTGTCACCAGTGCAGCTTATCGGTGCGGTGTCACCAGTGCAGCTTATCGGTGCGGTGTCACCAGTGCAGCTTATCGGTGCGGTGTCACCAGTGCAGCTTATCAGTGCGGTGTCACCAGTGCAGCTTATCAGTGCGGTGTCACCAGTGCAGCTTATCAGTGCGGTGTCACCAGTGCAGCTTATCAGTGCGGTGTCACCAGTACAGCGTCACCAGTGCAGCTTATCAGTGCGGTGTCACCAGTGCAGCTTATCAGTGCGGTGTCACCAGTGCAGCTTATCAGTGCGGTGTCACCAGTGCAGCTTATCAGTGCGGTGTCATCAGTGCAGCTTATCAGTGCGGTGTCATCAGTGCAGCTTATCAGTGCGGTGTCACCAGTGCAGCTTATCAGTGCTCATCAGCGTAGTGTCACCAGTGCAGCTTATTAGTGCTCATCAGTTCCGGTGTCACCAGTGCAGCTTTTTAGTGCCCATTAGTGCCGGTGTCACCAGTGCAGCTTAGCAGTGCCCATCAGTGCCGGTGTCACCAGTGCAGCTTAGCAGTGCCCATCAGTGCCGGTGTCACCAGTGCAGCTTTTCAGTGCCCATCAGTGCTGGTATCACCAGTGCAGCTTAGCAGTGCTCATCAGTGCAGAGCAGGGATAGTTACAGATCCTCCGTATGACAGAGTGGGTCTCGGGCTTACAGGTCTGTATGTGAGAACACCTTTCGTGGTACAGCCCCACCTCCTTGCACCGGAATTGTGCTAGACAGCACAGAGCACACGGTTCTAATGTGCAGGGAGGCGGGGCTGTATGAGGAGCGGTGTTCTCACATACGTACCTGTCAGACAGAGGCCCGCTCTGTCATCCGGAGGATCTGTAACTCTCCCCGCTCTGCACTGAGATGGTGGGTGGATGGTGGCGGTGAGGGGTTGGGGACAGGGGTGGTACTGGCAGGGAGGAGGGAGCAAAGGAGGATACCACCGCTATGGGTGGCACAGACCGGGGGCTGCGAGACCCCCTCCGCCCACTACAGTGAGACAGACAGAAGTAGAAGTCCCTGCTCGCTTTCAGAGAACTACAAAGGGGCGTGTCAGACCGCTGGCTGAGGTTACTGGAGGGATAGCAGCCAGCGGTCTTACAAACAGGAAATCACCAGACAATAACGGTTTTTCAGCAAGTTCAGCAGGCTACTGCAGAGGAACTACAGAGCTCAGAAGAACATGGCCGACATAGTTGGTGAGGGTAGGAGATTAGTAGCAAGAACATGGAAAAAAGGTTTTGCCCGGAGTTCTGCTTTAATTGGGCAGAATAATAATTTATTATGGTCATTGAAATGAAAGCAATAAACTCACCTAGCATTAATGTGTTTAGACACGTTTTCACACATTTTTTCACATCCAGTTTTTCTGGCAAAACTCTTTTCTTCTGAACGCGATTCTCCTGCGTTCAGGAGAGGAGCATTCAACTGCCCCTAAACTCTGGTAAAAGTCTATGTGTGCATGGACACATAGGCTTTTATTGAGTTGTGTTCAGGGGCTTTGGCAAAAAAAAACGCCAAAACTCCATAAACGTGAGTTTAGCAGCAGCAGCGTGCATGAGGCCTAAGTATGTTACAGCCCTTAATTAAAGCTGAAATAAAGCTGAACTAATGTCCCACTTAAAAATAAAAATTGCTAAGTGCAATAATTTTTTTTGTCAAGAGACATGCAAAAAAACAAAACCTTCCCCAGCCAGAAACAGTATTACCGTGTGCATGAACAGGGGTTACATCATGTAACTCTAATAGCCAAAGAAGATTGCTGTAGGACCCGGAAAAAAACAGCAGGGGAGATGGCAGAAAAGTGAATGCAGCCCTGACCTGTCACCACCAGAGGGGGCCACATTGACAGGTAAGTGTGCCATAATGTGCAAAAATGCATGCTCATACATAATGGCAATTTACCTTGTTTACATTTATGGTTCTATAACTTAGGTGGCCAAAACAACACTTCTATGTCTAAGCCAACATATGGAATAACTTACCAGAAAACCATGTTACAAGAACTTAATGAATCCTCCGATGTATTAGGAGGGAACACAATAAAGATTTTCCATCATCGTCTCATAAGTCATTGAACTAAGTGCATCTACTTTTACAGCTTTTTCATTGTTTTAGCATAATTCACAGTTCTGACTACTTGACCTTACTTAGAATACTTTTGTTGATGTTCTGAAACTGTAACTTGAATACAGAAGTACAAATACGCATTAATAAAACTCAATATATTTACTTGCCAATACTGTACATTTAAAATTGCATGGACATACTGTAATGTAACCACATTTAAAACAATTAGCAAGGAGTCCTGGATGGCCGCACATCGATACAACACCTTTATTATCACGTTTCACACCGTATGTTGGTGCTCAATCATAGCTGTGATTAAGCACCAACACAAGGTGTGAAACGCATTAGCTATTAGTCTCTGCATCCACATCATATGGACTGACTGCTGGATTTTAAATTACCAATAAAGACGTTGTATTGGTGTGCGGCCGTCCAGGACTCCTCCTTGCTACTAGATTCATTGAAGAGCCTGCACCTGTGTGCCTTGTTAGGGTGTGTGCTTCAAGGAGCTCTTGTATGGAGCGGAACCATTTTTTTTTCCACATTTAAAACAATGCCTAACCTATCAAAAGTCATTTCTAACATAATTATTATTTTTTAGCCACTTTCCACTCTTAGGCATTTAATTAAGAACAAAGAGTAATGATGTAAATCTACCCAGAGCAGTCAATACGATTAATACGATTACTATAGGTCATGTTTTTTGAATATTAATTTTTGTTTTACTGAATGCTTTATTACATAAGACTCTAGCTATTGTCAGGCAGAAATTCCTGGAAGAGAGCAGAAGAATCAAACAATGTGAACATTTTTAAAATGTTATTGGGACCCTTCCAAAATGTATCACACATAAAAGTATATTATTTAAAATATATAAGACTTAAAATAAAGACTGCATTGACATTTTTTAATGGTCAATGAAAATAAAAAGACACTGGACAAATGATTGCTTTGCCTAAGGCTGGGTCCATAAGTAAAGTTTTTACATGTTGGAAGGACAACTGTATACACTGACTGAATGTCAGCCGGTTTCTGTGGAACTGGCCGATAATCAGCTGCGTGTACTTGGCATAAAGATGGCCCATACACTATAAGCTATTTTTTTTTTTAGTCCTGCAGGCTGAAAAAGGAGCATCACTAGATTCCTCTATCCAAGCCAAACAGTGTGGAAGAACAAATCTCTCCTACCAGGCTACTGTACTGTGACAGCCAGCACCTGTGGCTGTGAGAATATCTAAAGAGTGAGGCTACTTTCACACTGAGGCGCTTTACAGGCGTTATAGCACTAAGAATAGTGCCTGAAAAGCACCTCTTCTGTCAAACCAGCGTGAAAGCCCAAGGTGCGCTGGCAGGACACTAAAAAAAGTCCTGCAACCAGCATCTTTGAGGCGCTTTAGGAGCGGTGTATAAACCACTCCCAAAGTGCCCCTGCCCATTGAAATCAATGGACAGCGCCGGCAAAGCGCTGCTTTGCGGGCGCTTTTTACCCCTTTTTGGCCACTAGCAGGGGTTAAAAGCGCAGCTAAAACTACGGTAGAGCGCCACTAAAAATAGCGTCACTTTACCGCCGACGCCCCAGCGCCTCAGTGTGAAAGTACCCTGACTGTTTCTGATTGGATTCAGCTAGTTAGACTGACAATTTTTCAACAGGCTCCATCCATTTTAAGAATGAGTGATGTCGAGGGGGGGGAAGGATGCTAATTGGGCCATCCACAATTCGAATTTCATCCGGTTCATGAGGAACCCACAAAAATTCACTCTGCGCATGGGTCTTTAAAGAATGCAACCTTTAAACTTTAATTGCCTTGTTGCTGCAGTCCGCAGGAACATGTTACTAACTGGTACACTATAATCAGCATCAACTTCTAAAACCAGTAACTGTTTTAATACTAATGATTTCCATATAAAAACCCTGAAAAAATTTAAAAAAATAACTAAATATATACACATGGTTTAAGCTACATTGGCTTCCTAACAGAGCAAATTTCTCAAACCTATATACAACAGGTCACCTGAGATGTGTTAGCTTTATTGCTATTATCACATGTGAAGTGAATATTTAAATATAAAACATATACCTACTTGTTTACGATACCCACAATAAAATAACTGAGAAAGGGCCCAACATACCTAGACCACTTTGTTTCAATTCTGAGGTTTGCCTGGGATATGAAGTGAAGAGACGGTAGCCTCCTGACTTTGAGGATGTTTCTGAGAGTACCTGGTGAAAGAGAAAACAATTTCGACTATGATTTCATCTAAAAGTCAGGGTCAGCTAACAAAAATCACAACTGTGATTTCTGTATAAAAAAAAAACAGGCCACTTAGAATCGCAATAGACAAGGGATCCAATAGTGTACATTTACAGAGGAAAATAAAAATAATAGGCCTTGGTGTTAAGGAGAAAGGCAGAAGCAGGTAAAAAAGGAAAGAGAAGAAGGACAGGTTATCCATAACAGCAGTGCTAGTTTTAAGCGAAGCAACACCTGCCAACTATTCTAAAACCTGGCCTTTCAATCTCCAGCATTATGTGTCTTATAGATCTCTATATCAGCAGTGCATAGTCTATGAGTGCTACCTTGGTGGACCATATGGTCCCAGCAGAATTTTTTTTTTTTAAAAACCCACGCAATAAATATAAAGCAAACTTCTTGCATAAAAATATTCTATAAAGGTGGAGCTGAGAATTTTTAAGCTAAACTCTGTCCTGTCCTAGATTACTAGGGGTCATGTCCAGTGAGGTGTTTGCCAACTCATGGACTTATCTCTTTAAATTTACATTTTTACAGAGCGCCAGCAAAATAGCGATCACTATACTTCCAGTGTTCTGATGCTCGAGCTTCTGGTCTCAGCTTCAGCAGTTGCAGAGTTGCATGCAGTCGCTATGCCAGCTTCTGCTCCTGCCCAATCACAGAGTATTTTGTGTTGCGTGAACCCATTCACAAAATGCTGCTGTGAATGAGTAGCACAGAGGTTGAGTGGGCAGAGCTGCCGTGTGTGAGTACACTGCGTCTCTTCTGTCAGAGCTCCTGGAGTGTAGTGATAGCTGTGCTCACAGAGCGCCATAAAACTGTCAGATCTTAATTAAAGAGATACGTCCATGAGGTGGCATGCGCCTCATTTGATTTAAAGTGAATGTAAACCCGATTCATAAAATTTGAGCTGGGCACATATATCTGCAGTTTTTTTTTATCTCTCTTCAAAGCACTAAGTCCCGTGGCTTTCTCCTGCTCCGTTCTTCTGTTATCAGCTTGATAACTTCTGACAAGTTCTTCGACACGTGATAAAAGCAGCCTGAATTTTGTGTCAGGGTGGGTGCTATAAGTAGATTAGCAGAAAGCTGCTCTACTCACAGCACAGCTCTAAAAGTCTCTGCCTATCTGGAGAGGGGGTGTGTGCCTTTCCTCCAATCAGCTGTCGCCCAGTGTAATCCAACACTACACTGCTCCTGCTGAATGAGGAAGTGAAAATCTCTAACATGATGTGCACTTTCTAAACAGTATATAACGCTGAAGACAACAGATATACATGTAAAACTTATGCAGGGAGATTTGTTTCATCCCTGTGTATCATCTGAGGCTGTTCACTTTACTGGGTATATGTGAGGGTTTACGTCCATTTTAATTCATAATATGCCAACACATTCTAGATTGGCTGAATTCCTGGATTTCAGCTTTAATCAGAACCCATGCAGTGCATTGCACATATTGCAGTTAATGGAGAATTATTTATTTGACAGGTGGTAAGACACAGGTATTAAACATTAATGTTACTAAACACATGAACTTTTGGGCTATATATTACTTTCAGTGTTAAAGTCCCGCATGAGCCTCATATCTCCAGATGACGCTGGTTACAGAGAAACGTGTTTGAAGGGGCCTCACACGTGACGTTATTCTGCAAGTCAGCCTGACCGCTTGGACCTGCAGGTTGTTTGTAGCACATGCTGTGTAATTCCTAAACATTGTAAGTGTAATTGTATCATTTTATTAAAATCTTGGTGAAATACTACACTATGTCGATTTTCCTCTGTACTTTAACTTCCTCCATGGAGTGGAGGAGAGGAAGCCATCGTGGCTTAGGAGATTGTGGAACCTTCGTATGCAAGATCGTGGTGTATATGGCTGCTTTGCAGCAAGGCACCTAATGATCTCCTTGTGGGATCAGAGCACCTGGTAGGGAGCTCATTTAAACGCTTGTGGTGATTCCTTTTGGGAGCACTTTTTCTTCGGTGGTGCGCGTTTTCATTCCTTCACAGCAAAAAAAAGAGGAACTATTGATGTTTAGAAAAGCTGAGCACATTTTTGCACTTTATATATATATATATATATATATATATATATATATTTTTTATAACTTTTTTGCACAGTGTATGCACAATTTGTATGTACTTTATTTGCACAGATATGTCAATTTAGGATGAGTTCATCATATGTTTGATGCACTTTTAGAGCGTCTCTTATGTGATTTATTACCTTATACCTAGCACAAGGATAGCGCACTTTTAAATTATTGTTTTGAATTAAACGTAAGGGCTAGTGAAGCTAAAATAATATTATTCTCTAAATATACTTTATTGAAAGGAAATAAATATAGATAATAATATATGCGACCCATAACGGAAATTAGGGACCACATTTAAAGCCTCACTGCTCTACACATTAACAGCTTATACACGATTGCCAAAGGTATATATTCCTAAGCTGTGTGAGTAGCATAAATGCAATAAAAATGGACTAATACACACATACTGTACATGCTATGCAAAGTGTTTATGGTGCTAAAAATAGACAAATGTTAACCTTAAAATGAAACCCGTCTCTTGAAAGCTACTGAACTGCAGATAGATGCCTGCAGGTATACGGACATGCCATTCATAGCACCTTAGGGGCTGTGGAGACTGGCTAACTCTAATATGCAAGGGTGACACAAGCTCCTGAATCTGTGCATGCTTGCCTCTGTCCTCTTCCTTGCCTAAGGACACTTAAAATAATAATTCAACAGTCAGGTATGGGAGGCAGGAGGGGGTGGAGTCAAGTACAACTTTTGACTCTATTGCTGCTACTTGTATATCATAGCACCACAGATGTCCCATAGAGTAGATGCCAAAAAAACAAATAACCAAGAACAATTATAAACAAAACATTATCACCAAATCAATTAACACAAAAAATATACTGCACGCAAAAAAAGGCATCAATGTTTATATACATTTAATACCATAATGTATAAGAACGTCCTCTCCATCAAATTCTTGTTTGCTTCACCAAAGAAGGTTTGTGGTAAGTTAAGGAGACAAGAATTATATACCCACATCCTGTCCCCCAAATAGGATGTACTGTAGATAAGGAAGCCCCAGATATCTAACCTTCATTCCCGGGGATCAGAGTACATCAAGCATCAATCATGATGATCTGCCACCTGACAATATTGCCCCAATGCCATGACGGCCATCACAAAATGACATATCCCAGGCTGGCTTTTGTATGTAAACAAACCAGCCAGCGATCCTGGGGGACGTCATTTACCAAAAATAGCTTTGACCATGTTTGGTCAATGAAATCACCCAGCATCTTGATTGGTTGGTTTACAAACAGAAGCCTCTGAAGAAAAATGACAGATCCCTGTTTGGCTGCTGTCTGTAAACAAATCAGCCAAGTATCTGTCATTTAGAGGTGGTAGCGCAAATACCAGCAGCAGGCCCTATTCCTTTCTACATTGGGTGGGTAACTTTCAAGTGGATCTTGGGTGACCTCATTGACCATATACGGTTATGACTATATTTGGTCAATGGCATCAACCAAGATCTCTGGCCAGCTTGTTTGCAAACAGCAGCCAGCCTGGAACCTGTCTTTTTAGGGCAGTAGTGAGGAGAAGAAAGATCAGCGAGTCACTGTGGCAACATCGTTGGAAAGTGGGTCTTTGTCCTTAACAATGGATCTACATGGGTAATGTTACTGATGATGAATTTACATACTGACACACTTTTTAAAATTTGCAATAAAGGGCAATATCAGTTGAGGGCGTCTATTTCTAATATTTTTTGGGGGGAATGTGTAATAAGGGTACCCCAAACTCATTCCCCTTGTAGGGGGGATATATGTGGGATTTTGGAGTCCCCTTATTATAAAGAGGGCTTTTGGATTCAAATAAGTTACCACCAGTACCCCACACTCACATTATCTTTGGGACCAGGTGTAGGGATGCGACTATTGACTATGCTTGGCTGCCCCCTTCTTTCCTTGCAAGGTACCCTACCAACCTTGAAAAACATGGGGCTGGTATGGTTCAGAAAAAAGGGACCGCATAATCACTGATCTCCCTTGCTGGTCACCCATGCCCGCATAAGAACCTGATGTGAATTTCATGGTGATCCGAATGCTGTACTACAGTGGAACCTTAGATTACGAGCATAATCCATTCCAGGAGAATGCTTGTAATCCAAAGCACTCGCATATCAAAGAGAGTTTGCTCATAGACGTCAATGGAAACGAAGATAATTCGTTCAGCATTGACTTCTATTGCATGCAATACCGCATGTGGCCAGAGGTGGGGTGGGGGCAGAGAGCCTCGGAAATACTCAGGGACAGCTCGGCTGAACTAGGAAAGCCTCGTAAACATTCGAGAACTGAGTATTTCCGAACGGCTCCGAACCGTTCAGAGTGTAACTGGCGCCCCCGCACCTCTGGCCAAATGCGGTACTGCACAACCCAGTAGCTTGAATTCTGCTCGTTTTGTGAGACAACTCTCACAAACCGAGTCAGAATTAAAAAAAAAAAAAAGTTGCTCATCTTACAAAGCACTCGTTAACCACGTTACTCGTTAACCAAGGTTCCACTGTACTGCGCAATGACTGTACTTACACATCCTAGCTCTGTTTTCTGTTTGCTAGTATTTAGCAACCACTGTGCATACATAAGTATTCGGCTCTGCTTTTAATAGTACTTTGCAATGACATATCCTAGCTCTGGCTTCTGCTCATTAGTATTTGCATTGATTGCGCTTACATATCCCAGCTCTGCTTTTTTCTTTATTAGTAGCACTATGCTAAGACTGTGCTTACGTAAGTCAACTCTGCTTTCTGCTTGATAGTACTGTGCAATGGCCTGCTTCACTACTCCTCTCTCCCAGAGAAAGTCTATGTGCGTTAAAAATAATGTTAAGACATCGCCACTTAAAACACATTATCCCTGGTGGATCCAGAACACCTTTACATACAGATGCAAGAATGTTATGAATAAGAATTTTGCCCTCAGAGTTTTAACTAGTCCAATCAAAGTAACAATAAAATATAGGATTTTTATAACAGCTTACCTGTAAAATCCTTTTCTTTGAAGTACATCACGGGACACAGAGCCCGTGATGTACTTCTTCCTCCGGTTAAGTCACCCATGAACCCTTGGGTCTTGAATTTTAGTTCTGTCGGTATTGCTGAAACAGCCTTTTTGAGCCGATAGAGCATATTCCCTAGGTTCTTTTGACAAGGAAACTAATTTTCTGGTAGCCATATCTTCTGTAAGAAGGGTATCAGAGTTGGCTGCTCTTTCTTGTAAAGAGCCATATTTGATTCTTCACAAGGATAAGGTAGTATTGCGTCCTCATCCTAACTTTCTACCGAAAGTAGTGTCTAGTTTCAGGCTTATGGTTTAAAGAGGAGGATTCCACCCTCTCAAATCAAAAGCGCGCTCCACTAGGACTGTTAGTGCTTCGTGGGAGTGCATTACCAACCTTCCGTGGTTCAAATCTGCAAGGCCTCAACTTGGTCTTAAGTCCATACATTTACCAGATTTTATCAGTTGAATGTAAAAAGGCATGAGGATATCGCCTTTGGGCGTAGTGTGCTGCAGGCAGCAGTATAAGTCCTTTAGTCTCATGTTGCCCTAATTCTGTTGTGTCTCCCTCCCCCTCAGTTGGCATTGATCTGGGACATCCCACATTGTAATTACTATGGCTCTGTGTCCCGTGATGTACGATTAAGAAAATAGGATTTTTATAACAGCTTACCTGTAAAATCCTTTTCTTTGAAGTACATCACGGGACACAGAGGTCCCTCCCTTCTTTCTGGTATACATATGTATATTGCTTTGCTACAAAAACTAAGGTGCTCCCAGTAGTGGGAGGGGTTATATAGGGAGTGGACTTCCTGTCTTAGGGTGTGCCAGTGTCCATCACCTGAAGGTGGCCTATAACCCACATAGTAATTACTATGGCTCTGTGTCCTGTGATGTACGATTAAAAAAGGACATTTATCTATTTGCCTAGGGAAAAGCTGAAATTAAAAGGATAAGTCACTTTTGGGAACATGTTCCACCAGATTTTAAGGTGGAACATGCAACATATCCCCAGTGCTGCTGCCGCAACCTGCTGCCCCCGTGGCAGAAGTATGGGGAGAAGTTCCCCGTACCAGATGTCAGTTTAAAAACAGCATGGTAGTGTGGTCTCCGCCCACACGGCCGTGTCATTCATACACGCAGCTCTGTGTGTGAAGGAACTACAAGCCCCGACATCCCTAGCGGCTGTCGATTTGTAGTTCTCAATGAACTTCAATGGCGTTGTGGTAGATGTATGGGCAAGCAGATACACTGACAGTGTGCAGGTGACCTGCATCGCCTCTGGGATTTGCTGATTGCTGGTGCAATGCTTTACAGGCGAACTTCTCCTTTAAACCTAATACCTGCCATGGGCTGAGGCTGCCATGTTTCAGCCTCATGCCTAAAGTGGGAGAAGATGGTAGTTGCGCTGTGATGAAGGGGGGGGGAGCTACAAAGATGACTAAAACGGCAAAGTGAACTAAAAAAGCAGAAACGGGCCAATGCATGAATGGATCCTACATGCTAAAAGAACATGGTGGGGATGCAGTGCAGTGCAGTGCAACGTAGCTAATCAACATGACTATAATGTTGCGGGCAATCAAAGCCTAATATATTAAGGTAATTGTGAAACAGTGACTGCTTGAATATAGCAAAGCAAAATTGCATATACTAACACAAATAGGGTGAATATTGACACAATGCAAAAAAATATATAATGCAAGAAAAATATATGTGGGCTAGTGCCCCATTAGCAAAAACGTGCCAAATCCTGGTGAACTACAAGTGACAAATCCCTAGGGCAAACATGAATATTAGTTCTATCATCCAGTCCAAAAAACAAAAACTCGTGATGAGAAACACAAAACAATTCCAATTGTGAAGGGAAGGGGGATCCTCAGTGAGGACACCTCCGTGTTTGCAAGCCGCTTACCTTACAGCTGTAAGGTGTACAGCCTGTGTTGCAAATGACCCGCAGGTGTAGACGTTCCGTGTATAAGGTAGTGATAATGATGAACATGCCAAGCGAAATATAAAGAATAAAAAGTATACAGCATGTAAAATAACTCTGCGACGACCACAGTGGAGGGGGGGCAAGACACACACGGGGGAAGGTTGCACTCACTTTCATGAAGTGAGTGTGGGCATCAATCCACGATCGCCGAGCTCGTATGCCTCCAGGAGTATCACCAATCTGGAATCTGTCCCCGTGCCTGGAAACTGGAATATGTCCCCGTGCCTCTCTCCTCAGTGTCCGTCAGGTAGAGTAGTTATGTACAGTGTGAGGGGGAAAGAGACGCACATAGCGTGATCCCATATAAAAGGTATATTTATTTAATAAAACAAGTCCAATCAACTTACATTTAAAACAATGCTGCAGTGTGTAGTAACTACGAGCGCCGAGCTCGTCTCCTGTTTGTCTGTGGCAGCGTCCCGTGCTCCAATCCTAATGCATATCGTCACATCACGTGACTTCTTCAGAGGATAACACGGGATAGAAAGCCAATGCTTATATATAGTCCCCTTGTAATGGGCGCACGGCGGCCATTTTCCCGAAGCCCGCTCTAATGTTAATGGGTGCCCGGAGGCCATTTTTTCAAAGCCCATCAATACAAAGGATAGCACACAGTGCTGTTGCCTGTTGTCAGGATGGCTCTAACAGGTCAGGTTGGAAAGAATGTACTTAGCCACAGACCAGATCAGCTAGAACTGTCTGTGGCTAAGTACATTCTTTCCAACCTGACCTGTTAGAGCCATCCTGACAACAGGCAACAGCACTGTGTGCTATCCTTTGTATTGATGGGCTTTGAAAAAATGGCCTCCGGGCACGCATTAACATTAGAGCGGACTTCGCAAAAATGGCCGCCATGCGCCCATTACAAGGGGACTATATATAAGCATTGGCTCTCTATCCCGTGTTATCCTCTGAAGAAGTCACGTCACTTGACGATATGCATTAGGATTGGAGCACGGGACGCTGCCACAGACAAACAACAGGAGACGAGCTTGGCGCTCGTAGTTACTACACACTGCAGCATTGTTTTAAATGTAAGTTGATTGGACTTGTTTTATTAAATAAATATACCTTTTATATGGGATCACGCTATGTGCGTCTCTTTCCCCCTCACACTGTACATCACTACTCTACCTGACGGACACTGAGGAGAGAGGCACGGGGACATATTCCAGTTTCCAGGCATGGGAACAGATTCCAGATTGGCGATACTCCTGGAGGCATACTAGCTCGGCGCTCGTGGATTGATGCCCACACTCACTTCATGAAAGTGAGTGCAACCTTCCCCCGTGTGTGTCTTGCCCCCCCCCTCCACTGTGGTCATCGCAGAGTTATTTTACATGCTGTATACTTTTTATTCTTTATATTTCGCTTGGCATGTTCATCATTATCACTACCTTATACACGGAACATCTACACCTGCGGGTCATTTGCAACACAGGCTGTACACCTTACAGCTGTAAGGTAAACGGCTTGCAAACACGGAGGTGTCCTCACTGAAGATCCCCCTTCCCTTCACGATTGGAATTGATTTGTGTTTCTCATCACGAGTTTTTGTTTTTTGGACTGGATGATAGAACTAATATTCATGTTTGCCCTAGGGATTTGTCACTTGTAGTTCACCAGGATTTGGCACGTTTTTGCTAATGGGGCACTAGCCCACATATATTTTTCTTGCATTATATATTTTTTTGCATTGTGTCATTATTCATCCTATTTGTGTTAGTATATGCAATTTTGCTTTGCTATATTCAAGCAGTCACTGTTTCACAATTACCTTATATTAGGCTTTGTCTGCCCGCAACATTATAGTCATGTTGATTAGCTACGTTGCACTGCACTGCATCCCCACCATGTTCTTTTAGCATGTAGGATCCATTCATGCATTGGCCCGTTTCTGCTTTTTTAGTTCACTTTGCCACTTTAGTCATCTTTGTAGCTCCCCCCCCCTTCATCACAGCGCAACTACCATCTTCTCCCACTTTTGTCTCATTTGTCCTGCCTTGGATCAGTACTTAGGTGTTGCAGCAGTGTCCTTTTAGCGTAACCCCCCCCGACAGCGCAGGAGTTTCCACTTTCACATCATCCTCATGCCTGCATACTTCTACTATTTCTGAGGTGCTGCTATTTCTCACAATAAAAGCAAAGTGGACCTTCACTCGAACCTTGGGGGATCGAGTATCTTTTTTATTGGTACTCACTTCCACTTCCTCAGTCCTCACCTAGGCGAGGATGACTTCCGCTTGGTTGGCCCCAGGAGGCTGCAGAACCATTTTACCTGTACTGATATGTATCACACGCATGCACAGTAGGGAGCAGGCTGTGAGACATCAAGATGTGACAGCCAGCTCACAAATCCAAGTTGGTGGCACAGAAGATCAGAAGCCTTGGTAAGAATTGGCTGTGGTGAAGTTAGCACTGGTCTCCTTGGGCTGGTAAATATCAGTTTCTGAAAAGTACATAGGCATTGTATTTGTAGCTTCTATAACTGGGTGATGTTTCTCTTTAAATATATGTTTAACAGCAAATAACAAAGGTTTAGAACCTGGAACAGATGGCATACACCCACGGGTCCTAAAGGAATTGGGCTCTGCCATTTCAAAGCCATTGTTTCTAATGTTTAGGGAATCTTTAATGACTGGAATAGTACCACTTGATTAGTGTAAGGCCAACATGGTGCCTATATTTACAAAGGGATCAAAGTCTTTACCAAGTAACTATAGACCTGTTAGTTTAGCTTCTATAGTTGGGAAAATAATGGAGAGAGTTTAACAAAAGACCACAAACATGAGTTCTTGTTGGAAAAAAATATTTTAAGCGAAAACATCGGTTCATGAAAGACAGAAGTTGTCAGAAAAATCTGACTTCTTTTATGAGGAGGCAAGTAAAACCTTGGAGAGAGGGGTGGCTGTAGACGTGGTATATTTGAATTTTACAAAAGCGCTTCACAGTTCCTCACACACAGCTCATGTGTAAGGTTAAGTCTACAGGATTGGAAAAATCTGTTTGTAAATGAATAGAAAAATTGTGTACCTCAAGGTTCAGTGTTGGGACCCTTACTTTTTAATATATTTATAAATGATATAGGGTCTGGGATTAAAAGTACCATTTCAGTCTTTGCAGATGACAATGATGTGGCAAATGATATTAAATATTGATCAATGTAAAGTTATGCACTTGGGGCTAAGAATACGCATGCATCATACATACTAGGGAGAGTACAACTGGGGGAATCAATGGTGTAGAAGGATCTGGGTGTTTTGGTAGATCATAAGCTCAATAATAGCATGCAATGGCAAGCAGCGGTTTCCAAAGAGAGCAAAATCCTTTTTATGAAGAGTAGTGTAGAATAGACTGCAAAGAGAGATATCATTTTGGCCTTGTACAAATCATTAGTAAGACCTCATCCGGAATATGCAGTTCAGTTTTGGGCTCCAGTTCACAAAAAGGATATCAGGGAACTGGAGAAAGTGTAGATAAGGGCAAGCAAACTGATAAGAGGCATAGAGGAGCTCAGCTTTGAGAAAAGATTAGAGGAATAGAATTTATTCTCTCTTGAGAAGAGGAGATTAAGGGGGATACAATCAACATGTATAAATACATAAGTGGTCCATATAATGAACTTAGTGTTGAGTTATTTATTCACTTTAAGGTCATTACAGAGGACAAGGGGGCACTCTTTATATCTGGAGGACATCTCTTTCATCTCCAAATACGGAGAGGCTTCATCACAGTAAGAGCTGTGAAAATGTAGAATAGACTCCCCCAAAAGCTTTTTCTGTCCAGCTCAGTAGACTGCTTAAAAAAAAAGGGCCGGATTCTTTTCTAAATGTACATAATATAACTGGATGCTAATATTGATAGGTAAAGTTGATCCAGGGAATATCCGAGATTGCCTCTTGGGGGAATAATTTCCCCTGCTGGATCATGCCTTGCTGTTTTTTTTTTTTTACCTTCCTCTGGATCAACTGTGGGTATAGAATTGTGTATATAGGATTGAATTTTTTTTTTTGTTCAGCTTTTAATGTTTGAACTGGATGGATTTGTGTCTTTTTTTCAACCAACCTATCTAACTATGTAAGACAAATGTTTAAAGTGTCATTAAAGACAAAACCTTTTTTTCTTTAGTTTTAGATAGAGTGGAGAGGGAACCTCTGTCAGGTATTATTGCCGTCTGTGCCCCTGTTAGAGAGATGTATCTTCTCTACTTGTCCTGTTTATCATTATCATTGAAAGTAAAGAAAATCCCAAATTTTGGGTGGACACCAGAATAGTAACAGGGAAATCTTCCAATGGGGAAACTCTACACTGGCATTCCCTCACTCTGGAGTGATTTTCTCTCACTTCCGGTTTTGGCTATGGGACTCTATCCAAAAAGGCCTTTAGTTACGCTTTAACAATAGATGGGTTCAGTCTCATTAACCCAAACTTTAAGCCCAACTCCTGGTAGAAAAATAAACGATCCCTTGTAGTGGGGTTGTGCCAGCTCCATTTGCCCAGGGGAGATGAGAAACGGTTTTACTCACCCAATCCTCCATTTCCCCATGATCCGGCAGTGGACTTTCCATTGATGTCCTCAGGTCCAGAGAAGTGCTACTCTGATCTGGATGACATCAGGACACTAGATCAATAGAGTGCAGGGGGTGCAGAAACTGTGGGGAACAGAGGATCAGGTAACCCCCCCCCAAGACATTAACAAACAACCAACCCTTTTGATGCGGGCACACCACCTCTGCAAGGGATAATTTTTTATTTGCCTGAAGTTTGGCTTTAAAGGATAAGTTCACCTTTTTGAACACATCACATGTTCCACCTGTATTTAGGGTGGAACATCTAACATGTTCCAGCACTGCAGCCTCTCCCCAGTGACAGCGGGCGGGCATCTTCTCTGGGTGCCCGCTGTCACTATTTGAAAAAGACGTGGCTGAGCGGGGCTCCGCCTGCCCAGCCACGTCATTGACAGTCCTCTGTGAATGGGAAACTACAAGTCCAAAAAAGACAGCCTTTGTGGCTGTTGGCTTGTAGTTTCAATGAACTACAATGGCGCTGTTGAGTGCTCTGGTAGTTTATTCATCCTTCTTGTAAGTGTGTATCTTGTCTGCCCATATGAGGTATGAGCAGGCAGATAAATGGAGAAGTTTGCAGGAGTCCTGCATGGCACCCACGATCTGCTAATCATGGGTGCAATGCTTTCCAGGCTCAAAGTAAAAAAAATAAATAAATGCATATATTTTTATCTGCAAAAAGATGTAAGCTCTAAATAGCAGGGCTCTCCGATTCCTCCTGTATTGAACTGTATTGTATCTGTACTGTCTGCCCTCATTTTGTAAAGCGTTGCGCAAGCTGTTGGTGCTATATACAGTGGGGACGGAAAGTATTAAGACCCCCTTAAATTTTTCACTCTGTTATATTGCAGCCATTTGCTAAAATCATTTAAGTTCATTTTTTTCCTCATTATTGTACACACAGCACCCCATATTGACAGAAAAACCCAGAATTGTTAACATTTTTGCAGATTTATTAAAAAAGAAAAACTGAAATATCACATGGTCCTAAGTATTCAGACCATTTGCTCAGTATTTAGTAGAAGCACCCTTTTGATCTAATACAGCCATGAGTCCTTTTGGGAAAGATGCAACAAATTTTTCACACCTGGATTTGGGGATCCTCTGCCATTCCTCCTTGCAGATCCTCTCCAGTTCTGTCAGGTTGGATGGTAAACATTGATGGAAAGCCATTTTTAGGTCTATCCAGAGATGCTCAATTGAGTTTAAGTCAGGGCTCTGGCTGGGCCATTCAAGAACAGTCACAGAAGTTGTTGTGAAGCCACTCCATTATTTTAGCTGTGTGCTTAGGGTAGTTGTCATGTTGGAAGGTAAACCTTCGGCCCATTCTGAGGTCCTGAGCACTCTGGAGAAGGTTTTCGTCCAGGATATCCCTGTACTTGGCCGCATTCATCTTTACCTCGATTGCAACCAGTCGTCCTGTCCCTGCAGCTGAAAAACACCCCCACAGCATGATGCTGCCACCACCATGCTTCACTGTTGGGACTGTATTGGACAGGTGATGAGCAGTGCCTGGTTTTCTCCACACATACCACTTAGAATTAAGGCCAAAAAGTTCTATCTTGGTCTCATCAGACCAGAGAATCTTATTTTTCACCATCTTGGAGTCCTTCAGGTGTTTTTTTTAGCAAACTCCATGCGGGCTTTCATGTGTCTTGCACTGAGGAGAGGCTTCCGTCGGGCAACTCTGCCATAAAGCCCCGACTGGTGGAGGGCTGCAGTGATGGTGGACTTTCTACAACTTTCTCCCATCTCCCGACTGCATCTCTGGAGCTCAGACAGAGTGATCTTTGGGTTCTTCTTTACCTCTCTCACCAAGGCTCTTCTCCCCCGATAGCTCAGTTTGGACGGACGGCCAGCTCTAGGAAGGGTTCTGGTCGTCCCAAACGTCTTCCATTTAAGGATTATGGAGGCTACTGTGCTCTTAGGAACCATAAGTGCAGCAGAAATTTTTTGTAACCTTGGCCAGATCTGTGCCTTGCCACAATTCTGTCTCTGAGCTCTTCAGGCAGTTCCCTTGACTTCATGATTCTCATTTGCTCTTACATGCACTGTGAGCTGTAAGGTCTTATATAGACAGGTGTGTGGCTTTCCTAATCAAGTCCAATCAGTATAATCAAACACAGCTGGACTCAAATATAGGTGTAGAATAGGGCTGGGAAAAAAATCGATTTAAATCTTGAATCAAACTGAGAGGTCAAATCGGATCAAAATTTAAGCAAATCGATTTTTTTTTTTCACCGCACCGGTCCCGAGGCGCTGCGGGCATGAGTTTTTAGGCGAGGCCGCGGCTTTGGCCTAGTCTGCGGCTACGGCCGGACTCCGCGGACTAGGCCGAAGCCGCGGCCTCGCCTAAAAACTCATGCCCGCAGCACCTCCGGACCAGCGCGGACACCGCGCCAGGCCTGAAGAGCTGCGGGCAAGGAGTTTTTAGGTGAGGCCGCGGCTTCGGCATAGTCTGCGAGGCTGGACCCAGCGGACTAGGTCGAAGCCTCGGCCTCGCCTAAAAGCTCATGCCCGCAGCGCCTCGGGACCGGTGCGGTTTCCAAAAAAAAAAAACCTCGATTCGAATCGTGAATCAAGTTTTAAGAGAATCGAAGATTTTTTTTTTTTTTTAAGAAAATCTCCCAGCCCTAGTGTAGGACCATCTCAAGGATGATCAGAAGAAATGGACAGCACCTGAGTTAAATATATGAGTTTTACAGCAAAGGGTCTGAATACTTAGGACCATGTAATATTTCAGTTTTTCTTTTTTAACCAGTTCAATACAGGGCACTTATACACCTTCCTGTCCAGACCAATTTTCAGCTTTCAGTGCTGTCGCAGGTTGAATGAAAATTGCGTGGTCATATAACACTGTACCCAAACTAAATTTTTATCATTTTGTTCCCACAAATAGAGGTTTCTTTGGTGGTATTTGATCACCTCTGCGTTTTTTATTTTTTGCGAAACAAATAAAAAAAGACCGAAAATTTTGAAAAAAAATAAGTTTTCCTTTTGTTTCTGTTAAAAAAATTTTGTAAACAAGTAAGTTTTCTCTTTCACTGATGGGCACTGATAAGGCGGCACCAATGAGCAGGCACTGATATGCGGCACTGATGGGTGGCACTGATATGCAGCACTGATGGGCATTGATAGGCGGCACTGAAGGGCACTCATGGGCAGGGTTGCCAACCGCCAGTAAATTTACTGACAGTTTGTAAAAATCAGTGATTTTATTACCACTGCCAGTAAATATCAGGGGCTCATAATTTCATGCTGTGTTGAATTTTTAAGTGTAAATCGAGTAAAATACCTTGGTATATATATTGTCAGTGTTTCTAAATCATGTTTATACTGTTCAAATATTCACTGTGTTAGTTTTCAATAGGCGTTCTGTAGTTTCTCAGGTTGCCAGTAAAAAATGTGCGCCGCCAGTAAATTGTCCATGTTTTGTCAGTAAAAAATGCTGTGGGAGGTTGGCAACCCTACTCATGGGTGACACTGGTGGGCACTGATAGGCGACACTGATGGGCACTGAAAGGCTGCAAAGATGGGTTCTTATGGGTGGCACTGATGGGCCGCGATGCGCGCCCCCGCTCAATATCCCGAGGACGTCATATGACGCTCAGTCAGGATATTGAAACCACTTTGCCGCTGTCATTCTGCTATATGGCGGGCGGCACGTGGTTAATAAATCTGCAAAAATGTCAACAATTCTGTGTTTTTCTGTCAATATGGGGTGCTGTGTGTACATTAATGAGGCAAAAAAATGAACTTAAATGATTTTAGCAAATGGCTGCAATATAAGAAAGAGTGAAAAATTTAAGGGGGTCTGAATACTTTCTGTCCCCACTGTAAATCCCGTATACTACTACTACTAATAATAATAATAAGGCCCCTTTCACACAGGGGCGGTTTGCAGGCGCTATTGCGCTAAAAATAGCGCCTGCAAACCGACCTGAAACTGCCACTGCTGTGTCTCCAGCATTAAAGCCAGAGGGCTTTCACACTGGAGCGGTGCGTTAGCAGGAGAGGAAAAAACCTCCTGCAAACAGCATCTTTGGATCGGTGTATTCACCGCTCCTAAACTGCTCCTGCCCATTGAAATCAATGGGGCAGAGTGGCTATACCGCCGGCATAGCGCTGCTGTAGCGGCGCTTTTAACCCTTTTTCGGCCGCTAGCGGGGGTTAAAGCCAAATACCGCCACTAAAACAACGGTAAAGCAGCGCTAAAAACAGCGCCGTTTTACCGCCCCAGTGTGAAAGGGGCTTAATATTAAAACACCCATCTGTCAAAAAAAGCTTAAACGATGAGGTGAGAAAGTACCGTATATACTCGAGTATAAGTCGTTCCGAGTATAAGTCGAGGCCCTAATTTACCACAAAAAAAATGGGAAAAACTTATTGACCCGAGTATAAGATGAGGGTGAGAAATGCACAGCTACTGTAAGTGGAAAAGAGGGTCAACAATGCCCATTTGCAGCCTCACTGTGCCCATTTGCATGCCTCACTGTGCCCATTTGCAGCCATAGGTCCCCTGAACTTCAAACTCGGTAGTTAAGGGTTCCTAGATGCCCCCTAGCTACAGCCAAAATTTGGGGTCTCTGAGCCCAAAGGGTCCCGAAATGACATTGCTGCAGATAGACACAGTTGACCGAATTTGGGGCCCCGTATCTTGGGGCCACTTAGTGCTAAGAACCCCAAATTTGGTGTGCAAACCCAGTGGAACTAGCACCATAAAATTTCCAAAGCTGGGGTTTCTAGCGAGATACAGGGCCCCAAAAATCGCTTCAGAAAATGTCAAGCACTTTTTTGCAGCAGAGAATGACATTTTCCAAACCAGTTTTCGGGCCCCACATCTCAGGGCCACTTGGTGCTAGGAACCCCATCTTTGGATATGTTATGGAACCAGTTCCACTGGGTTTGCACACCACATTTGGGGTTCCTAGCACCAAGTGGCCCTGAGATATGGGGCCCCAAAATCGGTTCAGAAAATGTCAAGCACTTTTTTGCAGCAGAGAATGACATTTTCCGAACCAGTTTTGGGGCCCCGCATCTCAGGGCCACTTGGTGCTAGGAACCCCAGCTTTGGATATGTTATGGTACCAGTTCCACTGGGTTTGCACACCAAATTTGGTGTTCCTAGCACCAAGTGGCCCTGAGATATGGGGCCCCAAAATCGGTTCAGAAAATGTCAAGCACTTTTCTGCAGCAGAGAATGACATTTTCCGAACCGATTTTGGGGCCCCGTATCTCGGGGCCACTTAGAGCTAGGAACTTCAGCTTTGGCTATGTTGTGGAACCAGGTCCACTGGGTTTGCACACCAAATTTGGGGTTCCTAGCACCAAGTGGCCCTGAGATATGGGGCCCCAAAATCGGTTCAGAAAATGTCAAGCACTTTTTTGCAGCAGAGAATGACATTTTCTGAACCAGTTTTGGGGCCCCGTATGTCGGGGCCACTTAGTGCTAGGAACTTCAGCTTTGGTTATGTTGTGGAACCAGGTCCACTGGGTTTGCACACCAAATTTGGGGTTCCTAGCACCAAGTGGCCCTGAGATATGGGGCCCCAAAGTCGGTTCAGAAAATGTCAAGCACTTTTCTGCAGCAGAGAATGACATTTTCCGAACCGATTTTGGGGCCCCGTATCTCGGGGCCACTTAGTGCTAGGAACTTCAGCTTTGGGTATGTTGTGGAACCACGTCCATTGGGTTTGCACACCAAATTTGGTGTTCCTAGCACCAAGTGGCCCTGAGATATGGGGCCCCAAAATCGGTTCAGAAAATGTCAAGCACTTTTCTGCAGCAGAGAATGACATTTTCCGAACCGATTTTGGGGCCCCGTATCTCGGGGCCACTTAGAGCTAGGAACTTCAGCTTTGGATATGTTGTGGAACCAGGTCCACTGGGTTTGCACACCAAATTTGGGGTTCCTAGCACCAAGTGGCCCTGAGATATGGGGCCCCAAAATCGGTTCAGAAAATGTCAAGCACTTTTTTGCAGCAGAGAATGACATTTTCTGAACCAGTTTTGGGGCCCCGTATGTCGGGGCCACTTAGTGCTAGGAACTTCAGCTTTGGTTATGTTGTGGAACCAGGTCCACTGGGTTTGCACACCAAATTTGGGGTTCCTAGCACCAAGTGGCCCTGAGATATGGGGCCCCAAAGTCGGTTCAGAAAATGTCAAGCACTTTTCTGCAGCAGAGAATGACATTTTCCGAACCGATTTTGGGGCCCCGTATCTCGGGGCCACTTAGTGCTAGGAACTTCAGCTTTGGATATGTTGTGGAACCACGTCCACTGGGTTTGCACACCAAATTTGGTGTTCCTAGCACCAAGTGGCCCTGAGATATGGGGCCCCAAAATCGGTTCAGAAAATGTCAAGCACTTTTCTGCAGCAGAGAATGACATTTTCCGAACCAATTTTGGGGCCCCGTATCTCGGGGCCACTTAGAGCTAGGAACTTCAGCTTTGGATATGTTGTGGAACCAGGTCCACTGGGTTTGCACACCAAATTTGGGGTTCCTAGCACCAAGTGGCCCTGAGATATGGGGCCCCAAAATCGGTTCAGAAAATGTCAAGCACTTTTTTGCAGCAGAGAATGACATTTTCTGAACCAGTTTTGGGGCCCCGTATGTCGGGGCCACTTAGTGCTAGGAACTTCAGCTTTGGTTATGTTGTGGAACCAGGTCCACTGGGTTTGCACACCAAATTTGGGGTTCCTAGCACCAAGTGGCCCTGAGATATGGGGCCCCAAAGTCGGTTCAGAAAATGTCAAGCACTTTTCTGCAGCAGAGAATGACATTTTCCGAACCGATTTTGGGGCCCCGTATCTTGGGGCCACTTAGTGCTAGGAACTTCAGCTTTGGATATGTTGTGGAACCACGTCCACTGGGTTTGCACACCAAATTTGGGGTTCCTAGCACCAAGTGGCCCTGAGATATGGGGCCCCAAAGTCGGTTCAGAAAATGTCAAGCACTTTTCTGCAGCAGAGAATGACATTTTCGGTCGGTTCGGAAAATGACATTTTTTGCTGCAGAAAAGTGCTTGACTCGAGTATAAGTCGAGGGGGGCACTTTCAGCACAAAAAAATGTGCTGAAAAATTCGACTTATACTCGAGTATATACGGTAACCATTTTTATGCAAAATACTGTGGCAAATGCCAAAATGTAATTCATTCAGCTGGACAGCCAAAGTAGATGAATAGCTACGCTATGTGGTGGTTACATGTTTTAGCAGAACAAAGAATAGCAATAGCTGACACCCAAGTAAATCTTAGTTTACCCATAGCACTATAGAATTATGCACAGTTTAACGGGAAGTCAACTTTGATGTTGGCCCTACATAATACCTATTTTTACAAGACAGCCATACAAGAAGAAAACCAAGACTATAAAGGAAAGCTAGAAATAATTGAAAAATGACACTCATCAAATGCACATTAAACACATCTTCACAAATACTGAATGTTTGATTAACCACTTCCCGCCCGCCGCACGTCATATGACGTTCTTGACTTCTGCAGCTACAGGCATCATTCAGATATCAGCTTTTTCAGCCGGCGATTCCCTACACCATAAGAATGATCCTAGTGGCTGTTCCACCGCTTGATCGTTCTTACGGGCGGCGAGATTTGATGTCCCATACCCCCCCTGCCGCCCTCCGGTGCTTCTAAAGACTCAATGCTTCCATCGGTGAGTCGGAGACAGGATCCGCCGGCCTCGGAGGGTGACCATAGAGATTTCCAGTGGACCAGACGGTCGCCGGAGTCTCTATGGTCGCTCAGAGGCCGGGCGCGATGTTATGACGTCACGGCCGGCCTCTGCATTCAAACAAACGGCGCCTGCTTGGCTGGGAAGCCGAGATCGTTTTCATTATTTCAGGCTTCCCAGCCTAGAGCTGAGATGTGGGGTTTTATTGACCCCTCATCTCACTGTAAAGAGGACCAGTCATGCCATATTCCTATTACAAAGGATGTTTACATTCCTTGTAATAGGAATAAAAGTGATCAAAAATAAAAAAAAATTTTTTAAAAAGTTTCAAACTAAAAATTTTAAGCGCCCCTGTCCCCCGGTGCTCGCACACAGAAGCGAATGCATACGCAAGTCCAGCCCACATATGAAAACGATGTTCAAACCACACATGTGAGGTATTGCCGCGAACGTTAGAGCGAGAGCAAAAATTCTAGCCCTAGACCTCCTCTGTAACTCAAAACATGTAACCAGTAAAAAAATTTAAAGCGTCGCCTATGGGGATTTTTAAGTACCGAAGTTTGGCGTAATTCCACAAACGTGTGCAATTTTGAAGCGTGACATGTTAGGTATCCATTTACTTGGCGTAACTTCATCTTTCACATTATGCAACAAAATTGGGCTTACTGTTTATTTTTTTTTTATTTTTTTAAGCATAAAATTGTTTTTTTTTTCCCCAAGAAAAACGCGTTTGAAAAATAGCTGCGCAAATACCGTGCGAAATAAAAAGTGCAACGACCGCCATTGTATTCTCTAGGGTCTTTGCTAAAAAAAAAATATATATATATAATGTTTGGGGGTTCTATGTATTTTTTTAGAAAAAAAAATATGATTTTTACATGTAGGAGAAAGATGTCAGAATTGGCCTGGGTGGCAAGTAGCTAATATATAACAGAGAGCAAAAAAAGGCCATGAACTAAAACAGAAGCAAAGGACTTTGCCTGCGTAGCAGAAGCATGAGGTCAACATTCTCTTTCTTTTTTAACAGGAAGCATACAGTATAGCGCATAATTACAAATCTCGTTAAAATAGGCAATTACCTTGCAATAAATACAAAACCATAGAAACTGGATAGGAACAATACACTTGCCAGCATTCTCAGCAAGGCGATTGTGAAAATGTTGGCAAGATAAGGGATTTGTTACATGACAGAGCACACAGATGTGCAATAACATCCGATTATCAGAGAATAGCTTTATATCTATTTGTATAAATCACTTTTTGCATTTTTAATGATTGTATTGGGATCGCCTTTTATCATAGCATTCAGCTTTATTACTCTGCCTATTCCAATGGTGCATTTATGACTATAGAAAACTGCATGCTATGGCTTTATGTGTTATTAATGATTAGTGCAAATACATGATGTCACACAGGTTTATGTCTGCAGGAAACACATGATGACCCCCCCTCCTTTCATATGAAGTACAAATGATTTTAAGACCAAGTGGAAATTCCCCTCTTTACTCTGACATCACCATACTGTAATAAAGAGAGAATGATGGGTGGTCTTCCAGAGTCCATATAAATCACTTAATCAAAGTGGTGCTCATAAACTAGCACTGCTTCTGTATGGTCACTACGCAGCATCTCTCGGAGATGCTGCAAATGAAATCTAGAATTGTAGCTCCTGGTCCTGAATAGGCAAATGCAGACCCTCAATTTAGTAGAAAAAAAAACCTGTCAGAAGTAGATTGGTTCTTTCTCTGTAGAATGGAAATTTCCTTTAAAAGAATCTTTACTGAGATAATGGATTCAGTCATATATAGACACAATGAGCAGCTCTAAAACAGAAAAGTGGAGAGAAGGCACTAAAAATAGAAGTTGTTTGAACAAAGAGTGAATATCTATTTCTGTGATTTCAATTGTGCTGTCCGTTCTCATGATGCTGCATGTACCATCATTAGGGTTTCGGCATGTGACCAGCAAGAAATGTTCTCTTTTCAATTCTCCAGATCACTTAGACTTTTTAAGATGCTGGTTTTCTTAGAAGGAAAATAAGTGCACCGATATGACATCATGCTAATTTTCAAGAGCTTTTGAAGCAAGACATGCTGCAGATAGCAAACTTCAAACATCAGCATAGTGAAGTTGTTGAAAGTATAGCACATGAACACAATTTGTGCCTCTCCATAGAATTATGAATCCTCATTATCATGATCCTTATGTAATAATGACTGCATATGGAACTATACTATGACAAAACAATTGTTATTACCTACCAAACAAATATTTACCTATAAAGAGAAAGAAAATCAGTAATTGCAAATGATACAATAGTCACTTATTTGCATTCTGTTCGCACAATACAGGCACTGAAGATAATCAATAAAAACAAGCAAAGCAGAGAATCTAGCATCTAAGAAAAAAAGGGAATTCAGGAGTGAAGGTAGCGGGAGCTGGGTGGGTGATGGACAACCAACTGTAAAAACAAAAAAAGGCACCTGTCGCCATGATGCCAGGTTAGAGATGGACATGGCCCTGGAATGTAGAGTGACGGAACAAGGGGAGTGATGGGGTTCTCCTGATCTTCTCCTCCGACGCCCTTTATTTGACATGAATTCCAAACTCCCTGTGTTAGTGGCATTCATCACCTGAAATCAAACCCGTGGACAGGAAGGTTTCAGCCTACATACAGCTAACTGCATTGTAAAACACTACTGTAGGGTCAAAACACCAAATCCATTAACTGGGACAATGTTTCCCAAAGGGTGGTACATGTGCAACCGTACATCATAGCTTCACTGTGAACAGACAACAGCAAAAAGGATAAGTTCACCTTTTATAACATGTTACACATATATTCAGGGTGTATCAGGTTATGAATGCACCTGCCCCCAAGCACCCCCCGATCCCCGCTGTGACAGCAGACCTGGGATCTTTTCCCCATGTCTGCTGCCATGATACACAAAAGACGCCCACCCGGTCGTGTCACTCATTCGCAGTCCTCTGTGACTGGAAAACTACAAGGTCTGGCAGCCTTTGCAGCTGTTGGCTTGTAGCTTTCAATGAACTATCATGGCGCTGTGGTAATTCATGGAGTCTTCCTGTCAGAATGTATCGGCTTCCAAGTACGAGGTACGAGGAAGCCAATACACTGATCGATCTGCAGGAGACCTGCATGATATCAGCGATCTGCTGATCACTGGTGCAATTCTTTACAGGCTCCCAAAACAAAAAAGTAACGAATGCACATTTCTTTACCTGCAAAAAAAAAATAAAAATGTGCATTTGTTATTTTTTTTGTCAAAAGGTGAACTTATCCTTTAAAGGAGAGCTGGATGACGCTCATTAAAAGGCCACCTCCTTCCATCACAGTGTAGTTACATGACACATAAATCCTACTCTGAATGGCAGGATTACAGGTGGTACTTTGAAAGAGCAAAGGCCATGATAGTGCACAACTGACCATTGTTTGGGAAACACTGAACTAGACAAATGTTAAACATTGACTCAAAATTCACTCACTATGACAGCAGACCATCAAATTTACTATATCATAGTAATTGATGGTGATGGCCGGAGTTTTCCTTCTACTGTAATGATTGAATCAATAGAAGAATTCAGTAGATAGTAACTATTTTGTTAAGTTTCTACATGATGGACTATGTAACTATGAAAACTATGATAGAACGGACATGAAGACAATCTGCTAAACTCAGTTTCACATTAATGAAACTATTTTAGAACAACTGAAAGTGGTTGAAATCCTCTGAAATGAAAAAAGCATATCCTTTTATAGTCTGTATAAGCCTCAATAACACCCAAGCATGGTTCTTATCTGCTCTCTTATTCCCCTGCTATCTGCATGAGTCACTTCTGTCAGGTTATGCTGACACCACAGAATTCCGGGGGTGGGCCGCCCCATCTCCAGCACACAGCATGTGATTGCAAGCCACAGCTCTGCATGTTTCTCTATGACACTATGTAGAGAGGGGCGTGTCCTTTTCTTCCACTCAGGTCTAAAATTTCACTCAGCTCCCTACTTTATGCTGTGCAGTGTGTGACATCAGATCCCCGTCCCCTGCCTTCTAGAGCTCTGAAATGTTGTAAAAAGGTGTGCTTTGGGAGGTTGTAGAGGAGAGTGCTGCAGATAAACAGGTACAACTTTTATGTAGGATGATTTTTTTTTCCCATCTCTGTATTACCTGAGGCCAGTCACTTCAGTGGCTATATGTAAGGGTTCACAACCACTTTAATGGACCTTCATACTGGTCTTGCCAGCAATCCACCAGAAAAGATCAATATGATTAAACACACAGACAAACAAGTCCATAGGTCAGATGAACAAAAAATGTCACCAGGTCCACAGCTCTATCAAATTAATAAAGGTTTTCAAACATAGAAGTAATGCAACAATACACACATTGGCATTTCTCAGACCAAAAAAAAAAAAAAAGGTATCCTTTCCTCAGCATTTTTGTAATATGATACACTTTTCTGAGGCACAGCTACCTGGTATTGTACAGCTACTATACGTAATCTTTCTTAAAGAGGAAGTAAAGTCTTCCTCTTTAAATTGTACCTACAGGTAAGCCTATAATAAGACTTACCTGTAGGTACTGTAAATACCTCCTAAACTTGCACCGTTTGGGAGATATTTACTATATACGCTGCTGCCGATGTCATTGGCGCATGCGAACTGAAGGAACAGCCCGCTCGTGCCGTTTCTTCATGACCCGTGCCGTGACCAGGGGCCCACGCACGTATGCACGGGAGTGATGTCATTGCGGCTCCGGCCAATCACAGCGCCGGAGCCCATGAAGCCGGAACTCCCGGAAAGATGTTAGCCGTGGGAGCGGAGTGCGGGCAGCACTGCAGGGCATTGTTCCAAGTATTTCATAATGAGCTAGTATGCAATGCCTTTAGAAGCTTTTTAGAGATAGGAAAAAAAACAAAACAAACACTGCCAGTGTGTCCAGAAGCAGCAGAGTTTGAGCAGAAAAAAATGCTTGACGCTACTAAAAGCTGCTAAATGCGCCTAAAAGCTAGTGCTTGAGCATTAATTCATTTTAATAGCCAGAACAAATTATTTATTTTGGCCAATTAAATTAATTAATGCCCAAGAGCTTAACGCCTGCCTGTAAAGCTTCTAAAAGCTTGTAAAAGATTTAGACGCTTTTACCAGCGTCAGGCATATTTTCTGTTAAAATGACCCTGGCTTCAAGGAGAGTTAAAAAACCATCCCGTGTGCATGAGGCTTTAAAAAGGAGCTCCAGTTTGTGTTTATTAGAAGTCAGCAGCTACAAAAAGTGTAGCTTCTAACTTTTAACACACGCACGCACACTTACCTGTCCCAGAATCCAGTGATGTGAAAAGACATAGCATGGGATAATGTGTAATAAAAGGTTAAAAAGTGTTGCTCTAGGGAGAAGTGAAAAATATTACTAATATTGGAACTCTTTAACACAAGGCAGATGCATTCAATTTGCTGCCTTCCAGAAGTATTTAAACGGCAAATCCATCTGTCTCTGGTCCTAGTAATTACACATGTATTAATAATAACACTGGGGCAGAAATACACTCTGTTCTGCACAATAATTACTGACTCAACAAAAAAAGTAACATTTCATTCACATTGATGATAGACCCTTCAGGAAACATAGCTGTGTTATTGCTAGTAAACTCAATCGATAAAGCGTCTCTATAGCTTGCTGAACAACTCTATCACATTAATGTAAATGTAAGCAATGAATACTGAATAAGACTCACACAAGCATAAAAGTGGCATATGACCTAGACAGAAATAGAAGGAGCATACAAAACAAAATGTGGCTTTCCAAAGGAAAATGAGACATGCCAAGTAGACAGATTAAAGCGGGATTCCGGCTGGGAAAAAAAAAAAATAAAGTCAGCAGCTACAAACACTGTAGCTTCTGACTTTAAAATATTATTATTATTATTGTATGAGATTTATATAGCGCCAACAGTTTACGAAGAGCTTTACAATGTATAAGGGGGACAGCACAATTACAGTACAGTTCAATACAAAAGGTACAGGAGGGCCCTGCTCGTAGAGCTTACATTCTAAAGGGAGGAGGTGGTGGTACAAAAGGTAATAGCGGCAAAGAATTATTTGATAGGGGTGACTTTAAATAAGCACACTTCCCTGTCCTGGGTGCCCGCGATGTCAGCCGCCCAAGGCCGACCCGTCCCTCGGCTCTCGGGTCCCGGCACTGCCATCCTAACTAAGGGAAACAGGCAGTGGAGCCTTACAGCTTCACTGCCAGTTTCCTACTGCGCATGCGCAAGTCGCGCAGCGCTTTGTGAATGGGACGCGATGTGTTGTGGGACACACACAGTTCCCATAACACACCGCGCCCCATTCCCCAGAAGACAACGCGGGGAGGAGAAGACTGAAGATCACCGCGGCGTAGGAAGAGGCAGATTAGAAAGACTGCCTAGCAACAGCCATTTCACGCAAGTTAAAAAAATAAAATAAAATTCCTCCATTTTTTTACGGAATTTTTTTATGCAATTTTTTTTTTCAGGGTGGACCTCCACTTTAAGTTTTAAAAGTTAAATAAAGTAGTGATAAGTAAGTAAAATATATATATATTGTAGCCAATCCTTAAAGTTTTACTTCCTCTTTTGTTCCCTGCAAAGTAAAAGAATAATGGGCTTGTATGTATCGCACGTTAAGAGATATTTACAGTACCTATAGGTAAGCCTTATTCTATTCTTACCTAGGGGTACAAGTTCTAAAAAGGGGTTTACAACCACTTTAAATGTGGTGGTTGCATTTGTTTTCTTGTTTTAGGATGTGTATAGTTTACTTTCATCAGCTCTGTCTTAGGATGTTCTCCACTCCACTGGAGGAGCAATGGAGACACCTTCAGACAGCAGCATTGTCAATCTGTTGAGAAGGTAGTGTTATATGGACTAGCAGGTTTAGATGGACTTGACTAACAACTTAAAACTGAACCAATAAGGGAGAATGTGTGCCACTCAGGCTGTAAGGGATAATAATCCTGTGCCCACCGCTGTGAGTACCGGCAAGGGAAGGAGCTCGGCTCGGCTCCAAGCATCGGTTAAGCAAAAAGTGTGTACCGGAAGTCACACATCAATGCTGACTCACTTGTAGTAAGGTGAATGGAGGTCTCAGCCAATGAGGGTAAGGCTGCCATTCACCTTATGAGTGAGTCAGCATTGATGTGCGGTATCCGGGACACACTTTATACCTAACTTAAAGCTGAACTCCAGCAAATACTTTTCAAGAGCAGCCATTCGTTTGTTTTTTACTTTTGGGATAAAGGTTTTACATAAATGTATAAAAGCTGAGCATTGTAAGCACCCCTTTCAATGTTAAAGTGAAACTAAGACCCCTTTCACACTGAGGTGTTTTTCAGGTGCTACAGCGCTAAAAATAGCGCCTGTAAAGCGCCTGAAAAAAGCCTCAGCTGCAAACCCAGTGTAAAAGCACGAGGGCTTTCACACTGGGGCGCTGCACTGGCAGGGCGTCACAAAAAGTCCTGCCAGCAGCTTCTTTACACTGCTCCTCCCCATTGAAAACAATGGGGCAGCGCTGCTATACCGCTGGCAAAGCGCCGCTGCAGCAGCATTTTGCGGGCAGATTTAACCCATTTTCGCCCGCTAGTGGGGGGGTTAAAACCGCCCCGCTAGTGGCCGAATAGCGCCGCTAAAACGGCGCCTCTTTACCGCTGTGGCCTGGGGCGGCTCAGTGTGAAAGGGGTCTTAAGCAGAAAAAGAACAGCAGCAGCGAGCGTTACTGCTGCAGAGCGCGATTTACGCGAATCTATGGGGCCATCCCATAACTGCACGCAATAAATGCAACTGCAGCACAGTAGAGCTGCATTTACAGACAGAGAGGAGGCAAAATATCGCCTCTGAAATGTAATCCAACACAAATAGCTTTTCAGAGGGGTACCAAAGGCTGCTGCCCATGTGAACAAGCCCTTATATATTACTAGGATGAAAATCTTTCAAGTATTTGTGATGCAACTGAAGTTGGCTAAAACAAACTGAAGAAATAGAAAAAAAAATAATAAAAGCCAATAAAGTTTAACCGCTTTCCGACCGCCTCACACAGATATACTGCAGCAGAACGGCACGTACAGGCAGATTAACGTACCTGTGCGTTGCCCTGTAAGAGGCGGCTCGTGGGCGCACACGCCCGCCGGGAGCTCCATAACTGTGATCGCGGGTCCCGCGGACCCGATGTCCGCGGGCATACCTGCGATCGTCTCACGGTGAGGAAGGAGCAGTGTATGTGATTTTCGTTCAGAAGTTACAATAATTTTAAAATTGACTGTTTGAAGCAAGTGAAATTTTCAAACTACATTCATCCATTCATTGAATGTACAAAGAATTTTCATACAAATATTCATACAGATGTTCTTGTACAAAAAGCAATATGTGTTTGGCCAGCATAAGACATTTAGTAGCAGCAGGATTTTATCACTTGATGGAGTAAAAAAAAAAAAAAAAACTGCAGAAAATTGCTATATTATATATATATATATATATATATATATATATATATATATATATATATATATATATATATATATATATATATATATATATATATATATATATATATATACACACACCACACACACACATATACACACAAAACTTATATCATATATAATAATAAATATACCCACAAGTCGGATATAGACTCCAGTCTATCAGCCTCCAGCTTCTCTGGGTTCCGATGCTGATTTTCCCTGCACAGAGGCCTTAAAGTGATTATAAATGTCGTTTTTTTTTCCTTTTAAAAGAAACTTGTCATACTGACCTGCTCTGTGTAATGGTTTTGCACAGAGCAGCCCCCTGCCAGCACTTCTGGCTCCTCCTGTCTTAAGTATACTAAGTATAGTAAAGAGTACCCCACTATAGCGAGGTAAAAAAAATGTCTGCCTTTAGAATCACTCACTTCCTTCCTTCTCCTACCCAGGACTACATGTCCCACGAGGCATTTCTCATCACACATTAACAAGCTCTTAGGCACTTATTGGCATATAGATGATGTACTGAGCTGTATGTGTGCTGCAATGTATTTTCTGATATGTAAACAAAACAAAAAATGCATTTTGTACGCATGCCAACTAATCGGCTCACCAACTAATCTATTCTGAAAATAGTTGATAACTAAATATGTACAACTCTTAGGCAACATGCACACAAGAGTTTGTGTGCAGCTGTCAACAAGAATCAGATTCTTGTGACAGTTTTAAGCGCTGTTGTTGACACAGTGTGCTGCTGCAGGTGTCAGCGGTGTTTGTCAGGTTTATACTCTGTACAAATCAAAATGGTGCTGCTGATGATTGTATGTAATTGCTAATCTGAGAAGTTACAAACTTCAAATGCAAACACTTATCCTGCACACAGCCAGTGTTGATGTTTCTGTGGAGGTTTGACTCCACACACACTTGGCTGAAGGTAATCAGCCACTCTGCAGTGCCTTGTATTTATACCCCTTAAAATTTTCCACATTTTGTCATGTTGCAGTGGAAGGAAAATGATAATTGGTTTTCAAGTTTTTTACAAATAAATAAGTGAAAAGTGTGGTGTGCATTTGTATTCACCCCCCCAACAAAGGCAATACTTTGTAGAACCACCTTTCACTGCAATTACAGCTGCAAATCTTTTTGGCTTTGCACATCTAGAGAGACATTTTTGCCCATTCTTCTTTGCAAAATAGCTCAAGCTGTCAGATTGAATGAAGAGCGTCTGTGAACAGCAATTTTCAAACCTTGCCACAGTTTCTCAATTGGATTAAGGTCTGGATTTACACTGGACCTTCTAACACATGAATATGCTTTGATCTAAACCATTCCATTGTAGCTCTGGATGTATGTTTAGGGTCCCTGTCCTGCTGGAAGGTGAACCTCCGCTCCAGTCTCAAGTCTTTTGCAGTCTTCTTCCTTCTAAGATTGCCCTGTATTTGGCTCCATCCATCTTCCCATCAACTCTGACCAGCTTCCCTGTCCCCTGTGAAGAAAATATTCCCACAACACGATGCTGCCACCACCATGTTTCACGGTGGGGATGGTGTGTTCAGGATGTGCAGTGTTAGTTTTCCACCACACATAGTGTTTTGCTTTTAGGCCAAAAAGTTCAAGTTTGGTCTTATCTGACCAGAGCACCTTTTTCTACATGTTTGCTGTGTCCCCCCACATGGCTTCTTGCAAACTGCAAACAAGACTTCTTATGGCTGTCTTTCAACAATGGCTTTCTTCCATAAAGGCCAGGTTTGCGGAATACACGATTGAGCCCCGGTTCACACAGGGGCGGCACAACTTGCAGGTCGCCTCACCGAGGCGACCTGCACACGACTTCCAAAGCGACTTGTAAAACGACTTCTGTATAGAAGTCTATGCAAGTCGCCCCCAAAGTAGTACAGGAACCTTTTTCTAAGTCGGAGCGACTTGCGTCGTTCCTATTAGAACGGTTCCATAGCACAGAACGGGAGGAGACTTGTCAGGCGGCTAGGTCGCCTGACAAGTCGCCCCTGTGTGAACCGGCACTAATAGATGTCCTGTGTACATATTCTCCCACCTGAGATGTTGATCGCTGCAGCTCCTCCAGAGTTACCATGGGCCTCTTGGCTGCTTATCTGATTAATGCTCTCCTTGCTGGCCTGTCAGTTTAGGTGGACGGCCATGTCTTGGTAGGTTTGCAGCTGTGCCATACTGGATTGAACAGTGCTCCGTGAGGTGTTTAAAGCTTGGGATATTTTTTTATAACCTAACCCTGCTTTAAACTTCTCCACAACTTTATCCCGGATCTGTCTGGTGTGTTCCTTGGCTTTCATAAAGCTGTTTGTTCACTAAGGTTCTCTAACAACCCTTGAAGGCTTCACAGAACAGTTGTATTTATACTGAGACTAAATTACACACAGGTGGACTCTATTTACCAATTAGGTGACTTCTGAAGGCAATTGGTTCCACTCGATTTTAGTTAGGGGTATTAGCGTAAAAATGCACGCTACACTTTTCACATATTTATTTGGAAAAAAATTTGAAAACTATTTCTCTTTTTTCTTCCACTTCACAATTATGTGCCACTTTGTGTTGGACTATCACATAAAATCCCAATAAAATACACTTATGTTTTGGTTGTAACATGACAAAATGTGGAAAATATCAAGGGGTGTAAATACTTTTTCAAGACAAACACTGTATATGCAACCAAGACTCTTGCTGTGTCTTGTGTAAATGTAGCCTTACTCTCCATCACTGTAATACAATGGACATATGAAGACTATAAAGACAAAGACATTCTTGTGGTGGTGTTGGGGTATCACAGAAGCAAATATTTTACAACTGTACAGGGAAGAAAATATCAAAAAGCATCTTGCAGAAATAGTGATATATAGGAATCCTTATCCAGATTTCTTTACAATTATTTATCTTCAGGATGCAGTTTTGCAATAATGTTTATACGAAGGTCACTTCATATATATTTATACACACATATACACACACACACAAAGTATATACACTGTATGTATCAGGGTCGGAATGACCAGTAGGGCACTCGGGCACTGCCCGAGGGCCTGGGCCAGTAGGGGGCCTCATGAGAGTTCCTGCGTCCCAAGGAATCTGTGCTTATCCCGCAGTGCCGGAACAAGTTCCAGCACTGAGCTCCAGTAACTGGTCTGACAAGGGCTCGCTAGTGTCAGGCACTCAGGACACCTTCCCCGCATCTCTTGTGGCGTGCCCAGACTCCCTTACGCAGCGATAGTCCTCTCTGTGGCAGCCAACACTGACATCTGTCCCTCTTAAACCTGCACACCGCACAGATCTTACTGAGGATCTCCTTCCTCAGCTCCAATGTACACAGACAGTAGGAGGAGGTGGAGCCGGGGAGGAGAGACCTTACACTGCAAGAGCCACGTGGATCTATCTGCTATCTGAGGTCTGTATACAGTTTATGGCTAGAGGAGGGGAGACAGTAACCTGGAAGGGGGGGTGCAGGTAAAAGGAATGCACACATGGAGAAGTGATGGGAGAAGGGGGGTTGCAAGAGGATATGTTCTGGGGGGATTTCAAATCTGACCCCCCCCCCACTAGCACAAGTCCTCTCCCCTCCAAAAGCACCCCCCCAGCACATATCCTCCCCCCCCACCATCACTTTTCTCCATGTGCGCATTCCTGTAAAAAAGAGATGCCACCTCAAAGCAAAGGAGAAGGCCTTCAAAAAATACGAGGTTGAGGGATCATCATCAGCATTCAGACTTTATAAAGAATGCAACAAGAAATGTAAGGGTGCAATAAGGACGGCGAAGATAGAACATGAAATACACATAGCGGAGGAGAGCAAAAAAGATCCCAAGAAATTCTTTAAGTATGTAAACAGTAAAAAAGGGAGGACAGACCATATTGGCCCCATAAAGAATGAGGAAGGACATCTGGTTACAAAGGATGGAGAGATGGCGAAGGTATTGAATTTATTCTTCTCCTCAGTCTTCACAAGGGAATCGGGGGGCTTCAGTAACCAAAACTGCAGTGTTTATCCTCATGACACAACACAGGAAGCACCTCTATGGTTAACAGAGGACAGAATTAAAATTAGACTTGGGAAACTTAACATTAATAAATTACCGGGACCAGATGGCTTGCACCTGAGGGTACTTAGGGAACTCAATCACGTAATTGCCAGACCATTGTTCCTAATTTTTACTGACAGTCTACTGACTGGAATGGTACCAGCTGATTGGAGAAAAGCCAATGTAGCACCAATATTTAAAAAGGGCCCAAAATACATCCCTGAGAATTACAGACCGTTAGCCTAACATCAATAGCTGTCGCAAATGTATAGACTGGTCCTTGGGACACAAAAAAAAACAGTTCCTTTTTTCATTAGAGAATGGGAAGGAGAGTTAAAGCAGGGGCTCTCTAGAGCACAAATTAAAAAGATTATTGACCTAACACACTCTACATCAATAAGTTCACGGATTTAGGAGATGTCATATAAATTTCTAGCTAGGTGGTATCAGACTCCAGTACAGCTGGCACAGATATACCTGACCACAGATGCTACGGTAGGTGCTGGAGGGGGTGTGGGCAAAAGGGTACTTATCTCCATCTATGGTGGTCCTGTCCCAGGATTAAGGTATTTTGGGAAGAGATCGCTCCATGGGTAGAGAGGTTGTCCTCTCGACTCATGGAATTAACGCCCTTAAATTTTTTATTTCGTTGGACACCAATGTCGAATAGATCATATAAGAAATGTATTACTCCACATCTATTGAATGCAGCCAAATTGTTAATACCCAGGCTATGGAAACAGACTAGATGTCCAACTCTGTTGGACTGGAAGAGAGGTCAATTTAATAATGGAGGCTGAAAGATGGGTACATACAATTAAAGATAGAAAGGAAACATTTAGGGTAATATGGGCAGGTTGGGAACAATGCTCTATAGAGATCATGTAGAGTAATAATATATAAAACCGCATGGTCTCTGGGCTCGGATGCGGTTGCCTCTGGGGGGGAGGAGGAGTTTTTTTTTTTTCCCTCCCCCTTTCACCTCCCTATCCCCCCCTCTTTCTTCCATTTTTCCAAGTGATATAGGTAGGGGGAAGGTGTGATTCACTTGATGTTGAGGAAGGTGGGATTGATAATGGGAAGAGAGGACAAAGCACATAGGGGGGAAGGGTAAAGGAAGGTGATATATAGGATGGGGGTAGAAGGAGTAGATATGGTTAAAGGAAGATGAGGTGTATATTCACTATAGATAGGTAAGGGGTGGAGTATGGCTTATAGAAGCCTCGTAATTATTTTTTGTGTGTGTTTGTTTTTTTCTTTTTTGGGTGTTAAGTGTAATATAGACATGGCTCATAGAAGCCTCTTATTTTTCTTTTTTTTTCCTTTCTTAGTTTGGGTGAATTGGGAACACATTTATTATAAGGTATTTGGAGGAGGAGGGAGGAGGGGTGGAGGGGGAGAGGAGGAGGAGGAGGAGGAGGAGGAGGAGGAGGGGGGGGGAGGAGGAGGGGAGGGGGAGAGAAGGGAGAGTCCCCCCCCCTTTTTTTTGGTGGGGGGATTGGGAAATGGATAAATATGTGTTGACTCTTTGTGATACATATAAATAGGTTATGAAGGTGGTTATAATGGATATGTCAAATTCATTAAAAATTTAATTATTAAAAAAAAAAAAAGTATGTAAACAGTAAAAAAGGGAGGACAGACCATATTGGCCCCATAAAGAATGAGGAAGGACATCTGGTTACAAAGGATGGAGAGATGGCGAAGGTATTGAATTTATTCTTCTCCTCAGTCTTCACAAGGGAATCGGGGGGCTTCAGTAACCAAAACTGCAGTGTTTATCCTCATGACACAACACAGGAAGCACCTCTATGGTTAACAGAGGACAGAATTAAAATTAGACTTGGGAAACTTAACATTAATAAATCACCGGGACCAGATGGCTTGCAACCAAGGGTACTTAGGGAACTCAGTCAAGTAATTGCCAGACCATTATTCCTAATTTTTACTGACAGTCTACTGACTGGAATGGTACCAGCTGATTGGAGAAAAGCCAATGTAGCACCAATATTTAAAAGGGCTCAAAATACATCCCTGGGAATTACAGACCAGTTAGCCTAACATCAATAGTATGTAAACTCTTGGCGGGTATGATAAGGGACTATATGCAAGATTTTAGTAATGAGAACGGTATCATTAGCACTAATCAGCATGGATTCATAAAGAATCATTCTTGCCAAACCAATCTATTAACTTTCTATGAGGAGGTGAGTTGCCATCTAGATAAAGGTAGGCCCGTAGATGTGGTGTATCTGGATTTTGCAAAAGCATTTGACACAGTTCCCCATAAACGTTTACTGTACAAAATAAGGTCCGTTGGCATGAACCATAGGGTGAGTACATGGATTGAAAACTGGCTACAAGGGCGAGTTCAGAGGGTGGTAAGTACTCAGAATGGTCAGGGGTGGGTAGTGGGGTCCCCCAGGGTTTGGTGCTGGGACCAATTCTATTTAATTTGTTCATAAACGACCTGGAGGATGGGGTAAACAGTTCAATCTCTGTATCTGACGATACTAGGCTAAGCAGGGCAATAACTTCTCCGCAGGATGTGGAAACCTTGCAAAAAGATCTGAACAAATTATTGGGGTGGGCAACTACATGGCAAATGAGGTTCAATGTAGAATAAAGTAGTTAAATGTAACATAATGCATTTGGGTGGCAAAAATATGAATGCAATCTATACATATGGGGGGGGGGGAGAACTTCTGGGGGAATCTAGGTTGGAAAAGGACCTGGGGGTCCTAGTAGATGATAGGCTCAGCAATGGCATGCAATGCCAAGCTGCTGCTAACAAAGCAAACAGAATACTGGCATGCGTTAAAAAGGGGATCAACTCCAGAGATAAATCGATAATTCTCCCGCTCTACAAGACTCTGGTCTGGCCGCATCTAGAGTATGCTGTCCAGTTCTGGGCACCAGTCCTCAGGAAGGATGTACTGGAAATGGAGCTAGTACAAAGAAAGGCAACAAAGCTAATAAAGGGTCTGGAAGATATTAGTTTTGAGGAAAGGTTGCGAGCACTGAACTTATTCTCTCTGGAGAAGAGATGTTTGAGAGGGGATATGATTTCAAAATACAAATACCATACTGGTGACCCCACAATAGGGATAAAACTTTTTCGCAGAAAGGAGTTTAACAAAACTCATGGCCACTCATTAAAATTAGAAGAAAAGAAGTTTAACCTTAAACTATGTAGAGGGTTCTTTACTGTAAGAGCGGCAAGGATGTGGAATTCCCTTCCACAGGTGGTGGTCTCAGTGGGGGGCATTGATAGTTTCAAGAAACTATTAGTTAAGCACCAGGGATATACAATGTAATACTGACATATAATCACACACATGGGTTGGACTTGATGGACTTGTGTCTTTTTTAAACCCCACCTACTATGTAACCTGCCACTATCTGCCCTCATACCAGGACCCACCCCCTCTGTCCTCATCCCAGGGCCCACCCCCTCTGTCCTCATCCCAGGGCCCACCCCCTCTGTCCTCATCCCAGGGCCCACCCCCTCTGTCCTCATCCCAGGGCCCACCCCCTCTGTCCTCATCTCAGGGCCCACCCCCTCTGTCCTCATCTCAGGGCCCACCCCATCTGTCCTTATCTCAGACCCCCATCATCATCTCGGGGTCCCTCTCCCTGTCCTCATCCCAGGGGTCCCTCCCTCTGTCCTCATCCCAGGGGTCCCTCCCTCTGTCCTCATCCCAGGGGTCCCTCCCTCTGTCCTCATCCCAGGGGTCCCTCCCTCTGTCCTCATCCCAGGGGTCCCTCCCTCTGTCCTCATCCCAGGGGTCCCTCCCTCTGTCCTCATCCCAGGGGTCCCTCCATCCCAGGGGTCCCTCCCTCTGTCCTCATCCCAGGGGTCCCTCCCTCTGTCCTCATCCCAGGGGTCCCTCCCTCCGCTCTCATCCCAGGGGTCCCTCCCTCCGCTCTCATCCCAGGGGTCCCTCCCTCCGCTCTCATCCCAGGGGTCCCTCCCTCCGCTCTCATCCCAGGGGTCCCTCCCTCCGCTCTCATCCCAGGGGTCCCTCCCTCCGCTCTCATCCCAGGGGTCCCTCCCTCCGCTCTCATCCCAGGGGTCCCTCTCCGCTCTCATCCCAGGGGTCCCTCTCTGCTCTCATCCCAGGGGTCCCTCTGCGCTCGCATCCCAGGGGTCCCTCTCCGCTCTCATCCCAGGGGTCCCTCTCTGCTCTCATCCCAGGGGTCCCTCTCTGCTCTCATCCCAGGGGTCCCTCTGCGCTCGCACCCCATGCTAGCAGCTTGTTTAACCACTTTAGGCTTGGAAGGTTTCACCCCCTTCATGACCGGGCCATTTTTTGCGATACGACACTGAATTGCTTTAACTGACAATTGCGCGGTTGTGCGACGCTGTACCCAAACATAATTGTTGTCCTTTTCTCCCACAAATAGAGATTTCTTTTGGTGGTATTTGATCACTTCTGTGGTTTTTATTTTTTCCGCTAACAAAAAAGGACGGTCAATTTTGAGGAAAAAAAAAAGAATTTTTACTTTCTGCTATAAAACACATCCAATAAAAAAGATTTAAAAAAAAAAAAAAACAATTTTCTTCATCAGTTTAGGCCAATATTTATTCTAATACATATTTTTAGTAAAAAAATTCCCAATAAGCGAACATTGATTGGTTTGCGCAAAAGTTATTGTGTCTACAAACTATGAGATATTTTTATAGCACTTTATTTATTACTAGTAATGGCGATGATCAGCGATTTCTAGCGGGACTGCGAAATTGCGGCGGACAAACTGGACACTAATGCCGCATACACACGAGCGGACTTTTTGACCGGACTGGTCCAACGGTCTATCCGACGGACTTCCGACGGACTTTCCTAACGACCGGACTTGCCTACACACAATCACATCAAAGTCCGATGGATTCGTACCTGATGACGTACGACCGGACTAAAATAAGGAAGTTGATAGCCAGTAGCCAATAGCTGCCCTAGCGTCGGTTTTAGTCCAGCATACAGACGAGCGGATTTTTCGACCAGACTCGAGTCCGTCGGAAACATGTTTTATTTCTAGGTCCGTCGGACTTTTGGGGAAAAAAAGTCCGCTGGTGCCCACACGCGATCAATTTGTCCGATGGGGTCCGGTCCTCCAGACCAAGTCTGCCGGAAAGTCCGCTCGTGTGTACGCGGCATAAGTGACACTTTTTGGGGACCAGTGACACTAATACAGTGATCAGTGCTAAAAAAAATGCACTGTCACTATATAAATGACACTGGTAGGGAAGGAGTTAACATCAGGGGCGATCAAATGGTTAAGTGTGCTCCTAGAGAGTGATTTCTAACTGTGTGGGGGGTGGTTTAACTGGTGAAAGAGTGACAACTGTGTTCCTGATTAGCAGGAACACAAGATCTCTCTCTTCCTCTCCGACAGAACAGCGGTCTGCCTTGTTTACATAAACTGACCACCATTCTGCCTCTCCAGTGAACAATCGGCGGGTCCCGGCAGGCAAGTGCGGCCGCCGGACCCACTGATTGGCTTCCACTGTATCCAATCACAGCCAAAGCAGGTCGTCCGCAGTGCAGACCCAGAAGAGGAAACAACGTACAGGTACGTTGTTTCGCACAGATGGGCCGCCCTGCCACAGTAAATGTGCGGTGGGTTGGTCCGTAAGCAGTTGAAGTGACAGTCAACACTCCTAATTGGATCCACGTTCAAAATTTACAAACTGGAACTGAATGGTACTTTAAAGTTTCAACAAAGCTTGCTGAAAGCTCTGCAAATGCTTTATCAAAGCTTGCTGTTCGGAATGTTCTTCTACAAGATAAAACCTGTGTGAAACAGACCTTTGTGTTTGGGTTCAGAACACCATTGTGGTAACTGAAGGGTCACAGGAAGACATGGGGTGATCTTAATCGTAACAGAGAACAAAAATATAGAAGAAATTCTGTTTGTAGTAGGTGGCAAACAGCATTTTATATCAAGAAGTCAGAAAACTGTGTCAAATTGTACATAAAAATTTCCATAAGAAATGCACGTACTGGCCTATATTTGGGATGTGTCCCTTGGGCAATTTGATTTACTGTTACATAGCAATATGCAGCTGTTTTTGAAAATTAATTTAGTGTTCCTCTTAAAAAAAAAAAAAAAAAGTCTATAATTTCTCCAAATAATGGACACATAAATAACTGTTTAGTGAGATGGTAGAAAGCTAGGAGTGCAGTGTAAACAAAACTTCACTTAGCTGAGCGTCACATATCCTATGAAAGTAGATAGACTAAATAAGGTGTTCTAAAAAAAAGGAATAACCACCCAGGCCTGTAATGAAATTCACTCTTATGCAGTGTACACACGACCAAACTTTCTGGGAAACTAGGTCCGACGGTCTTCCCGCTGGACTTTCTGAGCGGACGGACTTGCCTACACAGGACCGGACTTTCCGGCAGACTAGGTCCACCGGTCTTCCCGGCGGACTTTCCGAATGAACGGACTTGCCCACACATGGACAAGTCCGTTCATTTTGAATGTGACTCGGGTACAACGGGACTAGAAAAGGAAGTCGATCTCGCCGCTTTTATCAGTGAGATTGACACCTTGAGAGCCCCGTCGCGGGGCATACCAGGCCCTTAGGTCTGGTATGGATTGTAAGGGGAACCCCCTACGCCGAAAAACCGGCGTGGGTTCCCCCCAAAATCCATACCAGACCCCTATCCGAGCACGCAGCCCGGCCGGTCAGGAAAGGGGGTGGGGACGAGCGAGCACCCCCCCTCCTGAGCTGTACCAGGCCGCATGCCCTCAACATGGGGGGTGGGTGCTTTGGGGGAGGCGGGCGCCCTGCGGCCCCCCCACCCCAAAGCACTTAGTCCCCATGTTGATGAGGACAAGGGCCTCTTCCCGACAACCCTGGCCGTTGGTTGTAGGGGACTGCAGGCGGGGGGCTAATAAGGGGGCCTTTAATAAGGGGGCCCCAGATCCCGGGCCCCCACCCTATGTGAATGAGTATGGGGTACATGGTACCCCTACCCATTCTCCTAGGGAAAAAGTGTCAATAAAAAAAAAAACACACTACACAGGTTTTAAAAGTAATTTATTAGACAGCTCCGGGGGTCTTCTTTCAACTTTGGGGCTCTCTGGCCTCTTCTCCTGGCGTCCGGTTCTTCTCCGCTCTCTTCTCCCGGTCTTCGACCTCTTCTCCCGGAGTCCGGTTCTTCTGCCAGCTCCTCCACTAGCTTCTGCCGCTCTTTTGCTAGCGGTGGCCCGGACTTCTGCCTTCTTGTCTTCTTCCCTCTTCTCTTCTTCCGATGTTGACACGACGCTCTCTCCGGTTGTAATGCTCTCTGAGCGCTCCGCACTGACTTATATAGGCGGTGACCCCGCCCCCTTAAGACATCACAGTCTCTGGGCATGCTGGGACTATGACTTTTTAAGGGGGCGTGGTCAATATCACCCGTCAGCATGCCCAGGGACTGTGATGTCTTAATAGGGCGGGGTCACGTCTATATAAGTCATAGCGGAGCGCTCAGAGAACATTACAGCCGGAGAGAGCGTTGTGTCAACATCAGAAGAAGAGAAGAGGGAAGAAGACAAGAAGGCAGAAGTCCGGGCCACTGCTAGCAAAAGACCGACAGAAAATAGCGGAGGAGCCGGCAGAAGAGCCGGACACCGGGAGAAGAGGCCAGAGAGAGCGCAGAAGAACCGGACGAGGGGAGAAGAGACCGGAGAGACCCCCGAAGTCAGGAGAAGACCCACAGAGCTGTCTAATAAATTACTTTAAAAACCTGTGTAGTGTGTTTTTTTTATTGGCACTTTTTCCCCTAGGTGAATGGGTAGGGGTACCATGTACCCCATACTCATTCACATAGGGTGGGGGGCCAGGATCTGGGGGTCCCCTTATTAAAGGGGGCTCCCGGATTCGGATAAGCCCCCCGCCGACAACCAACGGCCAGGGTTGTCGGGAAGAGGCCCTTGTCCTCATCAACATGGGGACAAGGTGCTTTGGGGTGGGGGGGGCCACAGGGCGCCCCCTCCCCCAAAGCACCCACCCTCCCATGTTGAGGGCATGCGGCCTGGTACGGCTCAGGAGGGGGGGCACTCGCTTGTCCCCACCCCCTTTCCTGACCGGCCGGGCTGCGCGCTCGGATAGGGGTCTGGTATGGATTTTGAGGGGGACCCCATGCCGTTTTTTTGGTGTAGGGGGTTCCCCTTACAATCCATACCAGACCTAAGGGCCTAGTATGCCCCGTGCTCGCCGCAATAGGAAAGTTTGTTTTTCCTATTGCAGCAAGCTCGAGTCCGGCGGAGTTACGAAGTAAAAATTTTAAGCAAGTTTTAAATCTAAAGTCCGTCGGAAGTCCTATGCAGCCCACACACGGTCGGATTGTCCGCCGGATTCGGTCCGTCGGACCACTCCTGTCTTAAAGTCCGCCCGTGTGTACGCGGCATTAGTATTATGACTCTGTGTAAGGACCAAAGTACTTCCTAAAATATACTAAATATCCAGCTTTAGCAGAAACGGGTTCTTAAATTAACATATATAAATTACACAAAAGCTTTATAACAAATGCAAACAACTGTTGCTCTTCACAGGTCAAGAAAACAACAAAAGGAAAAAATGGCAAACAGCAATAGTCTGAACTTCAACTAAACTAAAAATCTTCTGAATATACAAACTTTTTTTGCCAAGAATTTAGTCACTACATGCTTAACCTTTGTTCAGTAATGGCCGTATAATCACAATGTTAGTTACGAATATTTAATCCAGGGGCTTGTTTTTGTGCTAAAAAATATCCCCAAATTAAATCGTTTCAGGTATTAAATATTCAGAAGACACATTTTTACTATCTATCTAACAAATAGGAAAAATGTAATCAAATCAATCTGCAATATGTGCACTACTATGATCTACTACACAATTCATTTTTTTTTATTCAATTATATTTTGCATTTATTCATTTCTGTTGTTTACTGAGAACAGGGAAAGAAAAGAGCATATCATTTGTAAATGAACAATTACAAATTTCAGATTGAATTCTAAAACAGTATCAACCTTTGTATAGCCCCTTCAAATTTTTTACCTCCATTGACCCAGTCTTCCGAGTACGGGTTAAGGGAGACCTTCTGTGGATGCCGATTAGCTCAGTCGGTAGTGGTGACATCAGTATGAATCTGTCAACATCATCTGTGCCTTTCACCCTGGACAAGTCTTCCAGACTACCCTGGTCTGTCTTTTTGTCTTCACTCTATTGAAAACAAGGTATAAAAATAAATAAATAAAAAGCAGTAGGGTAAAGACTGCATTGCGTCAATGCCAGTAATCTGAAGGCAAGGTAACAACAAATACCGTATTTATCAGCGTATAACACGCACAGGCGTATAACACGCACCTTCATTTTAAGAGGGAAGTTTCAGGGAAAAAAACTTACATTTTAAATAAGGAACTTTGAAGCAAAATAAGGGTCAGTGCCCATCTGCAGCCTCACAAGTGCCATCAATGCAGCCTGATCAGTCCACATCAATGCAGCCTGATCAATGCCCATCTGGAGCCCCACTAGCGCCATCAATGCAGCCTGATCAGTCCACATCAATGCAGCCTGATCAATGCCCATCTGGAGCCTCACAAGTGCCATCAATGCAACCTCATCAGTCCACTTCAATGCAGCCTCACAATCGCCATCAATGCAGCAGGCTCACCATTGCCATCAATGCAGAGCCTCACCATTGCCATCAGTGCAGCCTGATCGATGCCCATCTGCAGCCTAGAGGGGACAGGGAGGAAGGCGGGATGAGCGCCGACAGATTACATACATCGAGAATCCCCTATGATAGACAGAACAGTGGTCCAATGGCGGCCCAGGAGATGGGACTTCCTATTATAGAGGCCGCCAAGTAAACAGGAGATTCTCACTGTATTTAATCTGATGGCGCTCGTCCCAACCCCCTCCCTGTCCCCTCCGAGGGAGCTAAAATTGAAGTATTGGCGTATAACACGCACACGCTATTTGCACACAATTTTCTTGGTGAAAAAGTGAGTGTTATACGCCAATAAATACAGTACATTCCTCATTTTAAACTGCCTTTAACCGCTTCAATATCCGGCACTTTCACCACCTTCCTGCCCAGGCTTTCAGCACTGTCACACTTTGAATGACAATTGTGCGGTCATGCAACACTGTACACAAACAGAGCTTTCTTTTGGTGATATTTAATCATCACTGTGTTTTGTGTTTTTTTTTTTTTTTTTTTAAGCACAAAATAAAACAAAAAAATACCAAAAATTTAGAAGAAGGAAAAAAAAAAAGTTTCTTAGTTTGTATCAGAAAATGCTGTAAATGAGTAATTTTTCTCCTTCACTGATGTGCGCTGATAGGCAGCACTGATGAGCACGTATGAGGTGGCACCAATATGCTGCACTGATGGGCAGCACTGATTGATGTCACTGAAGGGCACAGACTGGCATCACTGTAATCAGTGTCCTGATTCCCAGCAAGGAAATGCGACTGATAGGCTCTCCTCTCCTCACACTCTGTCAGTGAGAGCCAATAAATGACACTTCCTCATAGACACAGCCGATCACATGGGTTAAGAACCGCATCATCGGCTCTTTCCTGAGATCAGGGTCACATCGCCCCTGCGGGCATGTGAGAGCGGTGACACTGGGGCGACGTCATATGATGTTGCCCCAGAACGAGAGGAGACCCCGGCCTAAGTCTTTTCCCTATGCGGCGGGCAGGAGGAGGTTAAAGCCAGACTGTCTCCAAAATAAAAGTGCATCACTGTCTTCACAGAAGGCACTGTGCAAGCTTTATTTTAATTATTCTTTCAATGCACCCTAAGGATCCATGAACTTGGGGGTGGGATACATCATTTAAAGCCCAAGGTTGAGAGCTGTGGCAAAGTCCTTGGATTTCGCAATTCAAAGTGGATGCCTCCCTAGAGCTCATTCTGACAGGCAAACACTTTGAAGTGAGGGAAACGGGGGCTTGCCACAGCTCTCTACATTGGCTGCAAGTCCAGATTTACATATAGTATGTATCTGGGTTTAAGAGCCCCCTAGGGTGTGCAGGAGAAGTTTGTCAAAGAAAAGATAGTATACACTGTACATGTATGTATAAAATGATGTCTGCATTTTATGTGATTCTGCAAATCAGTATTAGAGTGAAGATCGGCCCCTTTAACCTGTTACTGTGGAAATGTGTCATTGCAGTTTAAAAAAACTACTGTATAAAAATATCTGACATGCCATTATATGTTAAAACATTTTGGAAATTGGATATAATCCTCTTTTTAAACTGTTCTGGGTTAAAGAAGAATTCCAGGCATGTTATACAGGTATTTCTATATAGTTACATACAATAACTATATGCTGTATATGGTCGGTTTCGCACTGCCGTGCTGCAGTTTGGCCGCAGTATGGTTAAAATACAGTGCAACTGTGGTTTTCGTGCAAGTTAACCACGGTTTTGCATAGACTTTTTTTTCTTGGTTTTCTCGGTGCGTTTTCTGAAAGTGCCCCAAAAGTCCTGCATGTTACACCTCTGATGCACTTTCAGAAAACCAAATAGAAAATTTTGGCAATATCGCCTGTGCCACGCAGCAAACCTCCAGTATTCGCAATGCATCAGACCAGAGCTCAGCACAGTACCCAGAAACAAGTGGAGATCACTGGAGTAGCATGTCCATGATTTCCAGCTTCCAGGGGCATCAGTCAGGCATGGTAAATACAAGCTGGCACAATGTAATAACTACATAGAAATATACCATGGCCGGAATTCCTCTTTAAAGTGGTAGTAAACACTTAAGGATACCCACCGAAGTGGCAAGGCTCAGATGATACACAGAAATTAAACAAATCCTCCTACTTAACTTGTACCTTTTTACCTGCAGCCCTCACTCCTCTACAACCAACTAAAGCACACATTTTACACAGCATTTCTGAGCTCCAGAAGGCAGGAGGTGGGAACCTCATGTCACACAGATTACACAGCATACAGCTAGTGTAATCTGAGACCTGAGTGCAGGGAATGGACACTTCCACTCTACAGCTGAGGGGGTCAATCAAATGCTGTGTGCTGGAGGGGGGTGTCTGGTTGCCCCACAGGATTCGGTGGCATTGGCATACCCTGTCAGAAGTGATTTATGCAGAAAGCTGAGGGAAAAGAGCACAGACAAAACTATACATTGCTCATTTTTTTTTTCAAAGGTTTACAAACACTTTAAGGAATATGTTAACCCAACATTTCATATTCCTGATATGGTGTACCATGTACTTGTGTTACAGTATCCTGTTCTCTTTGCATTGCTTCCTTTGCATGAAATACCTGGTGATCCTGCCAGTCCATTGCTTCAAACCCACCACACTAGGCACAAGAGCACATCCTTCCCAGCGTGGTCAGTTTTCTGGGTGTGCTGGGAGAACAGTCTGTTAGTTAATAGCCAAGACTTGTGCTGAGCCCCCCCCCCCCCCAACACACACAGCTATTCACTGGGAAGATCAGTGGCCTGCTGTTTCTCCACCCACACCTCTCCAATCCAAGTCCCTTAATGCAGCTGAGAACACGAATTATGTAATCACTTAATTCACCTAAAAAAAGGAAAAAGGTAGTTCTAATGAAATATATTATATAGGTGTTGGAATCTCGCAGAGAGCTTGCAGATAACAGCCAGGGAAAGGTGAGGATTTCACTGTTTGTATCACACTGTCTCTGTTTCCGGGTTTTAGATGGGGACACGCTGCCATGGAAAAAGAGGCATGTGAAGAACGTGCTCGTTCTAGACAGCAGCCTGGGTGTGCACCTCTTCATCAATCGCACCCACATGTCCTCCAGAGGGAGGGAGTGAAGGAGTGGCTGGATTGTGGAGCTGTATCAAAAGTTTCCCCCTGGAAACTTTTGAACTGAGAAAGAACCATTAGAGGCAGATTCTGCACTCTTCAAAAGACTATTCTGCAAAATCTAAAGGGCTCGGGAAAGAATGAAATGCAATGCAGGTATGAGGGTAGCATGTACTACCTATTTTTGCATTCCCATAATTCTCATCGGAGGGATCTCATTGTTAAAAGATATCAGTCAGGAGAAGGGTACAAAAGAATTTCCAAGGCATTAGATATACCATGGAATACAGTGAAGACAGTCACCATCAAGTGGAGAAAATATGGCACAACAGTGACATCACCAAGAACTGGACGTCCCTCCAAAATTGATGAAAATACAAGAAGAAAACTGGTCAGGGAGGCTGCCAAGAGGCCTACAGCAACATTAAAGGAGCTACAGAAATATCTGGCAAGTACTGGCTGTGTCATACATGGGACAACAATCTCCCGTATTCTTCATATGTCTGGGCTATGTAGTAGAGTGGCAATACAGAAGCCTTTTCTTACCAAAAACATCCAAGCTTGTTTAAATTTTTCAAAAACACATCTGAAGTCTCCCAAAAGCATGTGGGAAATGTGTTATGGTCTGATGAAACCAAGGTTGAACTTTTTGGCCATGATTTCAAAAGATATGTTTGGCGTAAAAACACTGCACATCACCAAAAGGACACCATACCCAGAGAGGAGCATGGTGGTGGCAGCATCATGCTTTGGGGCTGTTTTTCTTCAGCTGGAACAGGGGCCTTAGTCAAGGTAGAGGTAATTATGAAAAGTTCCAAATACCAGTCAATATTGGCACAAAACCTTCAGGCTTCTGCTAGAAAGCTGAACATGAAGAGGAATTTCATCTTTCAGCATGACCTCGACCCAAAGCATACATCCAAATCAACAAAGCAATGGCTTCACCAGAAGAAGATTAAAGTTTTGGAATGGCCCAGCCATAGGCCAGACCCGAATCCCATTTAAAATCTGTGGGGTGATCTGAAGAGGGCTGTGCACAGGAGATGCCCTCGCAATCTGACAGATTTAGAGTGTTTTTGCAAAGAAGAGCGGGCAAACATTGCCAAGTCAAGATGTGCCATGCTGATAGATTCATACCCAAAAAGACTGAGTGCTGTAATAAAATCAAAAGGTGTTTCAACAAAGTATTAGTTTAAGGGTGTGCATACTAATGCAACCATTATTTTAGTTTTTTATATTTACTTCCCTTCACCTAAAAGATTTCAGTTTCTTGTTCAACTGAGTTGTACAGTTTATAGGTCACATTAAAGGTGGAAAAAGTTCTGAAATTATTTATCTTTGTCTCATTTTTTTACATCACAGAAACCTGACATTTTAACAGGGGTGTGTAGACTTTTTATATCCACTGTATATGCATCTATCTACATACACATACGCACACTCACCGGCCACTTTATTAGGTGCACCTTTTGCCTTCAGAACTGCCTTAGTTCTTTGTGGCATACACAAGGTGTTGGGAACAGTAACATGCAAAATCCGGAATATTGCTGCACTCCTTGATGTCTTTATTGAAACATTAAAATCACAGGTATGACAGGAACATAAAAGGTAACGCGTTTTGCGCTAAAGTTAGCGCTTACTTCAAACCTGTCCAAAGGTGTTGGAAAGATTCCTCAGAGATTTTGGTCCATATTGACATGATAGCATCACGGAGTTGTTGCAGATTTGTCGGCTGCACATCCATGATGCGAATCTCCCATTCCACCACATCCTAAAGGTGCTCTATTGGATTGATATCTGGTGACTGTGAAGGCCATTGGAGTACAATGAACTCATTGTCACGTTTAAGAAACCAGTGGTGAGATGATTTGAGCTTTGTCACAGAGTGCATTATCCTGCTGGAAGTAGCTATCAGAAGATGGATATACTGTAGTCATAAAGGGATGGACATGGTCAGCAACAATAAGCAGGTAGGTCGTGGCGTTTAAACGATGCTAAATTGGTACTAAGAGGCCCAAAGTGTGCCAAGAAATTATCCCCCACACCATTACACCACCACCAGCCTGAACCATTGATACAAGGCAGGATGGATCCATGATTTCACGTTGTTTACACCAAATTCTGACCTTACCATCTGAATGTCGCAGCTGAAATTATTTGTCCAATCTTCTATTGTCCAATTTTGGTAAGCCTGTGCATATTATAGCCTCAGTTTTCTGTTCTTAGCTGACAGGAGTGGCACCCTGTGTCGTCTTCTGCTGCTGTAGCCCATCTGCTTCGAGGTTCAATGTGTTGTGTGTTTAGAGATGGTATTGTGCATACCTTGGTTGTAACGAGTGGGTATTTGAGTTACCTGTTGCCTTTCTATCATCTCGACGCAGTCTGCCCATTCTCCTCCGACATCAATAAGGCATTTCTGTCCACACAACTGCCTCTCACTTGATGTTTTCTGTTTTTCTGATCATTCTCTGTATGCTCTAGTGATGGCTGAGCGTGAAAATTCCAGTAGATTATGCCACATTCAAAGTCACTTAAATCCCCTTTCTTCCCAATTCTGATGTTCGGTTTGAACCTCAGCAAGACGTCTTTTACCATGTCTAGATGCCTAAATGCATTGAGTTACTACCATGTGATTGGCTGATTAGAAGTCTGTGTTACCAAGAAGTTGAACAGGTATATATATATGTGCTCATAAGTTTACATACCCTGGCAGAATTTATGATTTCTTGACCATTTTTCAGAGAAGATGAATGATAACACAAAAACATTTCTTTCACTCGTTGTTAGTGTTTGGCTGAAGCCATTTTTTTATCAATCAACTTTGTTTACTCTTTTTAACCACTAGGCGTCCGCGCTATAGCCGAAAGACGGCTACAGCGCGGACTCCAATTGCCGGGAGGGCGTCCCTGGACGGCCTCCTGTTTACTTCTGCATTGCGCGCTCCCGCGAGCGCGCATCGCGGAAGTTTTGTGCTGGCCGTGTCCCTCGGACACAGCCAGTCACAGATCACCGTAAACGGCCAATGACAGCGGCCGTTTACGGTGCGATCGGCGGTGCCAATGAGAGAGGATCTCATATGTAAACATATGAGATCCTCTCTCATCGCCGGCTCTCCCTCCTCACACAGAGACAGCGTGTGAGGAGGGAGAGCGGAACCGCTGCGGCGGTAAGTGTAAAAGAAAAAAAAAACGGAAAAAAAGGTGTCCCGCTGTTAACAGTCCCTGCCATCTGCCCTGTCATCTGCCCCTGCCATCTGCCCTGTCATCTGCCCCTGCCATCTGCCCTGTCATCTGCCCCTGCCATCTGCCCTGTCATCTGCCATCTGCCCTGCCATCTGCCCTGTCATCTGCCATCTGCCCTGCCATCTGTCCCCAGTGCCATCTGTCCCCACTGCCACGTATAAGTGCCATCTGTCATCAGTGCCACATAGTGCCATCTGTCATCAGTGCCACATAGTGCCATCTGTCATCAGTGCCATCTGTCATCAGTGCCATCTGTCATCAGTGCCACCTGTCAGTGTCACGTGCCATCTGTCATCAGTGTCACGTGTCATCAGTGCCACGTATTAGTGCCACCTGTCATCAGTGTCATCAGTGCCACGTATCAGTGCCACCTGTCATCAGTGTCATCAGTGCCACATATTAGTGCCATCTGTCATCAGTGCCACGTATTAGTGCCATCTGTCATCAGTGCCACGTATTAGTGCCATCTGTCATCAGTGCCATGTATTAGTGCCATCTTTCATCAGTGCCACGTGTCATCAGTGCCACATATCAGTGCCATTTGTCATCAGCGCCACATGTCATCAGTGCCACATATTAGTGCCATGTGTCATCAGTGCCACATATTAGTGCCATCTGTCAGTGCCACGTATTAGTGCCATCTGTCATCAGTGCCATGTATTAGTGCCATCTGTCATCAGTGCCACGTCAGTGCCACGTATCAGTGCCATCTGTCATCAGTGCCACGTATCAGTGCCATTTGTCATCAGTGCCACGTCAGTGTCACGTGTCATTGTCCTGGTGCTCCAGGGCCTTCAAAAGTGTAATAGGTAGTCAACAAATTAGATGTGTAATTTATGCTCCTAGAACACGTGATGGCGCTCCCTGCATGTTGGGCCTCTGTATGTGGCCAGGCTGTGAAAAAGTCCCACACATGTGGTATCGTAATACTCAGGAGGAGTAGCAGAATGTATTTTGGGGTGTCATTTGTGGTATATACATGCCATGTGAGAGAAATAACCTATTACAATGACAATTTTGTGGGGGAAAAAAAAAAAAAAAAAAATCTTCATTTTGCAAAGAATTGTGGGAAAAAATGACAACATCAAAAACCTCACCATGCATCTTACTAAATACCTTGGAATGTCTACTTTCAAAAAAGGGGTCATTTGGGGGGTATTTGTACTTTCCTGACTTGTTCGGGTCACAAGAAATGAGAAATGTACTGGCCACCAGTACATCAGGTGTGATCAATTTTTTATGATTTGCACCATAACTTGTAGACTCTCTAACTTTCACAAAGACCAAATAATATTCACTAATTTGGGTTATTTTTACCAAAGATATGTAGCATTATAAATTGTGGCCAAAATTTATGAAGAAAAATTACTAATTTGCAAAATTTTATCACAGAAACTAAGAAAAATGCGTTTTTTTTCAAAATTTGCAGTCTTTTTTCATTTATAGCGCAAAAAATAAAAAACCCAGAGGTGATCAAATACCACCAAAAGAAAGCTCTATTTGTATGAAAAAAAGGACAAAAAATTCATTTGGGTACAGTATTGCATGACTGAGTAATTGTCATTCAAAGTGTGAGAGCGCTGAAAGCTGAAAATTGGTCTGGTCACGAGGGGGGTTTAAGTGCCCAGTTGTCAAGTGGTTAAATCATAATGGCAACAGAAACTACCCAAATTACCCTGATAAAAGTTTACATACCCTGGTGATTTTGGCCTGATAACATGCACACAAGTTGACACAAAGGGGTTTGAATAGCTAATAAAGGTAACCATCCTCATCTGTGATCTGTTTGCTTGTAATTAGTGTGTGTGTATAAAAAGTCAATGCGTTTCTGGACTCCATACCCTTGCAGCTTACATCCAGTGCTGCATGGACGTTTCTGGATTCTGAGTCATGGGGAAAGCAAAATAATTGTCAAAGGATCTGTGGGATCTGTGTGATTGAACTGTATAACACAGGAAAGGGATATAAAAAGATATCCAAGGAATTAAGAATGCCAATCAGCAGTGTTCAAGCTCTAATCAAGAAGTGGAAAATGAGGGGTTCTGTTGAAAACAAACCATGGTCAGGTAGACCAACTAAACTTTCAGCCACAACTGCCAGGAAAATTGTTCGGAATGCAAAGAAACACCCACAAATAGCTTCAGGTGACATACAGGACTCTCTGAAAACATGTGGTGTGGCTGTTTCAAGGTGCACAATAAGGAGGCACTTGAAGAAAGATGGGCTGCATGGTCAAGTCGCCAGAAGAAAGCCAATACTACACAAATGCCACAAAGTATCCCGCTTACAATATGCCAAACAGCACAGAGACAAGCCTCAAACCTTCTGGCACAAAGTCATTTGGAGTGATGAGACCAAAATTGAGCTTTTTGGCCACAACCATAAACTCTACATTTGGAGAAGAGTCAACAAGGCCTATGATGAAAGGTACAGAGGTGGATCGCTGATGTTTTGGGGATGTGTGATCCTCGGTGTCATGTGACTCGTTAGTGTTATAAGGTCTCGGGTGTGAATGGGGAGCAGGTGTGTTAAATTTGGTGTTATCGCTCTCACATACTGGTCACTGGAAGTTCAACATGGTACCTCATGGCAAAGAATTCTCTAAGGATCTGAAAAAAGAATTGTTGCTCTACATAAAGATGGCATAGGCTATAAGAAGATTGCCAAGACCCTGAAACTGAGCTGCAGCACGGTAGCCAAGACTGCAGTTTAACAGGACAGGTTCCACTCAGAACAGGCATTGCGATGGTCAACCAAAGAAGTTGAGTGCACGTGCTCAGCGGCATATCCAGATGTTGGCTTTGGGAAATAGACGTATAAGTGCTGCCAGCATTGCTGCAGAGGTTGAAGGGGTGGGGGGGGGTCAGCCTGTCAGTGCTCAGACCATACACCGCACACTGCATCAAATTGGTCTGCATGGCTGTCGTCCCAGAAGGAAGCCTCTTCTAAACATAAATGTACAAGAAAGCCCGTAAACTGTTTCCCCAAACACACCTCCAAGACGACAACTGCCTTGCTAAAGAAGCTGAGGGTAAAGATGATGGACCGGTCAAGCATGTCTCCAGACCTAAACCCTATTGAGCATCTGCGGGACATCCTCAAATGGAAGGTGGAAGAGCGCAAGGTCTCTAACATCCATCAGCTCCGTGATGTCATCATGGAGGAGTGGAAGAGGACTCCAGTGGCAACCTGTGAAGGTCTGGTGAACTTCAGGCCCAAGAGGGTTAAGGCAGTGCTGGAAAATTATGGTGGACACACAAAATATTGACACTTTGGGCCCAATTTGGACATTTTCACTTAGGGGTGTACTTATTTTTGTTTCCAGAGGTTTAGACATTAATGGCTGTGTGTTGACATATTTTGAGGGGACAGCAAATTTACACTGTTATACAAGCTGTACAGTCACTACTTTGCATTGTAGCAAAGTGTCATTTCTTCAGTGTTGTCACATGAAAAGATAGAATAAAATATTTACAAAATATGAGGGGTGTACTCACTTTTGTGAGATCCTGTATGCATGTATATGTATATATATATATATATATATATATATATATATATATATATATATATATATATATATATATATATATATATATATATATATATATATATATATATATATTTATATATATATATTTTATATATATATATATATATATATATATATAATTTTGCCTTTCATTTCTATTTTAAATTGAATGAGTTGTTTTACAAGGTGAGGCTTCACATATGTTTGAAGTATTACTACTGGAATAAATGCTGTTTGGGTAACTGAAAATAGCCTAAATAATTTTTTTGTTAGTAATAAACGACATGGCATAGTACTAAATACTAGGGTTGTCCCGATACCACTTTTTTAGGACCGAGTACAAGTACCGATACTTTTTTTCAAGTACTCGCCGATACCGATTACCGATACTTTTTTTTTAATGTCACGTGACAGTGTTTTTTTTTTCATTTTTTTTTTTTTTTTAACAGTGCTTGCTTTTTTGGGGGGGGGGGGGGGAGGGGGTGAACGTTGTATGTGTGTGTTATTTTTTTTTTTTTTACAATTTTTATTTTTTACAATAGTATTTCTTTTATTCTTTATTGGTTTTTTTTTTTTTTTTAATCAGCCCTTTTGGGGGGCTTTGGTGAGATATCAGGGGTCTTAACAGACCTCTGATATCTCCCCCTTGAGACAGAGAAAGAGACCGAGGATAGAGATTCCCCAGTCCCTTTCTCTGCAGCGTCAGCTGCACTGACAATGAATGGAGAGAAGTCCGCAGCTTCTCTCCATTCATAAACTGACACATCGTAATCACAGAAGATTACAATGTTTCAGTTATGTGAATGGACAGAGTCAGCTGACTCTATCCATACACAAAGGAAGGAGGAGGGGGAGGACGGAGGAACTGAGGGGGAGAACGGAGGGGACAGATAAGAGCAAAACGGAGGGGACAGATAAGAGCAGACCGGAGGGGACAGCTGAGAGGGACAGATAAGGACAGATAAGAGCAGAACGGAGGGGACAGCGGAGAGGCACAGAGGAAAGGAGGGGGCATGGAGGAGGATGCAGTGACAGTCAGCTGTGAGCGATCACCGCTGTCTGTCACTAAAGCTGGTGAAAGCCGCTGGGGGAGAATCTTGTAACTCCCCCACGCGCCGATCACAGCTGACAGTCAAGGTATCGGGGGAGGCATCGGTAGCATTTGCCCGAGTACAAGTACTTGGGCAAATGCTAGGTATCGGTGCCGATACCGATACTAGTATCGGTATCGGGACAACCCTACTAAATACAGCCACTGAACATTTTTTCAGCATGCTAGATTGCATCATAAGCATTTAGAGAAATGTATATCTGCCTACTTCAGCTGAAGCTGGTCGAAATCCAAATCCCAGGGGAGCCTTTTCATCTTCTTCACAGCCTTTGACTCCTGGGCTGAAATGAAGCTCTACGTGAAATCTCTCTTCTGAAGATGGGTCCTGCAACGCAGAAGAACAGAAAAACATAACTATACACCCACCATACTAATTAACCAATTATTACACAAAATGTGTGTTGAATTGACAGCAAGTCTGGCCAAAATACTACCCATCGCAAATGACCTTTGGCAAGTGGCTAGGATATCATTTTATAGACTACTGAAGCTGAGCTGTACATGAACAATAGCTGTTTAACAGGCACTTGTTACTATACACGGGATTAAGAGCTCGTTCACATGTTTGGCAGCCCTTGCCCCACTCAGAACAAGCGAGTTGCAGTGGATCGCTTTTCAGAGGTGACAAGCAGTGAGGAGGCGATATGTCACCTCCTCACCACCTGATTTAACCCTGTAAGGCTTCATTCAATGTGCGGCCAGGGGACGATAAAAATCCCCCAACTGCCCACTTGAACGACACTATGCAGCTGTCAGGGCTGTACACATACCATGGCAAACATTAAACAGCATTCGCACATTGGCACTGGCCTTTACAGCAAGGAGCACATGGAAGGGCAATGCATGTAAATACATGGTTTGTACTGTTGGAATACTGGTGAGGGGGAGCATTGGACACCTTTGCTGCCATTGTGGTATATGCTGGGTGTCCAGTGCACCCCTGCACCTTTAAGGAGGGGTGGGCTCCCCCCAGGCTCTCCTGCTCTCTGCCTATCTATTATAATGCATGTGCTTCAACTATGGAGGCTCTCAAAAATTAATAGAGTTAGGACTGCAGATAATGCTAGGGTGCTGTGAAGTGGAACCCCCCTCCCGCCAGAACACACTGATCAGCGCTAGAAGCCATTGACTTCCTTGGTTTTCCAGCATGCCCACTCGACAGAAGCCAGTCATAAGACTGGCTTCTGTAGAACAGACAGCTGAACACACTGGTCAAAAGGACTATTTTTGACTTGTGTGTACAAGGCTTTAGGCTGGGTTTGCTCACTACATGTATGCCCTTTTACAGTCCCTTTGCTACAACACACAAGTATTTACCAAACAATCCACCAATCAGTGCAAACAATTCTGGCCCAGCCCCGACCCCTGGCGTCATAATGACGTCATAAGCCCCGCCAATATGCCCAGTTTAAACTGGCTGCATCCAGGTTTGGTATTTGCTTGTAATTGCTCAGATGATATTTGAAAAAAAATATGTACATGAAAGCACAAGAGGAACCTGGGTGGTGACAACTGAACAAAGAAAATCACAGCCAGCAAGCTTCATTACTAAAGACCTATAGAATTTGCCCTATAACAGCCTTTCTTTGATAATACCACAGCTAAATCAAGAATGCATTTGACAGCCTTATTATGAACTCACCTTATTGTTGTCCTCGTACAGCATAATCACAATTTGTGTCATGTAGTTTAGCTCTGACACAGCACTTAAATAATCCATCGCTCTTTTCCACTGCTGATCTTTAGACTCCTAGAAATACAAAGCAATAGACCGTTGATAAGAATGCATTATGTATGACCTAGATTACTCTGCAGTGATAATTTACTTTTACTTAAAGTGGATGTAAATCCTCACATATACCCAGTGAAGTAAACAGCCCCAGATGGTACATAGGGATGAAACAAATCTCCCTACATAAGTTTTACATGTATATCTGCTGTCTTCAGCTTTATATACTGTTTAGAAAGTGCACACTGTGTTAGATTTTCTCTTCCTGGTTACCACTGCAGTGAAGTCTGGGCATACAGCCAAGACAGCTGATTGGAGGAAAGGCAGACAACCCCTCTCCTCAAAGGTAGAGACTTTCAGCTCTGTCCCTTAAATCATTCAGCAAGCTGCTAATTTATAGCATCCTCCCCAACACAAAACTCCGGCTGCTTTTATCATATGTGACGGAGAATTTGTCAGGAGTTATCAGGCTGATAACCAATGAACGGAGCAGGAGACTGCTACAGAACATAGTGCTTTGAAGAGAGATAACCAAAACACTGCATATATATGTGCCCAGCTCAAATTTCATGAATCGGTTTACATCCACTTTAAGGATCGACTTAAAGTAGTACTAATTCCACATATGTTCTACGATAATTAGATCTGATTTAGTCAACTAAGCAGAGTCTGATATAAATCATGTATCTACAGTATTTAATAAGTCAGTAAAATGCAGGATAGTAGATTTCTGAGATCTGCTAAGGCCTGCAGCAATTATAGTTTTTTGATGTTTTGTTTTTTTAACATCGAGCAAACAATAGTGTTTCCCAGGAAATGGTTTATGTAACAAGCAAAATACCCAATGGAAAATTCTGGAGTAGCCCGTTACATTGTTTATGTACTGTAAAGTTGAAATTGGTGAATTTGCAGACACGACCACATAAGGTGGACAAGATTGGGGTCAGGCCAGCCAATAGGGATGAGGAGACAGAAGAAGAATGCTGAAGGTTTAGTAGGCTGTATGTATCAATTTAAATTTCATTTCTTGGCAGGACCCACCACCACCCAGCTCCAGTGGTAGTAACCTTGTGGTATGCTCACTTCTGCCTGCTTTGGTAATTTCTGTGTCAACATGGCCCATTTAAATATGAGGTTTGGAATCGAGGATAGAGTATGTTGGCCAGCCAACCAGAGAGTATGGTGTATAAATAAAGATTGATTCTGAGATGGTGTTGAGAGCAAGTGATGGGAGTATCTGGTGCAATTTCTTCTGGTTTTTGGTGTAGTAGGGTAGTTGGTGAGGAAGTGGCAGACTTGTTCATTCTGAAATAGTGGCCTGGGATACACACTATTTTTATTGCAATTCTGCAAAAGTTAAGTACCTGCAAAGACAACAGATTTTAGCTAACGCAGATACTTTGATCCTGCCAAAATCTAAATGCTATGGAATCTGCTTCTTGTAGGAAAGCTGTGGATGAGGTCAAGGACAAGCAAGGAGAATTGGTTCCTGGGAGCTTTAAAAATGCCTTAGTTTCCCTTCATGTGATTATTTTCTCTTCCTCTGAATCACATTCTGTTTGATACACTGAGGGAGATGATTAAAAGACTTAGTTTAGGACCCCAGCCTGCAACCATTGCGATACTAGGCAGTGAATTATCTTTCTTCTTTCTAGATATCTGTGTCTGAGCAGCAATGATATTTTCTGGATGGGGTACAGACATGCAAATAGCATTTTATTTAAAACTAATCCATAAAAATAAATGGGCCACACATCTATGATGTCCTTTCGAGTCAGGATCCGACCTTAAAGTGGATGTAAACCCGATTTTTTTTTTTTTTATGTCATAATGTAGAGTATAAGATTTCCTTTCATTTGAGCCCAGTTTTGCCAGAAAGAGTTAATCCAGCTCTGAGCCATCCTCTTTTATTGTTCAGTGAGATAAAACTTGAAAAAACAGAGAAAAACTTTGTCAAATCCTCCCCCTTGCTGTGAGTGACAGGTGATTTACATATCTCGTGCACTAGCCTAAGACATGCATTATTTTTTAAATACACAGTAGAAAATGCATATTGACAAGGGGAGTGTAGAGGTGGGCGGGGAGTCTACTGACATCACGACTCCACCCACCAAGCTCCAGACAACAGACCCACCCATAGAATCTGCAGTTTTTCGGGTCTAATAACAGACAGAGGGGAGACATTTGACAGGTAAAGATACATGCAGGAGGCATGTATATCCTTATAGATAACCCCTTTGGCAGTAGTTTAGAAAAGATGACATTGGGTTTACATCCACTTTAATTTAATTAGGCAGAAAACACACACTGCATCCCTCCATCCAGAACAGTCCCATTTACACTTTTCACCCATGCTTAAACCGGAAGTTTAGTCTCTCAATCAACATGAACTATTTTTCATCTTTATGATGCTAGCATTAATAAATAGATAGGAAGGTAAGTTACATTCAGTGGTCCTAAACTTTTTTTTACATTCCTTCAGTTGCTTACTGGCCATACATCCCACCAGACTTCATCTGGAGAAGGGGCTTTCTCAGCTAAGTATGCTCCCCTGCCTGCATGCCTGACCTTGCGAAGTGTACTGGTAGCCCGTGTATATTGTACCGCGCACACACACACAAAGATTTTCCAGAGCACTATCACAGATAGATTCTAGGAAGTAAATGCTACATGAATCATCTGCTCTTACTCAAGATGGCCACAGCTAGAAATGCTGTGGGTTTTTCTCAAAGTGATTTTTCAACAAAATAAAGTATGAAAACATGGATGGATAAGTGAGTTTGCTTCGAATACTGTATTATAACTAATTAGACAGCGATTTTGGTTTGTGGTTCTTAGATAAAGTTAGGTCTCACTTTAATCAATTAAGCACTGTTTGGGTGAACTGTGCTAGAGGGGCAGCCCTGTCTGCCTGATAAATCATGTCGGATCTAAAACATGTCATAGGTGTGTGGCTTGCTTGTTCATATGGAAGAGCGGCAAAGAGCATGAAAGGGCTCTTGGGCTTTGGCACCCATCTGCCTCACAAGACCAAGAAGCGAGCAGGTCACCTGGGAGCAGTAAGGCGAGTAAGCGTCTCTTTAAACCAAGTTTTTTTTTTAGACCTGAAAAAACTTGATGTGAGATTGTGCATAATTCAATTCCATGGACTGAATCTAAAAGAAACATTATTATATAATCTGAAAATTGCAGTGACTTTAAATTCATAGGGATTCATATTCAGGGAGGAGGAAGACAGGGACCTAGTAATGGGTTCAATGGATTTTTTTAAACAGTAATGGTGAAAGGAGCAACCCTGTCAATTTCCATTTTGTAATGAATGAAAGAGCCCTGTGAATTTGAGCTTTTGAGCAGAAATAAAAAGTGTAGATATTAAATCTAGCAATCGCCCAGTAAAACCCAATCGGCACATCACCCTTTTGAGCCAACCCAATGAACATTGTCAAAAGCCTTCTCAGAGTCCAAGGCCAACAAAACCACTGGAAGTGGAGGAGGATCAGACAAACATGTTCCAACGCAGCAATAATATTAATAATCATCTGTCTTTGTACGCCAAAAGAAAGCTGATCCTAATTGGCTCCACTTTTGTAATACATGAACTGTCAGTGTGTGTGTGTTGTGCCACAATGTAGAAGTGGAGCAAATTAGAATTACCCAAATGTGGCGCACAAGTCAGTGTCAGAACCAAAACTGTCACAAATGTTTCGCGAATTTGGCGCAACACATTAACAAGAGCAATTAATGCCAGAAAAGTGGCACAACAACATTACTTAATGTCCCCAATAGTTTCTATACCATAAAGCAGAAGTTTTCTGCATCATGTTTCTGTATAAATGTATGTGCATGTCTAACAAAATTTAGAGAGCACTATTCCATCTACATGACGCCTCTTTCCTGTCATTCTATGTGCTAAAAATAATGGAGAAGATAGTGATGTCCTCACAGGGTGGTACTGTGGACAGCAAACAAATACTCTTACACACAAGTGTGGTGATCAGGTGGTCTAGAGTTTGATATGGATAATGTCTCAGGCCTTGCTGCCCTCCAGGATAGGAATATCCTAGCAGTCAAACAAGAAAAAAGAAAGAGGACGCACCAGCCTTGTGCATTATCCTTTGATAAGTTTAATAAAAGAATTAATTAAAAACTAATCACAAACATGTGAAGCAAAACCGCATTGTAAAAGCCTTAATCGGTCTGGTATCAACAGTCACCAGGTGATAAGGTAGAGGACATGAGAACCACTGCTGGCTGACTCGTTTCGAAGGAATACCTTCTTCCTCAGAGCCTGTGGTACTGTGGACACCAAGAAGATACACTATGCCACGTCCTAATGGTTATCAAGGAAAATAAAAAATGAAGAAGGCATAATTAAAAGAGTTTTTGCATACGTTTTTTATTGTAAATTTTTTTTAACATAGACAAGTATAAAAGCACATATACCATATATTGTGAGCTAAAAAAAATCCACTGACCATCTAATGGTCCAATAGACAAATATATCCCTGATATACATTTAAACCTAAAAACCTAAGAACAGCTAAATGGGACTTTATATGAGGACGCAAGGCAAATACCGCCAGGCGCCTCCATCCTAATTATTAGATAAATGAGAGAAAGGGTGGGACTTTATATGAAACATGCATCCCCGGAGGAGATACCATGATGCAAATGAAAGTGGACAATACTAGGAATACTGAAACCATGAACATAAATAACATTGTAAAACAGGTATTTGGAGATCACTGATTTATTGTATAAAATATATGGCAGTAATAGTGTTCACATAGTAAAATAGATGACATAGTAAGTTTACAATGTAAACCATAAAAAAAAACAGATACATTGTAGTATCTCCAGGGATGCATGTTTCATATAAAGTCCCACCCTTTCTCTCATTTATCATATCCCTGATATAGCCCAATATAATGACAGGTTACCTGCTGTGTCATTATATTGGGCTACTTATCAGGGATGTTATGACCCTATATAGCTTGGCTCTACATTTGCTGAGGATCAATTGGACCACTAGATGGTCAGTGTAATTTTTTAACTCACAATCTATGGTATATGTGCTTTTATACTTGTGTATGTTAACATATTTTTTTGCTACAATAAAAATGATGTAAAAACGCTTAATTATGCCTACAAAGACCATTTCTTCTTTATTTTAAATTTTCCCATATGCTAAAGAATCAAATCAGGACAACCCAAGCGCCTCTTGGGTTAAGCCAATTATTCAAGAGTCTCCAAGTGATTGCTGTTAACATCAGCATGTCCCTCTCCCAGTATCACTCAACAATCACCCCACACTCTCAGACAGACCCAACTCCACTCTCCCTTGCGTTCAAGAATTTTAATGAAAATGTACAACACAGAAAAGAGGACTGTGCTACACACATACTTTAAAATTGACATCATAGACAAATAGTAAACATTCACAAGAATTGTATAAGAGGTAAATTTGACTTTTGGCATATATTTTACCATACACACTCTAATGAAATAATGAATGTACTATCTACTTGGCCATTTGTAATATTTAAATATGAGTATAGACTGAAGTCTCAAAGCAAAGGACTAGAATGATGGTTGCATGCATGCTACTGTCAAGTCGTGCGACAAATAGGGCAGAAAGTGTAAAAGTAGAAGAGTAGGCAGAGAAAATGAGGGAAGATCTCTATAAAAAGTAAAGACAAGCAATGGGGTTGGGCATGGGGAGGATCTCTTTAGGAAGGAAGGGAGCAGGAGGGGGTAATCCCCATCCCCTAGGGTGGTTTGAATATTCATTAATTTAATCAACTCAAGGCTAGGATATTTAGTTAGGAGTACGTTACCTACATGGACCAGTATTTTACCCCACTGCATTTTCAATCAAACTGCAGCCCTCCTGCTCTCACCACCCACAAATGCCACACTAGTCTTTCTCTCAACACCCACCGCATCGCCCCCCTGCCCCACCACACACTTCATTTATATCACAATTTATTGCATTTTTTTTTAAGCAGAATACAGCAAATAATATATTAATATATAATATATTATAATAATATATACAGCGTATATAAAACATGGGTTACAGTCATGTAAGGAGATACATGGGAGAGGAAAAACTCCCATTATATCAAACCTAAAGACAGATAAAGCCTCACAACTGGAAAATTCACAAAAGTCTATGTGAAGGCATAAATGAAGGGTTGAGAGATCCATGTGGATTTCTCCTTTACAAAATCAATGTCATCATACAGAGTATAAAGTGTTTGCGGGCAAATGTAATGTTAAAATAGAGCAGACAAAGTAGTAGGGAACAGAAGTAGGAGGATGAAAGAAAGAGGAAAACAAAAGAAGAGTAGGGGTGTGAGGGGTTGACATTTGAGACAGTACAGCAGGAGAGGGGAATCGAGAGTGGAAAGTCCCATGAGGCTCAGCGACAGTAGTACAGAGCTAGCACAACGTGGTCAATTACAGTGTGAAGAGGGAGTGGCCAAGAGATAATTGACGATTATAGTCCAGCCATGGGCTCCAAACTTTCAAAAATTCAACATGGGTATCAGTGAGTACAGAGGTTAGCTTTGCATGCATCGTAGTCCCCATAAGTCTTTGTTTAACCTCAGCAAAATTAATTGATGGTCGTTTCCAGGCCTTGCCTAGTGTTTGCCAGGCTGCCAGGAACACAAACCCCACCAGTTTACTCTGATATTTGTCTAGATGCAGGACAGGTTTATGTAGAAGGGTGTCCCATGAGTTGTGGGTGAGATTATTATAACCGACCGAAGCATGTTGTAGACTTATCCAAAAGTGAGAGGCCTTTGGCCAAGATCAATGAATATGCAAGAGAGTACTAAACTTGTTGCAACCCCGCAAGCAAGCAGGGTGACAGTGGGGACAAATCTAGATAAGCGGTCAGGGGTCATATAGCAGGGTAAGACCAGTTTATAAGCATTTTCTTATGCTGGAATATTGAGCCAGAATTTGGAGATGGACAGCAATATGTGGTTCCATTCCACTTGGTCAAGTGTGTTGCCCAAGTGTCTATCCCATTTATCCCTATAGGGGAATCTGCTGGTGCCGTAAGTGATGTGTAGCAGTCAGACACCAAACTCTTAGAATAGGGATCGTTCCTACAATGGTTCTTGACCAGGGTCATGCGTTTAGGACAGTTGATGCGATGTGAGACTAAGCTGGAGAGGTAGTGCAGTATTTGAACATAGCAAAAAAAGAGTTTCCCAGCAGGCAACTCCAGTGTTTTCATAAGTACTCAAAAGATTTTATGCCGTCAATAAACAGCAATTCATATATGTACCAGACTCCTCTAGTGCTCCACCATCAGAAAGCAAGGGGATTATCGTAGGCTGGAACAAACAAGATGGTATCAACTATCCCCGACAAGGACAGATGGGGGGAAATTAGGTTACTAGAGTATTCTACCACATCCCACTGCTGGAGGGACTGTTGTAAAGTTGGGTCAGAAATTCTGGGCCTCTGGGATGTGGGAGTCCAGATTAAGCTGTGTATGCGAAATGGGGAATAGTCCACTGCAGTGATGTGGATCCACATGGGCGCCTCATGGGTAGCATGCAGCACCACCAAAGAAGAAATCTGAGCCACTATGAAATAGTGTTTAAGGGAGGGTACTGCTAAACCACCTGCTAGCCTATGGCAATATAATGTGGATGCCAACAGCCTCAGCCTGGTGTTGGACCACATGAAGTGCAGCAGTTGATGTCGTAAGATTCACAAAATGTGATTCAGTATGGGAACTGGCAAAACTCAGAAATAATACAAGAGTATGGGTAAGTAGGTCATTTTTATGGCATATATTATGACAAACCAGGAGATTGAGGGGGCTTCCAGGAGGTGAGGAGGACAGCCAAGTCTATGAACAGCAGGGGATAGTTAGCCCTGTAGAGTAATTCAAAGGAGGCCCCCATTTCTTTTAGAATCCACCATGCCTGCAGCCCTCTCTCTCAGAATGCAATGCTTCTCCAGCCTTGCTTTTCTCAGAACCCACCACATCTGCACCACCCCTTCTCTCACCAACCACTACATCTGCAACCCTCTTCTCTCACCAACTGCCATGTCACACCTGCCTTCTCTCATCACCTAGTGTGCCTGCAGCAATATTTCCCATACCACCTACTGTGCCTGCAGCCCCCCTGCAGCATCCACAGTTTGATGTTAAAGATAAAACAGTTTTGACATAAAAAATAGCAAGTATGTGCTGTTACAAAATAATAAAGATCGAAGGCATGAAATATGGAAATAACTGGTCTAATTTCTGAACATTCCAAGTAGCATGGATAAAATTGTCAGTGGTCAATCTACATTTGAAACAAGCATCAGAAAAGAACTATTTGAGTCTGTGTGTCAGAAATATTTATACATGGGATGAATAAAAATAAAATATTCTATGACTTGTTGCAGAATTGCATGAATTTTAAAACAGCCTCAATGTATATTATTTCTAAAATCTAACTTACATCTAAAAGTCCTCCATAACGAAAAACGCTCAACAAAGAGTGTACATGACTCTCACTGGTAAAATACAGCCGTGTTCGGACGTGACGACCCGGAGACAGTACTCCTCTTGAATAACTAAGAACCAAGGTCACAGAAATACATTGTTTAAACAAGCACATTATAATACATTTAATTGCTACCTAAACCCATTGTTATTAAACAAGAATCAAATAACAGTTTCTTTTAAAACACATTAACACACCTAAGGGCAAGGCCACTTCCCGAGAGAGACTGTAGTAGCCTTAAGCCAGCCATAGATTATACGATTTTCTTTCCTGCAACCAAGGGTTCTCCCAGTGAGGGGGTGCAGGGGGCCGTTCCCTGCCTGGAGAACACAGTGAATATTGCTAGCAGCTATAGCCACTGGCAATAATCGCATCCTGAAAATCCGACATGCTGGTTGCACCCAGGTCGATCGATGGATCAACTTGGGTACAATCAGCCTGCATTATAGATGGTTTGAATCTCAGCCGGTCCCTGCTGAACCGGCAGAGATTTGAACCATCCATGGCAGGCTTTAGAGTTTAATAATACAGCAGCTATATGTCAGGCATCAGTTAAACTGAATATGATATCATTTCTCCAACAACATAACTTCAAACAGATAAACGATGTCACAAGGACATGCCTTCTTAAGGCTCTGACCACACTTTGTGTGTTGGAAATGTCCGCAAAATCATGCGCTTTCCCCACACAAACTGAAAAGAGCCACCTTTTAGCAAATGCACAGCAGTGCCATTATTACTTAATGGCACCCCACACATCTGCTAGTGTGCAGATGCAGCGTGATTTTGCAAAAAGGTCAGGGACTTAAATTGCATGTTTGAAATGAATGGCACACGACATGCGGGAAAGCGTGAAAATCATTTGGAAACATACATGCACATTCCACCACACTTGCATGATGTGAACAGAGATCAACAGTGGGTCACTTCTTGTTAGGTAGCCAGCTGGCAAAATGTTTGTGCTTTACTGCTCCAACTACATCACTTTAAGTCTGTTGGTCATCTTAGACATATGGCGATTAAAAGAGATATATGTTTTTTGTTTTTTTTTTCTTAAGAATCATACTTGTCTGCTCTAATAAAAATGTTCAGATCAATTTAACATTAGTAACATTATAACGTGTACTTGAGGAAAATACAGGTCAGTTTTCCTTTAAAGAGGATCTTCACCCTAGAAAGAAAAAATTAAAAGTCAGCAGCCACAAACACTGTAGCTGCTGCCTTTTAATAAAAGGCCATTTACCTGACCAGGAATCCAGCCCTGTCCTCTCCCGGGCTGGTTCTTTGCCGGTCTACGGGTCCTCTGGATTTTTACTGCAGGAAGCTAGCTGTGACTCCTGTGGCTTCGCAGCCAGATTCCCACTATGGACTGTGATGTCTTCCAGAAGGCTGTGGGCAAAGAGAGGATTTGCCTAGGCAATCCAAGCAGACGTGAGAGTGGGTACCTATTGCAACTAGGTATCGGCTACCCAAAAAAGTTTATTTTGCCAACTGTGGTAGGGTGAGGGGGGAGGAAGACATAAAGCAGAACTTCCTTTTTATGGTGAAATTTGCTTTAAAGTGATACCAAAATCTTCTTGTTTTTTTAGTTTGAAAATAACAAACATGTTATACTTACCTGCTCTGTGTAGTGGTTTTGCACAGAGCAGCCCAGATCCTCTTCTTCTCTGGTCCCTTGCTGGCGCTCCTGGCCCCTCCCTCCTGTCGAGTGTCCCCACAGCAAGCAGCTTGCTATGGGGCACCTGAGCCGAGCCGCAACTCCATGTGTCCATTCAGACACAGAGTCGCGGTTCAGCTCCGCCCCTCTCTCCTGATTAGCTAACTGACTTTGATTGACAGCAGCGAGAACCAATGGTACCACTGTGTGCCTCAGCCAATCAGGGGGTAGAGTCCCGGACAGCTAAGTCTCTTGTGCAACCTCGCTGGATTAAGATGGGGCTCAGGTAAGTATTAGGGGGGCTGCTGCACACTGAAGGTTGTTTTATCTTAATGCATAGAATGCATTAACATAAAAAAAAAAAAAAAACTTCTGACTTTAGAACCACTTTAAGTATATAATATATATACCAGAATGAGTATAGAATGAAGCACATAACAGTGCACACTACATAATGTGATGTAAAATGAAGTAGTTAAAGCGGAGTTCTACCCAAAAGTGGAACTTCCGCTCATCAAATTCCTCCCCCTCCGGTGTCACAGTTGGCACCTTTCAGGGGGGAGGGGGGTGCAGATACCTGTCTAAGACAGGTATCTGCACCCACTTCCGGGAATAGACTTCCATGGGAGTCACGCCCCCTCCCGCACTCCCCCGCTGTCTCCTGGGAAAGACACAGGTCCCAGGAGATAGCGGGGACCATTGAGAAAGTGCAGCGCGACTCGCGCATGCGCAGTAGGGAATCGGGAAGTGAAGCCGCAACGCTTCATTTCCTGATTCCCTCACTGGGAATGGCGGCAGCAGCACCCGAGGACCGAGGAACGGTTCGGATTTGGGTGCCGACATCGCTGGACCCTGGGACAGGTGAGTGACCTTATTTTAAAAGTCAGCAGCTGCAGTATTTGCAGCTGCTGACATCTAAAAAAAAAATTTCCGCGGGTCTCCCGCTTTAATGTAACTAGACTACATTAGTATGTTGGATCTTACAGTGGGTGCAGCTTGTTTACAGATTCATCCTCATGGGTTCTCTGCAGGTCTAACTGGATCTTTTGAATGAGAGGAAGACAGTAACCGACTGCAATCTCCAGCTTCTCCTCTTTATTAATCCCATATTCCTGGAAGACAAGCAGCCAGAGTAGATAATCAAATATACAGAAACCTAAAATAATCTGTAATGTTTGTAAACAACATTGTGACGTCAAAAGAGTAAATGAAATTTGCCAGCATACATGAAAATATACAAATATATCTGTGTCTGTCATTTGTATGCTACAAGCTAAAAAAATTAACCAAATGAGTACTGAAAACACTACTAAACATTTTATTCTTAGTGAGACCATCCCATTACCAAAAGCAGACCTCAATGCAGCTGCTGGCATCATTCAGATTTAACCACTTCAAGTCCAGGATGCCATATGACGTCCACCTAAGGAGAAGTGGTTAAAAACACCACTGTTCCCACAGTACTAATCAAGGCTGCATGAAAAGCCCTTAAATTTTAGGATGTTCCAACACATTTCCAGACAATTATTAGTGTGACGTGCATTTGTATTCAGCTCCCCTTTACTCTGATACCCCTAACTAAAATCTAGTGAAACCCATTGCCTTCAGAAGTCACCTAATTAGTAAATAGTCCACCTGTGTGTAATTTAATCTCAGTATAAATACAGCTGTTCTGTGAAGCGCTCAGAGGTTTGTTAGAGAACCTTAGCGAACAAACAGCATCATGAAGGCCAAGGAACACACCAGACAGGTCAAGGATAAAGTTGTGGAGAAGTTTAAAGCAGAGTTAGGTTATAAAAAAATATCCCAAGCTTTGAACATCTCACGGAGCACTGTTCAATCCATCATCCGAAAATAGAAAGAGTATGGTACAACTGCAAACCTACCAAGACACTTTCCACCAAGATGGAAAGCGTTCAGAAATTCAAACTTGTAAAATTGTCACCAGAGCAAGAGATCATAGAAAATGTTTCAATAGGTATTTCTGTTCAGATGACACTTTGTATAGACTTTCTCTTAGGCCCCTTTTACACGGGGTTGACTCCAGCAGAGGATCTGCTTGCTTAGTGGAGATTCTGTCTGTTGATCCTCAGTGAGCAGGTGGATGACAGGTCCATGTCCACTCTGCATTAGCCCACTGTTCTCTATGGGGCGGTCAGATGGAAACGAACCACCTGTCTGTTTCCATCCGACCATCATCTGATTCGATCCGCCAGACAGATGGAGAACGGATCCATATAAGTCTGTTTTTAGCGGACACATATCTGTTGATCTCCACCGATCCATTGAGTGAATGAAGGGTCCGCCTATAAACCTGACAGGTGGACCCGATCTGTCCGCTCATGTGAAAGGGCCTTATCCTGTTACATCACAAAGTGAGATGAAATCTCCCCAAAAGGAACAGACAGCAAAAATGTAACTCAAAGGAGTTTTAACCCTTCTCTTATCTATCATCTATCCAAAATAAAATGTTTGGGCTTTGTTTATACTTAAAAAAAAACAAAAAAACACAACACACATTTTAAAAGCATATAAGCGATTACATTTGGCCATGAAACGTACCTGTGGGATTACAACATCTGCTAATGATTTGGAAAGTTTGAAAAGCTCATCTGTTCCTTCCAGGGCCAAGCTGCTGTTGTGCTGAACATCATACTTGACACAATCATAAATGTCGGGAATCTTGCTTATGTCATAACGTCCATTTTTCATTCGGAAGTCTCTTTCTAACTTACTCCATCGTTGTAACATCAGCTCTAGAGTCTCACTATGGTACAGCTGCAGGTCTACAGAAAAAAAACAAATAAATCTTAACAACAAACTTCAGAGAACTACAATCATGTGAAAAAAAAATGGTAACGTAGAGCATACATACCACAACTTACCATTGCCATAAATGGCAATACACCATTAGATGGCTAGGAACTCACGTATAAGTTGGAAAGCCCTATACTAATTTCAAAACTAAACAAGAACTCTGCGAAAGTACAGCATCCCATTGTTCATCTACATTTCAGTAAATACAAAGAAGCATAAACTACTGTTTATATCTTTTTTTATGGGCTATAGATGTAGTACAACACATTAAATTTATATTTGTGTACATAAGGTGATACCCCTTATTGTGTCTGCTGCTAAATTTTGTTTGTTCACCTATTTTTTATACACTTGCGCAGTTTTTCTTTTTTTATTGTGACATATGGGTCAGCAAAAAGAACCACAGCACCTGTCAGGAGGCATAGGTATACAACACTTCCAGAAGGGCCAAATAATAGCATTTTTATAACAGCTTACCTGAAAAATCCTTTTCTTGGCGTACATCATGGGACACAGAGCCTTAAGTAATTACTAAGACCCCTTTCACACCAAGGCGCTTCAAAAACGCCCTAAAACGCCGTAGCGTTATTACAGCGTTTTTACAGCGTTTTAGGGGCGCTAGCGGTAAAATTAACGTGGGTGTTTTAACAGCGTTTTTCAAGCATTATTGAAGCATGTGTTATTGATGCTATCTTTCTGCTTGCATGTTTATCCTTTGTGAGATCATGTAAAACAAGCAGTGTCTTGTAAAGTTACAAGCAGTGTCTTGTTTTACTTCAAATCTTCATTTATCTGAGATTAATTCTTTTTTTGGCACTTTAATTTTGTTTGTTTGGCACTTTGTAGATGTTCTCTTTTATGCTTGCATGTTTACCTTTTTTGTGAGATCATGTGACTTTTCTACAGCTCAGGGCGGATTATAGGCGGTATTCAGGCGTTTTTTCAGCGTTTTCAATTCATTTCATTGGAGAGGGGCGTTTTTGAAGTGCTTTTTTCAACGCCCAAAAGCTGCTCCAAAGATGCTGCTTGCAGGACTTTTCTCAACGCCCCGCCAGCGCAACGCCTCAGGTGAAAGGGTCCATTGAGATGCATGGGGAGCGTTTTAATAGCGTTATTTTTAGCGCTAAAACGCTGCAAAAACGCCTTGGTGTGAAAGGGGTCTTAATGGGTTATAGGCCACCTTCAGGTAATGGACACAGGTATACCCAATCCAGGAAGTTCACTCCCTATATAACCCATCCTCCAACGAGCACATCAGTTTTTGTAGCAAAGCAATATATATTTAAATCCCAAAAAAGAGGGGAGGGACCTCTGTCCCATGATGTACTCCAAGAAAAGGATTTTACAGGTAAGCCGATATAAAAATCCTATTTTCTTTATCGTACATTATGGACACAGAGCCATAAGTAATTACTTAATGGGACGTTCCATAGCAATGCTACTTGAGGGGAGGGAGACACAACCTGGACGGTACCCACAGACTTATGGGACCTATACTGCTGCCTGCAGCACACTGCGCCCAAAGGCGTTATCCTCATACCTCCTTACATCTACTTGATAAAAATCGGTGAATGTGTATACTGAAGACCAAGTTATGGCCTTACAGATCTGAGCCATGGAGGCCTGGTGACACATTGCCCAAGAAGCACTAACCGCCCTAGTAGAGTGCACCTTAACTTGAAAAGGGGGATTCTTACCCCTTAAATTATAAGTTTGAATTATAAGTTGCCGAATCCACTTAGTGACAGTGGATTTCGACGCTGCCTGTCCTTTCTTAGGACCCTCTGGCAGAATAAATAAGACATCAGTCTTACAAATCTGAGCAGTTGTCTTTAAATAGATTTTCACTGCTCTCACCACATCAAGACAATGTAGTCACTTTTTTTTCCCTGGAACATGGTTTTGGAAAAAACGATGGCAGGACAATATCTTGGTTCAGGTGAAAACCTGAAACCACTTTTGGCAAAAAAGTCTGGACAAGGGCGTAACACCACCCTGTCCTCATTAATAATCAAATATGGCTCTTTACAAGAAAGAGCAGCCAATTCCGAAACCCTCCTTGCTGAGGATATAGCAACCAAAAATACCAACTTCCTTGTCAGAAAGACTAAGGGAATATGCTGTATCGGTTCAAATGGCTGTTTTTGTAACACAGACAAAACTAAGTTCAAGTCCCAAGGGTTCAAGGGAGGTTTGACTGGCAGATTAAGCCGCATCACCCCTTGCATAAAACCCCGGACTAAAGAATGTGTAGCAAGCGGTCTTTGAAAAAAGACCGATAAAGCTGAGACTTGGCCTTTAATAGAACTCAAGGTCAATTTCATCTCTACCATTAATTGTAGAAAGGCAAAAATTCTGCCTATGGTATATGGTCTAAGGGTGCCATACCTTGGATTCACACCAGGAAACATAAGCCCTCCAGACCCTATAATATACAGTTCTGGAAGTTGGCTTCCTTGCATTAATCAGGATAGAGATAACTGACCCGGAAAGCCTACGTTTCTTAAGAATGTGGGTTTCAATAGCCAAGCCGTTACATTTAGAGACCGTAAGGTAGGATGGAATATCGGTCCCTGTGAGAGCAGACCTGGCCGTAGTGGCAGGGACCATGGACCCTCCACTGACATCCTTACGATTTCTGCATACCATGACCTTCTGGGCCATGCTGGTGCTACCAGAATTACCAGCTTTCTTTCTAGATTGACCCTGCAAAGGAGTCGAGGCAGCAATTGAATAGGGGGAAATGCATAGATCAGCGAGAACTGATCCCACAGGGTCACCATGGCATCTGTTCCGCATGCGAGTGGATCCCTTGTCCTGGACACGAAGTTGACTAACTTCATGTTGAACCTGGACGCTAGAAGATCTACGTCCGGAGTCCCCCATCTTTGACAAATAGTCCAAAAAATGTTGGGACGAAGAGACCATTCCCCCTGGAATAACTGCTGGTGACTCAAGTAGTCTGCCTGCCAAATCTCTACTCCTGGAATGAAGACTGCCAAAGGGCACGGAACATTCCTTTCTGCCCAAGTTAGAATATGGTTCACTTCTCTCTGTGCTGAGAGACTTTTGGTGCCCCCTTGGTGATTGATAAAGGCCACAGCTGTGGCGTTGTCGGATTAGATCCTGACAGGACTATTCCGTAATCTGGAAGTCCAGGCCTTTAGAACCAGACGCACTGCCCGAATCTCTAGGATATTGATGGGATACGTTCTCTTGGCTCTTGACCACTGTCCCTGGACAGTTGTCTTTTCTAGTACTGCTCCCCAGCCTGAAAGCCTGGCATCTATAGTTACCACTTTCCAGATAACTGGTCTGAAGGATTTTCCTTTCAGCAGATTCTGGGTTAGTAACCACCAACTGAGGCTTTGGGAAAACTTTGGGGACAGCCGCATTGGCAAGTCTAAAGCTTGAATCGTTTTGTTCCAAGTAGACCGTTTTGCAACAGTCTTGAATGGAACTGGGCATAGGGAACCGCTTCGAATGAAGCCACCATGGTTTCTAGCAACCTCATGCAAAGGTGAATGGAGGGATCGCCTTTTGACCTGACCATCCGCACCAGCTCTCTTATGGAGTTGATCTTTGCCTGAGGCAAGAACATCTTTTCCTGGGCTGTGTCTATGATCAGACCCAAGTACTCCAGCCTTTTTAGCGGTATTAAGGAGGATTTCTCTAGGTTGAGAATCCAACCCAAACTTTCCAGGAAACTGGTTGTAATGCGTACGTTTTTCTCCAAACGAGACACTGACTGGTCTATTAGCAATAGATCATCTAGGTACGCCAAGACTGTTATGCCCTGTGCCCTTAACCTGGCTAGAGGTGGGGCCAGGACTTTTGTGAAATGCCCGGGGTGCTGTAGCTAGCCGGGGGCAGGGCTACAAACTGGAAATGCTGCTGTTCTAACTCGAACCGCAGAAACCTTTGGTGAGCGGGAAATATAGGAATATGCAGATATGCATCCCTGATGTCGATAGATGCCAGAAGTTCTCCTCTTAGAAGGATAGAAACTACTGACCTGATCGTCTCCATGCGAAAGGAGCGGATCTTCAGGAACAGATTTAGATTTTTTGGTTCCAGAATGGGTCTGAGAACTCCATTTGGTTTTGGTACCATAAAAAGATTTGGATAAAACCCCAAACCTTGCTCTTTTGTGGGGGATCTGTATGATCACCCCTTGAGATATTAATCGGTCTAGTGCCTGAAACAGAGACTGTCTTTTCTCTGGATCATTGGGGACGCTTGACCTCAGGAAACAAGATGGTGGAAAGTCCTGAAATTCCAGCTTGTACCCCAGCGTTACTGTGGAGATGACCCATCTGTCCTGAATTTCCTCTTGCCAGACTTCTGAAAACTGCAGAAGTCTTCCCCCCACCTTAGTGAGGGGGGTTGCCTCTTCATGATGAGGCTTTAGGATTCTGCTTTGAAGGTTTCCCGCCAAAGGATTTCTTTTGAGCCTGGGTCTGACCCCGAGGTCTTCCTCTAGAGTCTGACGGCAGAGGCCGTCGCCACTGCCTAGAGGCGGAAGCCCCTGGCACAGGAGACAGAGCCTGTTTAAAAGAAGGGCGTTTATACTTTCTGAGTACTTTTCCCACTAGAAATTGTTTGGATATATTTGTCCAAATCTTTCTCAAATAGCCGGTCCCCATGAAAATGGAACCCAATTAGGAGGTTTTTAAATGGTGTTTCGGCTGACCAATTTTTTATCCACAGGATTCTACGCATATGTACTAGCATAAGCGTAAGGCGGGACGCCTGGTGAATAGAATCTTTAATGGCATTTATGGCAAAGCATAATGCTTTTAGAAGTTCAGCCAATTCCCGAGCTTGTTGTGCAGGAACCTCTTTAAGGGCCTGTCTAAATTGGTCCTTTAGGGATTGACAGACGCCTACTGCAGTGACTGCAGGCTGAGTAACGGCACCTGCCAAATAAAAAGCAGATTTTAACAGGAATTCCAACCTTTAATTTGTTGGATCCTTAAGCATTTGTGCATTGTCTACTGGACAAGTTAGGCTTTTATTCACACTGGAAATCGCAGCGTCAACTTTTGGTACTTTCCATTTTTTGGTGAATTTCTCCTTCATGGGATAGAGAACTGAAAATCTCTTTGGAAGGAGGAAATGCTTATCCGGGTGATCCCATTCAGCAAAGAGAGTTCTAGTAATGCAAGCTTTCTTCCAGACCCTGCAGGGTGGAGGAAAGGACATCTTCAGTCACGTATACAAGGGCTGAGATGTGAGAAGCAGTTGCATCATCAATTTGTTCCAACGGCTCACCCTGACTCGCCATAATTGGTAATTCAGGCGAGGATGAGAGCGTGGAGCTGCGACTCGAGATCCTAGCGCCTGGGGGTGAAACCTTTGGTACCTTTTTGGTCTTTCCTGTATCAGGAAATGCCAGTTGCAACCCTCACGTGTCCCACAGCTCCTGTGTCCCTGTGTGCAGACTGCTTGCTTCCTCCTTGTCAGCCGAGAAGATGCAGTCCCTAGGCAACATCCACTTTGGCCTCAGTGGCACTTTAGATGGATCTGGTCTATGGAGGCTATTTAAATCCAGCATGGATCCCTCTTGGTGCTCCTCAGAGCACATCTTCACTCGTGACCAACACCTTAGACACTGGCGAAAAAAACTGATGTGCTCCTGGAAGGAGGAGGGGTTATATAGGGAGTGAACTTCCTGGATTGGGTATACCAGTGTCCATCACCTGAAGGTGGCCTATAGCCCATTAAGTAATTACTTAAGCTCTGTGTCCCATGATGTACGATAAAGAAACAGATATTTTTGGATCCCTGTAGCTCTTAAACACAGCGCAGATTAGAGGAATGGTTGGACACATCATCATAAAGTTTCTTCTTTTGCAGGCGGTGCTTTTTTAACCCAGAGTCAGAGTCTCTATAAGTTATGAAATGATTTCTCTTTAATACAAAGAAAGACTAGAACTATGGTTGTGCAGCTATATTTCACCTGCAGATTTTGGATCCTCCAGACGCTGCTGAATCTGAGAAGTGAGACTTTGTAGGAGGGAGAAGACCTGGTCGCAGATTTTCACTGGGTTCTTTATTGCTTCCATGGAGTTAATCAAAGATATGCTGCTAGTCGGGGCCAGCTAAAAAAGTAACAAGAAAATAAACTGAGGAAAAGGCAACACAGACATTTTATATTTAAATGCAGACATTCAAAGATAAGTAAAGAAAAAAACTCAGGGTGCACCCTTACACTTCACTCAGGGTGCACCCTTACACTTCTTTCACAAGGGCAACAGACTTCACTTCCCTCTGAAAAGTGATTTGCCATGGAACTTTTTTTCAGACTGTGGTTTACAGGCGTTCGAGAGGCGATACTTCCACCTCCTGAATAGTTGCTTTTTTCCTTCCTTGGGGGATTTTTTGACCACAATGGGTAAATTTGACAGCCTGTGCCATTAAAATTAGAGCATCATGGCCAGGCAAAGTGCTTTATGCAGCCCCTAGTCTAAACAAGCAGTTAACCCTTGAAGTGCAGGTGCATCCCCATTGCAAGGGAGAATTTTCAGGGTTACCAGAGTAGGGCTTTAACTTTGGTTCCAGTTTTGTTTTTATTGATTATTCTAAATCTGAGATCTTCTAACACTTTGTTTCTTCTGGGAAAATAAACAACAACAAAGTGAATCTAGTAACAAATATTTTTTATGAACGCTAGTCAAAGCCCCTGTCACTAAATAAAATAGTTATCTTACAGTCCTGTTTACACCTGCTTTTGCTTTGGCTTTGCTTCAAAAATGATACCCCATGTAGCTTCAGTGGTGCTTTAAAGCGTCTTCAAAGCCTCCATAGAAGTCTATGGCAAAGCTCAATTGAAGCCCCACTGAAGCCCCACCGAAATCCCATTGAAGCTCCACCAAAGCCTCATCGAAGCCTCACCGAAGCACCAAGCAAAAGCAAGGTGTAAACAGGACTGTAAGCCAACCATTCTATTTAGTGACAGGGGCTTTGACTGGCATTCAGAGAGCTTTACCAAAGCGTGTCCGAAGCAAGTGTTAAATAGCCCTTACATTTGGAAGGGGAGAGAGTACTTGATTTTGACAGGTACCTGCTCCCCCAATTCCGGTCAGTCCGCTGCGGCGATCTGAGAGGAAGTTTGGCCTCCACTACTTCCCCTGCAGCCTTTTGGGATGCATCACAGGTCTCGGAAGACTGTGAGACCAATTACAAAGCGCAGTGCAGCTCACGCAAGGCTTCACTGCCGGTTTCCCTTAGTGATGATGCAAGCACCTGGACATAAAGCCGATTGAGGGAGGACAGCACTGGATCCGGGGGAAAGGCAAGTGTCCTTACATTAAAAGTCAACAGCTACAGTATTTGCAGCCGCTGACTTTTATTTATTTACTTTTTTTTGGGGGGGGGGGGGGGGCGACTGGAGCTCCTTTTTACGTGCATACTAAGCAATGTGTAAGTGTAACATTTACAGGTATTTAATACCTTTCACACAGATCACAGTACTCCTCCTCATCTGCTTTTCTCACCAGAAGAACAGCACCCTCTTTGTTGGGATATCATCCAGAATTCTACTTTCTGGATGAAGATGTTGGCTCACAGATGAGGCAATCATGTGGTTCCTAGTGCCTGTAGAGACTGACTGTGTTCACAAGGATCTCACACAGATCAAGCCCTGCTGCATGCTCTCACCTTCTGACATGCTACAAACTTATGGTCTGATCATCTGGATTTTTGAAAAATTATACAGTTGCTGTATACTGTGATATGTCAGGAATTTATTCAAGCAAACTTGTATAGTTACCAGAAAGTTCCTTGATGATACAAGTTTAACCACTTCCATACTGCGCAAATTCCAGCATTCCTCTCCTACATATAAAAATCATAATTTTTTTTGCTAGAAAATGATTCTAAACCCCCTATCATTATATTTTTTTTTAGCAGAGATCCTAGGAAATAAAATGGCGCTCTTTGCAACCTTTTATGTCACACAGGTGTTTGCTCAAAAAAATCTGTATAATGTGACAGATGATGTTACGCTACGTAAATAGATACCTCACATGTCATGCTTTAAAATTGTGCACACTTCTGGAATAGCGCCAACCTATGGTACGTAAAAATCTCCATAGGCAACATTTTAATTTTTTTTTACAGATTACCTGTGTAGAGGTACAGAGATCATGGGCTAGAATTATTGCTCTCATGCTACCTCATATGTGTGGCTTGAAAGCCGTTTACATATGCAGACACGGCCTACGTATGCGTTCGCTTCTGCATGCGAGCACGCAGGCACGGGCCCCCCCCCCCTTTTTTTTTTCTTTTACACTTTACCTTAAAAACATTTTTTTTTATCATTTTTATTCCTATTACAAGGAATGTAAACATCCCTTGTAATAGGAATAGGGCGTAACAGGTCCTCTTTATGGAGAGATGTGAGGTCTATAAGACCCCACATCTCTCCTCTAGGCAGTAAAGACCGAGATAAAAAAAACAAACAACCAATCTCGCCCTTTCCAGCCGAGTCCCCGGCAAGGTTTACTTCCGCCGGCCCAGAAGTGATGTCTTAACATCGCGCCTGAGCCTCTGGGAGTCAGAGACTGCTGAGGACCTTCTGGCCCCTCGATATTCTCTATGGCTAACTTCCGGCACCGGTGGATTTTCCTTCTCCGGCTCGCCAATCACACGGGCGAGCCAGTAGAAACACCGAAGGGCGGCGGGAGGGGGCTGAACAGCCGCTTTAATTGTTCTTACGGTGCCGGGAATCGGCAGCTGAAAAAAATTATATCTGAATGATGCCTGCAGCTTCAGGTATCATTCAGATATGCCCACTGAAAGCCCAGGACGTCATATGACGTACTGCAGTATGGAAGTTGTTAAAATTAATTTAGCTTGCTGACTGCAACGTTACGTTTAATGAGGTTGAACGTGGAGGATCCTCCTTTCAGCTATGAATTTCTATGCCCCTCTGTGCAGAGGGACTAAATGTTTACCAGTGGAGTCATGGGATTGCCTGTAGTGATGCTGGTGATGCCATGAAGAAGCTATTGGAATAAATAGGGGATTAAATGGTGGGATGTGGGAGGGAACATTGTGCTTGCAAATTCATACCTTGCTAAGACACTTTTTTTGTGTAAGCAAAGCAATTTATCAATATCTCACAATACCATGCTACAGGTAACCTACCCTTTCTTGGTCGTCCTTGGTGAATTCAGCATCCTTGTGCATAATCTCATGGAGATGAGCCTTCACTTTCTGTTGACAGCTGCTCAGAGAATCACTGTCCAGGAGTCCATTCATGTTTGCACTCTTAACCATCTGAACCAGGATTGGAGTAAGCTCACCTTCCAGTGCTAGGAGACCCTGTAAACATTCAATGTTAGAACAATTAGAGATTTTTCTACCAATACTGAATTTGAAACCTTGCATTTAAATGAATGTTATTTGAGAATAAAAATAATGTTATTTAATTTAATTGCCTGCAGTCATGAAAGATCTCACTTTCCCTGTTGGAATTTTTCTTAATTCATTAGACAACAAAGGTTTTGCTTCCTGAACATTCTTTGGTGTACCTTATAGATTATTGACTGCTAATCACGAAAATAACCTGTCATTTAATCCATCACGTACCGTTTTATAGAATCTTCAGTTTTTTCAATACTTGTTAACTGTGCTGCATACATGAAAGAAACATGAAAACAGAACGATTGTTGAAGCACATCCAGTACACCAAGTACAACTGGAATATCGGTGGAGATCTATAATATAGTGGGTCTTCTGCTTGGAATGCAGCTCAGATATACCAAGTACTGTTGTTACACATATGAATATGACAACCGTGCAAGACAGTCACATTACATTTAGAAGAATTATGCTCACAGAAACTGATCCAGCGGCTGCGCAGCTGCCGGATTACTTTCTGGCACAAATACTTTTATTAAAATTTTCTTATTTTATGAAAAACAAGAAGCATCCAATCTGCCCAGGCAGGGGCTTGGAAAAACAGCATAACTCAGAGTAAGGCTTCACATACTGTCAAACAAGTGAAAGAAAACTTTGGTTATATGCAAGAAACCCAAACAGTTGAACAGCAGGGTCAGGGAAAATCTGCAAGGATATCAATGTCAACCCTGGATGAGCTAAAGCACTGGGAATGATACAGTAGGATTACGCAACTCAGGGAGCGCAAAATAACCATAAAGAAAAAGAGGGGGGACAGGAGCCCCAAGAAGAGTAGTAAAAAAAAAAAAAAGGAGGACAAAACTAAAAAGAAAGGGGGGGGGGGAGGGACTAGCGGAAAGAAGAGAAGGAGGGAAAGGACAAAGGGGACATGGACTCGAGATCGTCAGGAAGGTCAGTCATGAGCATCCAATGCTAGCTGGAGGAAGTGAGGGGAAGGCTTATTAAAGGCAAGGTTCCCAAATCTTCAAAAATTTGGCGTGAGAGTCCTTAAGAATGCTAGACATTTGTTCACTGAGCATTAGAGCCATCATATGATCTCTAACACCCTGGAAAGGAACGGTGGCCTTCCTCCAGGCCTGGGCAATTGTCCTCTTGGCAGACAAGAATAGATATGTTGCCAGCTTTTGCTGACAAGCATACAGGCCTGGGATAGGGCAGTGCAGCAGGGCTAAATTAGCATCCTTTTGGATAGTCAGATGAAATAGAGTGTGTAGTAGGCCAGGGACTCTGGACCATAAGCCTGTTAGAATGCGAACAGTTCCACCATATGTGTAAGATGTCCCCACGACGGCCACAGCCTCAGAAACAGCAGTGATTAGAGCTAGGATTGGCATGGGCAATACGAGCTGGGACCCAATACCATCGTAAGAGTACTATATATGCCGCCTCTTGGGTGGCAGTGTTGAATGAACAATTTGCTACAGAGGTCCAGGCCTTGCTCCAGTCTGTAAGGTCCATCTCAGATGCCATGTCCCGTTCCCACTGAGAAACATATGAGAGAGATGTAGGGGACACTCTACTATTCAGGGAAGCATAAAGGGTGGAGATGAGAAGCTGCCGGATTACTTTCATTAGAAAGCCAATAGTCAGCTTGAGAAATGAACACACGCAGCTGCAGCTGTCGTAAGCTTTACAGTGGTGGCAGTAAAAAGATTAAACACATCATACCAATGTTACACTGTATTGCCAAACATTTGTGGACACCTGGCCACCACAGCTATTTGAGCTTGTTGCACACCCCATACCAAAGCCATGGGCATTAATATAGGATTGAACACCCCCTAACACACACACAGGGGATATTTGGGGTCAGGTATTGATAATAGGTTTGATGTTTGAGTTCTATGCCGGAAACTTGAGTTTCCCCACCCCAATCCCATCAAACCTGGTCTTTTTAGGCCTTTGCATTCATGCTGGAATAGTAAAGAAACTTTTCCAAACTTTTTACACAGTTGTAAGCACACGGTTGTCCACAATGTCTTTGGATGCTGTGGCATTGAAAGTATCTTCATTGGAAATGCGTAAAATCAATTATTTTGAGGGGTGTTCACAAACCTTTTGGCCATATAGCGTATAATCTATACATTATATGTGGTTTTCAGTTAATCACTAGCTTCCATAATAAGTATGTGTCTGATGTTTTGGTTTCATCTAAAAAAAACATTATTGATAACCATTTGTAGTGGACATGCACTGCAGATTAGTGAACATCGCTCCTCGCTTTTTATACCTTTTTGTATTATTAGTATAATTACCTTTGCAAAAGCTGCAGCAGTCATTTGTACTCGACCCTCATCTGATGCATAAATCTTGAGGTCATGACGGTAAGTGCTGTGTAGCCGCAGAAGTCCACAGCCTGGAAACCCTGCATAATCTCCTGCAATTTATTAGAAAAGTCTTTATAAAAAAAATAATCAGTCAATGATATTTTATAAATTAAAAAGTTATGAGTTAGCTCAAATTTACTAGTTGTACGGCTCAAAAAGCTAAGATTCTTGATTGACAGTACTTCTTAGACCATAATAAAAACACAAAGCAAATTGCATAACATGAAATGAAACCAAATAGAAATTAAGAATGGATCCGTTAAAAATAATGCTATAAAAGAATGCTTGGAGGTCAAATACATTGTCTTTAATCCTGTGGATGATGTTGAGGGTGGTGTGGGAAGGAGTGGAGTGCAGCTAGTTTATTCATCTGTCTATTGCTAATGTCTGTGTCTTGTGAACTGTATTGGTTCCATGTGTCTTCTATTTTGCAAAACTCAATAAAAAGAATTTATAAAAAAAACAAAACAAATGCTGTATTAGTATTGGAAACTTATTTTCTGTCCAAATATACCGACACTTTATAAAATGGTGAATATTTTTAGCAGGACCATTTGAGGTGTTTTAGAGATAAAGAGACCCTTCTGGAGCATCCCATATGCTCAACTAACATCCACCCAGAAAATATTCCAGAAAACACTGTCCAAATGATATTACTTAAAGCAATATTAAAGACTTGTTTTTTAAAAAAAACAAAAATGTTATACTTACCTGATCTGTGCAGTGGTTTTGCGCAGAGCAGCCCAGATCCTGCTCTTCTCAGGTCCCACAGCAAGCTACTTGCTGTGGAGGGCACCTAAGCTGGCGCACTCCCGAGCCACGGCTCTGTGTGTCCATTCACACATGGAGCCATGGCTCGGTCCCGTCCCCTCCATCTCCTGATTGGCTTTTTGTAAATCGCAGCCAGTGAACCAATTAGGAATGCGAGTCCCCAGAGAGGCAAGGCTCTTGCGGGTATCACTGGATTGAGAGGTGGCTCAGGTAAGTATTAGGAGGGGCTGCTGAACACAGGTTTTTTAGTTTCATGTATTGAATATATGAAGGTGAAAAAACTTGTGCCTTTACCACCACTTTAAACCGGGCATAGCTGTTACAAATCTCGGCCAGTTCAGCAGTTCGATCTATCTATGGGCAACCAGCCCATAGTTCAGTACAACCAGCCTGTTAAATTTTTTTTCATGCAATCACTGCCAGCAGCTATAGCCGTCAGCAATAATATTTGTGTTCTGCCGGCATGGAAGGCTCCTCGCCAGCAGAATACAAAAGCGCTGCAGGAGGGATTACCCCATCAACACACACTCATGGTGGAAGAAAAGAAAATTGCAGTCTTAGAAATACCCCAAAAAGAGTTACAGGCAGGCACAAACATGGTATTGCCAATACCACATGTTATTTCAACAAATCCAAGTATGACATGGAAGATAACAACATTAATGTTAAAGGTAACACAGTTAAGAGTTTAATGATCTTTCAGAACAACTGCTTCTCCAGAGCCTCTCCTTCATCTGGACCTGCCCCCGTCTAGGTAGATTTTGGAACAAGGTGTTTAAAAATCAACACATCCTATTCAATTGTCCTTTTTCTAAACACCCTTGTGCCTCTCCACCTCAAATCTCCCTTTCTCATTAAATCCAAATTCAATCTAGTATGTGATTTTAGTGGCCAAACAAACCATCACTAAAAGCAAGGAAGAAGCCATCAGTATATTTTACGGAAGGTAAGCAATGCATGGATTTGTTTTGTTTTTTTACCAATGAGAAACTTACATGGCTACCCACAAGAAATCTCCCAATGTGTGGTCCCCATGGATCCAATATGCCCATGTCTCACTTGATAGTCATATTAATTTATAATACACCAATACTGGGAGGAACATATTGCAACTCTGGAGCCTTCACTTTTTTCCGACCTCTACCCCTTATGTAGTCTCCCTCTTTTGGCTCACTCCTCGTTGCCTTTGGCTCTATTTTCTCTCCTTTCTTCTGTATTTTTTCTACAATTACAAAACAGTGCCTTGCAGACCACAGGTCCTCTCTGTACCAGTTAACAGCATGAACAAAAAAAACAAAAAAATACAGAGTACATGGTATTATACACTTTTATCTTATTGTAAAAGTATCAGTTGTGAATAACTTCAATATGTGACTCTGTAACTTTTGTGAATTTTTTTTAAAATAAAAGCGAGTGATCTCCTGTGCTCACTAAGCAGCAAGGCAGCCACTCGTCATGGGACCCCAAAGCTAGCGGTGACCACTGTAGTAGCAGTGCCTACTACATTAATTTCCAGCTTCCACGGGGATTGGACAGGTATGGCATATATACTTACATTGATCCAAGCTTGACCCATGTAATTATGCAAAAATATGCATATCTAGAATTCATCTTTAACAACAGAACACTGGAGAATATACCAATGTCACACTGATGTAACCAACTAACCATGATATAGCTAAAGGATTTTTTATGTCATACTTACCTGTAACCTTTTCTTTGAGTACATCATGGGACACAGAGTCAGGCTAATATTCATTACCTGCTGGGTTATACTTCATCATTAGGTGAATGGACACTGGTAGACCAAAGGTCTTCAGACACGAAGTGATCCCCTATATAACCCCTCCCATACAGGAAGTACTTTTAGTTTTGCAGCAAGCACTAAATCCTCAAAAAGGAGGGGAGGGATCTCTGTGTCCCATGATGTACTCAATGAAAAGGATTTTACAGGTAAGTATGACGTAAAAATCCTATTTTCTTTTTCATACATCATGGGACACAGAGTCAGGCTAATATTCATTACCTGCTGGGACATCCCAGAGCAATAGCCTTGAGGGGAGGGAGACACCCTGCCAAACAATAGCCATCAGAACTGATATGGCAGCCCGCAGTACACTGCGGCTGAAAGACGAATGATCGGCTGCTCGAACAACTACTTGATAAAATTTTGTGAACGTATGCCCTGAAGACCAGGTAGCAGCCTTAAAAAAATCTGAGCCACAGATATCTGATGGCGAAAAGCCTAAGAGGTTCCTACACCCATGGTAGAACGAGCTCTCGCCCTAAAGAGAGGAGCTTTACGTTTCAGACCGTAGGCCTGAATAACCAATTGACGGACCCAATTGGCATTGGAAGCTGCCCCTTCTTGGGTCCTTTTGGTAAAACAAAAAAAAAAAAACAAAAAAACAAAAAAAAAAAAAGAGTCTGATCCTTGGATCTCCGCAGATCTAGACAAATAAACCTTGACTACGCAGACAACGTCCAAAGAATGCAGTCTCTCTTCCGCCGACAGAGGCTGAGAGAAAAAAGACGGCAAAATAATGTCCTGATTTAAGGCCGAAACCACTTTTGGCAAAGGGGATGGAACAGGTCGTAACACAACTCTGTCATGGTGAAGGATCGAGTACAGTTCCCTGCATGAAACCCTTCTAGCCGAGGTGATAGCAATCAGGAAGGCTAGCTTGCGTGACAGGAAGTCTAATGGAATTTCCTTAATAGGTTCAAATGGTTGTTTCTGTAACACAGACAGCAACAAGTTCAAGTCCCAAGGACACATAGGTGACCTAATGGGGGGAAGCAAGCGAGTTGCCCCTTGCATAAAGATTCGGATCAGTGAATGGGAGGCTAAAGGTCTTTGGAAGAATACTGATAGGGCCGAAACTTGACCTCTGATTGTACTCAAAGCCAACACCCTGGCTTCAATAGCCATGCCGTCAAATTTAGAAACTGTAAATTGGGGTGGAATATAGGACCTTGAGACAGTAGATCGGGGCAACGTGGAAGAGTCCATGTCCCATCTATTGTCTCACAATCTCCAGGAACCAGGGCCCCCCTCTCTCAGAATCCTGTGCAACAAATGTGGAGGGAGAGGGGTCGGAGGGAAAGCATAAACCAGGGAGTACTGGCTCCATGGAACTATCAGAGCATCTGCTCCAATTGCCAGAGGATCTCTTGTTTGAGACACAAACTGCTGTAGCTTGTTGTTGAACCTGGATGCCAGTAGGTCAACCACTGGCCATCCCCAACGTTGACAAATTTCCTGGAACACTGCCGGGTGTAGGGACCATTTCCCCGGGCAGAACTGCTGGTGGCTGAGATAATCTGCCTTCCAGTTCTCTACTCCTGGGATATGGACTGCTGATATAATTAGCACATGTCCCTCTGTCCAGGCTAGTATGTAGTTCACCTCCTTCAGAGTTGAACGACTTATACGCCGGTTTATATAGGCCACTGCCGTGGCGTTGTTGGACTGAACCCTGATGGGGCTGTCCTGACGCTCCACCATCTAGGGCCGTAGGGCCAGACGTACTGCCTGGAATTCTAGGACGTTGATGGGCAGGGTCTGCTCTGTCCCTGACCATTTCCCCTGAGCTGTGGGCCTGTCTGTCGCTCCCCAGCCTGAGAGACTGGTATCTGTAGTCAGTACTCTCCAAGTTACCGGGAGAAAGGATTTTCCCTTTCGTAGGTTCTGCTCCTGCAACCACCAGTTTAGGCTTAAGCATGCCTGAGGAGATAAGCACATTGGATAATCCAGGCCTTTTCTTCCTCTGTTCCAAGCCAACAAGATGTCTTGTTGTAAAGGCCTGGAATGGAACTGGGCATAGGGCATTGCCTCGAAGAAGGATAGCATCCTCCCTGGAAGACTCATACAGAGCTGAATGGAGTGTTGTCTGCTGCCCTTTATCTGACCCACCTGATCCTTCAGGGCTCAGATCCTTACGGGTGGCAAGAATACTCTTGCTCCGACCGTGTTTAGGATCAGACCTAAATACCTTAGGACTTTGAGCTGGTCTCAAAGGCTGACTTTTCGGTATTTATGATCCAGCCTAAGCTTTTCCAAATGCTCGCAAAGTGCAGCAGCCTTCCCCCCACCCGATGGAGTGGGGGCGTCCCCTTAAAAGGAGGGCTTGGTGCTGAGTTTAGAAGAATTTTGGACCCAGGGCTTTGTGGCTTGCCCCTGACCCTAGCGCCCTGTTGGCAGCGGAACCACCCTAATGCTGAGACATTTGAGGAAGCAGTCCCTTGGTTTTTAAACAAGGGACGTCTGGTGCTTTTCTTCGCAGGAAGTAGAAAACTCTTCCCTCCGGAAATCTTTTGGATATAATTGTCCAAGTGAATAAACCGAATAAATGTTCCCCCTGAAATGGGAAACATGCCAATAACTTTTTACAAGGAAGCTCGGCTAACCAGTTCTTAAGCCATAAATGTCTGCGCATATGTACAGACAAGAGCAAGACGAGAAACCTGCTGTACTGAATCCTTTAAAGCATCAACAGCAAAACACAGTGCTCGAGGAATATCTGTCTTACTTTCAGAAAGATCATCCACCTGGTTAGGCCTATCAGACCGTTTGACCTGATCCTTTATGGAATGGCAAATACCAACTGCAACAGCTGGCTGAATAGCTGAACTGGCAAAAGAAAAGGAAGCCTTTAATAATAACTCCAATTTCTTGTCAACGGGGTCTTTCAAGCCCCGTGCGTTATCTATCGGACAAGGTAAGTTCTTGTTTAAGGAAGGAGACTGCTGCATCTACAGCTGGCATGCTCCATTTTTTAACAAACTTTTCATCCATGGGATATAAAAGGGAAAATCTCTTAGGAGGAACAAAAGTCCTGTCAGGATGTTCCCAATCAGCGTACACCGTCTGTTTCAACAGGGGGTGTAGAGGGAAAGTCTGTGCGACCTGAAGAGGCCTCAGAGATCCCAAAGAGGACTAGGGGGGCTCAGTCACCTCTGCAAGAGGCAACTTAAAGGCAGAACGAACCATTTCAGTCAGAGTCAGGATGAAAAGCCCCTGCTACTGAGAGGCAGTTATCGACTGGATATCCTCTTGACCAGATTGCTCGGAAGCAGACTCATCTGCCAGGCACTCCACCAAATCCTGAGCTTTAAGCGCTTCCCCATCCTCAACCCATTCCTGATCCAGACCCTGCGGGATGGAGGAAATCATGCCAGCAATCCTGTGCTCTAACCCGGCTAGTGCTGAGGACAGTTCATCCTTAGTGACAAAGGGTGAAGCAGCAGTATTGACTGTAGGCATAATACTAGATAGGCGCAGCGGCTCAGATTGCCCGGAAGCCTCTGGTCCTTCAGGGGATACAACACTAGGGATACGACTAGGTTCATCAGGAACTATTGACGACATAGGTGTGCCCTTCCCTGTGGTGTTAGTCCCACTCCTCTTTTTGGAAGACATTTAATAGCCACAAGCAAAGAGTACTTGGGTATAGTATTAAAACACCTCAGAAGAGAGACCTTTTAATAGGGCTCACCAAGCCCCTATGCAACAATCCTGCTAAGCACCTTTAGCCTGCCAAGCAACACCTGGTGACTCATGTGACCCGGGTAAGGAAAAATGAACCACTGCAAGTGTCTGTTCAGAGTCTGCTCTGTGTCCCACAGCTGCCTTCTGGAATTACCACATGCTTGGCCTACACAGCTTAAATAAACTGGGTGTGCAGAGGAATGTTCTGTGTGTGCGCATGCATGTGTGCGTTCCCGGCGAACGGGCATGACTGTATTCACGTACAATGCAAATCTTCGTGGGCCCAGATAAAGACTATGGCACATGCGTGGCGAAGCCCCGCGCGCCATGGCTGCCAAACAAAAAACCTGCTGAACCTAGCGGCGCTGTTGCGAACACACGTGCGCCATGGCGAACCAAGGCGAAATGCCGCACCGTCGTGCGCCATCATACAGGTAAAAAACAGCCAGACATAAGCAAAAAAGGTTCCTCTTGCAAACACCCACAGCTAGCCCAGAACTCCCCCATATGGTCACCGCACACAGGTGTCCAGCTTTTAGCTATCTTGACTGATTCTTACAATCACTGGGACACCCCACAATGATAAAATAAAGGTGTTTCCCTTACCCGTCCAGATGCAGGGCCACTTAGAAACTAAGGACCCAACCTTTACCCTTTACAGCAGGTTCCTGTCACTTGGACCTTCAAGACCTGGGTACCCTTTCATGTTTAGGGTCCACTCCCTTGGACCTGTACAGCACCCTGCAGGAAATGCTTTAGTGCTGTAGTGTTCAGGATTTCTACTCCACAGTGTCCAGCGCCCGGAGGCCACATTACAGGCAAAACCTTGCAGGATCTTGAGTCTTCTTTGCGAGGCTCAGGTACCATTTATCTAAGTGTAAAAGCCTGTGTCAAATGATCCGATTGGTCAATCCCTTGATTCATTTTGGAACCATTTGTGGGACTAGAGACCTGGAGCCCAGAGAGCTCAAACAAACCGTGCCATCCACCTTGCAGACACTGTTAAAAAAAACTAAAGTACTTCCTGTATGGGAGGGGTTATATAGGGGATCACTTCCTGTCTGAAGACCTTCGGTCTACCAGTGTCGATTCACCTAATGATGAAGTATAACCCAGCAGGTAATGAATATTAGCCTGACTCTGTATCCCATGATGTATGAAAAAGAAATACAGCATTAAAAAATAAATGATCATTTTTTAGCAATTTTTGTTATTGGTAATGTAATTGTTGTCAGTCAGGACAGCCCGAGAACATCTAGATCAGTCATTCTTAACCAGGGTTCCTTCAAAAGGTAGGAAGGGGTTCCTTGAGCTATAGCTGATCGACTTCCCATCTGATGGTGCATGCATAGTTCTAGATCCAACACCATTTGGCAGAGCCAGCAGCAAGACACCAATAAACTTTTTAACTGTCTGGAAGGGTGTAATTCTGACCACATGGCAAGGTGGGCACATTCTTACCAGTGGCTACCAATGTAAGGGGCATTTTTCCTCATTGACCAACAATTGATTTTGGAGAGTTTCCCCAGGACTTGGAAATCATTGCAAGGGTTTCTCTGGAGTAAAAAGGTTAAAGATTATGTAAACCCAACATTTCATATTCCTGATATGTCCCTGCTGTACCATGTACTTGTATGAAAAAGTATCCTGTTCTCTTTGTATTGCTTCCTTTGTGTGAAATCCCCTGGTGTTCCTACCAGTCCCTCTGCTTTCCTTTTAAAAACTGACCACACTAAGCAGGAGAACACACCGTTCTGGGAACTGGGAACTCAGCCTGCGCTCCTCCAATGATCAGACTTGTCCGGACATGCCCCCTCTGCACAGCCATTCGCTGGGAAGCTCAGTGTACTGCTGCTTCTCCTCCCCCAGCTGTTATGCAGCTGAGAACAGAGGAAATGTAATCACTTTTAAAAAGAGGTATAAAAAGGTATTTATAATTTTTTTTATATCTATACACAAATGTTTTGTCTTTCCTTTCTATTTTAAACTGAATGGGTTACAAAGTGATCATTTACAATCACTTTAAGAAAGGCTGATCCAGATACTGCTGCTCTGTGCCCCACTGATTCTCTTCTCAAGCATATTGATGCAATCTGTTTAACCTGACCATCTTTGTGCAGAAAACCTGACAAAAAAATCTGGGTGATTGACTTTGCATGCCCATGGGGAATAGCTGTAGAAAAGCAGATCTTATCGATTTCTGATTCCTGTAATAATTAATCTCCTGAACAATTCATTCACTTAAGTCAAATCGTATACTGTAAATTAGGAAGCATTAACTAGGATTTAAACTTTTTAATATGAAAATGGCATTTTATCATTATGAATAAACAATATTCCAAAAAACACATATACTGAAAAGTTTTAAGTGTTGCATTACATTGTTAGCCAAACAAAAAGACATCCAAAGGCACAAAACATTCCTTGGAAGGCACACCATTAGTTTTTTGATGGGAAAAGGATTCATACACATTCAAATAATTTGCTTGTGTCTGTTACCAGTAAACCAGCACAGGTTTACCTTCATAATGATTGAGAGGAAAAGCGGGTACCAATGTCCCAAAATAAATAGAAACCAGTACTTAGAGATAAAATAATGATGAGGCCAGGTTATAAAAATTACATAAAAACAAAGCTGAAGCCTAACTAAATGTCTAGAAAAATATTGTGTCCCTCAAAAAACGATTAGGACTTTAAAAAGGTACCACACCATATATTAAAATTCACATTTTTATTTGTACAATTTTTTTTTTAAAAGAAGTTTAAAACACAATGGGCCCAACACATAGGTGTTGATAAAAAAACAAAAAAACAAAACTGCAGTTACATATATTGCCAGGTATTATTATCCATCATTGGAGTGTTCAATTCAGAAATCTCAGACGCTTTTCGCAGGGACAAGACCCATTTCTTCAGGGAGAAATGGCATAAATTTCTGTCTTGAATGCTCAATGTACATGCAACCAAAAATGTGGCACTGCAACCACTGCACATCAAGGGAAACTAGCCGTACTAAAATATGTATGTTGCAATGGAAGAGATTGAATTATTCCCTTAAATAGGCAACAAAAAGGGAAACTAAATCCAAAGAAGTCCAAAGGGTTTCCTCCTTATTAACATTCTATCCTTTAGGGTCCCCATAGATGTTAAGGTGTTCCTGAGCATAAGAATGCCTGCTGGAGCTGCTGCTTGGAAACACCTTAACATCTATGGGGGCCCTAAAGAATAGAATGTTATGATGGAGGAAACCCTTGGGACTTCTTTGGATATAGTTTCCCTTTTTGTAGCCTATTTAAAGGAATAATTAAAATCTCTTTCATTGCAAAATACATATTTTAGTACACCTGGTTTCCCTTTATGTGTAGGGCTTGCAGTTCCACATTTTTTTTTTCAAGTTGCATGTACATTGAACATCCAGGACAGAGATTTAAGTTGGTTCTCCCTGAGGAAGTGGGCCTTGTCCCTGCAAAATGCATGTGAGATTCCTGCATGAAACACCCCACATGATCACCCGGGGCTATGGTTAACTGGCAATATATGTAACTGCATTTTTTTTATAATCAACACCTATGTGTTAGGCCCATTGTGTTTTAAACTTCTTTCTAAAAATATGTTGTACAAATAAAAATGTGAATTTTAGGCCCCTTTCACACTTGTACGACCTGAAAGTCACGTGACTTTGACGCAACTTTGCCATACGACTGTGACCTGAACTGTGTAATCTTCAGGTTTATAGACCTCAAGTCGCATCAAAGTCAGACCAAAGTAGTGCAGGGAATACCTTGAAGTCACACAGATATGAAATGGTACCCATGGGAATCATGGGGTACGACTTGTCATGCTACTTTGCCTTTATATATGGTGTGGTGCCTTTAAAGTCCTATTTGTTTTCTTATTAAGGACTCAATATTTTTCAGTGTCTTATATGAGAGGATGTGGTACCAGTAAAAGTGGGTGAACAAAAGAGTGCATTGTTCAGTCTTTCCCATCTTCCAGTATATCGTAACTAAATGGCTAAGAATTTAAAGAAGGTTAGGAGATGAATGATTACACTTGGTAAGTGGATACTTCTCTACTTTTTCTTCCCTCCATTCTTTATAAACTAGCCCTAGTTTGGGTATTTGGGTTGACCAGTATGAGTGAGTTCTTGAATGTGAGATCAATGTCTGCCAAAAGATCTTCCACTGCAACATTCATTTTGGTAGCAAAATGGTTCATTTGTTAACTATCCATTAACGTATAATAAAATTCTAACCATGCCTTCAGAACTCTCCAAATAAAAAAAAATGCTGTACCACAGAGCTAGAAACCAAAACCAAAAAAGTCCCAGCTCAACTTACCGACCAGCCTGCAACCAACCAAATTGTTCTGTCTTGTCCTGTTTTGCATACATTTTCAAATACATGCGTAAGTTACAGAGCCCGTAAAGGCACTCCGGTATTTTCTGTAGTCTTGACTCAAAATTTTGAGAGCCTCCACAGTGGAAGCACATGCATTATAATGGATAGGCAGCGGGTAGGTGTGCCTGGAGGGAGTTAGGAATTTAGAGTTAGGACTACAGAAAATACTGGGGTGTCTTGATGGGGGCTCCGTAGCTTATGCATGCATTTGCATATGTATGCAAACTAAACCCCTGTTTTTAATGCATACTGCTAGACAGGACAATTCGGTTGGTTGCAGGCTGGTTTGTAAGTTGAGCTGGGAATTTCTTTGGTTTTGTTTTGCATGTGTTGCCCATCCATGTGCTCCTTGCTGCAAAGGCCAGTGGCCATCTGTTTATACTGTACCACAGAGCTAGAAGCAAAAAAAAAAAAAATCTTTTGATAGATGTAAAATTCTTTATACCCCCATTCAGGGCTTGCTGGGTCAGTCATTCTCCCAAATTCCTGTCTCCTCCTTTGCTTTCAACTAAGGGCTCATGTCGAAGGGGTGTTGTCAAACACTGTGTTGCCAAGAAGCAGCTGCATTTGACCTGCTTAGCATGCACACTTAGTTATGAAACACAGAGCAACACAAAGCAGGGTAAGCGCAGTCTTTAGACTGCCACATGTTCTACTCCAATCAAATTAATGGCAATTTGCTGACCTGTGGCTAATGCAGGAAAACAATGCTTGTGTACATGAGCCCTAAAGGAAAGCAGCTGGGAGTTGTAACCTTTATATTATGACCTCATCAGTGTCATCATAGGAACTTCTGATTTATGAAGCCATGATCCAATTTGCTGCTAGGTAAACCAAAGCCAAATCACCAAATCTTTATAAGGCTCTAAACATTTATGCTACCAATTACAGATGCCTAGCATGTCCACTGATAACAGCCCCACATAAATGTCCTGTAAGCCAACAGGAGGTTTAGATAACCTGTACACCAGCTAAATTAAGAGGTTTTCATTGCAAGTATGGAAATGTCCTAAAGACTTTAGTCTGGCACATAGGTGGACATTTATGTAAAAAAAAAGTGCTGCCAGAGGCAACTTAGAAGATTACAAATGTTTTAGTATCACTTGCAGCATAAAAAAAAATATCTCATTAATTGTTATGAACTAGACCAGGGATATGCAATTAGCGGACCTCCAGTTGTTGCAAAACTACAAGTCCCATCATGCCTCTGCCTCTGGGTGTCATGATTGTGGCTGTCAGAGTCTTGCTATGCCTCATGGGAGTTGTAGTTCTGCAACAGCTGGAGGTCCGCTGATTGCATATCCCTGAACTAGACCGTCTTCTTGTTAGTTCATTTTTGAAGAGTAGTTTGTTTGTTACTCCAGAGGGTCAAGGGAACAGATTTTCCCAATACAATCATGGGAAAAGTGCAAATCACACTACAATCAGGGCTCTTACCACAGTCTACAGGAGAGCTACAGCCCAAAGCCGGGATGTTACCACTCGCTAGAATGATACGTTGACACAACAGAGAGGACAGAGGGTTAACTAGGGCCAAAGGCATTATAAGCGCAGAGGACAGGTTACAAAATGAGAATGAATTACATTTACATAACATACAAAGAAAAACATTGCACCTAGAAGTAAAGCAAAAAAAAAACAAAACAAAAAGATACAGCATTATTACAAGCTTTATGCATTCTTTCTTGCAGACAAAAGGCACGTTGAACTACGTACACACAGATCAAGTTCAAACATTCAAGAACAAGTGCCTCTGATGCTCAGTTTATATCCCTTAGTGTGAACTGTGCAAGTGAGTACGCCAGTAAATATAAGCAGTTATAGAAAAACACTGATACCTTGGGGCAAATTTATAAATGAATATGACATTCAATGCAGGTGAATCCTCCAGGCGCATGTGTTTTAAAAGGAGGTGATTGATTCACCACCAGTAAACGTTTGGTGAAAGTCACATTCAATGCTTTATAGATATGCCCTATGTGTAAGCTTTGTAAAGTGGTTGTAAAGGAAGAAGGTTTGCATACCATGCAGTAAAGGTAAAAAACCTTCTGCATGCAGTTCCCCCAAATACAGTGCCTTGAAAAAGTATTTATACCCCTTGCAATTTTCCACATTTTGTCATGTTACTAACACAAAGCGGCACATAATTGTGAAGTGGAAGAAAAATGATAAATGGTTTCCAACATGTTTTACAAATAAATATGTCAAAAGTGTTGCATGCATTTGTAGTCAGCACCCCCAACGCCAGCCCCCCCCAATTTTTCAGTGCAATTATAGCTGCAAATCACAAAGAATCACAAAGCACAATGAACATGTTACACTTCGAAAGGCATGGTGGGGAGCTCAGGTTTGGACAAAGTCAAAGACAGAAGGGTAGTGGAAGAGAGGAATATATAAAAATAAAACCTACCTTGCCCTCCAGGATACATACAGCGGAAAGCCCGTCCTAGCTCTTCTGCTTGCACTCTCCCAGCTGGTGTCAGTTCCCCACCCCATTTCAAGACTAGAAGTAGAGATGGGGAGTCCTTTCGGGCATCTATGAAGACATTACATTAAAAAAAATAAAACTTGCATCTCCAAGTTTGCATGAAAACTCGTCATACTGTGCAAATCAGTGTTATACATGATAAAACCTTCCCTATCTTACCTTCATCCTCACTGGATATTTTTGGATGACCATGGGGCAAATAAGTCAGCTGTACTTTCCTATTAATACCAGAGAAATGGCCGTACCTGGGAAAAATAAAAAAAAGAGAATTAAGGTTTTTTTTTAATTTTCATTATGTCCAAAATATGGGCAAAGCACAAAACCACCGACACAAAAAGGAACTGACAAAGACAACTTCTAATTAATAAAAACAAACATCTATTATTTGCTTTGAATTAAAATATATAATACACTGAGTAAGCAAGATTATTGTTAACATAAGTGATAATCATTTTTCCAAAGCACGTTCATTCTAATTAAAAATAGAATGCAGTGAATTCCACCAGGGGGCGCAAAGTGACTACATAAGAGATAAAAAGCAAAAGACTGGCATAATAATAATAAAACATGTAAAAAACAAAAAGTAGAACAAAGCATGATTTACTAAATTAAGAAAGCATCACTTGTTCATAACTTGTACACAAATGTCTCCACTGGCAAATATGATGGACACATATACATACAAGAGTTTTCATTAACTAAACCAGCTTTTCTCAATCTTTTTACCCTGTAGGAACCCTCAAAATAAATTTGAGTTCTCAGGGAACCCCTGCTAAAAATTATTATATTAACATTTTATGGTAAAATAGCATGAGCAGTAAGCTATTGAACGTTTTAATAAAAAAATATGGCGTCCCTAGAATATTTGACAACCAGAGACAATTTCATTATTTTACAACACTCCCTTGCTCTGTATGTCAAAAATAATCATGGAAATGATTAATGACCAGAAAATGATAGCTTCCCATTACATTAGTGGTCAATGGTAAAATACCCCCATGCATTGGTGACCCCTTATACTAATTGTCTGTGGGAAACCTGTCCCTGTATGTTGATAGTCAATGGAATTGGGAAATCAATATTTCATTGTTTACCGCTCAAGGAATCCATAACAACCTCTACAGCAGGGATATGCAATTAGCGGACTTCCAGCTGTTGCAGAACTACAAGTCCCATGAGGCTTAGCAAGACTGACAGCCACAAGCATGACACCCAGAGGCAGAGGCATGATGGGATTTGTAGTTTTGCAACAGCTGGAGGTCCGCTAATTGCATATCCCTGCTCTAGAGAAACCCTAGGGTTGCACGGAACCTTGGTTGAGAAAGTTTGAACTAAACAGTAACAAATAAAAAAAGCCATAACTTAAACCTGTTTAAATAAAGCCAATACTGTTGGGATTGGTTTGAGTTAAATTTCAGGAGATATATTATGATGTACTTAATAAAGGAGAAGTAGATAAATGACAGAAGTAATGCTGAATGGATACAGTGAATATGAGCCTACAACAGACAGGGGTGGTATCCTCAAAGTCATGAGATCACAAAGATCACAAAGAATCGGATCTGGCTGAACTACAACCACAGTTTAAGTATGCTCTGAGACCCATACTAACCCATCTAACTTCTGAGCAGTAGCAATTAATCCTCTAGTTTTCAGCAGTGAAAGTGATCAGAACATTGCAGAATAATTTTTGTTTGGTTGCTAATGCACTTTGTACATCACTCCTTTGATAAATCCCACAGCCGGCCATAGACAGTTCAATTCAAGATTCAAACCATATATGGACAGGCTGAATGTACCCAAGTTGATCGATCAACTTGGGTACAACAAGCCTGTCAGATTTTACATGTGATTATTGCAACAGCTAGCAATAATCAATATCTTCCGGTAGAGGGGCGGGGGAAGCCATCCCCGCTGGGAGAACACAAAATGGGGGGGGGGGGGGGGGGCAGGCTAAGTTGTCCCTGCCGGGAGAGCACAGTGGCTCCCTTGGAGGGATTGTGGCAATCCCATCAACACTGGCTGTTTTAATGGGGAAATCTAGCGATTTTCTTTCCTTTCTTTCCATGGTTGCAGGAAAGAAAATCGCTCCATCTATGGCCGGCCTAACTCCCACCAAGCATATTTTCCTTCTAGGAGTGGTGATGTAATAGAACCTCTGGTATGTTTTCACTGATATCTTGCATCCCAGTAGAGAGATTTTCACTCACATTCTGTTCTGACAACAGACAACTGTGCATAAGGCTCCATTCATACTTGTGCAACTTTTCATGCAACTTTGGACATCAAAGTCACATGACAAGATAAAACCCATTCTTTTCAATGGCGCCCGTTCACTTTGAAAAGGTGTCTGCACTACTTCAGCTCCACTTAACTTCACTACCACTTCAGCTCCTGAAGGTTTTACCCCTTCATGACCAGGCCATTTTTTGCAAAACGGCACTGCATTATTTTAACTGACAATTGCGCAGTCGTGCGACGCTGTACCCAAATAAAATTTATGTCCTTTTTTTCCCGCAAACAGAGCTTTCTTTTGGTGGTATTTGATACCTCAGCGATTTTTATTTTTTGCGCTATAAACAAAAAAAAAGCGACAATTTTGAAAAAAACAAATATTTTTTTACTTTCTGCTATAAAACATTTACAATAAAAAAAAAAAAAATAGAAAAATCTAGTTTCTTCATAAATTTAAGCCAATATATATTCTGCTACATATTTTTGGTAAAAAAAAAAATCCCAATAAGTATATATTGATTGGTTTGCACAAAAGTTATAGCAACTATGGGATAGATGTAGGGATTTATTTATTTTTTACTAGTAATGGCGGCCATCAGCAATTTTTAGCGGGACTGCGACATTTTGGCGGAAAAATTGGACACTAAGTGACACTTTTTGGGGACCAGTGACACCAATACAGTGATCAGTGCTAAAAAAAATGCACTGAGACTGGCTGGGAAGGGGTTAAATGTGTTCCCTATGTGCGCTTTCTAACTGTAGGGGGGAGTGCTTTGACTAAAGGAAAACAGAGTTTCACGTTTCTGCTTAGCAGAAACATGAGATCTCCATTTTCTTTTCTGGCAGAACGGTCTGCCCTGTTTACTTAGGCAGACTGCCATTCTGCCTCTCTGCTAACGGTCGCCGGGTTCCCGGCATCCATCGAGCCTGCCGGACCCACAGGCTCCCTCTAATCACAGCGGGGTACGAGATTTTGCACTAAAGGGCCACCCTGCCGCAGTAAATGCACGTGGGGCGGTCCTTTAGTGGTTAATGCAACTTTGATCCAGAGAGTGTAGAGTTGGATCGAAGAATTGAGTCGCACTAGTGTGAACGGAGCCTAAGTGAGAAGAAATATTCCCAATTGGGCACAGACAATAATAAAACTAAGGTTTTACTATAAAAAAAAAAAAAAATACTTTAGTAGAAAAAAATTTTTTATTCCTGTCTATGTACCCACTCATTCCCCTCACTTCCTGCCTAACATCTGGCAGACGACAGACAGGAAATAAATGGAAATCTTCCCAGGGGGACACAGAAAGCAATAAGAACACAACAAAAAGGGTTCAAATCTCCCGCACTCCATTTAAAACGACAAAAACGTTTTGTATAATATTGGGCCCCAATACTAAGAGCAACTGAAGAAGTGTAATAAGCCACAAAAACAGATTGACAAAACCTTGTACTGTTCTGACTTCCCTGAACAGTGAAATTCACTTAATATTATAACATATATAGTTCATTTGGCACTGTACCCACTTTTCTTCTATTATCAAGTTCTGTGAACATTTCTCCTACTTACATTTCCAGGACGGTTTTCAGCTGTTCAAGCTTGGATTTCCTCTCTTCAATCTCGCAGTCACTGTGCGCTCCAAGTTCTGATAGCAGCAGTCTTGCTATGTCAAGCACTTCCTGCTCAAAATCATCCAGGAATGCAGTTTTTATACAGTCATTTACTCTGTAAAATGTTCTACCCTATCCAGGTGTAAATCATACTTAAAGCCTAAACACACAGACATGTATCCAGTTTGAATATGTTCTGATCTCGTCAGCTTTAGCCACTATATGGAAAGCATTGCTTCTGTAGTAGGATATGTGCAGCAATGTTAAAAAGAACCATTAAAAAGGGTTTCTAAACCTGAAAACAAAAAACGAATATATTGAGACTTACCAGACTTTAGATGTGTTGCTACATTTGTTTTCCTTTTTAAAGCGGTACTAAAGCCCCCAATGTTAACATGTACCTACAGATAAGCCTAAAATAAGGCTTACCTGTAGGTACATTAAGCATTTCCTAAACATGCACCAATTAGGAGGTATTTACTATAGTAGAAACCGGTGACGTCACCGGTGCATTCGCACTGCACGCTCAATGGACGGTGTGCCGTCCACAGGGAGGGGCGTCACAACTGTGACTCCTACGTGCATACTAGCACATTATGCCATTATCCTGCAGGGGACCATTTTTTAGAATATTTTTTGCAGTGTACTACCACTGTAAGCTTTTTTTCCCCCTTCATTTTCACTTACTTTAAGGTAATCCTGTAAATAACACTTCCTGGTGGCTATGCTCACTCACTCCATTGTACCCATGGAGGGGGGGCCCATAGTCATCACCCAGGCTGGTCTTCCTTGCTTCAGCTCCTTTACATGGGAGTTGGAGGTGTTAGTTTACAAAGGAAAAAGATAACATTTTTCCTTTTAGTTCAGCTCACAGGACATGAAAAGGACACAGTATTTCTGGCATATCAGAAACCGCTTTTTTCTGTATTTGCTAAAAAAGTTCTTAACCTGAATTAAAACAAAATGCAGCCATCACATCTATAGAATGGTACGCTTCATTATAGTAAAGTTTTGTTGTTGGGTTTAGACATCCTGAAAAGCTATCAAGAAGGTGGGCCAAAAGAAAGCAAAACCCCCTTCACTATAAATACATTAATGAAATGTTAAAGTATTTATTGACTTCTTTACGCCGTACGAACCTGCTTAGACCAAAAGTCATGTATACAAACTTTCTGTTTAAAATAAATCGGCAAATTTCTCATTTACAGTACTGTGGCCAGGCTATGAGAATTCAAGTATTTACTTATCCTTAACAAGCATTAATAAGCAATTCTAGTTATGCAAATATAAAAGTAAGTTCTTGCGAGCAGCTTAAGTGCTATAATAAAATATTATTGTTAAAACAATTATGTGAAAGAAAATAATAATTAAATAACGTGTTTTTTTGTGAATCACCCACAACTTGCACACTCTCATATATCTGTGCTGAGATACAATTAACAACGTAATAATTGGCACACTTCACTATATAAATCCTCCTTAATAATACATGAATATAATCCACCATAAAATCTGTGATTTCAAAGAAAACCTAACACGTCCAAATTCATAACATAAATTATAAATTATTATTATTATATATTATATATATTATTATTATTATTATAAATTATTAAATTATAAATAAATTATGAATGCATATATCTAGTCCATGCATATATGTGCCACATAATAGCCACACAACATTAAAGCGGAGTTCCACCCACTTTGTGCATGTGAAATCTCATAACCATCCAGAATGCTCTTACAAATAGCAATTTTCAATTTTTTAAGATAATACTTTTTTTCTTTGATTTTATGCAGCACATTTGGCTGCAGCCGGCAAGTCGATGACATCACTAGGCGATTCGCAAAGGACTCCTGGGATAGCAGCATCATCTATCCATGTGAATCGCCTAGTGGCAAAATCTTGCGTTACTTCCAGATGAAGCACTGTACAGTGGCATTACTGGGCAGGAGCGGGATCGGGAGGTGCATGCTGGGTAGCCAGTTGCATCGAATCCCGGAAATAAACAGAAGAGGGCTTTAGATGCCCATAGCTGGCATGGAACCTGTCTGCTTCCAAGATGTGGTTAGTAATCCACTATTTTCACATAAACTACAAAGAGTATATGACATTATCTAAATGTTGCTGTATATGTGTACACAAGTATAGCGGAGTGTTTACCAAAAAAATTTGGGGGACTGGAACTCCGCTTTAATAAAATGGTTCTTGTAAGTAATATGTGCGGGATTTCTTGTCATGTCCCACAATACTGTGCTCATATTCCAATCCGTGCTAGTGTGCACCCTCCCACCAGGGGTACTCTCACCTTAGACTCTGACCACACTTTTACATATGGCCAGAAACAGCTTTTTGTCCTGTGTGTAAGGACTAGGTGTGCTCTCTGAGTGGATGAGCTCAGTCACAGAGTTTTGGCTTTTCTCTAACAAATCCTCATACTGGTATAGTTACCTTTCGATGATAAAGTAAGCTTTATCCCCCCCCCCCCCCGAGGAAGCCACGTGACCCTGTGGCATAACGCGTAGGGAAGGGGCTTTGATGACGCCACAACGTTCTTCAAGACACATCAAGTGGTAACTATACCAGCGTGAGGATTTGTTATACATTGCAGCATACCTTACATGTAAGTGGTGCGCTGCAAGCACAGCGAAAAAGTGAGCATGTATTTGTAAGAGTTTTTGTAGAATAAACTTTTTAATGTCCAGTCCAGGGTCACTATGTCCAGTGACTCTTCTTTTCATGTCCAGATGGATTGGAGCATGGATGCTTGAGACAGGAAATCCAAAACTCTGACTGAGCTCATCCACTCAGGTAGCAACACCTAGTCTTTACTCAAAGGACAAAAAGCTGTTCCTGATCATATGCAAAAGTGTGGACAGAGTACACCTGGTGGCGAGTGCACACTAGCATGGATTGGAATATGAACACAGTATTGTGGGATATAACAAGAAATCTGCACGGATTTACTTACAAGAACCAATTTATTAATGTTGTGTGGATATTCTGTGGCACATATATGCACAGACTAGCTATTCATGCATGGACTGGATATATGCATTCGTAATTTTTTTGTTATAAATTTAGAAGCTACATGTTAGGTATTCTTTGAAATCACAGAATTTATGGTGGATAATATTCATTTTTTTATTAAGGAGGATTTATATAGTGAAGTGTGGGACTTAATTAGGTTGTTAATTCTAGTTATGCAGTTGACTAGAGTAGGATAAAGGAATGCAGTGCATGTCTTTGTCCACTATCCCTAAATTAAGCATCAGCCCCTTTTCTTTACAAAGAAATATTTGAATTTGTAAGGAAGTAATTATTAGGGATGAGCTTGGGTTCGGTCTGAACTCATGTTTAGGTGAAGCAGGAAGGAAGCTGTCAGTACCAACCCAATTAGCTGCAGGACAGGCATTCCCTACCTTGTAGCTGCATGTACACAAAGGGGCAGGGATGCTTGTGAAATCATTGAAATAATAATAAGGCCATGTATTAGGTCAATGGTGTGACAAGCACCCACACCCCTCTGTGTACATTCACCCGCAGGGAGCAAAATTCCTTGGCCACTGCTGATTGGGCTTGTGCTGACAATACAGCACAAGCCCAATACATTTTGTTAACAATATTTTTTCCATTGGAGGAATTTTTTGGTCTCATTTGGCCGATCTCACCATACCTTTAGTGCTTGCTCTCTAAGAACTGACTGAGGGACGTCGCAGTACTTTTTTCTAAACTTTCTCACCAAAATTAGAGGCAAAATTAAGAAGCAAAGGTGCTCCACATTTAGTGAGTTTAAACTTCACATTTTCAAAAAATTCACCAAAATATACCTGTAGTTGTTCTGGCTTCTTAAGCTTCAGCTTTCCCGTTTTATAGCCATCATGATGTTCGAATAACTCAAAGAACCTATACATGAAAAAAATTACATTTACTGTCGTAAAAAAATAAGAAATAAAATCCAAGTCCTTTACTTTTTTATTAGGGGAAAATACCCAACTCTTCAAAGGTTTAAAGTTAACTTCCTGTCTTATTACCAAGGACTCTACCTTTCTGTAAATACATTTCTTTCAGCCACCACCTTTAGCGACGTCATATCCATTTCAACGGCCATCTTTGGATACCGCCCGCTCTCCAGGGATAAAATGACCCCTTCGGTGTGTCACTGTGCTGGTAAAAACACCGGCACCCTGCCCTATCTGCCCACGCGAGCCAGCAGAGGAAAACTGGTGTGATGCGGCGCCAGACACCGGGACCTCTCAGCTGGCACCAGGTTAGTCCCCTTTCTTGGCCCTTCAACCACCACACAATTCACCCAAGGTGCTGGAGCATATCAGACTCCCAAAAGGGGAAAAAAAAGAAAGGGGAAACTTTGGGAGGACCCGCAGCTCCCCTTTATATCCTCTCCCCCAAATTCCTGCAGCAATTCAACCTAATCCTCCAAAGACAGGAGAGGGTGAGAGGTATTCAGGGTCACTTGCCCCAAATAACACCAAAGGAAAAACAAAAAACTGGGGATACCTCGCTGTTGTTTTGCAGGACACAGGGAACACAAGAACTGAGGGGCAGCCTCTTGACATCTGTGTTTTCTGTAGAAGGTGTAGCCCTATCTCATGTGACTGTCCTGGAGGAGGACTTGGGAGAAGTGATTTTATATACTGCTTGCAAAACATTTAGCTACCTCCTTTTATTATTACCTTGGATGTCGAACTTCCATTTTCATCTTCTGCTTTGGAGTGCGGTCCCCATGTCGTATAATAGCTATTACACATCGCAACTCCATCCTAGGATAATGCAAAATAACACATTCTTATAAGCATGAAATAAAACATATTCTGCTTTGTAGACATGCTGATTTCAGATTTATAACTAGTAATGATCACTTTTGAAATCCTCCTGTGTGTGTGTGTGTATAATATATATATATATATTTAACTTACATTGTTCCAGATGTGGTTGGTACTATAGGAATATCTTCTGCCTCTGTTGGGATAGACCAGGGAATCTGGAACTGTGGAGCAAGCTCTCTCATAATTATATTCCTATGGAAAGCAAATATAATAAGTTACCATCTTTAATTTATCCTAAATTCCAGAAATTCTAGAAATAACAGATCAAAATTTTACAGCTAACTCTTTAAACATCCTGCTTTCTAATAATTCATATCAGTGTATCAGTATATTTAGAGAGGCATGTGAGATGACCTCCACCTTACAGCCACTATATCCCAATGCTGTAATAGCACTTGGGTAACAGGGGATCTTGCGCCACTGTAACTCTGTACTGGTGATAGCTTCAGCTTAAAATCTTCTTGGGTCCACATGGCCATAGCCGTAGAGGAGCAGTATCCTCTAACCCAGGCTCCAAGGGAGGGTTTCCCAAGAACCCTTCCAGAACACTGCATCCCTGTTTTGTCTAAGCTAGATCGATCCTCTGATGACAAGCTCACCAAGGGTTGGCCAGCTGACAAACCAGACAGGACTCTCTGTACCCACATCTGATAGTGAACTCTGGAGCCCCAACAGAATAACTGGCATGTGATGTCACACGGGTCATCCCTGGGTACAATGCTTTGCAAGACAACACACAAATTAAAGTAATACAAAATACAGGAAGGCAGTCAGGGAACACATCCCTGCACAAAGTATAGGCACAGGCACTTATTTTCCTAGAGTGCCAAGACCGAATAAATATAGCTGCAGGGTTGTCACCTATTTCTGAACATTTATGAATTATACTACAAGTATCTGTGCCAATGCAAAGTGCATTGGCACATTCTACTGCAGTTACTGCAGTTAAATGGCGATGTTCAGCTGCTGCCGGAATGTGCATATGTTCTCAGAAAATTCATACAAAGACCCTAAAGCAGGGTTTTTTTAACCTGTGTCCCAAGACGGCTATAAATGCGGCCCAACACAAAATCGTAAACTATCTTAAAAATGTAAATTTTTTTATTTATTTTTTTTTGGAAAAATGCATTTTCAATTAGAAAACACATGTGGGCGAAGACACATTTGACGGTGTCTCTTTACAGGACTTGTATAAGTTTTATCTTCCCAAAGAAAAATATCCTACTCTTCACAATCACGCCTTATTTATGTGATCAGTTTTCCACAGCACCTACAGTGCCTTGAGAAAGTATTCATATCCCCTTGAAATTTTCCACATTTTGTCATATTACAACCAAAAACGTAAATGTATTTTATTGGGATTTTATGTGATAGACCAACACAAAGCAGCCCATAATTAAGTGATGTGGAAGGAAAATGATAAATGGTTTTAAAAATGTTTTACAAATAAATATCTGAAAAATGTGGTGTGCATTTGCATTAAGCCCCCTTTACTCTGATACCTCTAACTAATATCTAGTGGAACCAATTGTCTTCAGAAGTCACCTAATTAGTAAATAGAGGTCCCCTGTGTATAATTCAATCTCAGCATCATGAAGGCCAAGGAACACACCAGACAGGTCAGGGGTAAAGTTGTGGAGAAGTTTAAAGCAGGGTTAGGTTATAAAAAAATATCCCAAGCTTTGAACATCTCGGGGAGCACTGTTCAATCCATCATCCGAAAATGGAGAGAGTATGGCACAACTGCAAACCTACCAAGACATGGCCATCCACCTAAATTGACAGGCTGGGCATGAGAGCATTAATCAGAGAAGCAGCCAAGAGGCCCATGGTAACTCTGGAGGAGCTGCAGAGATCCACAGCTCAGGTGGGATGATCTTTCCACAGGACAACTATTAGTCGTGCACTCCACAAATCTGGCCTTTATGGAAGAGTGGCAAGAAGAAAGCCATTGTTGAAAGAAAGCCATAAAAAGTCATGTTTGCAGTTTGAGAGAAGCCATGTGGGGGACACAGCAAACATGTGGAAGAAGATGCTCTGGTCAGATGAGACCAAAATTAAACTTTTCCACCAAAAAGCAAAATGTTATGTGTGGCAGAAAATTAACACTGCACATCACCCAGAACACACCATCCCCACCGTAAAACATGGTGGCAGTAGGATCATGTTGTGGGGATGCTTTTCTTCAGCAGGGACAGGGAAGCGGGTCAGAGTTGATGGGAAGGTAGATGGAGCCAAATACAGGGCAATCTTAGAAGAAAACCTCTTGGAGTCTGCAAAATACTTGAGACTGGGGCAGAGATTCACCTTCTAGCAGGACAACGACCCTAAACATACAGCCAGAGCTGAAAAAGTGATTTTAGCCCAGGATCAACCACCAGGTTATATTAGTTAATTGAGTATGAACAGATATTCATCCAAAAAATAATAATAATAATATTAATGGATGCAGTTTGGGTCGCCTTATAAGGCATACAAAAATAACAAGGAAAAAGAGATTCCCCAAAGGAAGGCAAGGCCCAAACACAATCTGTCAAAAAACAATATATTTATTAGGCTATAAACACCACACAAAAATACAAAATTTGGGAATTTCGGGCAAATCAGGGAAGATATCAAATGACTAATTAAAATTGATAACGTTATCATTAAAAACAGCGGAGCCGCGGCCAAGCATACCCCATACACCCACCAATCGCAGCAGCAGATTCTAACTAGATCGGCTAGTATTAGATAATATAGGACCTCAGATAAGTCCAAGTACAGACGGTATGGCGGTGTGGGGGTGGGGTGGATGCATGTAGATTTGATTTGGTAATGTTGCAGGGAGGTTCAGTGGTTTGAACACAATTGAAAATTTAGTACCAGTCCGGGAGCTGAACAATAATATATAGGCTGACCGCAATGACCGGTAAAACCTATTAAGGCAGTGATAACTCAGGACTTTCAAGCAAAGCAGTTCATACGGACAGCAAGCAGTGGGGGGAGCATGTACGGCAAGGCTGCACTGATATCATAAATTGGAGTAATACATCTCTCACCAGGTAGATCAGCAGCTCACAGAATCACAGGCTCTACCCCGAGTGGTCACTTGTAGACAAAAACTGTTGCGTTTGCTTGTGCCGTCAGATGGAGAAAGTCCCGCTATGTTGGTGCCTTCTATCAGATGGTATAAGCCGGTCGTCAGCTGTTGGTTCCCGGTAAAGCATTCAAACGCCCTGTGCTCGCGGCTCCGAGATGACGTGCTGACGTCACGTGCTGACGCGTTTCACCAGCCAATCACCGCTGGTTTCCTCAGAGCAAAGGAGGGGTCTGTGGGCGAGGGTTAAATAGACTAACCAATATTGGGTGTAATTACATCAAGTGTCCACCAGATGTCGCACACAGTCACCACTCATCACAGACATTTCAGCAAGAGCAAAAAACTCGCAGATGGCTTCACAGACATGACTGCAATCACTTAATCAAAAACCATGCACATTAAACTATGATATATCGTGATACAAAAAAGCCTTTGATGGTGGTGGGTATGTACATTTACATGGAGACCAAGTGAAGCGAAAAACAAGAAATCAAGACAAAAACACAGGTAAAGCATAACGAAATAAAGCACCAGTATAACGCTAAAAAGTCGCATAGAGACAAAGAACAGGAAAAAGTATTAATATAGATGGTTGCTGCAAGGGAGGTCAATTAAATCATTTCTCCAAGAAGGACTGGAGGCTACATTCGGTATTTAACCCATTAGGGGCCATCGCCTCCAAATAAAAGGTCCACATCTTTTCCTTCTGAAGGAGAATGGTGTCGAAATCGCCACGTCTTATAGGTAAATTCAACCTATATATGCCTTTTACTATTAGACCCTTGGGGTCCCGGTTATGGAATTTGGCAAAGTGTAGTGAAATGGGGCGTTCATCATTCAGTTTTTTAATACCAGCAATATGTTCCCGAATCCTAACCCTTAGGGCTCTTTTGGTTTTGCCCACATAGGTTTTATTACACGGACAGGTAAGTGTATAGACCACTCGAGTAGTGGAGCAGTTTATAAACTGTTTAATCCTATAGTCTACACCTCCGCGGGGATTCGGGAACATATTTGTCTGGTGGACATACTTGCAAATGTTGCAGTGTCCGCATCTATACATGCCTGGGGAGATTCTGGAGTCACTAAGCCAGTTCTTTTGAGTGGTACGGGTGTATTCAGAGTGGACAAGCAGGTCACCAAGGTTATTAGATCTTTTTGCTGTCAGAAGGGGTTTTGGGCTCACCAGTTCGGAGATTAGGGGGGCTGATGTTAAAATATGCCAATGTTTTTGTAGGACTCCTTGAACCATTTTCCATTTGGATCCATATTTAGTAATGATCCTTGGGAAATTCTTTTCAGCATTTCCTTTTGGTTCATTATCTTTATTTTTGGCATGAAAAGAATTAACAGGGGGCATTAGGAGTTCATCACGATTTTTAAGGGTAGCTTTTTTCTTTGCCTTTTTAAGAGATCTATGTGAGTAACCCCTTTGTCTGAATCTGTGATACATCTCGTATGCCTCCTTATGGAAATCCTCCTCCACAGAACAATTCCGTCTGATCCTCAGGAATTGTCCTGTGGGTATCCCATGGATTAATGGTTTGGGGTGGTGACTCTGGGCAGACAACAGGGTGTTGGCTGCTGTTTCCTTCCTGTAGGTGCTAGTAACAATTTCACTCCCAGATCTCCGTATAGATAAGTCCAGAAAGGGGAGTGTGTCAGGATGTTGTGAATAGGTCAGACGTATGTTATAGTTATTCCTATTAAGTTCGGACATAAAGTCCTCAAGTTGTTCGACTGAACCAGTCCACACCATCAAGACGTCATCAATGTACCTCAGCCACAGGAGGGAGTGGCTGAGGTACAAAGGGGACTGATAAACCTTCATTTCCTCCCAAAGTCCCAGGTGGAGGCATGCGTATGAGGGAGCCCATGGTGCCCCCATACTGGTGCCTCTAATCTGCTGATAGTAATGACCAAGAAATTGGAAGAAATTGTTATTAAGCATGAATTCAAGAAGTTCCCCAATAAATTCATTTTGAGCACCCTGTTGAGGATGGTGAAAGTCCAAAAAATGCATTGTAGCTTTAATGCCACAGTGGTGTGGTATCGACGTATACAAGCTCTCCACGTCGATACCCACCAAAAGGGCCTCTGGGGGTATGACAAAATGTCGTAATCTAACCAGAACGTCTCTGCTGTCACGGACAAAAGAAGGAAGTAGATTAACCATATGTTTAATCATGGAATCTATGTATTTGCCTGTTTTTTCTAGGGGGCCCTTTATAGCTGAGACGATTGGCCTGCCAGGGGGACATGTGAGGGATTTATGGAGTTTGGGTATTATATAAAAGGTAGGGATTGTGATTTCATCTACCCTAAGGAAAGAGAATTCCCTTTTCGTTAAAAGGCCCGCCTCCATTCCCAACTTGAGTTTTTCATTCAGTGTCTCAACAAGAGTGGGAAAAGGGGAACTGGTAAGTCTCTGATAAGTGGAGACATCGCCAAGAAGTCTTAAAGATTCATCCTCATACATTTTTTCACTTAGAAGTACCACGTTTCCCCCCTTATCACTCTTCTTAATCACTAGGTTTGGTGCATTTTGCAACTCAGATAGAGCTTTTCTTTCCTTGTTTGTGAGGTTGTTAGGACTGATCCATTTCCAATTGATCTTCATAAGGTCAGATTTAACTTGATCTAAGAAGAGCTGCAACCACTTGTGCTTAGATAATGGGGGCATCTTGGTGGATCTAATTCTTAGATCAGAAGGTCTCCTCAAAGAATGGCATAAATTTTCATCTGCATCACTATCACAGTTCTCATCCAACAAAGAAATTAGGCATTCAATGGCCTCCTTTTCATCTTCATCTAGTGAGGACTCTGAGGTGAGGGAATCATTTTGTCGTTTTGCATGCCATAACTTGAAAAGAACCTTCCTCAAGAATAGACTAACATCTTTAAAAACCTCAAACTCATTCATGGATGACGTAGGGGAGAACGAGAGACCTTTTTTAAGTAAATTAATATGAATTTCTGTGAGGTGAAAATCTGACAGGTTTACAACGTTGAGATCCATCGGAACACCGTCCGAGACATTCAACGTCTTCTCTGGTTTCTTAATCTCCCACTCGTTCGACTCTGTACACTGTCCCTCTCCTTTCCTTTTCTTTCTGTTTTTCCTTTGTCTCCTTCGTTTTCTTGTTTTTTGTCTATTTTTCGCTTCTGGGTCTCTGGAGGTGTTTTCCCTTCTAGATGATCTAAAAAAGAAACTGTCTTCTGAGCAGTATCCTTGTCAAACTCACTGTCAGATGAGGAGCTATTCCCTGTTTTGGACTGGCGTTGTCGCTGTCTGGTGTTTCTAGAAAGTGATCTACCTCTTTTTTGGGTTGTGGGATCAAAAATATCACCACTTTCCCAATCAGCTAGGTTCTGTCTGAACTTTTCTTGTTTGCTGTATTTTAAACTTTTTTGAATCCTTTCTATCTCCTTTTTTATATACTCATTATTTTTGTCAAATTCAGGATCATGTTTAAAGGGTTCTAGTGCTTTGGAGCTTGCGTCAAGTTCCACGCGTATCTCCTCCAGCTGGGCTTCCTCCTCATCGACAATGAGCTTTAGCAAAGATAGACCTCTATTTAGACATTCAGTTTTCCAAGCTGATAAAAATTTTTTATATAATACCCAAACTCCATAAATCCCTCACATGTCCCCCTGGCAGGCCAATCGTCTCAGCTATAAAGGGCCCCCTAGAAAAAACAGGCAAATACATAGATTCCATGATTAAACATATGGTTAATCTACTTCCTTCTTTTGTCCGTGACAGCAGAGATGTTCTGGTTAGATTACGACATTTTGTCATACCCCCAGAGGCCCTTTTGGTGGGTATCGACGTGGAGAGCTTGTATACGTCGATACCACACCACTGTGGCATTAAAGCTACAATGCATTTTTTGGACTTTCACCATCCTCAACAGGGTGCTCAAAATGAATTTATTGGGGAACTTCTTGAATTCATGCTTAATAACAATTTCTTCCAATTTCTTGGTCATTACTATCAGCAGATTAGAGGCACCAGTATGGGGGCACCATGGGCTCCCTCATACGCATGCCTCCACCTGGGACTTTGGGAGGAAATGAAGGTTTATCAGTCCCCTTTGTACCTCAGCCACTCCCTCCTGTGGCTGAGGTACATTGATGACGTCTTGATGGTGTGGACTGGTTCAGTCGAACAACTTGAGGACTTTATGTCCGAACTTAATAGGAATAACTATAACATACGTCTGACCTATTCACACCATCCTGACACACTCCCCTTTCTGGACTTATCTATACGGAGATCTGGGAGTGAAATTGTTACTAGCACCTACAGGAAGGAAACAGCAGCCAACACCCTGTTGTCTGCCCAGAGTCACCACCCCAAACCATTAATCCATGGGATACCCACAGGACAATTCCTGAGGATCAGACGGAATTGTTCTGTGGAGGAGGATTTCCATAAGGAGGCATACGAGATGTATCACAGATTCAGACAAAGGGGTTACTCACATAGATCTCTTAAAAAGGCAAAGAAAAAAGCTACCCTTAAAAATCGTGATGAACTCCTAATGCCCCCTGTTAATTCTTTTCATGCCAAAAATAAAGATAATGAACCAAAAGGAAATGCTGAAAAGAATTTCCCAAGGATCATTACTAAATATGGATCCCAATGGAAAATGGTTCAAGGAGTCCTACAAAAACATTGGCATATTTTAACATCAGCCCCCCTAATCTCCGAACTGGTGAGCCCAAAACCCCTTCTGACAGCAAAAAGATCTAATAACCTTGGTGACCTGCTTGTCCACTCTGAATACACCCGTACCACTCAAAAGAACTGGCTTAGTGACTCCAGAATCTCCCCAGGCATGTATAGATGCGGACACTGCAACATTTGCAAGTATGTCCACCAGACAAATATGTTCCCGAATCCCCGCGGAGGTGTAGACTATAGGATTAAACAGTTTATAAACTGCTCCACTACTCGAGTGGTCTATACACTTACCTGTCCGTGTAATAAAACCTATGTGGGCAAAACCAAAAGAGCCCTAAGGGTTAGGATTCGGGAACATATTGCTGGTATTAAAAAACTGAATGATGAACGCTCCATTTCACTACACTTTGCCAAATTCCATAACCGGGACCCCAAGGGTCTAATAGTAAAAGGCATATATAGGTTGAATTTACCTATAAGACGTGGCGATTTCGACACCATTCTCCTTCAGAAGGAAAAGATGTGGACCTTTTATTTGGAGGCGATGGCCCCTAATGGGTTAAATACCGAATGTAGCCTCCAGTCCTTCTTGGAGAAATGATTTAATTGACCTCCCTTGCAGCAACCATCTATATTAATACTTTTTCCTGTTCTTTGTCTCTATGCGACTTTTTAGCGTTATACTGGTGCTTTAATTCGTTATGCTTTACCTGTGTTTTTGTCTTGATTTCTTGTTTTTCGCTTCACTTGGTCTCCATGTAAATGTACATACCCACCACCATCAAAGGCTTTTTTGTATCACGATATATCATAGTTTAATGTGCATGGTTTTTGATTAAGTGATTGCAGTCATGTCTGTGAAGCCATCTGCAAGTTTTTTGCTCTTGCTGAAATGTCTGTGATGAGTGGTGACTGTGTGCGACATCTGGTGGACACTTGATGTAATTATACCCAATATTGGTTAGTCTATTTAACCCTCGCCCACAGACCCCTCCTTTGCTCTGAGGAAACCAGCGGTGATTGGCTGGTGAAACGCGTCAGCACGTGACGTCAGCACGTCATCTCGGAGCCGCGAGCACAGGGCGTTTGAATGCTTTACCGGGAACCAACAGCTGACGACCGGCTTATACCATCTGATAGAAGGCACCAACATAGCGGGACTTTCTCCATCTGACGGCACAAGCAAACGCAACAGTTTTTGTCTACAAGTGACCACTCGGGGTAGAGCCTGTGATTCTGTGAGCTGCTGATCTACCTGGTGAGAGATGTATTACTCCAATTTATGATATCAGTGCAGCCTTGCCGTACATGCTCCCCCCACTGCTTGCTGTCCGTATGAACTGCTTTGCTTGAAAGTCCTGAGTTATCACTGCCTTAATAGGTTTTACCGGTCATTGCGGTCAGCCTATATATTATTGTTCAGCTCCCGGACTGGTACTAAATTTTCAATTGTGTTCAAACCACTGAACCTCCCTGCAACATTACCAAATCAAATCTACATTCATCCACCCCACCCCCACACCGCCATACCGTCTGTACTTGGACTTATCTGAGGTCCTATATTATCTAATACTAGCCGATCTAGTTAGAATCTGCTGCTGCGATTGGTGGGTGTATGGGGTATGCTTGGCCGCGGCTCCGCTGTTTTTAATGATAACGTTATCAATTTTAATTAGTCATTTGATATCTTCCCTGATTTGCCCGAAATTCCCAAATTTTGTATTTTTGTGTGGTGTTTATAGCCTAATAAATATATTGTTTTTTGACAGATTGTGTTTGGGCCTTGCCTTCCTTTGGGGAATCTCTTTTTCCTTGTTATTTTTATACAGCCAGAGCTACAATGGAATGGTTTAGATCAATGCATATTCATGTGTTAGAATGGCCCAGTCAAAGTCTAGACCTAACGCCAACTGAGAATCTGTTGCAAGACTTGAAAATTTCTGTTCACAGATGCTCGCCATCCAATCTAACAGAGCTTGTGCTATTTTGCAAAGGAGAATGGGCAAAAATGTCGCTCTCTAGATGTGCAAAGCTGGTAGAGACATCCCCAAAAAGACTTGCAGCTGTAATTGCAGTGAAAGGTGGTTCTACAAAGTATTGACTCAGGAGGGCTGAATACAAATGCACGCCACACATATTTATTTGAAAACCATTTTGAAAACCCTTTATCATTTTCCTTCCACTTCACAATTATGTGCCACTTTGTGTTGGTCTATTACATAAAATCCCAATATATCCTTACCTGCCAAATGTCTCCCCTCTGTCTGTTATGAGACCCGAAAAACTGCAGAATCTGTGGTTGGATCTGTTGTCCAGGGCTCGGTGGGTGGAGTCGTGATGTCAGTAGACTCCCCGCCCACCTCTACACTCCCCTTGTCAACATGAATTTTCTCCTGTGTATTTCTTACACTGAACTTCTGCTATGATCACTAACATTCAGTCAAAACCCAGAAAATTCACCACATGTCTTCAGCATGCCCAATTATGCTGAGGTGTGGAGCAGCCAATCCTGGGAGAGCTGGAGAAGAAAGGAGGAGGGGGATCTGAAGTACACAGAATGCCTCTCTCAGGCTCCTGCATGAGATATGTAAATCACCTGTCACTCACAGCAAGGGGGAAGAAGTGACTACTATTTCTCTGTGTGTCAGTTTGAAAAAAAGATAAGAGGACTGCTCAGCGCTGGATTAACTCTTCGTGGCAAGATTGGGCACAGATGACATGAAATCCTATACTGTAGAAGGTGCAAGCCTTAATTTTAAAAAAAAAATGGGGTTTACATCCACTTTAATGTATTTTATGTTTGGCCCAAGACAATTTTTCTTCTTCCAATGTGGCCCAGGAAAGTCAAAAGGTTGGACACCCCTCCCCTAAAGGATGTGCACAGTGTAGGAACTAAACCAAAAGCAAGGGGAAACTCACTATAGATGGATCTTCTTGGTACACTGTTTAAATTACAATGATAGATTTGTATATATAATCTGCATTGTGTTACAAACTAATAAAGCAAGCATGGGAATAATTACAGAGAAGGAAAACAAAGAAATAGTAACATACCCCAGTATTTTGGCACAGTCATCATAATATTTCATGGAGTTCTTCACGAAACTGAAACCATTGACATCACAAACAAATGAATGCCCATTGGCTCTTAGCAAGTCAAAGCCACAAACCGTTTGCTGAAAATTACAAATATGAAGAATTAATCATATGCTAGGAGGTACACAAACATACAATACAATACTGTCTATATTGCACTAAACGAAATGCTTTGTTTTAAAATAAAAAATTTTATGCTTGCAAACTTGTAATAGCTTACTGGTGAACTTTCCTAAATTTAACTCTCACATCTATACTTAAAAAAAAAAAAAAAAATTCAAATTATATCTGTAGCCATGAAATTTACTTTGTATTTATGTGACAATAATAAAATATACCCACTCTTAGCTAAATGAACATTATTAAATACCGTATATCACCCTTAAAGTTACATTAATTAAAAACAACCTTAATTAAAAAAATAACCTGCTCTGTGTAATAGTTTTGCACAGAGCAGCCCTGTTCCTCCTCCTTTTTGGGTCCCCCGGCGGCACTCCTGGCTCCTCCTCTTCATCCAATGCTCTGGGGGCACTGCTGCGTACTCACTCCCAAGCCCCGTTCTATGTGTCCATTAGACCATGGCTCAGCCCCGTCCCCACACTCTCCTCATTGGCTTTCTGGATGTGGTGAACAGTCGCAGGAGGCAATGGCTTCCACTGTTGTCTCAGCCAATGAGAGACCAGGGAGAAACTTTGCTCTCATGCACATCGCTGAATCAAGAGGGAGCTCAGGTGAGTATCGGGGGGGGGGGGGGGGGCACTGCACACAGAAGTTTTGAACCTTAAGCCTTTAATATCACTTTAATAAATTTGCATGATAGTCAAAAAATAAATGAAAATTACAAAGAATAGCTGCTGTACTTAATAACCCAAAAAAACATGAAACAAATGAAGTCAATAATAGCTCAGCAATAAACTAGTAAGTGTTTGTTAACTCAGATATAACACTCAATGTCAGCCCCTCTATTAGAGCCTGGCATAGCACACTCTAGAAGTCTTTTATAAAAACGAGGCATGTAAATACCTGTTTAAAACAATCTTCAGGCCGGTCACGTAACTCGCGGCCACTGTATACATCCGATGGATGGCTTCTGCAGGAGGGGCCAAGATCTCCCTCGGACGTCAGCCGGGGGGATTTCACATGGCCCCTTAGCCTCTCCTGTAGTAGCCCTGGAAACCGGCCGAGAGTCACGTGACTGGCCTGAAGATCGCGCTAAATCGGTATTTACAGTGTGGTATACCAGGCTATAATAGAGGGGCTGACAGTGACCATATATAAACCTTTATTTTTACTAATAGCGGTGGGGATGGAAGGGGGGGCAGAGACAGAGACACAGAGCTGACAGGCAGGAAGGAGGGGGTGAGAGGGAGAGCTGAGAGCAGGCTGTGGATGATGGAGGGACATAAACTGACCAGCCCTGGTCATCGTGGCCAGTACAGAGAGGGGGATACAGGAAGTGACAGGTTCAGGCAGGTTTTTTACAGTTTAGAGTGAGCAGATTACACAGCACAAGCACTGTGCTGTTTAATTTGCTTTAGGGGACCAGAATCTGTATTTTTTGGGGGGGTTAACAAACACTTTAACCCCTTCCCGACTAGCTGCCGCAGTTGTACTGCGGTAGACTGGCTCCCAGGGGCGAACCGACGTAACTGTAAGTCGGTTTGCCTTTTAACCACTAGGGGCCGGAGTCAATGCGCATGCCAGGCGGCACCCGTGATCGCTCCACACAGAGACAGAACGGAGATCAGAGACAGATCTTTTTTTTTTTAAAAAAGCTAATCGGGGATATTTATTATAGTAAAAGAACAAAATATTGTGTTTTTTCAAAATTGTCGCTCTTTTTTTTGTTTATAGCAAAAACAAAAAAAACGCAGAGATGATCAAATACCACCAAAAGAAAGCTCTATTTGTGGCAAAAAAAGGATGACAAATTCGTTAGGATATAACGTCGCACGACCGCGCAATTATCAGTGCCCTATCACAAAAAAATGGCCTGGTCATTGAGCAGCCAAATCTTCCGGGGCTGAAGTGGCTGAAGTGGTTAATTAATAGAAGGGTTAAAACTTTAGCACTGTGCTATGAGGTTAAGACTGGCTTCATTCGTTTCGTAATGTAATGTCTGTTTATATCTCTATCTATGCACTGTTGCAGCACAGAAAATTATGATTAAACAGGTGTGAATTACTCTATGCATACATTACGTATGACAAACAAACAATGTAACAGACTCTTAGATTGTAAGCTCTAAGGAGCAGGGCCCTGATTCCTACTGTATTAAAGTGTATTGTATTTGTAATGTCTACCCTCAAATTGTAAAGCGCTATGTAATCTGTTGGCGCTATATAAATCCTGTATTATAATAATAATAATAATTTAAGCATTGCTTATGATAAAAATGCAGAATATAGCAAAGCAGTTGAAGAAATTGTGACATGCCAACAACTTCCTGCTGTTCAAATGATTTATAATGCTCCTAAACTGTACTATAGACAACTGCATATCCAGGCATACAGAAATGGCCTGAAATGGTATGTCATCCTGAATAAATGGTGCCAAATTTACAAGTATAACATGCACATTTATGAAATCTAAAACTCCTATAATAATTTGGGAAAAGGTAAAAAAGACAGACAGAAGTGGGTGTATTCAAACAATTATATTAACAACATTTAATTCTTAGTTTATAAAATAGATACAAACCTGAAATGCCAAGCAGACCTTCCGTGCCACAAGCTTCTCCATGGCAGTGAGCATGACAGGATAGCGGATCTCCTTGCCCTCACTATCACGCTCCACCTTCCCATCCAGAGCTGGAGATTTGCGGGCCTCTGCATGGGCATAATCTGGACCTACAGTGTATACCTAACAAATATGAGCAGATTACATTTATCACTCTGTTACTGCAAAACAATAGAGACTGCAAGGAAGACAGATCCTTTAGCTGTACCTTAACATCAGTGCCATCAGTCGGCATGAACTCTTCATAAATGTAGGATCCCGTCTTGCGAACACTGCTCTCTGGGGAATAAACACTGCTACGACTGCCAATCTGTATTGGAAAAAAACAAAATTAAAAAAAACATCCAAACAAGAGCACATCCAACATTAAGGGCTCATGCCTTGCACTGCAAAACAAACATTCATGCTCTGAGGTGCAGAACACTGCAATGCACATTATACAGTGTGGTGCACTGCAGTGCATAGTGGCAACGTGTTGGGGTGACGTTCAAAATGAATGGTACCACAACTAACCTACGGCCTGGTGTGAACAAGCCTTTACAGCAGTGTATAGTATTTTAAATGAATAACAGAACAAGTGTTTTTTTTTGTTTATGTAATGCACTTGAATTTACAAGCAGAGAGTACACTGTATCTCCTGGAACGGATTCAGCAGCTTTTTTATCAGCCTTAAAAAGGAGAAGTCCAGCCGGAGCTCGTTTGGCTGGACTTCTGGACTTCTCCTAAGGGTCACAGGAGTGCAATCGGTTTTGCACTCCTGTGACCCGTTTTCAGATCTGAAGTCCACTCTCTGCTGATGTCACACAGATCAGTCCAGGCACCGCGTCATCCATACTTATGAAGTCTGGAACCGCCAGGTGCCTGGACTGATGCTAGTCTCAGCCTCTCAGCGAGCCGCTGAGACGGCTGCTCCCCGCCCCTCCACAGCTCAGCGCTCCAGTGAGCGTGGCAGAGCAGAGCAGGAGAGATGCTGATTGACAGTCAGCAGCCTTCTGCTCGGGGAGGTGAGAGAACCAAGCCATCGGCGATGTTCGATGACTCCGGCAAGTATGAATGTAGGAAAAAAAGCAAAACCCATTCTTCTCCTTTAATTACGGTTTGTGTTTATTTTTCAGTCTGTTTGGCATGATGCCCAACTACTATATACAGTGTGACAGTACGAAGCTCTGTCAGTGTGGAATTGGTCAAGAAAAGGACACATGGTTTACACGTTTGTTAAGTGCAGAACTAAGGAGCATTTTTTTAGAGTGGAGAAAACTTCAGGTTTTGAAATTCCTGGATGGGGCTTCATAGTTTGGAGATTCCATAGTGTCTTGGGCGGGACGGAATTTCCAACCCAATGTCTGGGTTTTTTGGAGGACCAGCAGGGTGTGTGCTCCGGCGATATTGGCCTAAAGCCCCAGACACGTGGGTCAAATGTCGTGCGGTTCCATAGAAACCGGCCGACATTCAACCTGTGTGCACTGCCACTAGTCCGACAGAAGCCGGCCGTTTAGCCGGCTTCTGTTGTAGGGGCATTACCAAAAAAAATCTGCCAACCAGCTCCCAATTACCACTCTAGTGGTGTGTGCCAGGCTTTAGAATGGAGGTTTGGGAAAACCTCAGGGCTCCACCCAAGAGAAACAGGTCTTGTCCAGGAGTCATGCAGGCAATCCAAGAAGTTGTGGAAAGATATGGGCAGTAGACAGGCAGCACTCACATGAAGGAGATTTTTCATGCTTATATTGAATTATCAAAAGCGGCATACCTTTCTGAAAAGCCTTTGGCTTCCACCTCCTGCTGACGTGGGGTAATAAATATATACGTTGTGGTCTTCTGCGCTTACTGGCTTTTCTACAAATGGCTTTGGGAAGACTTCTCCATTCACTTCTACCTGATCTTCGCCTTCTATTAGATTACACTCTGTGAAACAGTAATAACATTCAACATATTCAGTGCTCAAAATATTAACCTATATCTGAATTAATGAAAATTACAAACAGGTGCATAAACACACAACAACAATATAATAGTCAATTAATTAACTTAAATAGGATATTTGCATGATGGCATGAGCATTCGATTTAATTTCAATGTGTTTATTGGTTTTATTGTAGAAAATTAAACAACAAGCAGTATATGTAGATAGATGTCCACAAATTGAGCATATGAAATAATAACAAGTCATCAGTTGAACTAAGGATAATACATACAGTAATAAGTCATCATTTATGTATAATTGGTATAGGAGGATATGAGGGAATAACATAAGTACAGTCTAAATAAGAAGGCAGCAATATCGCCTAATGTGGCATCTACACATCATCTAATGAGTAGGTTAAAAGGAGAAGTATGGCTAAAGCTTTTTTGGCTATACTTCCCCTATGGATCACAGGAGTGCAGTTCTTACTGCATGCCTGTGACCCGCTTTTGGCTGACAGCGGGCTTCGGCTGATGTCACAGAGCCGGTCCGGGCTCTAAAAAGATCCCGAACATCTAGTTGTGATCCACCCAGAAGCCTGGACCGACATCTGGCTCATCCTCTCAGCGATCCACCCAAGAGTCTGAGCCAGCTCCACCCCCTCCACAGCCCAGCACTCCAGTGAGCACTGGAGGGGCAAAGCAGAGAGCCGGAGACCGGCATGATGCAGGATATATTCAAATCATCACAAAAGCTTTGACACACGGTGGCTAGGTTTGCCATGGAAAATGTCAGATGGCGATATAGGATTCCAACTTTTGAGGGACTTATTGTCGTTGTTAGTAAGGATGCTAGTTCGTTTTTCTTTAATAAGGAAGCAGTCAATGCAAATTTCAACTGCAGAGAAGGGAGTGAATTGCTTCTTCTGTGCTTTGTCAATTGTTACGTATGAACATTATTTTTGTACCTTAAAGACTGCATCTCAAACTGTAAATGTATAACAAAACAAAGTATGAAGACCCTTAAGAACAAATGGCTTCATGTTGCCTAAAAGCAGCACACCTAACCCCACCATATTTGTACCTTGTGAATATGAAAGTCCTGCCATGACTATTTGCAAAATCAAACTCACCATCTGGCTTGTCGGGGTCTCTGTTGAGTACAGCATAGCGAGGAAGATCAATTCCCTCCTGCTGCAAAATTCGGTATACTTCCCTCCTATGGGATGAGGAGTGGACAGACAAGTTTTACACAGCATTACAGACAATGTGCATTGTGCTACTACTTACATAACAACCCATATTTTATAAAAGTGATTGAAGGAATTCTGCTATTTTCCTGTGACTGCTCAGTGAATAAAGCAGAACACAGATTAGTGACTGACCAGCATCTCCCACCATTTGATGATTCTCAGCCCTTTTCAGCTGCTCACAATACAAGATAACTTTCATAGGACATGCAAGTTTAAAGTGTTAGTTCACCTTTACATAAAAAAATTATAGGGTGAATGAATACTCCCTACCACCAACCCCCTGGGCCCCGCTGCACTTATCTCTCAGCGCTGGCATGTCCCCACATTGACCTTTCAGAGCCACTCTGATCATTTATCAGTCCAAGCCCTGATGAAGGGGGACTCTATGAACCCCCAAAGCCTGTTTTATTTTATAAGAGCCTTAATAAAATTTAATTCATATTTTAAATGTTCCGCTTTTGGCACTTTCCTCCTTGCACGCCCAGTCCCTACTTAAGCAAATTTCAGACCTTCAGCCACCACTCCTGGAAGAGCTGGCTAAGGAGAATCATTCCCACTGTCTATACACACACCTGTGGCAGCACAAAGGTGGGCCTCAATCTGTGCCGCAGCATTAAATACTGTACATATCTATTTTGCTCTGAAAGCGTAATCAATTGCATGCCCTCAGCGCTGTGACCGCACTCCTAATCACATAACAATCAGGAGCAGGTAAAACTGCCTCCCAATCTTGTGATTACTGCGACAGTCAATCTCAGTGCCTACACCGATTGCCTCAAGTGTCAACATCCCCTAAAAAGCCTATGTGACCTGGCTGCCACTTCCATTCAAACAGAACTTGATGGGAAATCTAAAATGTTACAGTTGCCATGAGAGAATGAAGTGAGGTTATTCATCCAACAAGAACAAACGGTCCAGTGATAATTTCCTTAGATGAGAACTTCCCTTACTTTGGTTTGACCTCCTATCATTTCCTGTTGCATCTTCAGGATAGGAAACGAAGGAAAATTTCCATAGGAGGACACAGGCACAAAAGACAACCTAATATGGGTTGCATCCTTCCCTACTCAAAGGAAAAAAAAATGTTTTGCCCATACATACGCTTTACAAAGGTAAGTATTCAAACTTCATTTTGCCAAGGGGTCCAATAACTCTTTATTTACTATCAAATAAAAAATAAAAGAAGGAGGGTTAAATGGCACTCAGGGGTTTATTTACTAAAGCTGGAAAGTGCAAAATCAGGCTCGCTTCTGCATAGAAACCAATCAGCTTCTAATCTCAGCTTGTTCATACAAGCTTTGGCAATAAAACCTGGAAGCTGATTGGTTTCTCTGCAGACGTGAGCCTGATTTTGCTCTCTCCAGCTTTAGTAAATAAGCCTTTTTTAGTAATTAACCCTTTTTTGTTAAATTTGATAGTAAATAAAGAGTTATTGAAGGGTTTTTTTTTTTTGCCAACGCTTAAATTGAACAAGTTGAGGTTAGAAACTGATTGGTTTCTACGCAAAAGTGAGCCTGAATTTGCACACTCCAGCTTTAGTAAATAAACCCCACATTGAGAAAAAGAAGCCAAGCTTACTGCTTACAGCACGGTACAAAGTGCATGTGTATACATTAACTACTTAAATACCCCCCCCCCCCCCCCCCGCATATATACTGTGGCAGGGTGGCTCTATCGCACGAAACAACGTACCTGTACATAATTTCGTGCAAAAAAAAATCGTGGGTGGGCGCGCGCTGCACAGGGCGGGAGTCAATCAGTGGGTCCGGCGGACCTGATGTCCGCTGGCCACCCGCGATTGCTCCACAGAGAGACAGAATGGGGGATCTGCCTATGTAAACAAGGTAGATCCCCATTTTGACAGAGAAGTACACAGAGATCTTCTGTTCCTTGTAAGCAGGAACAGGGATCTCTGTGTTCTTCCCGTCAGTCTATCCCTCACACAGTTAGAAAAACACACCCAGGGATCACAGTTAATCCTTTGACTACCGATGTTAACCCCTTCCCTGCCAGTGTCATTTATACAGTGTTAGTGCATTTTTTTTTTAGCACTGATCACTGTATTGGTGTCACTGGTCCCCAAAAAGTGTCACTTTGTGGCAGACAAATCCATCACAGTCCCGCAAAAAAAAAAAAAAAAAAAATGCCGATTGCTGCCACTACCAGTAAAAACAATAAAATTGAAAAATTCAAAGTCCAGAAATGTATCCCATAGTTTGTAGACGCTATAACTTTTGCGCAAACCAATCATTATACATTTATTGGGATTTTTTTACCAAAAATATGTAGAAGAATACATATTGGCCTAAATTGGATGAAGAAATTTGATTTTTTACATTTTAATTTTAGGATATGTATTAAATGTAGTAAAAAATATTGTTTTTTTTTTTTCCAAAATTGTTGGTCTTTTTTTGTTTATAGCGCAAAAAATAAAGACCACAGAGGTGATCAAATGCCACCAAAAGATTTGGGTACAGCGTCGCACGACGGCGCAATTGTCAGTTAAAATAACGCAGTGCCGTATCGCAAAAAATGGCCTGGTCATTGAGGGGGTAAAACCTACCGGGGCTGAAGTGGTTACTGCACACCGCACCCACAACCAAGATGCCCTTCATGCATTAATGGCCAAGCCTAATCCAGGATTTGCAGGGATCTAAAGCAAAGAGCCTCTTGCAGCAACCAAATATTGCTTTCTAGCAGTTTACTGAGGTTAAAAAGGGGATAGCTATTATGTTATTTGTAAAAGCATGTCACACCAACAACTGGTACACTACAAGCATACATTGTGCATGACCCATGCAGGCTGTCTCCAGGCACACAGCTATTAAAAGATCTAATCACTAATTTGCCACCATTTACACAACAATAAAACAATCATGAGTAACTTGAAAACATGTATTATGCCTTTTAACACTTCAGTACTGTTTTTAATACACAAATCCTTTAATTAAAAGAGGAATTCCAGGCAGGGTATATTTTTACACAAATATCTTGGTCCAACATGGACCAGAGTAACTACCGTATGTATATTTCATACCTGGAAGCTGGAAATCAGTGAAGTACACACTGCTACCCCAGTGATATCCATTTGCTTCCGGGTTCCATCCTCAGCAGCTACTCTGCATTCTGAACACAGGAGGCTGGACAGGTGTGGAATGTGTTCTATTTGGGCCAATGAAAAACTAAGTAAAAATATACCATGCCTAGAATTCTTCTTTAAAGGCAATACAAAATATGCTGACCTATTATTGGCACCAAATATATTTTACCTGTCTTGGATGTAATACTGCATATCCAAGTCATTGATGAGAAATGGGTTACGTAGTTTTGAGTATGCAACGGCTTTATCAAGTGGAAATCCTAAAAAGCATCAAAGAAGAGAAAGGGAGATAAATATGATGCCGACAGTATGGCAATATGTTTAATTACAACCTAGCATAAAAATACAGGTGACATGACACACTTTCTTGAGGTGGTGAACTATAATGCAATAGACTTTTATCGTTCTTTTTTTACATGTACTGTAAACTACAAACAATACGCCAAAAAGCATTATTTCCATCTGGGATTCCTGGGGAGTTACTTATATTGACATGTTATGCTTGCGGAATTGGTTTTAGAATTTAAAAACTGTGTACATATGGGAGTCATTTAGGCCCCTTTCACATTTATACGACTTCAAAGTCGCGCGATTTCGCGGCCGCGATTTTGACGCGATTCGGGAGCAGTACTACTGTGTACGACTTTGCCACATTTTTGGCATTAACAAATGAAAACATACAGTAGTTGGTATGAATCATGAGGGGGAACTCCACGCCAAGTTTTAAATAAAAAAACTTTCAAAAATCGTATGACAAGTCATTCTCCATGATTTTCAATGACTACCATTCATATTGGCACGACTTTAAGTCGTGCCAACTTGAAATTAGTCCCTGCACTACTTTGGTCCAACTTCTATGCGAGTTGTACTCTATAGACCTCAATGTTAAACCCTCGGTCCCAGCATGCCCCGGGACAGTGACCTCATAAGGGGGCGGGGTCACCGCCTATATAAGTCCATTGCGGAGCATTCAGAGACCATTCCAGCTGGAGAGAGTGTCGTGTCAACATCTCTGGAAGAAAAGAAGAAGGCAGAAGTCCGGACCACTGCTAGCAATTGAGCTGCAGAAGATAGCGGAGAAGCAGGCAGAAGATCAGGACACCGGGAGGAGACGCCGGAGAGACCCCCGAAGTCGGAAGAAGACTCCCGAAGTCGGAAGAGGCCCCCCGAAGTCGGAAGAAGACCCCGGAGCTGCCTAATAAATTACTTTAAAACCTGTGTACTGTGTTTTTTATTGACACTTTTTTCCCTAGGTGAATGGGTAGGGGTACGATGTACCCCATACTCATTCACATAGGGTGGGGGGCCAGGATCTGGGGGCCCCCTTATTAAAGGGGACTCCCGGATTCCGATAAGCCCCCCGCCCGCAGACCCCGACAACCAACGGGCAGGGTTGCCGGGAAGAGGCCCTTGTCCTCAGCAACATGGGGACAAGGTGCTTTGGGGTGGGGGGCCCCGCAGGGTGCCCCCCATGCCCCAAAGCACCCACCCCCCCCATGTTGAGGGCATGCGGCCTGGTATGGTCCAGGAGGGGGGGGGGTGGCGCTCGCTCGTCCCCACCCCCATTCCTGACTGGCCGGGTTGCGTGCTCGGATAAGGGTCTGGTATGGATTTTTGGGGGGGGCCCACGCCGATTTTTCGGTGTAGGGGGTTCCCCTTAGATCCATACCAGACCTAAGGGCCTGCTATGCCCCTGGGGGGGAACCCACGTGGGTTTTTTCATTTAAAACTTGGCGCGGCGTCCCCCCTCAGGATTCATACCAGACAGCTGTCAGCACTGCCTGTCGCTCATCGCGAAAGGAAAAAAAAATTTTCCTTTCCCGATCAGCGAGCCAGGCTTGTGCTTACAAAGTCGTACTGAAATCATGTCTATATTATTCAGGCAAAATTTGCATGCTACTTGAGGGTTTAACATTGAGATCTATAGAGTACAACTCGCATAGAAGTTGGACCAAAGTAGTGCAGGGACTACTTTCAAGTCGGCACGACTTAAAGTCGTGCCAATATGAATTGTAGTCATTGAAAATCATGGAGAATGACTTGTCATACGATTTTGCAGTACAAAATCGTGGGACAAGTCGTATAAGTGTGAAAGGGGCCTTAAAGTGACTGTAAAGTCAGAAGGTTTTTTTTTATCTTAATGCATTCTATGCATTAAGATACAAAGCCTTCTGTGTGCAGCAGCCACCCTCCAGCACCCCCTAATACTTACCTGAGCCCCATCTCTGTCCAGCGATGTCCATGAGTGTCTCAGCCTTTTGGGACTCTTGGGACCCTCCTGATTGGCTGAGATACAACAGTTGCACGATTGGCTAACTCACTTTGACTGCAGTGGGAGCCAATCAGGAGATAGAGGGGGTGGGGCTGAACCACAGCTCCATGTCTGAATGGACACATGGAGCTGCAACTCTGCTTGGATGCACCCATAGCAAGATGCTTGCTGTGGGGACACTCAGCGGGAGGGAGGGGCCAGGAGCACAGAAGAGGGACCCGAGAAGAGGAGAATTGGGGCTGCTCTGAGCAAATCCACTGCACAGAGCAGGTAAGTATAACATGTTTCTTATTTTTATAGAAAAAAAAAAACACACACACACACACACAACACCACAACTTTACAATCACTTTAACGAATATGTTCCCCCAACATTTCATATTCCTGATATGTGCCTGTTGTACCATGTACTTGTATGAAAAAGTATCCTGTTCTCTTTGTATTGCTTCCTTTGTGTGAAATCCCTGGTGTTCCTGCCAGTCCCCCTGCTTTCCTTTTAAAAACTGATCACACTAAGCATGAGAGCACAGCATGATCAGTGTTCTGGCTGTGCTGGGAACTCTCCTCCAATGATCAGACTTTTGCTGACACGCCCCCCCTCCCCTCCTCCCCCAGATGAGAACAGAGGGAATGTGATCACGTATAAAAAAAGAGAGACAAAAAGGTGTTCATCATATTTTGTATATGTATACATAAATTTCATTTCTATTTTAAGCTGAATAGGCTTTACAAGGTGAGGATTTATACTTTAACCTAGGTCTCCTAATGCAATATTTCACTACAGAGAACACAAACTTCCTATGCATTGATATATTTGCTGTGCACATTGTTGACAGGTTAAAACAGAGAAAAGAAAATGTCAGAAAATGTTCTGCATGATCCACATTCTCTCACGATTCCTCAACTCATAAGAGCAGCAGAGACGGCAAGTCTATCATGTGCGGCAAGTCTATCATGAGCATACACACGAAGTTGGAGAGATTCGTCAGAAGTCATCGATATGCCCAAACAAATAGTATAAAGTAGAAGCAGAAATGCGTTTGTGTCTAATGAAAGCTTTTCTGCAAAAGCACACAGACTGATTAAAAAAACATATTTACAGCAGAGTTCTACTCACTTTTAAGTATCTTAAAAGTCGGCTGCTACAAAAAGTGTAGCTGCTGACTTTTAATAAACACACACTCACCTGTCCCACCATCCAGAGATGTGGCCGCCTGAACCCTCGCTTCTCTCCCTCGCCTCTACCCGCAATCACAAGTGTGGGCAACCAGCTGTGAGAGCTTGCCGCTTCACAGCCGGGTGTGAACTGCGCATGCGCGAGTCGCGCTGCCCCTCCTCAGTGGCGGGTCCTCCTCCTCCAGGGGCCCCACCGCTTACCCCGATAGCGAAATTCCTTAACTTCCGGGATCGTGACAAGATCCTCCGCCTGACCAGAGAGAAGGGAAATATGCCCCACACCAACACACAGGTGGCCGTATTTCCGGACTTTTCCAATGAGGTACAACGCCAAAGATCCAGGTTCCAGGATATTAAGCGACGCCTCCAAGTACTACACCTCAAGTACGCTATGCTGTACCCTGCAAAGCTTCGTGTGGAGTGTGATGGCCGAACCCACTTTTTTGAAGACCCTGAGCTAGTGTCCACTTGGATTGATCAGAGGGATCGCCGAGACTAAATATACCACCTTGCCTATAAGCTGTGAGTACTTTGCCTTTCCCCCCCCTGCTCCCCCTTGTGCCCGCAGTATTACCCACCGCTGTGCTGATGAGCACCTCAGTGGGCGCATTGCACGTACATATTCTCTGCTGGCACTGGGGGACAGACTTGAAAATCCTTTTCTGCCCTATACCGGACCCTGCAGTGTACCTACTATCTCCGGATGACCTCACCGATTCATGATCCCCATTTCTCCTATACCTGATGAATGCCGGTGGAGGACGGTAGATTAAATGTCACTAAAAACCCCCCTTTTTTTTTTTAACTCTATCTACTACCCTGATGGCAGGCGGAGACCCCCCCACCCGTCTGCACAGCTGTAATGGTGCTGCACCTCTGTGGCCCCTACTCCCCATGCACTTCTCAGAGAAGAAGTTGCCCCCCTAGTGTCTTTGTGAATTTTTTCATCCCCTGTTTGACTGTTTTTTTTTTCCCTTTGTTTTTTTTCTTTTTATTATGGGTATCTATGCTCCTCTGAAATAAAGTTCCTTGCCTCCAGCGGGTTAAAAATGTAGGATGTCCCCTGTTGATACCTGGTTATGGGGTACTATGTCTGTGCCAAGTTGGGGTGGCATTGGACTGGGTGGGATGGGAAATGTGGTGGTTATTTTTTTCACACCACTATGTTTGCAACTGTTTACTTATGCTAAAGGTACTATGTTACTATCATACATGCACTGTCGTTATTGGTCACAACTGTATTTTACGCTGTCTGATATAGTCATGTCTGCTCTGCCGGTCCTGGTCCAGCCCCAGCTTACCACATACACCCTATATCTGCCATGAGTTCTCTAAAGTTTCTCACGTGGAATGTTAGAGGCTTGCGCAATAAGATTAAACGCACAGCCGCCCTGACATTCCTCAAGTCACAGCATGCTGACATCATCACACTAGTTGAGACCCACGTTACGGGCCACTTACAAAAGCCCTGGATAGGTTGGGCATACCATGCCACCCACACCTCTTATTCCAGAGGAGTATCGGTCCTGATCGATAAAAGGGTTCCGTTTGATCTAGTGCCGCTCCAAACGGACCGGCAAGGTAGGTATGTGTTTATACACGCCACTATTAATGGATCCCCTATTCTGATACTAGCCTGCTATGTCCCCCCCCCGTACAACTCCCTTGTAATTAAGGAGTGCCTTGCCTTTATGGCACAATACCCCTCTGTACCGGCGGTGTGGATGGGGGACTTTAATATGACCCTCATCCTCGCCCTAGACCAAATGGGCGCACCGGACCTCCCCCTAGACCCGCCGACCCATACCAGACTACACCGAATACTGACTGACTTTGCTCTTGTAGACACTTGGCGCCACAAACACCCGCACTCTAAAGTCTTTTCATGTTTCTCAGCCAGCCATAACACGTCGCGAATCAATTTCATTATAATCTTAAGGACTCCGACACCTAGACTGGGAGATGTGGGCTTTGCTCTAAGAATACTCTTGGATCACGCCCCTTACTGGGTCAAGATTCAGCTTCTTAAGGCCTCCCCTGCTCCTCCTTGGTGGTTAAACCCATTTTGGCTGACTGCTCTGCAGAACCAGGATGACATTTCCACAGAATTGCAATACTAGTTTACAGCCAACGGGGAGTCAGCCGCGTACGACATAGTGTGGGAGATGTTTAAGCTCCACACCCGCTCCCTGCTCTCCACGCGTATAAACAGAATTAAGCGATCATCAAAACTCATTGTTCAACAGGCTACAGAACATCTACAGGTGCTGGAAGAGGCGTTTCATCGAGACCCCTCGCGCAGCACTGCCAACAATCTAAAGATTCAGATGCGGCAGGTCTCCCAGTTACATATTGAGAAGGCCAAGCAACACATCTTTTTCTGTAAGCAAAGAGTATTTGAGTACGGAGAGAAATCGGGTAAACTCCTTGCACATCTTGCTCACTTAGATTCACGTCCCCCAGTGGTGGTGTCATTGACTGACCCCCAGAGGAATGACGTCACTGATCCGCAACAAGTAGCGGAGGAGTTCGTGAGATTTTATCGCGCACTCTACACCTCCCGGGTCACTCACACTCCCCAAGATACCAAAGATTACCTAGCAAGAATTACATTCCCTAGATTGACTGATGCCCAAAGTGAACTCTTATAAGCTCCCATTACAAAGGAAGATATCTCCGAGGCCATCTCCTGTCTGGCTACATCTAAGGCCCCAGGATCAGATGGCTTACCACTTGAATTTTATGCCACCTACTTTGAAATAATAACCCCTAAGCTTTATGACCTATACAAATCTATATTTAACATGGGAATCCTACCCCCCTCTATGAGAGAAGCCCAAATTGTAGTAATCCCTAAGCCTGGTAAGGACCCTAAATACCCAGAATCATATAGACCCATTTCCTTACTACAGGTCGACAATAAAATACTGGCTAAGATTCTAGCCTCCCGCCTTAACCAGGTCATTCTTTCCCTGATCCACCCTGATCAGACAGGCTTTATGCCAGGGAAGAACACTGCTATGAATATTCACCGCCTATTTATGAACATTCAGGGGTCCCATGAAGAAGTCGGTTTGAGGGTCGTGGTGGCTCTAGAGGCCGCCAAGGCCTTCGATTCCGTAGAGTGGAACTACCTCTGGGAGTGCCTCTCAAGATTTGCACTTGGCCCAAACTTTATTCGCTGGGTTCAGCTCCTGTATCAATCCCCGAAGGCCAAGGTGTTTGTAAATGGCTGGCTCTCCGACCAATTAACGCTAGAGAGAGGGACCCGACAAGGCTGCCCCCTATCCCCTATGTTGTACGCATTGGCTGCTGAGCCGTTGGCTATCGTGGTTCTTGCAAACACCAATATTCAAGGCCTCAAGATAGGGAATCTGGAGGAGAAGATTGGGATGTATGCAGATGATACACTCCTCTACTTGGCCGACTCGGGTCCCTCCCTCGTTGCAGCCCTCCACTCCATAGAACGTATTAGTAGCCACTCTGGCCGAAGCATAAATTGGTCTAATCCCAGATCCTTCCGATTGACCATTTTCCCCCCTCACTCACATCCCCCTCTGAATCTCCCCAGGGTCTCTTTAACCAAGTACCTCGGAGTGCAAGTTACTAGATCGCTCACAGACTACACACTCTTGAATATTGAACCTCTATATACCCTGATCAAGACTAAGACACAAAATTGGGCTAGACTACCCCTGGGTGTTATGGGACGCGTCAGTTTAGTCAAAATGATACTTCTCCCAAAGATACTCTATTTGGTGTGGCATGCTCCTCTGTATATAGCACAAAAAAATTTCAAAACAATTGAATCTGTCCTTAATTTGTTTATATGGGGACACAGCAGACATAAATTATCTTGGAGAATACTTAAGAACCCAGTGACATTGGGAGGAGTTGTTCTTCCAGATTTCCAGGACTATTATCTTGCCTCCCAACTGTCCCACTTCTATCATTTTTACAAAACCGAGCTACCAAGATACCAGCTACTACTCTGAACACCCTGATAGCCCAGACCATACCCCACTTCAGACAGTCCTAAGAGCCCCATTGACAGGACGTACTCCCTATCACAAAGCAGGCATGTTAACACACCACCGGAGGGTATGGCAGTTGGCACTACAAAAACTTGGGATTCCACAGGTTCTTTCTCACACCCCCCTCTGGTTCAACACACGTCTGCCTGAACTATTTTCCATCCCAGATCCCGCGGTTTGGATACGTAATGGGATCTTATACTTACAACTCCGCCATGCTATACAAACTAATTTTGCTGGCTCCAACCCATCCCTGACAGTCCCCTCCATAATTGACACGATTACAGGTACTGAGCCAGCCAAACTAATCTCCACCCTCTACTTCGCCATCCGTCTTCCCAACACCATAGCCTTGGCCTATCTTGCTCAGACTAGATGGGAGGTGGACGTTGGAATAATTGAGAATGAGGATTGGGATGAGATCTTGGAAGACGTAAAAAAAGTTTCCCCTAAACTGTCAGACCGCCTCACACAGTTGTATATTATACATAGGACATATCTGACTCCTCAGAGGATAGCGCGTTTCAAACCCATGTATAATCCAGGATGCTGCCTATGCGACCACACCCCAGGCTCTTTCTATCACCTTATATGGTCCTGCCCAACTATCCAAGCATACTGGATACAAGCGATACGCTTCCTGCACGATCAGATGGGCTCTCCTGCTACTCTAGACCCAAAGATGTGTATACTCAGTCTGCCAGACTTAGATGCTGACAAACCCCTTCGTATCTTTCTACACGAAACGCTATTCTTAGCAAAAAAAGCGATAGCCCGTAGTGGGATGCAGGCCCTACCCCCTACAATCCAGTGCTGGAAAAAAGGAATTAACGACACTCTCCCATATAAAAAGTTGATTTATGTACACAGAGGATGCCCGCTTAAATACGAGCATGTCTGAAACACATGGTTGGAGGATGGTGAAACATGTATTTGAAATGTTGATATGTTCATCTCTCATTTCCCTCCCTCCACTCCCCCTTTCCTCTTTTATCGTGTACTGGCTTTGTGTCCGGTGGATATTTCACCCTATATCATGCAAATAACGTAATGTGTTAATGTATGTACTACTGTTCTGGCCATGTCGGCCTACATTTTATGTACCATGCATATATTTTTTTCAATAAAGTTGGTTTCTCAATTAAAAAAAAAAAAAAAAAAATGTACTGGAGATTTAGTCGACTAAATACGACTAAAACAATTGCAGAAGACTAAAACTAAAATGCCATTTTAGTCTTAAGACTAAAATTAACACTGGTCACCCCAGTGTGAACCGAGCCTTAGAGGAAAGCATTATTGGAGAGCCAGTGGGTTGTAACATTTTAACCAATACAATACTATTGTTATCTGCTTACTAAGCGGAGGCAAGTCAGAACCATACTCCGTTGCCAATGTAAGGTAAGGAGAGAAAAGCTGATATGCAATGAATACTGGATAGACTGGTCAGAAAAAGGGAAATTTACATCATTATTTGGTCAGCCTAAAGCTGGCCACAGATGGATCAACATCTGGCTGGTTCAGCAGGGACCGGACAAATTTGAATTGATCAATGGCCATTTCCTTTCCAGAGCAGTCGACCTAAGGACCGGCTGCTCTGGAACGGGTTTGTTGGTAATTTTTGCTTCGATCAGCACTACAGCCAATTGTCTGCAGCACTGATCAATATGATCTGACGGCAGGGGAGTCCCCGCTGTCAGAATACAACAGCGCAGCGGGAAGGATTCCCTTATCTACCTCAAATGTGTCAATGGGAAAATCGGTACAGTTTTTGAATGCAGCCCACTGGCTGAACAAAAAAAAAAAAAACTGAGCCATATATGGCCAGCTTAAAGGGTAACATCTGTTGAGAAATAAACATTCCCCACTGAGTGATTTGTGTACATTACAAGGATTTTAAACACAGTTTGTTGCTTCCTACCTTTTCCTACCAATTCTGAAGAAATAGCTGTTTGTCTGTGTCCATGTGTAGAGTGATTCTGTATGGGAGTGGTTTTATAATGATCAATCAGCTGCTGCACCTGCAGGGCTCTAATGAGGAAATTGGTCTGAATCCCTTTAGAAGTGATTTCCCTTGCAGAATATCTCACCAAAAATCTTATTTTTGTTGCAGGGGATGAGTAAAGTGTGACTTGTATCTTAGTGCAGACTTCTGGGAAAATCAGTAAGCCAATCACATATGCAGGAAATTACATTTCTGGGGGGGTGTGTGTATAGAATGCCTGAATGCTGATGTAAGGGCAGTGAATACAATAATGTAAGGGGCACTGATATAAAGGTTCCCCTCTATATTAGTAACTCCCCTTATCTTAGTGTATTCACTCTGCGGAAGGTGGTCTCTAGTCACCAGAGTGCCCCCCACATCCGAGTTTCTGGCATTCCCCTTTACATCAGAGTCTGCAGGATTGTCCCTTACAGTGAAGGTGTAATGCTGCAGACCCTGATGTAAGTGGAAACTCTGATATAAAGGGAAAGCAGTGGACTCTGGTCACCAGAGCCTCCCCTTACATAAGCGTTCCCTTTCACTGTAAGGGGGATCCCTACAGACTCCGAAGGGGGGAACCCAGTGCTGGCTGGGTTACCTGACCTTCATGTCAATGGAGAAATAGGTTTTTTGACTTTTGTTTAACTTAAACACAACGCTAATAGCACTAGCTATATGTTTATAGTTCAAATATTTATACTTGCACTGTTTAGCACTGAAAACAGTAATTACAGGCACTTTTTTTTGTGCAGTGTCAGTAAAAAATGCAGCTCTGCCAGTAAAAAAAAAAAAAATTGGTGCAGTTTGTAAGTGTTGGCATCCTGCCAGTAAATTTCACTTCAGGGGGTTGGCAACACTGGGTGATGTGCAGTGTTAGTTTTCTGCCACACATAGCGCTTTGCTTTTAGGACAAAAAGTTCAATTTTGGTCTCATCTGACCAGAGCACCTTTTTCCACTTGTTTGCTGTGTCCGCCACATGCCTTCTCACAAACTGCAAATGGGACTTTTTATGTCTTACTTTCAACAATGGTTCTTCGTACCACTCTTTCATAAAGGCCAGATTTGTGGAGTGCACGACTAATAGTTGTCCTGTGGACAGATTCTCCCACCTGAGCTGTGGATCTCTGCAGCTCCTCCAGAGTTACCATGGGCCTCTTGGCTGCTTCTCTGATTAATGCTCTCCTTTCCCAGCCTGTCAGTTTAGGTGGACGGCCATGTCTTGGTAGGTTTGCAGTTGTGCCATACGCTTTCCATTTTTGAATGATGGATTGAACAGTGCTCTGTGAGATGTTCAACGCCTGGGATTTTTTTTTTTATAACCTAACCCCGCTTTAAAACTTCTCCATAACTTTACCCCTGACCTATCTGGTGTGTTCCTTGGCCTACATGATGCTGTTTGTTCACTAAGATTTTCTAACAAACCTCTGAGGGCTTCACAGAATAGCTGTATTTATACTGAGAATAAATTACACACAGGTGGACTCTGTTTATTAATTAGGTGACTTCTGAAGGTAATTGGTTCCACTAGATTTTAGCGAGGGGTATCGGTGTAAAAGGGGGCTGAATATAAATGCACGCCACACTTTTCTGATATTTAATTTTAAAAAAATTTGGAAAACCATTTATAAATTTTCCTTCCACTTCACAATTATGTGCCACTTTGTGTTGGTCTATCACATAAAATCCATACTTTAAGGCACTTTATATGCTATATTATTTCTTTTTTTATTTGCAAATGTTTTTTCCCACAAAAGTGGAGTTACCCTTTAAACAATCTGGTACACTTTTAGATTTTACCACATACTAAACCCATATATTTTGCTCAAATAAACTGCAAATGCACAAAAAAATAAAAAATGCACTACCCTCAGAACACGAATTGACTATGTAGATGTTTAGCCAGCCATTATGCCACAGTTTAATAGGGTATAGTAAAGGCTGTTGCTAGATATCTCTCATTAACATTTCATTCATCAAACTCATGAGCAGGAAGAAAGCATTTAATTATTGAAAAGGGTGGTTTATCTTTGAAGTTGCAATGAATTAGCTCAGCAGAAGCTGTCAGGTGCAGTGACAACATGACATCAGATGTTGGAGAGAGACAAGGGCAGGGGAGTGTTACCTTTAGAGTGAAAAGAGATCAGGCAGTCACAAATAGGCCAGTTCTCCACAGGTTCATTCAGAATGATATCTTCGGACATAATCACTACAGTGATGTAATCAAACTTGCAGAGGCGCTCCAAGATTTGGGTCATGGGCTTAGACTTGGACTTTTTGGTCATGGCACAGATTCCCACCACAATCTGACGTTCAGGAGGCTAGAAGAATAAATGATTTTTTATTTCCATTAAAAAGGGCATATAAGAACAAATTCATCTCTTAAAAAAAGGTAAATAAGGAAGAATCAAACCAATTAAAAAGGTTTTACATCTTAGGCTGGCCATAGACGGTTCGAATCTCGGCCGGAATCAGTAGGAAACGGCCGAGATTCGAACCATTAATGGGCAGGTGGAATGTACCAAGTTGAATCGATCGATCAACTTGGGTTCAACCAGCCTACCGTATTCACTTGCGATTATCGCACATGGTTGCTTTAGCCGCTATAGTCTTCTCCCGGCGGGGGTGGCTTCCCACACCTGCCCCGCTCGGAGAATACATCGTCCCGGCAGGAGGGATTCCTGATGGGGGAATCGTGTAAACTGCTTTCCTGCAACCTGTGGTTGCAGGAACTAAATCTGAATAGTCTATGGCCTGCCTTATTTCATAAATGGCTGGGGCAGTCATATGTACAAGCAATGCTAGAATATAAAAAAAATTTAAAAAAATAAAAAAGCACTTCACAGATACGGCTGTGTGTAATTAGTGATGTTGGTCAGCAGATAACAATCAAAATGGATTGCATTATCTTCCTACTCCTATTGTTCTGTAGGCTGCTATCGACATTTGTCAGCCTCCCTTTTTGCCTCTATTTATTATTTCTGTGTGCGTTTTTGCTATACTAATGTAAACCTGTCACTGAAAACATTTAACATTGTATCATATGTATTCTTGCCGTATGGTTATAGTAATAGCAATACCATTTGCCATGATCCATTATCATTTAAACCTGTTTTCTATGAACACAATGACATAACTAAGGCCTCAAGGCTTTAGCAAAAATATTTTTATCTTAAAAAAAGCTGCAGTTTTTCTATGTTGCAGCCCTCTGTATAGATGTGTATAGAGTCAAGAACACAAGCCTCGTGCTGAACTAGAACACACTGCAAAGAATTTCTTCCCAACAATCCCCTGGCAACAACACATAGAAAAAATATTCCCACAATTATTACAAATCTAAAAAAGGACCCACAAATCTGGTCGCAGGTATTATATGTACGATACAAGAGCAAAGATGCTACAAGAAGAAAATGAAAGGCTGTATGTCACTGGCAGGCCATTTTCCCCACAAGGTCTCTATGATAGCGGATCTTTACCCATAACAACTTGATAAAAAAATACACGTTCTATGGCAAGGAACATACATTCCATGTTAATAATTATTTTACCAAAATTAGTGTGTGCTGTTGTGTTGCGTTTGTTACAATACGATTTTTTTTTTATTAATCAGACTTACGATACATGGGACATAACATTACACAATAGTGGTTGGTCATAGAGATATTGTCAGTTTTTGGCTTGAGTAGATTTCTTAAACAAATGCTGTTTTATACAATGACGGTATAAATATCATTGTTGTATTTGACAGTTCAATTAACAGGCTATTGTCTCTATTGCTACAGTACACAAGAAATAGATTTAGATGTTTGAGGTTTTCAAACTGAAAGAATGACTGTTAGATTACTGTCAGGTGTTGGCTTGATTAGACAATGGGTACGTAGATGCAGTTATCAACAGTCCATTGTTTCTACAGCTACAGTAAACAGGCATGTTTTCTATTGTTTAGTAACTATGACAAACAGCCTGACACATAAAAGGGGGTGAGTAGGGACACACACACACACACACACACCATCATGCTGTAACATCAGAAGCAAGCCACCCATGATAGAAGAACAGTGCCTGATGCTCCCGAAAAATCGTTGCCAATGGAGATCACGAACATACAGTAACAGAAGATAAGTAACTTTAAAGTGTATTTGTACTGATATAGACTATAGGCTGTTCATTTGATAGGCATTTTGCTTGTTATAGATATCTTTCAGTCTTGTATTCTATTCCTAATATTGTAATAGTTTTGTATGTACAGCATCTTTGTATAGTAAAAGCACATTTACACATTGCAGAAATCTCAGCTTCCTTGCTTATACCACAGAGTAACCTTGCTAGATAGATGCAAGCAAAACATTTGGGGGCTCGTGCCGCGGTCTGTGCTATAGTTCAACTGAAGCAGACCTGTTTTTTCTGTAGTGTGTTGTGTAGCTTGTGCTAGGTAAAATGCTGCGTAAGCCGTTTAGGAAAAGCAAGGCTGCAGAGGGTTCTGGTGGCCAGAAGGAAGTGTGCAGCTTACCTATCTGGGCCAGAGACAATGTGTGGGAGCCTCTTGCTAAAGAATTTGTGAAGTATGCTTCTCCCTTGAAGCTGACTTGGGGTGATAAAGTCTCAGATCATTTTGTAGATTTTGGCCTTAAGGGGTTGGCTTTAAGTAAAAAAAGAGAAGAGGACAGTGTCCACAGTGGGCTGGTATTTCCTAATGCTATTTACACTGAATCACAGAGAAGGGAGAAGGCAGAGCCAGAAGCTAAGGTAATAAAAGACCAGCTAGCAGTTGCTTCAGAGTGTGTGCGTTCAACTGCTAGTCGGGCTGATGATTTGCAAGAGCGGTGTGCAGCCCTCATGACCAAATCAATTAATGCCTTAAGGAAAAGGAAAGGCCGTAAACCTGTTAGTAAAGCCAGGGTACGTGCCATTGTCACATCCCAAAATTGGGATTGTGAGGATGTGCTCTCCTCAAATGATAGTGAGGATGAGGAGATAGAGTGATATTTCGCATGATGATCTGCTAGTGCGAAAGAAAAAGTATGCCAGACCTCTCATTACTTAGCATAGGAAACGGCAACATGATAGAGAGGATATGGCAGATGGGGAGATGCATTATCGCAACCCCAGAGATGTTGAATTTCAAGAAGTACGGGAGTTTACACAAACTGAACTCCATGAGCTGGCAAAACAATACAAAGGTCTGGGGAGCCCCTAATGACCTGGCTCCTACGCTTATGGGATGAAGGGGCGGACAGTGTTGTTTTGTCAGGTAAGGAAGCAATGACTATGGGAGTGTTAACCCATGATCCACAATTGCGTCAGGCAATGCGAAAAGCCAGAGAGTTTAGCGTGAATTTTTCACTGTTAGACCTCGTGAGAGATGGAATAGTCCAAGTATACGCTAGTCCTACTGACCTGGAAAATACCTACTCATGGAGACCAATAGGAGAGGGTAGTACCAGGTTATGTGAGATGGGTTGTATAACCGGATTAAATATGTTTCCAGAATGGATGGGTCCAGATATGGAACCCTTTACGTCTGCTCTGCGCTCTAAGCTGATGAAGTCTGTGCCATTTAATCTCAGGGCTCCATGATTGTCCTTGTTGGGAGGCCTGGGATTAAACAGCAAGATTCATGAAGCCACAACCCTTTTAAGCCAGTTGGGGGAGCTAGAGGAGACTAAAAAAAAACTGTCAGGGCAGTAGATAAGGTCAAGGCCAGACAGGAAGAATAAAAGCAGAAAAGAACAGAGAAGAAAGGGAATGGGGTAGAGAAGACAGGAGGTGAAGAGAAAAACAGGCTAGTTATTTCTAGGAAAGAAATGTGGGTGGACCTATTAAAGGCAGGAGTACCTAAAGATGAGATAGATGGGATTTCTACTGCAGAAATGCTGAAGAGGTGGAAACATTTAGTAGGGAAAACTGTCAGGGTTAGAAACACTACTCCTAGTGAAGATAACATCAGCATGGACTTAGAGAAAACAGAACAGACCCCTCCTGTTAGCCCCAAACCAATTCCCAAAACTGAACATGAACCCAAACCCAAATCCCTTTATCCTGGGGAGGAATTAGAGAGAATCAGAAAAGGGGATTGGGAGGTTCCTTATCCTTTATGAAGGGAAGGTGAGTCTCCTGTAATAGCCATGAGGGCAGTAACAGCAGGAGACCGACGCCCATATGCACCTGTCACTGTATGGTGGGGGAAGTCATCTTCTCCTACACATGTAATGGCTTTGGTTGATAGCGGACCCGAAGTTACACTTTTGCAAGGAAATCCTTCCCATCACAAAGGAGAATTGATTTATGTAGAAGGTATGGGAGGGCAAACTACACCAGCAGTTAGGATACGGGTGAAATTGGCTATTGGCAAGGGATCAGGATTTATGACAAATGTTTTGGTATCAGAGTTACCCGAAAATATTCTTGGGATGGATGAACTTCAAGGTCAGTCAATTCAGACTGAAAGAGGTACATTCAGGTATCCTGATAAAGCGTATCTGGTTAGGGCGGAGAAGGCTGTGGTCAGAGGTCATGCGAAATGTACCCCTGTCTACATTCCTCCACCAGAGAAGCCAGTCTGTCTCAAGCAGTACAGACTTCCTGGAGGCCACAAAGAAATTGGGGAGACTGTTCAAGAATATTTAAGAGTAGGGATCCTTAGACCTGCTGTAAGTCCTTTCTCCTCTCCGGTGTTTCCAGTAAAGAAACCTGATGGGACATATAGAATGACTATGGATTGCAGAGGTCTAAACAAAGTGGCACCTCCATTGAAGTCAGCTGTACCAGATATGATCTCAATTATTGAGAAAATTGCTAAAGATGCAGGAGAATATCATGCTGTGATAGACCTGGCTAATGCTTTCTTTTCGATTTTTTTTTTTAACAAAGAACACGTTTATTGTTGTCAGTCACATCGTACAATTATCATATATGACATAATCAGGGAAGCGACAGGCATTGTTTATATTCAAACACACATTTCTGATATCGCATTTATATATTTAGGAAGGCGTAGGCAGATATGCAGTGGTGATACTTTAACTAGAACATTCATTTGGACTATGGTATTTTAACAGGCTAGCCATTACCCGTGGTTGAGTTCAGGTATCTATGAAGGCATCATCCACCCCCGGTTTACCACTATCACCTATTGATCATGTAGAGCATGTGTTTGCGCTTTCTAGCCATTTACCCCATACTTTATAGTATTTTTTTGGGCATCCTCTGTGGCTGTACAGCACTTTTTTATATGGTAAGGACGTGTTCACATCCCTCAGCCAGTCCTGGACGGTGGGAGAGGTGGTTCTCAGCCAGTGTTTAGCGATTAATTTTCTGGCGCTAAATAGGGTTTCACTAAGAAGTGTAGCCGTGGGCCTGGCCATGGTGTCTGGGAGTAGGCCCAGGAGGCACGGCTTGGGGTCTAGTTGTATTGGTGAACCCATGTGGTCATGGAGGAACTTCACGATCTGTGACCAGTAGTCTTGTATCACTGGGCATGACCAGATCAGATGAAAAAAGGAGCATGGGGTACCTAGGCAACGTGGACAGTTTAGGTTTTGGTTTGGGGAGAATTTGGCTATTCTGGCAGGCGTAAGGTAAAACCTATGAATTATGTATAATTGGGTCAGGCGGTCAGGTATCTTAGGTGAGGTTTTCCGTACGCTCTCTAGGATATCTTCCCAGTCGTTGATGTCTATTTGGCCCAAGTCTACTTCCCATTTGAATCTTGCTGTGTCTATTATTCTGGCAGTTTCTCTATTTCTTAGTGTGGTGTAAAGGGTAGATATAAGTTTTTCTGGATTGGATCCTGTGATTACATCTACTATTGAGATCATTTGGGAGTTAGGAAAGCCACCTGCGAACTGTGTCTGTAACGCATGTTTCAGTTGCAAGTAGCTGAAATGCATGTTAGAGGGGAGATCAAATTCTTCGCAGAGTGTTTGAAAATGACGTACACCAAATAAAGTGACGACCTGAAAAAGGAACACTATCCCCTTAGCTGCCCATCTGGTGGCCCCAGGCAAGGACCTCAGTTCCCCTAGAAGGGGGTTGTGCCAGAGGGGTGTGTGTGAGTGAAAAAAATCAACGCCCAACATTTTAATCGCCTTTTCCCATATGTGGCGATGTTGGAGTAACAGTGAATGTTGGTCTGTTTTTGTCTGCTGTTTGTTCCCCTTTCTAAATAAGACTTGTAGTGGAGAGTACATGTCATTAATTGGCCTTTTGCATACTAATGCTTGGTATCTGGTTTCGTCAGTCTTATGAATATGGTAAAAATGAGAAAGTTGTGCAGCTATATAGTAGGTGTATAAGTCTGGTGTGGCAGCTCCTCCCGACGAGGTAGGGTTTTTAATCGTGTTCCAAGCCAATTTGTGTCTGCTAGACCCCCATATGAAAGAATTGATGATTTGGTCCATTTTCTTAAAGAGTGTTAGCGGGATTAGTACTGGGGAGTTCCAAAACATATAAAGAAATTTTGGCAGGAGTATCATTTTAAATAGGTTAATTCTCCCCATTACCCCTAGGGGGAGTCTCGTCCAGGATTGTGTGCGGGATTTCAGATAGGGGAATAGTGGTTCAATGTTATTAGCTAAGTATTCAGAAGGGTCTTTTGTTATTGTTACGCCCAGATATTTAATGGAGGCGACTCTTTGTAACGGGAGGGACGCTGCAACCGATGATGGTGGCGAAAGGTCAAGGGGGAGAGTCTGTGATTTGGACCAATTCATGCTCAATCCCGAGTGTCTCCCAAACTCACCAATGATCTCAAGAACTTTTTGGAGGGAAGGGCCGGTATCTTCTAGATATAACAACATATCGTCTGCGTATAAGCTTAGTTTTTCTGACACAGGGCCCTTGTTTAGCCCTTGTACATTGGGGTTCGACCTAAGGGAGATGGCAAGAGGTTCCACCGCGAGGGCATATAGCAGGGGAGACAGCGGGCATCCCTGTCGAGTTCCCCGACCTAAAGGAAATGAGTCGGACATATACCCGTTCACCACTACTCTGGCTGAGGGGGAGAAGTATAACAGTTTTACCCATTTTATGAAGTTGGGTCCAAACCCGAACCCCCTGAGGCACTCCCAAAGGTACCCCCATTCCACTGAATCGAAGGCTTTTGCGGCGTCCAACGCCACCACCGCCCTCTCTCCTGCGTTCTCATGCTCTGCCTCAATATTCATGTATAGGCGCCGTAGGTTCATGGCCGTATTTTTGCCGGGCATGAACCCCGTCTGATCCGGGTGGATTAAGGAGAGAATGCTGTGATTGAGGCGCGTGGCCAGTATTTTGGCTAGAATTTTAATGTCTGCTTGCAGGAGCGAGATAGGGCGATAGGATTCTATGTGGTGGGGGTCCTTGCCTGGTTTAGAGATCACTATAATAACTGCCTGTCTTAGGGATTCAGGAAGAGACCCAGACTCAAATATATGGTTGTAAAGCGTCATTAGTTCGGGGATGAGTATTTCTGAGTAGGCTGCGTAAAAGTCAAGGGGTAAACCGTCCCCACCTGGTGCCTTAGCTGGCGCGAGAGATGCTATAGCGAGCGCTATTTCATCCGTCGTTAGGGGGGCCTCTAGGTCAGTGAGTTGGGATTCTGATAGCTGGGGAAAAGGGATGTTTTGGAGAAAGACCTGGGTTTCTTGTGCAGTAGTCTGCACCTTGGATGAGTACATGCCTGAAAAGCTTTCGCAACCACTGGGGGGTCTGAGTATATGACATTGTTGGGGCCCGAGAGTGTGACTACTATCGGTGGGTTTGTATCTTGACGGGCAAGATACGCCAGTAATTTTCCCGCGCGTTCCCCTTGTTCAAAAACTCGTTGCCGCACAAAAAAAAAAAGAGTTTTTGCTTAGCTTTTTCAAACTGTAACTGGTCTACAAGGCGGGTCTGCATTCTGAGTGCAGATGCCTTTTCCTGTGTGGGGTTGTTCTGGAACTCCCCAGTAATCAAGTTTAGTTTGTCAGAGGCTTGAAGCATAATGGCTTTGGAGGATTTCTTGATTCTGTTTATGCGAGAAGATAGAATGGCGCGTGCGTGGAGTTTGAATGTTTCCCATATCATGCCCTTTGGGGCAGTGTTCCTATTAGTCTTAAAAAAATACTGCCACTCCCCATGTATGTCCTCTTGATCTTTCAGTGTTGTTAGCCAAAAAGGGTGTAGGCGCCAGCTATGGGGTCCTGTGTTAGGGAGTAGTTGTAATGTGGCCCAGCATGGAGCGTGATCCGAAAGGGATCTCGTGTGGTAACCTGAGTCAGTTAGCTTTGGAATTAGATTGTTTGATATTAAGATGAGATCAATTCGGGACATAGTGGAGTGTGTCGCCGAAAAGCAGGAGTAGGCCTTGGTGTCTGGGTGCTTGTATCTCCATGTATCAGTTAATGAAAATTCTGCTAGCGTGCGTGCGAGTCTAGTGGTATCGGGATGATGAGTGTTTTGTTGTAATTGTAACCTATCCTTATAAGGGTCTAGAACCATATTGAAATCGCCTAGCCAAATACATTGGATGTTGGGGTGTTGTGCCATATATAGCAATCCCTCGGTAATTAAAGTGGACTTATATGGAGGAGGAATGTAAAGTGCCATTATTAAATATTGTATACCATTTAGTGTGCAATGCAAAAATATATACCTCCCCTGGGGGTCGGTACATACCGAAATGACTGCAAATGGGGTTGTTTTGGCTATTAGGATCGAAATTCCACGTGAATACGGAGTGTGGGTGGCATGGAACGCCCAACCAATCCAGGGGCGCTTCAGTGCGTGTTGAAGTTGACCCGGTTTCCACCAGGACTATAATGTCAGCTCTGTATGATTTAAGATTATTGAATATCGCAGTGCGTTTAATTTTATCCCGAATCCCCCGAATATTCCAGGAGAGGAATTTTATGTTGGCCATAGCAGTTTAGTACAGATAATGGGAGGATAGACGTGGATCATTTTGTGGACTCCCATACCACCACACTCCGCATGGACAAAAGGAAGATACAAATTAATTTCAAGTTCTGTCACCTTTCCCATAGAACAACAATTATGTACTAGTATATGAAGGCATGTAACAACATCAAACATGTTCCTGAACCAAACATTTCCCTCAGCCCCCCTCCCTGCCCTCAGTCTCCCAAACTTGACTGGGGCATCTATCCCAAACTTAGTGCAGCTACAGTGCATTATCAGCATTCAGCAATCAGACAAACTGCTGCACTTTTAAACATTCCACTGCCGACGAAAGCCTATTTGGCAGCGCCGGCGGGTTAACCCAAACTCTTTGGGTGCGAATAAGTTCTGGAGGTTAAACAGCAATGGAGGACGTGAGATCTCTTCAATTCCAACCGGAGGTATATTGCATAAGCCAGGGCCTATGCTCCTCTGTGGTATAGACTCTTATCATATTGGCACCAAAAAAAAAAAATTGGAGTCCAAAGTGCTATGTTAGCGATAGTGGGGTGCGTCCGGCACCGGTACTCGGGGGATGCAATGGGAATCGAACAGTTCCTTGTATTTGGTAGTGAAGTGTCCCTGAGATTAAGAGGGTCTGCATGAGACCAATCCATTAAACACACCATGTGGGCGGGTGTGTGGACTTGCAAGTGTTCAGCACTTTGAAGGAACGTAGTGGTGGGTTCCAAGTCCTGGCAGATTTTAGTATAAGGGGGAGGGGAACACAAAGTATGTGTGCTTAGGCCCAAAGGCGTTGTGGGCACAGAGCGCAAGTGTTTAGGCCCAAATGGTAGGCCATGTTTAGTAAAGGAGGATCAGATGTAATGGGATCAGATAGAGGGTTAACTTAGTGGGTTAAGATTAGGCACTTACAATGTTAGTAGGACTGGACGGTGGTCAGGCTGGGCGATTTCTTGCGGTGTCTTGTTGGTCTAGCCATTCCGAAGCCAAGGCGGGGTCCTCGAAGAAGTACACCCTGTCCTCGCCAACCACGCGGAGTCGAGCTGGGAAGAGCATTGCGTATTTGATGTGATGGGCTCTTAAGCGGCGTTTGACTTCTACGAATCGTGCTCGCTGTTTCTGCACCTCAGCAGAGAAATCTGGAAAAGCTGAGATGAATCCGGCCTGGAAGGGGATGTTGCCTTTAATTCTTGCCAATCGAAGCACCGCATCTCGGTCTCTGAAGTTTAGCAGCTTAGCTATAAAAGGTACGGGGTGGTGCTCCTTCAGGCGGGCGGCGTGCAGGCATACGGTGGGCCCGTTCCACCACAAAAGTGGCGGAAAAGGCTTCTCTACCATATGTTGTGATCAGAAGCTGCTCAAGGAAGGTGGCAGGGTCTTTGCCCTCCGAACCCTCAGGTAGCCCGATGAAGCGCAGGTTGGATCTGCGGGAGCGGTTCTCGAGATCGTCATGCTTCTGTGCCAGTTGTTGCATCTGCCGCTGCAGATCTTCATGGGAGTGCTGCAAGGGGTACAGTGTGTCCTCCGCACGCCCAATCCTGGTCTCTGCCTCGGTAACCCTCTCCCTCAATTTCGTCATGTCATGCCTGATTAAAGATATATCCACCTTTACTTCCTCTATTTTTGTCGTCAGGGTGGATTGGCACAGCGAGATGGCTTCAAGTACCTGAGCTGTGCCGTCTGCAGCTGGGTCTGTGTGAGGGGCCTCGTGTGCTGTTGGCTCGGCGCCATCTTGCTTCTCTGTGCCTCGCTCCGTCCTCCGGTATTTGTCCAAGGACGAGGAGGCAGCTGTGCCTTTTTTAGGAGGGGACATGATTCGGCTTGCCTGTGCTGCTGGTTCCCACAGGTTTGGGCAGAAATCTAGCCCGTATTTGGTGCAGGATGGGGGAATAAGGATAACCACTAGCGGAGCTCCGGTCTTTCACGTCCTCTCACATCGCCGTCCAGGCCACGCCCAGCGCTTTCTTTTCGATTTTAATAGACCCGGAGTGTCAAGACCAGTTTGCTATGGTGTGGGACGGCTGCCAGTACACTTTCACCGTGCTTCCTGAAGACTATGTTCATTCTCCAACGATTTGTCATGGACTGATTGCCCGAGATTTAAGTACCCTGAGTTTGAAAGTCGCTGTGTTCCACTACATTGATGACATCATGATCTCTGGAACAAAAGAAGATGTAACTGAAGCACTGAATCTGCTGATACATCACATGGAGAAAAGAGGGTGGGCTATCGACAAAGTCCAAGGACCTGCCACAGAAGTGAAATTCCTGGGAATGATGTGGACTGGGCCGCAGAGGAAAATTTCAAAGACAGTTGTGCAAACTATCCAGGCGCTGTCGCCCCCTACTACCAAAAAGAAGCACAGAAGTTCATTGGAGTTGTGGGTTTCTGGAGATCGTTCATCCCACATCTTGGACTGATTCTGAGGCCTATATATAATGTCACCAGAAAAAAAAGACTGAGTTCTTATAGGGTTCAGAGCAGCGGACTGCATTCCTGGCTGCAAAAGAAGCTATTTTGCAGCATCAGGGATTATGACCCATGACACAAGGAGTACCATTTCAGCTGGATGTAGTGGAGCAGAATGGTACCATATCTTGGAGTCTATGGCAGCCAAATGAAAAGAAAGGACTGAGAGCAATACCCATTGGATTTTGGTCCAAACAACTGACAGGGGCACAGAAGAGATACACGCCGCTAGAGAAGTACCTGTTTGGGGCCTACACAGCACTTCAACATGTAGAGACCATTACAGGAAAGGACACTGTCACCATCCATACTGCATTGCCAATAGCAGGATGGGTGAGAGATAATGGACTGACCACTAGGGCAGCTGTAGCCCAGAACCAGACACTGATGAAATGGAAATCTTCAAGAAAGAGGGGGTATTGCAGCTGGGGATGTTAGAGACATTTCAAAACAGTTGGCTGGGCTTGTCACTTTTACCAGCACCCGGCCAGAAGAAGAAATTCCTGTGCTGCAGTCATCCCCTATTCAAGAGGCTCCACCCTTTGAGTCTCTGTCAGAAGACATGAAGGAGTCAGCATGGTTCACTGATGGTTCAGCCATAGTCACCTCGTCTGGACATAAATGGACAGCAGCAGCCTACAACCCAAGTACAGACACAGTCCTGCAGGAGACCGGAATTGGAGGGTCAGATATGCAGAGTTGAAAGCTGTGGTGATGACTCTTCAGGAGGATCCTTTTTCCCATGTCACCATCTACACTGACAGCTGGGCGTTTTTTTTTTAAAGGACTGACAATTTGAATGCCCACGTGGAAGTCCAATGAAAGGATAATTCATGGAAAGGTGGTGTGGGGAGGCAAGGAACTCTGGGACTACATCTGGAAGGAAGCTCACTCCCGCACCATAAAAGTTGGGCATGTTGATGCACATGTGCCCCTAGTCCCAGACTTTGAGAACTTTAACAGAGTTGCAGATGAAATCGCCAAAATGAAGGCAGTTGTGCCAATTGATCCTGTCTTGATGAACTTGGCCAACTTGGGCCCACAAGCAATCTGGACATTTGGGGCAGAAAGAAACATATGAATTGGCACAGCAGAGAGGATTGCCTATATCCATGGACATGATAAAGACTGTAATAGGGAACTGTACAGTGTGTGGAGAAGTGCGACAATGGCCATTGCAAAAGTACTCCACCGGGTCGATTAAGAGGGGTGAGAGGCCTGCAGAGATCTGGCAGATTGACTTAATTGGTCCCCTGCCCTGGGAAACAATGGAATGAGATATTGTTGCACTGCAGTGGACACCTATTCAGGACTTATGCTTGTTCATCCTTGCAAACGTGCAGATCAAGCCGCAACGCTTCAACTGCTCCAGAAACTTGTCGTTGCTTATGGTTGTCCCAAACGAGTCCAAAGTGATAACGGCTAACACTTCACCGGATCAACAGTACAGCTGTGGGCCAAAGATTCTGGAGTGTACTGGTTGTGCCACATCCCATACCATCCACAGGCAGCTGGTTTGATTGAAAGATACAACGGGCTATTGAAGGACCAGATACGCAAACTTACACCCACACATACACTAAGGGGGTGGGATCGGGTCCTCACACAGGCAGTCATGTTGTTAAATTCTAGGCCAATAGCCAAAAGCACACCATATGAGAGGATGGTAGGGGCTGGGGCACAGTTTCCACAGCTGGAGTGCAGAGTTCAGTATTTATGTAGGGTTCCCTGAAAGAACAGGGCTTAACAGATACCATGTTACTGCTTCCCATGACATAGAAACCAAGAGTGATGTATCTGGAGCTGAAGCCTATCTAGGAATGAGAGGGAATCTGGCAGGAAGGTTTGAAGGTACATTTGCATTGACAGATGAGCTTCAAGACAGTGGCTGGGACTCTGATTGGTTAGTGGATACTTCTCAGCAAGAGTGGAAAGTGAGGCTACATAACAGCAAACCTTCCAAAATAAACAGCAGTGATCTTCTGGGAAATATCAGTATATTCCTCTCCTCCCTATTGATGTTCTTTGGGAGGGTCAGAAGTGGGTACAGGCAGGGGGCAAAGTGTTAGTCAGATATCCAGGAGAGATTTTAGCTGAAGGGCCTGGATCTACTGTTTATGTATTATTAGAAGAAACAGATAATCCGCTTTGTTTTCCACTCCACAGGCTGTCTCCGATTTGATCCATAGGAAGACCAGAGAAAAGTGGTTACATGATGGAAAGAATGACGGAAGATCGCAAGAGCTGTGGAGAGCAAGGCCTTTGATGTATTACAAGCCTGGACTTGTTTCTAAAGAACTTTAGAATGGACTTTCTAATGAACTTTTTTAGTTAAAGACTGAAACACCTTCTCAGTGACAGCGCCGCTAGTCTTAGTGGCGCTGTGCGGGTAGGAGCGGGGCACTTTTAACCCCAAAGAAGGGGTTAATAAGGGCTTAAAAGTGCCCGAAAAGCGCCGCTTTTTTCTTGGCTGCTGTGAACGCATCACAGACTCGCGGCAAATTCTTCGCAGACTCGCGGCAAACACATGCCAGTGAGTTTAATGGTTTGCCATAGACTTGAATAGGAGTTGAGAAGCTTCAACTCCTTCCAAACCCTATATGAAGCTTCATTTTTGAAGTAACGCAACGTGACGCAAACTCTTCATATTTTGATAATGTGAACAGCACTGTATGCTGTCTATAGTCTTAATTACAGACGGCTTTACTAGGCATTTGAGAGTAAATGCGCAGCTCTCAAACTCCTGCTTTTGATGCCAGTGTGAACAGGGCCTTACTGTGAAGAAGCCTTTCTGTATGTGGAGGTTAAATCTCTGGCATTAGAGTGTCCCAATGCAAGTGATCTTGGCTTTGTTGCAACGACTTCTCTTCTCTAAGCCTGTTATTTCAATCAGTCATCACCCCTGCTTGCATATGTGGTGGGTGAATGGGCTGCCCACCTGCCCTGTTTCCCAGCTTTCTCCAAGCAGTGCGAAGGTCAGTACATCAGCACATCAGCACTACCTTGTATAGAGGTGTTTCCTTCAAGTAAACACGGCCATTATTTCGTGCCCAACTTCTACTCTGAGTTACAAAAAATGAACTGCCCAACTATGCATATATTTTTTGAGGGTTCATGCTGCTTATTTAATTTTATTCCACAGAAGTCAGCTTAACATTTTTTTTTTAAATATACCATTACTGTCCCTTCTATTAATAGAGACCTTAGATTTTAATTATTAAAGTGGAATTTTAGTTAGAGGAAAAAAAAACACTGCTCTCCCTTCTAACTTATATAAAAGTCCTTAGATATGAAACCTACATAAAGTGCAAATCTTAATGAACCAATGCTGTAAACATACATAGAGTGCTGTGCGATTCAAAAAGAAAGGAGCTTAAGCATAAACTGCTGTGGATACCACAGATTATCAAAAAATATATTTTTGTAGTGCAGCTATCCAGATCTTTATTTGCTCATATGCATTCTACATACTGAGCCAGCACCCTTGGCAAGGAAGGTGTTATTCAGATACAGACGCCTAGAGCGAGTTCTCTTTATCTTCAAGATGGCAAACTTATTTTGTGTTTCAATGTGTATACAACAATGTAGACTATATCGATCAATTTAAATGAGCAAACTGTCAAATGTTTGATAGTCTAACTGACAGTAATTCTGATATTCTGTTTAATTCAATGACATGGAGGTGATGTGGTTATTAGACTTTATTTAGCCAGTAAGTACGAATAGTTGTATCTATGTTACATTTTATTGTGTGTGATATAGAAGCCTATGAGATGATGGGTAGGCTCCTGTGCCAGTGTAGGTCTTGTGAAGCGAGTGACTACATCACTGGGAAATCAACGAGTCTGTGGTGAAGTATGATAGAGTACTATGATGAGAAAGCATGCCGAGTATGACTCAGTGGTAATAGAAGTCCACTTGAACGCAATAAGTATATTTATGTTGCGGCTTTCAAGTGGTTTACCGAGAATATGTCTGCAGCTACAGGCATTATCCTGGGATTGTTTTTTTCTGTGGGCGCTCAGCTTTTTTTTTTTTTTTTTTTTAAAGGACATCCTAGAGACTAATTAGCCACTGGATTGCTTTAACAGGCAGTCACACCTCACCCCCTCAATTAAAGAAACAGTGTAAAAATAAATAAAATAAACCTTTTTTTTTTAAAGCGCCTCCTTCACACAAGCTTGCGTGCAAGGGTAAACACATGCATTGGTCCCACACGCATACGTAAACAGCGATCACACAACACATGTGAGGTATTTCCAGAACAAGAGCAATAATTCTAGCACCAGACCTCCTGTGTAACTCTCCACTGGTAACCTGTAAAGGCTTTTAGCCTCCATTCACACTTGTACAACTCCAAAGTTTGGATAGGTGCAACTTGAATATGACTTTGACCAGTGATAATGAACAACTGTTGCATTGTATTACATTCAGGGACAACTTTCATGCAACTTTTGATGGTTAACATTGAAGTCTATGGCCCTCAAGTTGCATGAAAGTCGGAACAAAGTAGTGCATGAAGTCGCTGCAGCTTGAAGTATACATACACATATATGAATCGTTATCATTGGAAAAACATGGGGAACAACTTGTCATGCGAATTTGATGTCCAAAGTTGCATAAGTGTGAATGGAGCGTTAAAGCGTCGCCTATGGAGATTTTTAAATACCGCAGTTTTGGCGCCATTCTGCGAGCGAGCGCAATTTTAACGCATCATATGTTAGGTATCCATTTACTCAACGTAACACCATCTTTTATATTTTACCAAAAAAATTGGGTATTATATTGGGGTTGATTTACTAAAAGGAAATCCACTTTGCACTGCAAGTGTACTTGTAAGTGCAGTCGCTGTAAATCTGAGGGGAAGATTTGAAATGAGGGGAAGATTTGAAATGAGGGGAAGATTTGAAATGAGGGGAAGATTTGAAATGAGGGGAAGATTTGAAATGAGGGGAAGATTTGAAATAAGGGGAAGATTTGAAATGAGGGGAAGATTTAAAATGAGGGGAAGCTCTGCTGATTTTATCATCCAATCATGTGCAAAAGCGAAAAATGCTGTTTTTTATTTTCCTTGCATGTCCCCCTCAGATCTACAGCAACTGCACTTCCAAGTGCACTTGTAGTGCAAAGTGGATTTGCCTTTAGAAAATAAACCCCCATTGTGTTTGTGTGCGATAAAATTCATGAAAAAGTGTATTTTTTTTTACCAAAAGAGTAAAAAATAAAAGATAAAAGCAAATGCGGCATAAAAAAAAATGCAAAACCCACCATTTTATTCTCTAGGACCTCTTCTAATATTTGGGTTCCAAATATTTTCTGCAAAAAAAAGCTGCTTTTTACATGTAAACAAAAGTGTCAGGAAATTCCTGGTCTTAGGTGGATGAAGCAATAGAAAATGACAGCAGCAGGGGGTATCCAGAGATACAAGATGGTTATAACCTAATCCAGACAAACACTGCCAGTTCAGCACATCATTTTAAATTAATGACACTCCTGATGGGTACAGACAACCCAGGGCCAACACATCTTTTAAATATGGTTCCTCAAATACAAGGCAGGCCAGTGTGTCTGCATACTACATAAACATGCTTGCTTGGCTGTTGTGAGTAAGTCTGATTATGCATGTTTATTAGAGTTTATACTTAGTTTAAAATGAATTGGAACCAGTGTATACAACTATAACAGAGTAATCAGACTTTCACAATGTTGTACACAGACAATCCAGGTGACAGCCCTGTTCCATATACCTGTAATGTGTAACTTTACCTGTAATGACAAATCCATTTTATCTTGAAGGAATCGTCTATTAGCCAGTGTGGAAGTAAGTGAGTGTAACATCTCTTATATAAAAAAAAAAAAAAAAAAAAAAAAAGAGCCAAGTGTCTTTAAAAGCCCTGGGAAGTCCTTGAGCTATGTACCATGAATGTAACCCTCAAGCAGTCACCTCATGCAGCTCTCTAGTAGAAAATCCCTAGACTGGCACATTGCTAAACAATTTAATCTGTCAACACTAGTCTTGTTCTCCTTTGAAATGGTAAACTAGAGGCCAGAGTCCAAGATTTCTGCTTAATCCATCTGTTTGTTATCTAACATGCCAGTGAAACCAACACATTGTACTTCACATCTAAATCCTAAGGATTCTTTAAATCACGTGTGTCAAACACCAGGCCCGCAGGCCAAATCCAGCCCTCCTTGCCATTATATGTGGCCCCCGCAACTTTCCTGCAGCCACAGCGACCCATTGTTTCTGGACTCAGCAATTGGCAGCAGAGAAGAAGACAGAACTCCTTCAATACATCCTGCGTCTCTGTGCAGATTCAGCACCCCCTCATCTTCGCCTCCCCTGGTCTCCGCATTCAGCATCCTGCAGCAGCTGACTCCAGCCCTCTCCTGGTCCTCCTCCAGACCCTTCACTTCCTGCTTCCCAGCTCTGCTCCTATTTTCTTCCTAACAGCAGCACAAGGTAAAGAGGGTGAACTGTGATGTGAAGGGTGGGTGGGGTGCTCTGGATTGCTAGTCTTTCAGATACAACCGGCCCCTTTGAGGGCAACCATAATGCTGATGCGGCCCACAATGAAATTGAGTTTGACACCCCTGCTTTAGATGCTAGCTATCAACCTGCTAGATTACATTTCATAAGTGGCCACGTAGTCTTTCACGGGGTTGTGGTATAAATAAAGTTTTATTTAAAAGGAGAAGTACAGCCAAAGCTCATTTTGCTGAACCTATTCTGTGGATCACAGGAGTGTAGATCATTCTGCACTCCCTGTGACCTGTTTTCAGCAGACAGCAGGCTGAAGCCCGCTGTCAGCTTACACCACAGAGCCGTTCCAGGCTCAGACAAGATTGCATATATAAACACAGATAAAAAAGCTTAATGGGCTACATCCCTGTAGTAAGGTAAGGGATGTAAGGTAAGAAATACAAATATAACCCACACCTAATAGCACCCATCTCTGCCCAAATTAGAGACAGTAAACTCCTCTAGATGGAAGGTAGCGTATAATTAAAGAGGACTAAAGATCCTCAAGAGACTCATCAAAAAAAGAGTAAGGGCTCTTTCACACGGGGCAGATCAGTGACGCTCCGCCGATCCCCGCTGAGCAGGAAAATGACAGGTCCGTCGCTGCACACTGTGCAGCGACAGACCTGTCAGAGCGCCGCTCTCCCCTATGGGGGATCGGATGATGACGGGCCGTAGTGTCCGTCGTCACCCGATCCGATCCGATCGCGGATGGAAAAGTAGGGTTTTCCTCCGTTACACTTTTCGGATCAGAGCGGGTCGGATGTCAGCGGACATGTCACCGCTGACATCCAACGCTCCATAGGGATACATGTATGTCCGTTTTTCATCCGAAAACTAAGGATGAAAAAACGGACATACGGATCCCCCGTGTGAAAGAGCCCTTAAGCAGGCAGTAGAAAAAAATATAAATTGCTTTATTTAAAAAACATGAATAAAATCACATAACCTTCACCATTTCATATTAAAAATGACAACGTTGTCAGATCAGACTAGCAGCCACAATGTTCATGCCTCCACATTCGCGCGCACGCACACACACACACACACACACACACACACACACACACACACCCCTAGATCCCCATTGGGGGAATGTTGCTGATTGATGAAATTGATGACAAACTGTCCCCGTCCACAACAGCAATGTGACAAAAAATGTCCGTGGGGAATAACAGATTCATTGGGTCCAAAACCCAATTAATGAGTAACTAGATGAGGTGGGTGAAGTAAAGGGGATTCTGCTCGATATCAAAACTTATAAATAATGCTGGGTTAGATCCTCGGCCGTAGATTGACAAGGTTTCACACTGGAGGCAAAGCTCTCTGTGCAGAAATGTAAAGGCCGAGTTGATGCAGAGCAAAGCCGACAGGCAGAGGGCTCCCGTGGATAAAGATGGTATGCAGCAGGGAGGTTAAGGCAGTGTTAATTTCGTCGATTAAAACATTTTAGTCGACTAAATGAATACTATTTTAGTCAACTAAAACTAAAACAATTGAGATGACTAAAATACGACTAAAACTAAAATGGCATTTTAGTCAAAAGACTAAGACTAAAACTAAATTTAAATTTGACTTCAAAGTTAACACTGGTCTGTACTGCATGTTCATACCTCAATACCATAAATAATAGGACAATAGATTTTTCACTCCAGCAGTATATAATGAGTTTGGAAATTGTAGAGAAATGTTAACTAATGCAGTACAATTTAATTACACCCAAACTAAAATTAGTTTTAGGTGACTAAAATGTACTGGAGATTTTAGTCAACTAAAACGTAGGACATTTTAGACGACTAAAATGTACTGGAGATTTAGTCGACTAAATACGACTAAAACTAAAAATTGCAGAAGACTAAAATGGGACTAAAACTAAAATGCCCCATTACTGACCCTGGAGGTCGCTACCTGTTTGTGAAGGGCATGGTCGGCGATGTTAAAATCACATTTGCGAATTTATATGCCCCGAACGAACAACAAGAGGCTTTCCTAGGTAGGATACTAGTGAAGCTGACCAATTTTACAGAGGGCCACCTGATTGTAGGAGGCGACCTGAACGTCCCGTTAGTTTCAGCAGAAGACACATCCACAGGTCTGTCATCTATCTCTCTCTCTCTCGGTTCTTGTAAACGTATTTCTCACTCCCTGCACGATAGTCAACTAATTGACATATGGTGTCTTCTCCATCCCACGGAAAGAGACTTTACCTTCTATTCCACCCCCCACAAGACATACTCGTGCATTGATTATTTCCTCATCCCCCATGCCCAGTTACATGCAGTACGCACCTCAGCCATAGGCTCCATTACCTGGTCCGACCATGTCCCTATTTTCTTGTCCTACGCTCTTTACTACTCCACGACCACCAAAACTAACCAATGGAGACTGAATGAAAGTCTCTTACAAGACAAGGACATTCTAGAAGACGTTACTAGAGAACTGAACTGCTATTTTAGAACTAATGATACCCCAGATTGTGACCCAGGCATTATATGGGAGGCACACAAGGCAGTTATTTGTGGCGTGCCGATTAAACACGGGGCCAGGATCAAACGGAAACGAACTGAACAGCTCAAGTCCCTACTCACAGATCTGGCCGCCCTGAAGCTCTGTCATAAACGAACACAAACCCCATCCCTAGAGAGAGACCCCCTTGTCAAACGGACACAAATTACAGATATCATACAATTTGAAGCCAAGGCAGCACTTCAGATATGTAGGAAATTCTCATATGAGTCGGGGAATAAATGCGAAAGGCTTTTGGCGAGAACAGAGATTAGTAACATATATCCCACATCTAGTACCCCCCAATAAACCAGAAGCATCGAAACCACACGATATTACGAGAGAATTCTGGGAATACTATAATTCATTATATAATTTGAAGACCAAACCTCCTACCCAAGAACAGATAGACTCCTATCTGTCATCATCACTAATGCCCCGATTACCAGACGCAGACAGACAACCTTGAAGACCCCATCACTATAGAGGAAATCCAGGGGTCAGTCGGGCCACTAAACAGGGGAAGGCACCCGGTCCAGATGGCCTTACGGCCCAATTCTACAAGACCCTTCTTCCCTCCCTTGCCCCATACATGGTCAAGTTGTTCAATGCACTAGGCTCAACTGCAACATTCAAAACCTTACTCGCACACATCTCGGTGATCCCCAAGGAGGGGAAAGATCCAACATCCTATGGAAGCTATCGGTCGATCTCACTGCTCAATTTGGACCTCAAAACTTTTTACTAAGATATTAGCAAATAGGATTCAACATCTTATCCCGAGCCTGATACACTTAGATCAAGTGGGCTTTGTTCCTAAACGGGAGGCTAGGGACAACACCACGAAAGTACTGAATCTACTTCAGGCAGTAAACCATTTAAAGACACAATGTCTTTCTTAGCACGGACGCGGAAAAGGCCTTTGACAGGGTGAACTGGAATTTCATGCTTGCTGTCTTATGACATGCTGGCTTCGGCACCAAAATGGTACAGTGGATATCCACGATCTACTCCCGACCAGCAGCAAGAGTCCGGGCCAACAGTGTTCTTTCAGACACCTTTGAAATCATCAACAGGACACGCCATGGGTGCCCATTGTGGCCTCTCCTCTTCGCCCTGTCATTGGAACCATTTCTCTGCATGGTCCGACATAACCCAGATATTGAAGGAGTTAAGATTAGAGAAACCCAACACAAAGTATCGGCCTATGCCGATGACATGCTATTCTCCCTTTAGAACCCTCTGGTTTCACTTCCTAACCTGATGACGGAGTTTGGGAGATACAGAGTGCTCTCAAACCTCCAGATTAACTTCTCCAAGTCAGAAGCAATGGGGGTTCATTTTCCATAAAAATCAATCGTACAACTACAAACCAACTTTAAATTTAAATGGATTGACAAGGCGCTGACGTACTTAGGTACACTGGTCCCCTCCAAAATCTTTGAACTAAATTTCCCACCACTACTTCGTAGAGTTTAACAACTTTTAGACAAGTGGAACACCGGTCTACATTCTTGGTTAGGCCACTGCAACATTATTAAAATGAGCATCCTCCCCAAGTTTCTCTATCTCCTACAGGCACTCCCAGTCCATATCCCGGCTAGCTATTTTAAACAAATTCAAACAACATTCTTCGACTTCATCTGGGCACATAGACGCCCACGACTACAGCGTAATCAGCGAATGCTACCTAAGCGATACGGGGGACTGGCAGTGACGGACATACGCAAGTATTACCAAGCGATACATTTGAGTAGGATGGTAGATTGGAAAAGACACACAGATTTTAAACTATGGGTGCGTATCGAACAAGTCCAATCAGACGTTCCTCTTCGTGGAGCCCTGTGGTGCTATACCTCCCTCCCACGGGAGATGAAGAATCACCGCCTAATAGGCAATACAGCCAAACTATGTTCAGTCCTACTTTCATCCCCCAACATATCCTCTAAGACATCTCCCCTGTACTCAATTATGGGGAACCCCCTTTTCACTCCGGGAATTGGGGGTTCCAACTTCCGAGACCTGAAGGACTTGGGCCTTACACAGGCTTCCCGATTCGTGCAGGGGGGGCTTGGCCGACAATCCCGAAGCTGGTGGACCAGTCAGGCCCTTTTTCGGCTGGGCTTTTGGAGTGCTCTCCAGCTCTCCCACTTCTTCAGAACCCTTCCAGCCCCAGGGTTGTTTGCCAGGCACCTTACCACCTTCGAAGAATTCTGCTCAGAGACAGGGGCAATGCCCCACACACTCTCTGCTAACTACGAGTTATTAATTACCCCTGCGGAGCCTCACGTTTTGAACTGCATACAAGAATGGGAAAGGGACCTAGGTAAAACTTTCAGTACAACACAGCAACAACACATTCTCAGGTTTACATATAAATCTTCTATTTGCACGAAAACACAAGAGACCAACTTTAAGATCAAGATGCAAGGAAGACAAGGGCACCATCCTACATATGTTTTGGACCTACCCCAAACTACAACACTTTTGGACGGAGGTCCAACGCACCCTCCAAAAACTCACAGAACGCGAAATAACAAATGACCCAGCATACTTCCTCCTACACGCCACCAATATACCAGAGAAGATATACAAAAAGTCTATTATCCGGCACCTTCTTGACGCTGCTAAAGCTTTCATCCCTCTTAGGTGGAAATCCCCGCAACCCCCCACAGTAGGGATGTGGATCCAAAAAGTAAAGGAAATAGGTAGATTGGAAGACCTAGTACTAACTGCGCAACTCCAACAGGAGCGATACTCCAAGACCTGGTCACCATGGAACGTCTATCGTTTCAGACGAAGGAAGAACCCTCCTTGACAGCGACCTGAATGACTAAAAGTCACCCTACTAACTAAATGACTAACTACTGACTCTACTGGCTACAGAGCATCCAGAGGCCCTGACTGATTGCCCCTGCGTATGGTGGGCTCACACAGAATTATCCTCCAGATCCCCACCCCCCCCCACCTCCTCCTTACCCCTCCCCCCCAGCCCTCTTCTCTGATTCCTCTCCTTCCTCTTTTTCTCTATATAACTTCTAACTACCCTTCTTCTCTATCCTTTTTCTCGGTTCTATGGACCCAAATTAACGGGATCTAAATCCTTCTAGTATATCAAATTAAAAATGGAATGGGACCGGTCTGGGACCCACTAAAGGGCAACACACCTGCACCACTAGTGTTACTGCCCTATGCACACCCAGCACCAAGATGTTGCTTTAAGCACCGATCACATAAAATAAAAGAGACGTCTCAGTTAAGCAAAATGTCATACGGTCCTTTGGATGTAATAAAATGTTCTCGTATAACGTATACATGCAATGTGTTGTAAGATAAACTGTGACTGCCCAGATGTCTGTCTTTGACCGTGTTCCTTGAATAAATAAAATAATTGTAAAAAAAAAACAAAAAAAAAAATAACTAAAATGCCATTTTAGTCCTAAGACTAAAACATTAGTAAATCGAAATTTGCTGCCAAAATGAACACTGGGTTAAGGTGGTGTCGGGTTGAAGCAGGTGTCGGGTTGAAGCAGGTGTAGTTATAGGGAAGATATTATAATCCAATTGATCTCACCAGTCCACGAATACACCAAAGGATCCATTGGTTGTCTCCAGAATCAGCCTCCACAGCACATAATACACCGCGTCCACACTTTTCGTTACTCCGGCTTGAATCCTGGCTTAATAGCTAAAGGGGCAATGCAGGTCCATTGACTGCTGGCCGAGCCAACACGTCACAGACTCTGTCGTGATGACGTCACAGACTCTGTTGTGATGGCGTCACGACAGAAAAAAAAGGAGGCTCTGCAACTGAGGCTTTGGACTGCAATTAAACCTGACAGCAATTCTAATCCTTCCACATTCTACCAAAAAAAAAACATACATACATATACAGTGGGGACGGAAAGTATTCAGCCCCCCTTAAATTTTTCACTCTTTGTTATATTGCAGCCATTTGCTTAAATCATTTAAGTTTATTTTTTTCCTCATTAATGTACACACAGCACCCCATATTGACAGAAAAACACAGAATTGTTGACACTTTTGCAGATTTATTAAAAAGGAAAAACTGAAATATCACATGGTCCTAAGTATTCAGACCCTTTGCTGTGAAACTCATATATTTAACTCAGGTGCTGTCCATTTCTTCTGATCATCCTTGAGATGGTTCTACACCTTCATTTGAGTCCAGCTGTATTGATTATACTGATTGGACTTGATTAGGAAAGCCACACACCCATCTATATAAGACCTTACAGCTCACAGTGCATGTCAGAGCAAATGAGAATCATGAGGTCAAAGGAACTGCCTGAAGAGCTCAGAGACAGAATTATGGCAAGGCACAGATCTGGCCAAGGTTACAAAAAAATTTCTGCTGCACTCAAGGTTCCTAAGAGCACAGTGCCCTCCATAATCCCCAAATGGAAGACATTTGGGACGACCAGAAACCTTCCTAGAGCTGGCCGTCCGGCCAAACTGAGCTATCGGGGGAGAAGAACCTTGGGGAGAGAGAGGTAAAGAAGAACCCAAAGTTCACTGTGGCTGAGCTCCAGAGATGCAGTCGGGAGATGGGAGAAAGTTGTAGAAAGTCAACCATCACTGCAGCTCTCCACCAGTCTGGGCTTTATGGCAGAGTGGCCCGACGGAAGCCTCTCCTCAGTGCAAGACACATGAAAGCCGCATGGAGTTTGCTAAAAAAACATATGAAAGACTCCAAGATGGTGAGAAGTAAGATTCTTTGGTCTGATGAGACCAAGATAGAACTTTTTGGCCTTAATTCTAAGCGGTATGTGTGGAGAAAACCAGGCACTGCTCTTAACCTGTCCAATACAGTCCCAAAAGTGAAGCATGGTGGTGGAAGCATCATGCTGTGGGGGTGTTTTTCAACTGCAGGGACAGGACGACTGGTTGCAATCGAGAGAAAGATGAATGCGGCCAAGTACAGGGATATCCTGGACAAAAACCTTCTCCAGAGTGCTCAGGACCTCAGACTGGGCTGAAGGTTTACCTCCCAACAAGACAATGACCCTAAGCACACAGCTAAAATAACAAAGGAGTGGCTTCACAACAACTCTGTGACTGTTCTTGAATGGCCCAGCCAGAGCCCTGACTTAAACCCAATTGAGCATCTCTGGAGAGACCTAAAAATGGCTGTCCACCAACGTTTACCATTCCACCTGACAGAACTGGAGAGGAACTGCAAGGAGGAATGGCAGAGGATCCCCAAATCCAGGTGTGAAAAACTTGTTGCATCTTTCCCAAAAAGACTCATGGCTGTATTAGATCAAAAGGGTGCTTCTACTAAATACTGAGCAAAGGGTCTGAATACTTAGGACCATATGATATTTCAGTTTTTCTTTTTCAATAAATCTGCAAAAATGTCAACAACTCTGTGTTTTTCTGTCAATATGGGGTGCTGTGTGTACATTAATGAGGGAAAAAAAAATGAACTTAAGTGATTTTAGCAAATGGCTGCAATATAACAAAGAGTTAAAAATTTAAGGGGGTCTGAATAATTTCCGTCCCCACTGTATATATATATATATATATATATATATATATATATATATATATATATATATATATGCCCCTATCACAAGGTGAAAAATTGATCCATTTTAACATAGACATCTTCACACCCATTGTGAAGGGCAGATCCTCTCAATATTCACAACAACACAGGTCTGCGCACATTTTGCATAATAAGATGCTCAGTTGCTGTGACTCACACGGTTCCAAAAGTCTGCAAGCAAGATGCATTTCAGATATGGTTTTTATAGCATGGTTACATTGGTCCAGCATGGACCAATGTAAACATGCATATTCCATACCTGTGGAAGCTGAGAATTGCTGTAACAGTCTACTCTACTACAGCGATCACTGCTACTGCCGGGTCCTGTGCCAAGCAGCTGCCCTGCTGCAAAGAGAACGCTGGGGGTTGCTCACTTGCCATGGGCACCAATCACAGAATGCCTTGCATTTTTCTAAAACATTTGCAAGATGTTTTCTGATTGGACTAACTAGAGATCACAATGTTACTGCATCACCTTTCCACCACCAATTAAAAAACGCCTTGCATTCACTGAAAGATTGCAAGATGTTCTGTGAATAGCGCCTGTACCGACTAAGTAACCCCCTGTGGTTACACCCCCATTCACACCGGTACAACTTGTCATGTGATTTGATAGTTCCAAATCACATGACAAGTCACACCTAATTGTCAGCAATGGAACCATTCATATTGCCACAACTCATGTCGCAGCAATTATGAAAAAAGTGCAGCACTACTTTTTACCGATTTCATTGAGACTTGCATAGACTTCTGTTAAATTAAGTCGCAATGAAATCGGCAGTGCAAATCGCACGGATGTGAGGCTTTGAAATCGCGATGAAGTAGTGCGATTTCAAAGCTGCACCAGTGTGAAGTACCGGTAGTAGTGGAGGATATTACAGGGATTTCCAGCTTCCACATGGATCTCAAGGGTATGGCAAAAGCATACTTACATTGGTCCAAGCTGAACCAATGTAACTATGATAAAAACCCCATACCTGGAATTCATTTTTGTAGGTAAACACAGACTGCATGTCTATATGCAAGGGTTGACCCTGTAGTTGACCGTTGTTTTAGAGGAGACTACTGCAGCCATTCTCAGCTTCCACAATGTATGGAATATGCTGGTCCATGCTGGACCAATGCAACCATGCTATAAAATCCAAACCTGAAATTCAGCTTTCTTGCAGACTTTTGGAACAGCGGGAGTCACAGCAACGGAGTATCTTATCATGCAGAATGGACGCAGACCTGTGTTGTTGTGAATATTGAGGGGGATCTGCCCTTCACAATGGGTGTGAAGATGTCTATGTTAAAATAGATCAATTTGTCACCTTGTGCTAGGGGCCTTAGACACTAAACTGAGAGAATGATTACTGCATTTATTAACCTGTTTTTTATTTTTGGATAGAATGTGGAAGGATTAGAATTGCTGTCAGGTTTAATTGCAGTCAAAGACTCTGTTGCAGAGGTTCCTTTATTTCTTGTGCGGTAAAAAAAAAGGCTTTCCTGAGGAGAGGAAGCGAGGAGAACCCTCCAGCCACAATAGAGACAGAATTAAAATTACTTTTTAAGTTAAAGCAGACCTTCAATCCTAAGAGTCACTTTACCTCCCCACACTCTGTCCCTTCCTCAATATAAAATGGCATTTTTTTTCTTTTGATTAACATTTAATTTTTCATTTTTAGTTTTGTCCCTCCCTCCGCTGCCATTCTCACTTAGAAGAGAATACTGAACTGAATTTATTTTTCAAGACTGACCACAAAAAACTGCTCTTAGTTTAAAGAATGGCCAATTAGTTGACTCGCATGTAATGCATGTTTTCTAAAATTCTCATCTCTGGTAAGTCAAGTTAAGGTGCAACTTTAGTCAGAAGTCCTGCTAGATCACTTCAGGCTGGCCCCTTTTGCAGGTATAGGTATGCAAAAATCCAGTATAAACCTGTCTCACCCTGCTCTGCACATGCTCAGTTGCTCTCCATTTTTGGCCTTGTGTTGATTACTAGAGGCCGATCTGCTGACAGCCTAATGTTTTACTGATGGTCAGGATCTCTGGGCTTCAGCAAAATGGCAGCGTCCGGTAAGAAGTAACAGGAACAATGCTGGAGGCAGTTTACAGCACACACCAATTTTGGCAGCATATTTATTCATGTGGAATGTATGTTTCTTGCTAAAGAACATTTTTTATCAAGTTGTTATGGGTAAAGTTTTGCTTTAAGTAGGAAACCACTTGTATCATCACAAATATGTTGGGTTGATGGGGCTGAGGATTAAGGAATGGTATAAACAGCACCAAGCTTATAGACCTCAGCAATGCTGGAGTCGTGGGCTAGGCCAAGCAGCAGTGGGTCACAGGTGTCGGTGATGTTGCTATTACATGCCCTCCCTTCCAGGCCACTCAGATTGGAGAGCACTGTCACTTAAGCATCTGATCTTCCCCACAGGTGGATCAGACACTTGAGTGAGATTACTTCATTCCAAATGGGATGGGAGGTGTGCAATAGCTGTAGTAATGTTACCAGGATATGTGTCTTGTTGCGGCTTAGGCATTCCTGGGCTTTATAGAGGAAACACAGTCACATGATCTAAGAAATAAAGTTACATAGAAGAAATAAAACAAAAAAAAAAACTCTACTTTTAATTTGTTTGCTTTATCAATTAACCCCTCTGAGGTATGCCCTATATATTCAAGGTGGGACAAATTTCTGGGTTTACAACAACTTTAAGTTTATTTTAGACAAACATTTAAATTTGCAAGAAATACTAACATATTAAAAGACCTCTATACTTCAAAACAAAAAAATGACATACTGTACAGCTACAGAAATGTACACAACTTTATAATTTTATCATTTGACCAGCAGCATATTGCTCTATGTAAGTTGCCATTAAAGACAAAAGAGGCCAGAGATCCATGTTGGGGGTTTTCTTTATTTTTGGAATGTTCATGCTCCTTATTTAAAGTGGTTGTAAGTAAAAAAAAAAAAAAAAAAAAAAAAAGGGATTCTGATCCTTTACAGCATGTTATGCAGCACAGTGCTTGTGCGGTGCCATTTTTCCCTCCGCAAGCTGTAAAAAAATCTGGCTGATCCTGCCAGTTCCTGTGTCCCCCTCTGTGTACTGACCACGATAATCATGGCTGCTGATCTCCGATTACCGTGGTCACTTTATGTGCCTCCGTCATCTGCAGCTCTCGTCTCTTCCCCTCCTTCTCTGCTTGTCAGCTCAATGTGTCAGTGTTAGCCATCTACTCCACAGCCCTCCTGCCACTAGCCATTTAAAATACTAGGTGAAAAAATATGTAATTCCCTTCCTTACATGAAGATCCAATGTGCAGTAGCTGTGTTTTGTAAAATTGAAATACCTGGATGTAAATAAGGTATTTTGAGGAGTCATTTAAAAAAAAAAAAAAAAAAAAAAAAAAAAAAAAAAAAAAAACCACACACACAGCTACTGCACATTAGATCTCCATGTAAGGAATTACATATTTTTTTCATAGGTGATGTAACAACCACTTTAAGCTTATTATTGTTTTACAACTTACACTAATGTGTGCTTGGATTGTAAACTGTGAGCTATGCATACAGTGTTTGTACTTTCTTTTCTACAATCTTTAATAAAAAAAAAAATTAATTATAAAGACAAAAGAGGCAACAAAACAGGTTTTATGGTATTACTGAACAGAAAGTAACCTGATGAAAGAACAATATTGCCTCCTGATATGTCATTCTCAGTGTTAAATATCTTCTATTCACCTTTCAGCTTTCCTGCTTGCAATGTGTCCATAAATGTGATTTCAAACTCGTTTAATTAAACCATTTTTTTTTTTTTTATTTGGACATAGTGGTCATAACAAGTCTCTCTCATGTTTAGATAATAAAAAAGTATTGCATTCCTTACCGCATCTTCCTCATCCTCATCTTCCTCTTCTTCATAGAAATCAACCTCGTCAGGATTCATGTTTGATTCCAGGAAGTCTGTCTCATCATCTCGGGCACCAACAAAAAATCTGGGTGTTGAGCAGTTGCCCTCGCAGGGTGGGGTCAGGGATGACATCACAAACTATTGGGCCTAACATCATGCTCCGGAACCATCACGTAAAAATCAGAGAGATCTTGAGGAAAGAAGGAGCCACTTCTAAGGCCTCCAGCTTAAATACAAAAAGGTTTCACAGCAGCGAAGAAAAAACAGGTACAGTATAGAGATGCAATAAATAAAAAAAAATGTATCTACAAAAGCGAGCAGCTTTATCAGAATGCTCTATGAACAGTCATTCAGAGTTTACTGTGATCTCATTTTAGCCCTAAAAATCAGAATGCAGGAGCACCAGTGTGAGAGGCTGTGAATGTTAAGCTGGTATTCTGCCACTTGGTCTTCTTGAGGCAGGGACCTGGAAAAAAAAAAAAAATCGTATTTTAATCAAATACTCTTGCCAGCACTGCTTATTCATCTTCAGGCATCAGATTTTGAATGAGAGGCTGACACATGCAATAAATTAAGACAGTGTATACCCATGAGCAACAAGAAGGAAATTCATCTTTACGTGCCGTTTTAAAGAAAAAAAAATACATTGTTCCCTATCCTTAAAGCAGGGCTTACCAAATACAGCATGGTCAGCCAAGAGTTTGTTAAACTGATCATCAGTAAACAGTCATTGTACAGAGCACTGAGCACAACACTCAAGGAGAACACAGAGGTGAGATAAAGTTCTGCCTCCCCAATAACCTATGACTTGTACTGCACATTGCTCCACCCATGCAAGACAGCTGTCTCAGCACTTCACAGGCGAAAAGAACAAGCTCCAAGCTGTTACATTATAAATTCAGTGTCTAATGTTTCCTATATAGTTCAAGCAGTGACACTTCGGTGTATCTCACCCATCCCACGGTTTTCAGCAAGTTCATTTATATACACTGTATAATAACAGACATACCGTCCTCTCTTCCCGTTATCCTTTTTGATGAAGCTAGCTAAAAGCATTAGATTGTTCAAACGTTGTAGAAAAGTTCAGGCTTGTATTGCCTGCCAGTACATGTTGGCACAAGAGAGGAAGGGTTTAAACGTCCCTTGTGCCAGCCTCATCTTGGGCTGGAAACAACAACTTGTTTGCTCATAATAAACAGACATAAAAACCCTCATCACATCAAAGCAATTACAGTTGAACTGCAGGTATGACTTTAATTGAATAGAGACTTTGGATTTAAATATGCCTATGTTATACCTCACTGACACCAATGATGGGGGATATTATTGTGTCCACTGACAACAATGTAGAAACAGGAAGAAATAGCCTGGCCGCCGCATACCTCATAAAGCCTGAGCAGTTAGCAGGTCAAAGCGGCCTCAGCTTGATTCATCCAAGCCATGCCCCCAAACATGTTTCTCCCCGGGGGCCAGCCTTGGATGAATCGAGCTGAGGCTGCTTTTACCTGCTAACTGCTAAGGCCGGGTAAGGTTTGCGGCGGCCGGCTATCTCTTCCTATTTCTACAGCATGCTCTGGCTCTGAACGAACCTCTCCCCAGCCAGCACCATCACTAGTCAGCGGCATCCAATTCTTACGACCTTGTTAGCCTGAGCTGGGACCACCAAGCATTTTTCGTGGGTCACAGTGACATCAATGTTGAGGGCTAATATTGCACTCACTGACACAATACTGAGGGGCTATTATTGCATCCAATGACACCAATACTGAGGCTATGATTGCACTTACTAACACCAATGCTAGGAGGTTATGATTGCACTCACTAACACCAATGCTAGGAGGTTATGATTGCACTCACTAACACCAATGCTAGGAGGTTATGATTGCACTCACTTACACCAATGCTAGGAGGTTATGATTGCACTCACTAACACCAATGCTAGGAGGTTATGATTGCACTCACTAACACCAATGCTAGGAGGTTATGATTGCACTCACTTACACCAATGCTAGGAGGTTATGATTGCACTCACTGACACCAATGCTGGGGGTTGTTGGGGGGCGCACTTGAGGAGCTCTCTAATTTTCAAGTTGACCTCCACTGGTCAAATGTTTTAGTTAGTTTTGCCAATAAAGCCGGCTTATACATGGATCAGAATTTGGCTGGTTCAGCAGGAACTGGTCCAGATTTGATCCATCTATGGGCAGTCTGATTGTACCCAAGTCTATCCATCGATTATCTTAGGTACAACCAGCCTGGCGGATTTTTGACATGTGATTAATGCCAGCGGCTATAGCTGCTGGCAATAATCATTGTCTTGTGCTGGCCGGGAAGGTTCCCGGTGCAACCCTCCCCCAGCAGGACACAGTCAGTGTTGATGGGGAAATCTAGCGATTTTCTTTTTTTCAACCCACGATGGAAAGAAAATCAAATCTTCTATAGGCTTCTTAACCACTTGCCGACCGGCTCACACCGATATGCGTCGGCAGAATGGCTCTGCTGGGTGAAACCCTGTATGGGTACGTTGTACCCTTTAAGAGCCACCAGGGGGCGCACGCTTGCTGCACTGCGGGGGACCCGATACGTGTGGCCAGTGGGCGCGATCGCCGCTGGCTACCTGCAATCGTGGGTACAAGCGCCAGTACAGGGATTTGTGTGTTTCTCTGTCAGGGGAGAGGAGACATATTGTTTGTTCCTACTAAGTAGGAACAGCGATATGTCTCCTCTCCCACTCAGTCACATCCCCATACAGTTAGAAACACACACTAGGGAACTGTAAGGTGCCTATGATAGGTAGTGTCTGAAGTGGAGCTTGTGTGCTGAGGATTCAGGCGAAAACTTAGTCAGGCAGATCAGGACGGCAACAGATCAGGCAAAGCGGTACACGATCAAAATCCAGAGATTGGTCAGGCAGGCAAAGGTCATACACGAGCTGGCGGTGAAGTACAAAATCAGCAAACTAGAGAGTAGTCAGGAATTCAGGCAGAAGTTCAAATACAGTATTCAGAGTCAAAAAGCAGTCAAAACACCCAGGAAGCTAGTCCAAACAAACGGACACTGAGAGATAGGAAGTGCTGCTATTTATGGGCTACTTTGATTGTGGATTGTCCACAGCTGGCAGCAGGTGGGGCTAGTGAGTCCAAGGTAATGCATCAAACTAAGAGAACATAGCTATAACTCCAGAGCTCCTCTGTGGCACAAGTAACACTGCAGCTGTGGGACCAGGAAAATCCTGGTTCAAATACACCCAGGTACATGACAGGAACACAGTTAACCCCTTGATCGCCCCCTAGTGTTAACCCCTTTCCAGCCAGTGACATTCACACAGTGATCAGTGCATTTTTATAACACTGATCACTGTATAAATGTCAGTGGTCCCAAAAATGTGTCAAAAGTGTCTGATCTGTCCGCCGCAATGTTACAGTACCGCTAAAAATCACAGATCACCACCATTACTAGTAAAAAAAATAAAATAAATAATAAAAATACCATAAATCTTTCCCATAGATTGTAGATGCAATAACTTTTGCGCAAACCAAACAAACGCTTATTGCTATTTTTTTTTTTTTTTTTTACCAAAAAGATGTAGAAGAATATATATTGGCCTAAACTGATGAAGAAATATTTTTTTTAAAAAACATTTTTGGGGATATTTATTATAGCAAAATGTAAAAAATACGGTTTTGTTTTTTCAAATTTGTGGCTCTTTTTTGTTTATAGCGCAAAAAATAAAAACCGCAGAGGTGATCAAATACCACCAAAAGAAAGCTCTATTTGTGGGGGAAAAAAAAGGACACAAATTTTGTTTGGGTACAGCGCTGCATGACTGCCCAATTGTCAGTTAAAGTGACGCAGTGCCAAATTGTAAAAAGTGCTCTGGTGAAAAAAGGGGGTAAAATCTTCCGAGGCTGAAGCTGTTAAAATGATTGTAAAGTCTTGTTTTTTTTTGTTAAAAATAACATGTCATACCTGCTCTGTGTAGTGGTTTTGCACAGAGCAGTCCCGATCCTCCTTTTCTTGGGTCCCTCTTTGGTGCTCCTGGTCCCTCCCTCCTGTTGAGTGCCCCCACAGCAAGCAGTTTTCTATGGGGGCACCCAAGTCAAGCCACAACTCTGTGTGTCCATTCAGACACAGACCCGTTGCCCGGCCCCTTTTTCTCCACACTGGCTGACCGACTTTGATTGACAGCAGCTGGAGCCAATGGCGCCGCGCTGCTGTTCAGCCAATGAGGAGGGGAGTTCCGGGCAACCTAGACACTCTTACAACATCGCTGGAACTAGAGGGACCTCAGGTAAGTATTAGGGGGTCTGAGGGGGGCTGCTGCACACAGAAGGCTTTTTCTCTCATAGAATGCATTAAGATAAAACATTCTGCCTTTAAAATCACTTTAAAGATAACAAATAGGATAATGGAAGTAGAAAATAATAACTATGCAATTAAGATCATACCCGGAGTTCAGCTTTCAAGGCTAAAAGTGGGCCATACACATGTAGATTTCTCCTTCACCCAACCCCCCCCCCCCCCCCCCCCCAAGGAAAGGAAATCAAAAGGATTCCTCCATCAACACTAAACCGCGTGGATAGAAGAATACCTGCTGGTGACTAAGGTATTCAGCAGTTGCATCAACCACTTACTGCCGGTCTCCTTGAATTTTTCAAGGGACGACAGGATGGAGGGCCACCCACTGAGCAAAATTCAGCTCTGGAATCTGGTGTGGTGCTTCATTGCAGTGGCACAACGCAGCAAGGGATTCGTTTAGAGGTTAAATTCGTGGAAGGCCCAAAACACGCAGGAACTACTTGATTTTTGCTTTTGCAATGTATTCGTTAGCACTAGTCCAGGTGTGCTGGTCTTGGGTATGTATAGATGGGCTTCAGACTCAGAAGTGAAGCAACTGTGGTATACCTTCAGGTACTTCTAAGATGCTTTGAAGAGGAGCTCCAGTCCCCCCACCAAAAAAATTAAAAGTCAGCAGCTACAAATAAAATACTGTAGCTGCTGACTTTTAATATTAGGACATTTACCTGTGCAGGGATCCCACGTTGTCAGCACCCCGAAAGGTGCCAAAAGTGGCAGCGGGGGGGGGGGGGGGGGGGCAAACAAGCGGAGCTTCCCCTTTTGTCCATAGGATTTTATGGTCATGCATTTTTTTACGCTTTTGGTAAGGCAAAAAACAGAAAAAAAACTGATCAGTGTGAAAAAAATTCATTAAATCATACATTTGCTTTGAACTTCACTTTACTATTTACAAAACATGATGGATCTTTCTGGTTTATTTTACACTTGCTTGCTTCTAACCGGTTGGTCATAATGAATTCAGAGCAAACCTACACAATATATTCACAGCCACATACTTATTTTAAAAGAGAAGTGCAGGAATAAAAAAAAAAACACAAACAGTCATACTCACCAAGGTGGATGCTGCATCTGTCCCCTGCCTCCTCCACACCGAGAAAGAGAGATGAGAGATCAAAGACTGCTGATCACTCTGTTCTCGGTCTTTAGTGTGCAGAGAGCCAGTGGCTGTCAGTCACCAGCTCCTTGCTCTGCCCCTCCAGTGCTCACTGGAGCACTAGGCTGGGGAGGGGGCGGGAGCGGCTGGTTCAGGCTCTCAGTGAAGCACTGAGAGTCTGAGCCAGCTGCTGGTCAGGTATCTGAGTGGATCCAGACATTAAAACCATGATCTCTCCAGAGCATGGACCGGCTGTCAGTCAATAGCAGACTTTAGCCTGCTATAAGCTCAATACGGGTCACAGGGGTGGAGAACTCCTATGACCCACAAGAGAAAGAGCTTTGGCCCTATTTCTCCTTTAAATGTTGTGCAAGCATCAACATTTTTTAAATGCCCAAAAAAGTTATGTCCTCTATGTAAACCTTTCAATAACTTGTCAAAAATTAAGATAGATTGGTTTGGCAAGAACGATTCTTCATGAATCCATGCTGATTACTGCTAATAATACTGTTCTCATTACTAAAATATTGTATATAGTCCCTTATCATCCCCTCCAAGAGTTTACATACAATTGATGTTAGGCTAACTGGTCTGTAATTCCCAGGGATGTATTTTGAGCCCTTTTTAAATATTGGTGCTAAATTGGCTTTTCTCCAATCAGCTGGTATCATTCCAGTCAGTAGACTGTCAGTAAAAATTAGGAACAATGGTCTGGAAATTACTTGACTGAGTTCCCCAAGCACCCTCGGGTGCAAGCCATCTGGTCTCGGTGATTTATTAATGTTAAGTTTCCCAGGTCTAATTTTAATTCTGTCCTCTGTTAACCATGGAGGTGCTTCCTGTGATGTCTCATGAGGATAAACACTGCAGTTTTGGTTACTGAAGCCCCCCCCCCCCCCGATTCCCCCGTGAAGACTGAGGTGAAGAATAAATTCAATACCTTCGTCACAGGGCTGGGAGAAAAATATCTGCGATTTTCTTAAAAAAAAACCCTCGATTCGCGATTCAAATCTCATTTTAATCGCATTTTTTTTTTGGGACACCGCGCCGGTCCTGAGGAGCTGCGGGCAGGAGTTTTTAGGCGAGGCCGTGGCTTTGGCCTAGTCCGCGGCGTCTGGCCTCGCAGACTAGGCTGAAGCCGCGGCCTCACCTAAAAACTCCTGCCCGCAGCTCCTCAAGACAGGCGCGGTGTCAGCTCCAGTCCTGGAGAGCTGCAGGCAGGAGCAGGAGTTTTTAGGCGAGGCTGCGGCTTGGGCCTAGTCTGCTGCGTCTGCCTCGCGGACTAGGCCAAAGCCAAGGACTAGGCCTGAAGCCGCAGCCTCGCCTAAAACTCCTGCCCGCAGCTCCTCAGGACCGGCGTGGTGAAAAAAAAAAATAAATATAAAAAAACCGATTTGCTTAAATTTTGAATCGATTTGACCTCTCAACTCGATTCAAGATTTAAATAGATTTTTTCCCCAGCCCTACTTCGTCATCTCCCCATCCTTTGTAACCAGATGTTCTTCCTCATTCTTTATGGGGCCAATATGGTCTCTTCTCCCTTTTTTACGGTTTACATACTTAAAGATTTTCTTGGGATTTTTTTTTGCTCTCCTCCGCTTTGTGCCTTTCATGTTCTATCTTAGCCGTCCTTATTGCACCCTTACATATCTTGTTCCATTCTTTATAAAGTATGAATGCTGATGATGATCCCTCAACCTTGTATTTTTTGAAGGCCTTCTCCTTTTCTTTTATATGCATTTTTCCATTAGAGTTAAACCATCCAGGACTTTTGTTTGCTTTTTTAAATTTATTACCCAATGGGATGCATTGGCTAATGCCCTTATTTAATATGCTCTTAAAGCAAACTCATCTCTCCTCCGTGTTCTTTGTTCCTAAGATTTTACCCCAATTTATGCCTTCTAGCAAGGTTCGTAGTTTAGGGAAGTTGGCTCTTTTGAAATGCAGTGTCTTTGTATTCACCTTATGTTTCCCATTTGTGTGATTTATACTGAAGCCAATTGACCTGTGATCGCTGTTACCTAAATTGCCCCGTATTTCCACATCCGTGATCAGGTCTGTATTGTTAGTAATCAGTAGATTCAGTAACGCTTTATTTCTAGTTGGTGCGTCTACCATCTGACCCATAAAATTGTCCTGCACGACATTTAGGAACTGTCGAGCCTTAGATGAATGCGTGGTTCCCTCCGCCCAGTCTATGTCTGGATAATTAAAATCCCCCATTATGATAACACTTCCCATCCTTGCCACTAATCCAAATTGTGATAGGAGAGCTGTCTCCTCTTCCTCCCTCAGGTTAGCGGGCCTATAGCATACTCCCAGTATTATTTTCCCCTTAGCTTCATCCCTTTGGAGCTCTACCAATAAGGATTCCACCTCCTCCCTAGCTCCCTTAATGATGTCATCTCTCACAATCACTTGTACATTATTCTTGATATATAGGCATACCCCTCCCCCTTTTTTACCCGCTCTATCCTTGCGATAAAGGGTATACCCTTGAATGGTTGCCAGCCAATCATGAGAGTTGTTGAACCAGGTCTCTGAAATTCCCACCAAATCCTCCTCGTACAACAGTATCTCTAGTTCATCCATCTTGTCCTCCAGGCTCCTGGCATTGGTGAACATGTCACGGAGTTTAGACTGGTCGTATATTATCCTCTTTGGGTGTTCCGAGATTGCAACTAGGACTTGCTACTATACTTACCTTGGGTTTATGTGCTTTGGTCAACCTAACACTAATGTCCCCAATACTATCCTCTGGAATATATTCCACGCTGACCAGCTCTACCTCTGGACCCTCCTCCCCGTCACCGAGTTTAAAAACCCCTCTAACTTTTTTCCCATCTTCATTCCCAGCTGATTTGCGATACGGCACTGCGTTACTTTAACAGACAATTGCAAGGGCGTGCGACGCTGCACCCAAATAAAATGGACATCCTTTTTTCCCCCCAGAAATAGAGTTTTCTTTTGGTGGTATTTGATCACCTCTGCGATTTTTATTTTTAGCGCTATAAACAAAAAAAAGGCTGACAATTAAAAAAAAAAAAAAAACATTTTTTTTTACTTTTTGCTATAACACATATCCAAAAAAATATATACCGTATATACTCGAGTATAAGTCGTTCCGAGTATAAGTCGAGGCCCTAATTTACCACAAAAAAATGGGAAAAACTTATTGACCCGAGTATAAGACGAGGGTGAGAAATGCACAGCTACTGTAAGTGGAAAAAGAGGGTCAACAATGCCCATTTGCAGCCTCACTGTGCCCATTTGCAGCCTCACTGTGCCCATTTGCAGCCATAGGTCCCCTGAACTTCAAACTCGGTAGTTAAGGGTTCCTAGATGCCCCCTAGCTGCAGCCAAAATTTGGGGTCTCTGAACCCAAAGGGTCCCGAAATGACATTGCAGCAGATGGACACAGTTGACCAAATTTGGGGCCGTGTATCTCAGGGCCACTTAGTGCTAAGAACCCCAAATTTGGTGTGCAAACCCAGTGGAACTAGCACCATAAAATTTCCAAAGCTGGGGTTTCTAGCACTAAGTGGCCCCGAGATACAGGGCCCCAAAAATCAGTTCAGAAAATGTCAAGCACTTTTCTACAGCAGAGAATGACATTTTCCGAACCAGTTTGGGGGCCCCGTATCTCAGGGCCACTTAGTGCTAAGAACTTCAGCTTTGGATATGTTTTGGTACCAGTTCCACTGGGTTTGCACACCAAATTTGGGGTTCCTAGCACCAACTAGCCCTGAGATATGGGGCCCCAAACTCGGTTCAGAAAATGTCAAGCACTTTTCTGCAGCATAGAATGACATTTTCCGAACCGATTTTGGGGCCCCGTATCTCGGGGCCACTTAGTGCTAGGAACTTCAGCTTTGGATATGTTGTGGTACCAGGTCCACTGGGTTTGCACACCAAATTTGGAGTTCCTAGCACCAAGTGGCCCTGAGATACGGGGCCCCAAAGTCGGTTCGGAAAATGATTTTTTTTGCTGCAGAAAAGTGCTTGACTCGAGTATAAGTCGAGGGGGGCACTTTCAGCACTAAAAAATGTGCTGAAAAATTCGACTTATACTCGAGTATATACGGTACAAGAAAACAAATGTATTCTGCTACATATTTTTGATTTAAAAAAACACCAATGAGCGTATATTGATTGGTTTGCGCAAGTTGTAGCGTCTACAAAATAGGGGATAGATTTATGGCATTTTTATTATTATCTTTTACTTGTAATGGCGGTGATCAGCGATTTTTTAGCGGGATTGCAACATTGCAGCGTACAGATCGGACACTTTTAACACTTTTTTTGGGACCAGTGACATTATTACAGTGATCAGAGCTAAAAAATAGCCACTGATCAATGTATAAATGACACTGGCAGGGAAGGAGTTAACACTAGGGGGCGATCAAGGAGTTAAGTGTGTCCTAGGGAGGTGTTTCTAACTGTGGGGGGAGTGTACTGCCTGAATACAGAGAGATCGCTGTTCCTGATCACACTGAACTGACACTTTCTCTCTACTCCCCTGTCAGAACGGGGATCGGCTTTGTTTACACTGGCAGATCCCCTTTCCGTCTCTCTGTGGAGTGATCACGGGTGGCTGGCAAACATCATGGCCGCTGGCCACGCGCATCGACTCCGGCGATGTGGCAGCTGGTCGGCAAGTAGTTAAAGAGACCATACCTTTAGAAATTGTGCCCAGTATGATCAATACAAAACAATTCCATCAACTCAGACAATATACCATAATTCTGAGCTGCCCAGGACTCTAATGGTAACTTACCTAGCTCTTCCTAGTTATTATATTTTTATTATAATAAAAGTCAGAAGCTACAAATACTGCAGCTGCTGAATTTTAATAAACACGCTTACTAGTCCAAAGTTCCAGTGCTATGATCACCTGGACCAGTTCTTTGCCAGTCTTCGGGTGCCTGGTGCCGCCATCTTGCTTGTGGGAAGCCAACTGTGACTTCCCGCGGCTTCATAACCAGCTTTCCACAGCGATTCGTTCTGTGCCTTGTGAATGGACCTGCAGCCTCTTGGGACCTGTGACATGTCCCAGGAGCTTGTGGCCAGGGAAGGAGAGGGGATGGATTTCTAGGGGGATCTGAGAAGAAAGGGGAGCAGGTACTTGTCAAAACTAGGTAACCACTCCCGGAAAAATTAAAAAAAAAGTTTCCAAAAGTGGTAGAGAAGAAGGAAAAGAGGAACTTCCTTTTTTAGGTGAAGTTCCTCTTTACACTAAAAAATAAATATCTGTGCTGACAAGTAACAGTACAATCACAAACCAATTCTAATGATTAAAGTGTCACTAAACCCACATCATTAAAAACGATCAATACAAAGTGTATTACACGCTGTTCATACTCAGTCAGTCACTATGAGATTTGTTTTCTGTATTCTGTAAAAAACCTGGTTGATCCTGCTGGATAAAAAAAAAGATAATCGCCGCTCTAAGTTGGTTTGCACCTGTTTCACCTCCACTGTATGCTAGAAGGTGCTGGCCCTCTTCATCACAGGCTTGACAGTAGAAGAGAATAATGTGGTCGGCCGCACATCCAATAAAATCACCTTTATTTAGACATGTTGAAGAAAGACTCCTCTGTTTTCAACATGTCTAAATAACGGTGATTTTATTGGATATGCGGGCGACCAGATTCTTCTCTTCTACTGGCTGATCCTGCTGTTCCCTATCTCCACCTTTAGTCCATGTCCCCAATTCAGCTAGGGATTTTGCAGCTGTGGTGGCAACTCTGCACATGCTCAGTTTTCAGTGAGTTTCTATGCTGAACATTTCCTCCCCATCACATCCGAGCAGCCCATGTGACTATAGAGTCACACATGTGGGTGTATACACAGTGGTAAATGGCAGGCCACTCCCTTCCTCCTTGCTCACTAACTAGCTAAACACAATGGGAGGCAGGATATTACATGAATATATATATATATATATATATATATATATATATATATATATATATATATATATATATATATAGTTTAACGCAACATATGGGAGTGTGACTGGTGTCAGCAGCTGAAAGGCATTATTACATTTTCTTGCATCATCAGGATGCTACTTTAAGGCTTTTTAGACCAATATATTACTGGTAGCTCGCAAGATCTTTTATTAGGATATTGCATGTAGTTTAACGGCGGATTCACCTCCCTCATTGTCTAAGACACAGGCTGGAGGGGCGTGACACAGCCTGTGACTGGCAGAAATCCGCCCACACCATGTTATTTCCACAAAAAAAGATTTGATTTCAAATATATATTTGTATGACCATTAAAAACAGTTGATATTACCGTATTTATCGGCGTATAACACACACTGAAAATAGGGGGCAAATCACGGGTGTGTGTTACACGCCGACAGCGTACCTCGGAGGGAAACGAACGCCACCGGAATTCACGAGCCGCCATCTCCGGTTTATTTGGCTCTAACTCGACTCTCACTCAGCTCCCACATCACACACACAGTCCTGCCTCCGCCACTGGCATTGGACCAGTGTTCTGTTTATCACAGGAGCTGGTCCAATGCCGATGGTGGAGGTGGGACTGTGTGTGTGTGCACAAGAGCCAACTGAGAGCCAAGTAAACAGGAGATGATGGCTCGGTGATTTTCTGCACTGTCCTAGCTGCATCAATGGTGAGGCTGCAGATTGAGGCTAAAAAGGGGCATTGATCAGGCTGCATTGATGAGATGGGCTGCAGATGGGCATTGATCAGGCTTGCCCTGATTAGATGTGCTGCAGATAGATGGGCATTGATCAGGCTGCATCGATGAGATGTGCTGCAGATGGATCTGCATTGATCAGGCTGCATCGATGAGATGCCCATCCATCTGCAGCACATTGATCAGGCTGCATCAATGAGAGATGAGGAGGCTGCAGATGGGCACTAAAGAGGCTGCATTGATGGACACTGACCCTTATTCTAATTCAAAGTTGATTTAAAAAAAAAAAAAAAAAATGTTCTCCCTGAAACGTCCCTCTCAAAATTAGGGTGTGTGTTATACGCAGATAAATACAGTATTTATTTTTACGCTGTATTCCAAGGGCAGTTTTTTTTTTTTTGAACATGTGACCAGCAGCAGAAGACTAGAATCTCCTCCTGCTTATGTTTCTCTGAAGACAGGCTGGGAAAAAGCTGGATCATGTGGACAGCTATATAGCGATTAGGAAAGAAGGAAATTTTTACTAAAAAAAAAAAAAAAAAAATATATATATATACAGTGCCATCATCCACATATAGAAATGGAAGGGGTAGTGTAAATTAAAGAGGAACTGCAGTCTACATAATTTGTAATAAAAACATCTTTGCCATTCTGAAGCTTCCCTCCAACCACTTTGCATATTGTTTTATATATATACTGTGATTCTGTACTTGCCAAATATGCTGCAGAAATCTCCCTCCACTGAGTCTGGCTGCAATCGTTTTAACTGTGGGCAGTTGAAGCTGCTGCCTGTTCACTTCCTGGATTTACACAGACACACCTCCAGCTCTGCAGCTCTCATTGGCCCTCTTATGACTCATCTCCCCTCCCTTCCTGGCAAACTCTCTGGAGAGCGAGAGCTGTGTATGATGTCATAAGCCTAGGCTTTTTTACCAGACAAGAAGCGGGAAGTGGGCTGTATTAGGTATTTACTGGCAGAAAAAAAATGTTTTAGTTAAAGTTAAAACAACACGGGCAGGAGATTTAATAGATGGAAAGATGAAAAAAATGACTGAAATTCCGCTTTGAACAGTGTGTGTTTAGTATCAATTTAACATCACCTCAAAGGTTTTCAGAATAATTAGAACACCGCTACTGAAAAAGATGAAACTCAAGCGGCACTGGACTTGTTTTGTACACTGCTAAAGAGAGGCTTGGCTGGTATTATTGCCAACTTAATTGTTATGCCACTGCTAGAGCCACAACTCAATATGCTGTGAAAGGACAAAGGTTCAGCGAAGACAAGGAGCTGTGATTTACAATCCCAACCAATGACTTTAAAAATTCATTACTACATCATATCTAACTGAGAATTGCATTGAAGTAACAATACTATCTGTGTCCTCTGCCCTAGGAACACAACAAGAGTAAATGACCTATTAAAACATCATTTGTGGATATGTTTTGTACACACCTAGTGTTCTCCTTCAGAACGGGCGCACTGGTTTGAAGCGGCTCATAGATGGATTAATCTGGCTGTAACCACATATCAAACAGGTTATAGACAATGAGGCTGATTTATTAATACAGACTGCTTACCGAGCTCAGTGACCCTTTACTCTGCAAAGTGAATAATATGAAGTCTGTGTTCATCCCTACCATTACATAGGAGCAAAAATTTTTTTTTTTCCCCCTGCACACGTCATTGCGTATTTTCAAAGTGAACATAGTTTTAACCTTATTTACGACAATTCATTTTGCAAAAGTTAAATTAAAACCCCCCAGGAGGATGTGTCTACAACAAGTTGGATGCAGGATACGGACAAAATGACAGGAGTGGATAACAGCCAACATTTACAAAATAAAAAATAAAAAAAATCCAACAATACCTTTTGCAGGAAGCCAATGTAGGTGGAGAACGCACTTTAATTAGAGGTGCAGGAATTCATTTAAAATGGACATGGTTCATAATGTGATAATAAAGGAGAACTATTGATATTTTTGGCTATACTTCTATGGTTTATAGGAGTGCAGTTAGTTCTGCACTTCTGTGATACGTTTTCAGCCGACAGCAAGCTAAAGTCCGCTGATGTCACAGACCCAGTCCAGGCCCTGAAGAGATATGGTCGAGATCCACCCTAAAGCCTGGATTGGCAGCCGGTTCAGGCTCTCAGTGAGACGCTGAGACACTGAGCCAGCCGCTACCGCCCCCTCCACAGCCCAGAGCTCCAGTGAGCGCTGGAGGGCAGAGCAGAGAGCCAGTGACTGACATTCACTAGTCCTCTGCAGGCTAAAGACAGAAAACTAAGCGATCAGCAGTCTTTGATCTCTCAGTTCCCGGTCTTAAGAGGCAGCGGGGGACAGCTGCAGGTGATATCGGTGCTAAAGCCATTTAGGGAAGTATGATTTTTTTATTTATTTAAAAAGCCATAATTCTCCTAAAGCTTCCTGTAAAAAAATATATAAAATAACAAACATGTTATACTTACCTGCCCTGTGTAATGGTTTTGCACAGAGCAGCCTGACCCTTCTCTTCTAGGGTCCCCCTGCCTGCACTTCTGTCTCCTCTTCCCAACTATGTGCCCCCCATAGAAAGTCACATTCTATGAGGGCACTCGTGTGGGCCCCCTCCCGAGTCCCCCTGTCTGCATCTAACTCAGGCAGCAGGGCTCAGCCCCAACCCCTGTTCCCTTGTCAAAGGATTTTATTGACAGGCTCCCGCTGCTAGCATTCTGCCCAGTGAGGAGGGATTGAATTGCTGCTTGATAATTGGATCAAGTCCAGGCTCAGGTAAGTATAGGGGGGATGGGCGGAATCCTCTGCAACAGACGGCATTTTAACCTTAATGCATAGAATGTATTAGGGTCAAAAACCTTAAGGCTTTAGAGCACTTTAAAATAGACATGGTCTACAAGAGGCATATCATTAACGTGTATATAAACTCGAGAATAAAAATTGATAGTATTGCAGCTTACCAGTCCTTATGCCGTGTACACACAACCGGACTTTCTGGCAGAAACGGTCCGATTGGAACAAATCCGTCGGACATTCTGATCGCGTGTGGGCTTCATCGGACCTTTTCTGTCTAAAAATCTGATGGACCTTAGAACTAGAACATGTTTCAAATCTTTCCGAAGGACTCGATGCCTATCGAAAAAAACATTAATCTGTAGGCTAGTCCGAGGGACCAAAAACGACGCAGGGGCAGCTATTGGCTACTGGCTATTGAACTTCCTTTTCTAGTCCGGTCGTACGTCATCACGTTCGAAACGATCGGACTTTGGAGGGATCATGTGTAGGCAAGTCCGTTTCGCCAGAAATCCGTCGGAACTCCGTTGGAACTCTGTCGAAAAGTCCTTCGGAGTTCAGTCCGATGAGAAGTCCACTCGTGTGTACGCAGCATTAGATGTCAAACACATTAAAACCGAACATATATTAATTACACAGGTTCTGTGGTTAAGGTGGTAATTAAACTCACTTGGTGCCTTATCTGCATTAAAGTATGTATCTGTAGTCCAGCTGATAACTGCCCAGAGGCAGAGAACACACAGGAAGTTATCAACCCACAAGATTTCTGGCTGGATGAAAATCTGATGGGTTTTACTTCCTCTTTGTTTCCCTGCAAAGGTAAAGCATAATGGGCTACTATGCATCGCATAGTAGCCCATTATGTGTCACTTACCTGACACAGGAGCCGGCGATGTCACCGCTGTTCCCTCTTCCACTAAGCATCCATCTTCATTCTGGGTATTGCGGTTCCGGCGCTGTGATTGGCCGGAGCCGCGATGACGTCACTCCCGCACATGCACTGGAGCGGTGCGCTAGCAGGACGGGAAAAAAAAAGTCCTGCTAGCAGCATCTTCAGAGCGGTGAAGAAGCGGAGTGTATATCGCTCCTGCCCATTGAAATCAATGGGACAGCGTGGCTATACCGCTGGCAAAGCACCTCTGCAGAGGCGCTTTGCGGTGGTATTTAACCCTTATAATAGGGTTAAATAGCAGCGCTTTACCGCCGACGCCAACCCCGCCCCAGTGTGAAAGGGCCCTAAGCCTTAATCTAGGCTTACCTGTGGGAAAAAGTGGTCTGTAAGGGTTTACAACCACTTTAACTGCTTCCCGTCCTGCCTACTGTAATATCACAGGCAAGCAGGAGCCTTGTTATCCTGGGAGGACATCATATGACGTCCTCCCAGGATTGCGCCTTTCTTCATTTACCAAAAAATTATGAAAAAAAAAATTACACTTTCTCACCATGCCTCTTACTAAATACACTGGACTCTACATTCCAAAAAGGGGTCATTTGGGGGATATTTGTACTGTGCTGGCATTTTCGGCCTCAAGAAACGAGATAGGCCGTCAGTACATCAGGATTGATCAGTTTTCAGATATATTGTCAAAGGTAGTGAGACACCTGCCTTTACACATACGAACTTTAATGGCATCCCAGTCTTAGTCCGTAGGGTTCAGTATTGAGTTGGCCCACCCTTTGCAGCTAGAACAGCTTCAACTCTTCTGGGAAGGTTGTCCACGAGGTTTAGGAGTGTGTCTATGGGAATGTTTGACTATACTTCCAGAATTGCGATTGTGAGGTCAGGCACTGATGTTGGACGAGAGGGCCTGGTTCGCAGTCTCTGCTCGATTGCATCCCAAAAGGTGTTCTATTGGGTTTAGGTCAGAACTCTGTGCAGACCAGTCAAGTTCCTCCACCCCAAACTCCATGTCTTTATGGACCTTGCTTTGTGTACTGGTGCGCAGTCATATTGGAACAGGAAGGGGCTATCCCCAAACTGTTCCCACAAAGTTGGGAGCATGAAATTGTCCAAAATGTCTTGGTATGCTGATGCCTTAAGGAGTTCCCTTCACTGGAACTAAGGGGCCAAGCTGAACCCCTGAAAAACAACCCCAAATTATTATCCCCCCTGCACAAAATGATTTGGACCAGTGCACAAATTAAGGTCCATAAAGACATGGATGAGCAAGTTTGGGGTGGAGGAACATGACTGGCCTGCACAATAAAACACCTTTGGGATAAATTAGAGCGGAGACTGCGAGCCAGGCCTTCTTGTCCACATCAGTACCTGACCTCACAAATGTGCTTCTGGAAGAATGGTCAAACATTCCCATAGACACACTCCTAAACCTTGTGGACAGCCTTCCTAGAAGAGTTGAAGCTGTTATAGCTGCAAATGGTGGGCCAACTAAATATTGAACCCTACGGACTAAGACTGGGATGCCATCAAAGTTCAAGTGTGTGTAAAGGCAGGTGTCCCAGTACTTTTGACAATATAGTGTATATGCCATAGTTTGTGGACTCTATAACTTTCCTACAGACTAAAAAATATATATATCGACTGTTCTGATAACAGAACAGTCTTTTTTTGTTTAGCAAAAAATGAACCCCAGCAGTGAATAAATACCACTGAAAGAAAGCTCTATTTGTGTGAAAAAAATGATAAAATGTCATTTGGGTACAGTGTTTCATGACCGCGCAATTGTCATTCAAAGTGTGACAGCACTGAAAGCAGAAAATTGGCCTGGGCAGGAAGGGGGTAAAAGTGTCTAGTATTGAAGTGGTTAATGAATTGGCCATTGGCTATCAAATGTAACAAGGCAATTAACACTGACCACCAATGTATTGGGGAATATACATGACCACTAGTGTAATGAAGACACTAAACATGCCACAGATGTAACAAGATAATATACGTTGACCACCAATGTAATGGGAAGATTTCCCCTGACCATCAACATAAAAGAAATATTTACGCATTTACAATGACAAGCAATGTAACAAGGTAATTCAGAGTGACAACCAAACCCTTACCCTCTCTGCTACCTTTGCAGCCCAACCCATTCCCTCAGCCAACCTTTGCACCCCAAGCAATGCCGCTCTCTGTATACTTCTGCTGCAGCACCCTTCAAGTGCAGTACCAGGAATTTAGCGCCCATCTGTCTATACCAGATGGGGGGGGGGGGGGGTAGGGCGCCACTTACTGCTGTAACATGAAAGACCTGCTGCCGGTTTGGTTTACACTACTAAATCCCTCTGCCAGGCTTTGACAGGCGATGCGATCTTCAAAAGCCAGGAAGAGAAAGTAATAGAAAAACTTCCTCTGCCGACCCGTTTAAAAAGCAGTGAATGAAGGATGTCACTCTAGTGGGTGGAGTCTAGAAGTAGAATCCTATTGCTGGTCACTGTAAGTGGGCAGCAGGACTCTAGTGTTCAAACTCCACCCACCAGGATGACATCATTCATTCATACTAGTAAAGAAGCGGAGCTTACTCCCTGTGCCTGCAGTGTGATCCCAAGATATAGCCTTCTGCCTAAAAAGTGGGCTGGGACAATTTGTAAGTGTGTGTTTCTCAAATAGGACCAACCGTTGGACCAAAGAGAAAGCTGGGAACAGCCCTGAAGCCGTTGCCATTGGCTCCCATTGCTGTCAATTAAAGTCAGTGAGCCAGGAGAAGAGGGGACGGGGCTGTGCCGTGGCTGTGTATGAATGGACACACAGAGCAGCAGCTCGGCTTGGGTTCCCCCATAACAAGCTGCTTGCTGTGGGGGCACTCGGCAGGAGGGAGAGGCCAGGAATGCCGGTGAGAAACCAGAGAAGAGGAAGATTGGGGCTGACGTGCAAAACCACTGCACAGAGCAAGTGAGTATCACGTGTTTTTTAATTTTAAACGAAAAAAAGGACTTTAGTATCACTTTGAAAAGTAACTCCATTTAAAAAAAAAAAAAAAAAAACAAACAAACTATTTTTCTCTGGGTGATCTATGTACATTGCAAGGATTCTGACAAACTTTGTTGCAGATTTCTACCTTTTGTTATACTGAAGAAATCCATGTGCGTTTGTCTGTGTCCATGCTGTCCCACCTGGAGAAGACAGTGATTAAAGCTAAAGGCTATAAAAGCCACTAGAGATAATCAGCAAAACTCAGCAGGCTGGTTGTACCCAAGTTGCCTGCCTATACATGGTTCTAATCCGTTCAGCAAATTTGAAGTGTGTTTTGATTCCATCCCAAGCTTTTTTTACACTGACTATTGCAGCTATACAACTTGTATATACAGTGTCTCACAAAAGTGAGTACACCCCTCACATTTTTGAAAATTTTTTATTATATCTTTTCATGTGACAACCCTGAAGAAATGACACTTTGCTACAATGTAAAGTAGTGAGTGTGCAGCTTGTATAACAGTGTAAATTTGCTGTCCCCTCAAAAGAAATTCAACATACAGCCATTTAATGTCTAAACTGCTGGCAACAAAAGTGAGTACACCCCTAAGTGAAAATGTCCAAATTAGGCCCAATTAGCCATTTTCCCTCCCCGGTGTCATGTGACGTTAGTGTTACAAGGTCTCAGGTGTGAATGAGGAGCAGGTGTGTTAAATTTGGTGTTATCACTCTCTCATACTGGTCATGGCACCTCATGGCAAAGAACTCTCTGAGGATCTGATAAAAATAATTGTTGCTCTACATAAAGATGGCCTAGGCTATAAGAAGATTGGCAAGACCCTGAAACTTAGCTGCAGCACAGTGGCCAAGACCATACAGCGGTTTAACAGGACAGGTTCCAATCAGAACAGGCCTCGCCATGGTCGACCAAAGAAGTTGAGTGCACATGCTCAGCATCATATCCAGAGGTTGTCTTTGGGAAATAGACGTATGAGTGCTGCCAGCATTGCTGCAGAGGTTGAAGGGGGGGGGGGGGCGGGTCGGCCTGTCAGTGCTCAGACCGTACGCCGCACACTGCATCAAATTGGTCTGCATGGCTGTCATCCCAGAAGGAAGCCTCTTCTAAAGATGATACACAAGAAAGCCCGCAAACAGTTTGCTGAAGACAAGCAGACCAAGGACATGGATTACTGGAACCATGTCCTGTGGTCTGATGAGACCAAGATAAATTTATTTGGTTCAGATGGTGTGAAGCGTGTGTGGCGGCAACCAGGTGAGGAGTACAAAGACAAGTGTGTCTTGCCTACAGTCAAGCATGGTGGTGGGAGTGTCATGGTCTGGGGCTGCATGAGTGCTTCCGGCACTGGGGAGCTACAGTTCATTGAGGGAACCATGAATGCCAACATGTACTGTGACATACTGAGGCAGAGCATGATCCCCGCCCTTCGGAGAGTGGGCCAGAGGGCAGAATTCCAACATAACGACCGCAAAACACACCTCCAAGACAACCACTGCCTTGCCAAAGAAGCTGAGGGTAAAGATGATGGACTGGCCAAGCATGTCTCCAGATCTAAACCCTATTGATCATCTGTGGGGCATCCTCAAACGGAAGGTGGAGGAGCGCAAGGTCTCTAACTTCCACCAGCTCTGTGATGTCATCATGGAGGAGTGGAAGAGAACTCCAGTAGCAACCTGTGAAGCTCTGGTGAACTCCATGCCCAAGAGGGTTAAGGCAGTGCTGGAAAATAATGGTGGCCACACAAAATATTGACACTTTGGGCCCAATTTGGACATTTCCACTTAGGGGTGTACTCACTTATGTTGCCAGCGGTTTAGACATTAATGACTGTGTGTTCAGTTATTTTGAGGGGACAGCAAATTTACACTGTTATACAAGCTGTACACTCACTACTTTACATTGTAGCAAAGTGTCATTTCTTCAGTGTTGTCACATGAAAAGATAGAATAAAATATTTACAAAAATTTGAAGGGTGTACTCACTTTTGTGAGATACTGTATGTGTTATATAGCAATGTCACTGAAGACGGGTTTAACCATTTCATTGCTACATAGGCTAATACCCGGCAAGGATGCAGCTGTCCTTTTCCTTGCAAGAAAATCCATCTACCATTACAGCATATATCCTATTCACATTCTAACCTCATAACTCTGATCTATTTTTGCCATCTCAAGTTATGTTGGCAGACGGTGGTAGAATGTGGCTTCTGACTGTTGCTTGGAATTGTGAATCGCATACTTGAGTCAAACTGCAAAAATGACTCAACAAAGAACTTTTGGTGTAACATTGCTATCCTCTATGACTGTATGGTCATAGTCAGTTATATACATCATTTTTATGTATTTTGTCTGTCTCCCTACTGGGTCCCCATCATGGGTGTCAGAAGTCTGGCATACATTTCTAATGCTCTCTGAAACGCAGGATAAACTGAGCTAGGGGGCAGGCTAAGGTTCAAACAGGTTTTTTTCAGTGCTGGCCACATGACCGTGCTGACCAATGAGAATCTTCTCTTTGTTCTGGAATGTCATCCAAGAAGAAAGGAGGCACAAAAGGATTCCGATTGGTCAGTGTGGCGACACAGTCTCTGCCGCTTCATAGTGTAGTTTTAAAGTGTTGGACCATTACAGCATCTGGAAAAAGCATAGGAAGATGGGGGTCACTTCAAGCTGTATTAAGCCCAAAAGTAAATATTTATTATATTGCAGCTAAAGAATTCTTAAATGAACTGGCTGAATTGGTTTTCTTCTTTAGGCTTTCTTTCTTCTATTTTCATCTGGAATTAACTAGCAATTGGCTTCAAAGTGTTAGTGTATTTAAATCTGCTAGTGCACCCCCTCCCCCCAGACTGACAATGCTGCTGTCCAAAAGGTGCCCCCTGTGCTCCTTCATCCAGAGTGGAGGCACTCTAACACAGGAGGTGTGTTACTGGCCAGATCACCAAAGGAAAACAAGGGAGAAAAGCCTAAAAAAAGAAACATGAATGCAGCCACCACATCTAATGATTGGTAAGCTGCAATACATTACATTTTTTGGTTTTGAGTTTATTATCGCTTTAAGATAAAAGCAACAAGGACTGAAGGGGAGGGGGGCGTTGCGAGTCAGGTCACCTTTTTATTTTTATTGAAAAAGAGTAAACTAGTGACTTAATAAATCTCCCAAACATGTGTCCATGTTGATGAGAGTGCTAAAGCTTGGCTCCCAGGGCGCTAGATCACCAGGCAGTGCTGACTACAAATGGTCCATTTTTTCCAAGCTGGCTCAAGACTGAGCAAATCACCTCCATACAATTAGCACAAGTGAAGGAATGTAAAAACGTGGGAGATCTCTTCTTGGCTCACATTGCTTTAGCATATGCATATGCATCTAAAAATAATAATAATAAACATATATACACACACACAGTCTATCACAAGAGGTTAGATTTGAGTAAAACGTCATTATTGGTTTGCAAGAAAGCAAAGACATAAGTTTATAATCTTTCTGTAATTGTTCCACAGCATACATTATGTGAACAATGTGCTGAAATATACAGACTGCATCAGTCTCAAGGTATTTTTTTTTTTTACTATTTAGCAGTAAGTTTCTATTACGGTATATTAGTTGACTTTTAAATCAATTTACTGGCTACTTATTATATAATAAAAGTCCAGGGCACAGCGTGAGTATTTACACAGAAAGGGCAGAAGAGCGGGAGTGGGGAGGAGAGAAGGTGACCAATTTGGAGGTCAATACTAGAACTGTGCCTCCTGTAAATGTTTCAAAAAAAAGATATTAAAATAGGTGAAGAACCAGCTATAGGCAAACCTTTTGCAGGAATACATCTATTAAAAAGGGAGATTATTTTTATTTTTTTTCCAAAAATAACAAACATGTTATACTTACCTGCTCTGTGCAGTAGTTTTACACAGAGCAGCCCAGATCCTCCTCTTCTCGGGTCCCTCTTCGGTGCTCTTGGCCCCTCCTTCCTGTTGAGTGCCCCCATAGCAAGCAGCTTGCTGTGGGGGAACCCGAGCAGGCTCGGCCCTGCTCCTTCCTCATTGGCTCACTGGCTGTGATTGACAATAGCGGGAGCCAATGGCTCAGGTAAGTATTAGGAGGGGCTGCTGCACACAGAAGGTTTTTTACCTAGTAATAGTAATAATGGAGTGATATATGGAAAGGGCAAATGAAAGGGGGGGGGCACGCCCTAAACCAGCTAGGTACCATGAGGTCATCAACCCAGTATTGTATTATTGTGAAACAAACAAGTGTAGGTGTAAGGGCGTTATACGATGACCCCTGGTAGCTCAATTTGCATTGCATCAACACACTATATATAAAAAGTTATATACTGTATTTATTGGCACTTTCTCACCCTTAAAATTGGGCACAAATAGCGTGTGCGTGTTATACTCCGATACTTCAATTTTAGCTGCCTCGGAGGGGACAGGGAGGGGGCAGGACGAGCGCCGTTGGATTACATACAGTGAGAATCTCCTGTTTATTTGGCGGCCTCTGTAATAGGAAGTCCCGTCTCCTGGGCCGCCATTGGACCACTGTTCTGTCTATCATAGGAGATGCTCCCTGTATGTAATCTGACAGCGCTTGTCCCACCCCCTCCCTGTTCCCTCAAGGCTGCAGATGGGCATCGATCAGGCTGCACTGATGGCAATGGTGAGGCTGCTGCACTGATGGCAATGGTGAGGCTGCTGCACTGATGGCAATGGTGCACTGATGGCAATGGTGAGGCTGCTGCACTGATGGCAATGGTGAGGCTGCTGCACTGATGGCAATGGTGAGGCTGCTGCACTGATGGCAATGGTGAGGCTGCTGCACTGATGGCAATGGTGAGGCTGCTGCACTGATGGCAATGGTAAGGCTGCTGCACTGATGGCAATGGTGAGGCTGCTGCACTGATGGCAATGGTGAGGCTGCTGCACTGATGGCAATGGTGAGGCTGCAGATGGGCACTGACCCTTATTTTGCTTCAAACTTAAGTTTTTTTCCTGAAACTACCCTCTTAAAATGAATGTGCGTGTTATACGCCGATAAATACGGTATTTATTGCCAAATGTTATTAAAATACAACATATCATCAAAACAGGGCCACATGCTCGCCCATAATGTATAAAAACATGATAGAGGTAAGAGAGTCAGATATTGGAAAAAGCCTACATGTTACGAGGTCCAAGCCACTTTTTCAGGGCTGCATTCTCTCAACCTCTGACTAGATACCTAGTATTAACAAACATATATAATCAATGCAAAGGAAATTCAATGCAAAACAATTCAATACAAAAAAGAAAAAAAAAAATAAAGAATTGTATTGAATTTTTTGCATTGAATTTCCTTTGCACTGATTATGTATGTTTGTTAATACTAGGTATCTAGTCAGAGGTTGAGAGACTGAAGAAGCAACTTGGACCGCATAACACGTAGGCTTTTTCCAATATCTGACTCTTACCTCTATCATGTTTTTATACACTAGCATGTGGCCATGTTGTGATGATATGTTGTATTTTAATAACTTTTTACACACACACACACATATATATATATATATATATAAATATAAGAGTATATAGAGTTCTGCTTAAAAAAAAAAAAAATAAAAAAAAAAAAAAAGTTAAAAATCAGCAGCTACAAATTTTGCAGCTGCTGACTTTTAATAACCGCACACTTACCTGTCCCAGGGTGCAGCGATGCGGGGGAGCCCCGCTTATCTCCCCCTCCTCTCTGTAACTGTGGGCGCCCGGCTGTGGCTTCAAAGCCGGGCACCCACTGCGCATGCGCGAGCCATGCCGTGACTGGCCAGGCAATCATCTGAGACCTGTGACGTGTCACAGATGAGTGCCGAGAGGGAGGGGGGAGAGGGGATCTCCCTTCCGGTGCTGCGGTGTGCTGGGAGGAAGTGGGAGCTGGGACCCTCTGAAAGGAGGGGTCACCTCCCCTTAAAGCGTAAGTTCCGTTTTTGGGTGGAACTCTGCTTTAAGATCTCGAGGGGGAAAGATTCTCGATTCTTAACGATGAATCGTGCAGCTCTAATAGTGTGTTGATGCAATGCAATTTGAGCTACTAGGGGTCATCGTATAACAGTTCTGGGCACCAGTCCTCAGGAGGGATGTACTGGAAATGGAGCGAGTACAAAGAAGGGCAACAAAGCTAATAAAGTGTCTGGAGGATCTTAGTTATGAGGAAAGGTTGCGAGCACTGAGCTTATTCTCTCTGGAGAAGAGACGCTTGAGAGGGGATATGATTTCAATATACAAATACCGTACTGGTGACCACACAATAGGGATAAAACTTTTTTGCGGAAGGGAGTTTAACAAGACACGTGACCACTCATTAAAATTAGAAGAAAAGAGGTTTAACCTTAAACCACGTAGAGGGTTCTTTACTGTAAGAGCAGCAAGGATGTGGAATTCCCTTCCACAGGCGGTGGTCTCAGCGGGGAGCATCGGTAGTTTCAAAAAACGATTAGACAAGCACCTGAATGACCACAACATACAGGGATATACAATGTAATACTGACATATAATCACACACATGGGTTGGACTTGATGGACTTGTCTTTTTGCAGCCTCACCTACTATGTAATTATGTAACACCCCAACACCTACACTGATTTGTTTCACAGGTAAAAAAACTTTCAGCCTATACAACCACTTTAGAGTATATTAGGGCCTTTTTCACACGGACATACCTATCCAGACACCCATGCAAAGGGCTGTCTTTGCCTGCAAAGGGATGTACATACGTTCCAAGCATCCGCATACAGGCAGTCCCATTCATGTCTATTGGGACTCAGCAGCTGCATGGACACAGCTGCTGGTCTCAATATGACAGCCGTGTGGGACCCCGAAGGCAGACTACCTGTGTTCTGGGACACACATCCACACGGCTGTCAAATTGGGACCAGCGACTGTGTTCATGCAACCACTGCATTCCAGAAGACCTGAATGGATTGCCAGTGGATGCACGGGATCAAACCGTGCAACTCGTGTGATAAAAACCTGTCAGGTTTTTATTGCGATCTGTGCCCCTGGAGAGTCACCCTCTCTATAGGTCCTGTTTACCATTCTCACCAAAACTGAAAGAAAATCCCAAACTTTGGGTTGTCACCGTTACAGGAATAGAGGGGAAATCTTCCAATGGGGACACTAGTTCTGGGGACAACCAGGGAATCCCTCACTTTGAAGGGATTTCCTCTCACTTCCTATTTTGGCTATGGGACAGGATGTAAAGGGAAATCTCCCCAATGAACCAGAAAAGGCTAAAAAAAAAAAACCTGACAAGAACTATAACCCCTTTTATTTTATCCAAAATGAAATCCTGCCTTTAGTTCTACTTCAAATGAGCTAATGGTGATGCAGTCCATTCACTGTTCATTTACAAGCACGCTGTGTAAATATGGGCTTTAGCCAGAAGTCTTCTTCTGGAAAGGCTTCCTACTACGACAGGATCAAAGTAATGACCATTTTAAAACCAAGAAAATCTGAGCGCTACATCTAATAATGGGCCAAATGCATAAGATATCAAAAGCTGACCATACACTATCCAATCTGATTGCACAATCTCCTTTATTAGTTCTTCCATCAACTATGCAGTGCAATGGCATGTCTGGTTTGAAGGGATTATTTAGGTTTCCCAGCTTATTACATAGTTTTGGTTACTCTAAGGCCTCATTCACTAACAGTACATAAGACCCATATCTCCATGCGGAGGGTCGTAGTTATGTGACGGAGCAAGGACAGGTGTTCCGTGCAGCCAATCTGTCAAAATCAATGGCAGCTTGAGAGACGCATCGGCTCTATGGATCTTCCTTGCTCATGCCAGTGTTTACATCCATACACAGACAGATGCAGGTTTAGTTCCATAATGCTACCCCTTGTTTTATTTATTACAGGCACTTATTTAGCAACATCAATTTATGCAGTGCTTCACACATATATAGATTTTTTTGTACATTCACATCAGTCCCTGCCCTCAAGGAGCTTACAATCTGAGGCCCCCAACTCACATTCATACATTCACATATTAGGGCCAATTTAGACAGAAGCCAATTAACCTACCAGCATGTGTTTGGAGTGTGTGCGTTGTTGTTGGTAATTAAAGATGAGCTCCGGTGTTTTCCGGACTCACTACTATCTGAACTTCCACTTTGCGCTATTTTTTAGTCCAATCAGCTACAGGCCGGGTCATTCCCCACCGCACAGCACACGTAATCAAAGGGTGGTGGTGATATCAGTGCCCTTATATGGACACATGCCTGTACTTAGTCAACGTCCGGTAATATTCTACACTAATTCCAGTATTTATTATGCTGAAAAAGCAAAAATAATGCTTTTAAAAAAAAAAAACAATATCTTCAGGTTTATGAACTCCACGCATTCTGTCATAAGACAAAATACAGTAAGGCCCCTTACACACATGCGGAACGTACAGGTTCACCTGTTAGTTTTTTAGGCGGACCTGAACAGACACTCCATGCAGGTATATGGAGTGACGGATGCAGGGCCGTCTTTAAGGCAGGGTAAAAGGGGCAGCTGCCCTGGGCCCGGTCATTGTTGTGGGGCCCAAAGCAGCTGCCTCATACTTGCCAATTATCCCAGTTTACATTTCCTTGTCCTTTGAAGTTTTAGTCCTGTGCTGTGTCCCTACATCTCAGTGTGAAGTGTTGGTACTAATGCTGCCCAGCTCTGCCCTATTGTTGTGTACAGATGACTCACCTGCAGACCCTGTGTTTACATGTAAATAACCGGCATTCATATGTAAATAGCCGTGGCCAGCGGCATTCATATGTAAATAAAGGCGGCATTCATATGTGTATCATGCTCCCCTGTAGTGAGGAGATGATGTGCTGTAACCTCTAGCAACCAATCAGTGAGCAGTATTACTGTACAGTAATCACTGGCAACCAATTAACAAGCAGAAATCATTTTCTGTAACCTCTAGCAACTAATCAGTGAGCCATAACGTGTGCTGCAACCTCTAGCAACCAGTCAGTAAGCAGTAATTATATGCTGTAACGGCTGGCAACCAATCGCAATTGCTGCCTGATATGATACAGTAAACTGATTTTATGTCTAGCTGCTATTTATTTTATGTCTCAGAGCAGGTGGAGAGTGAAATTGCAGGGGGGGCCCCCCCCCCAAGAGATTTTTTGCCCAGGGTCCAATCAATTTTAAAGACAGCCCTGAATGGATGTCAGCGGTGACATGTCCGCTGACATGTGATCCCCTCCGCTCGGATCCACTGAATCCAGACGGATGGAAACCCTATTTTCCGTCCGACGGAGCGGATGAAAATGGACAGGTGGTCCGTTTTCATCCAATCCCCAATAGAGGAGAGCAGAGATCTGACAGGTCAGTCCCTGCTCAATGAGCGGAGACAAACCTGTCATCCACCAGCAATTCCCCGCTAAGCATGCGGAGTCCGTCAAAACGGACATGTGTGTGAAAGGGGCCTTAGGGCCCGATCACACTGACATTTTTCCTCATAGGGTGAACAGCAGAAGTGCAATGCACTGTGCTGCGGTGTGAAGATCTAAATGAAGCTTCACTTTGTGCAGTTAAGATAAAGTTAACAAAAAAGAAGGAAAAAGAAGGAAAAAAAAAGGTAACTGTGTGATGTGCTGAAACGTGTACCATCATCACCACCGACACCCACAAAACTGATAGCTGCCCACATACTAAAGGCCCCTTTTACACGGGCTGTCCAAACAGGTCAGTTTTTCAGGCGGAACCCGATTGGATGCTCTATTCACCTCACCTATGGAGTGGCGGATGACATGTCCGCTGACACCCGCTGCTATCCGATCCTGTCCGCCAAATCCAGACAGATGGTGCTCCTATTTTCCATACATCTGGTGGATCGGATGAAAAACGGACAGGCGGTCCATTTTCATCTGATTTCCCCATAGAGGAAACAGTGAGCCGAGACAGACCTGTCATCCTCCTGCTCAGCAGGGATCAGTGGAGCGATCTCTCTGCTGAGCAAGCGGAGTCCATCAAATGGAGGCACCCATGTGAAAGGGGCCTAAGACAGAGCATTTAGCGCCCAGGCAGTGTGAACAAGCCCTTGCAATTACTGTTGCAGTGCAGCCTAGTGAACAGACCCTCGGGGCTCGTTCACAATATATGTGTTTCCTGCCCATATAGAAAACAACTGTTGTGCTCCTTTAATTCCAAATGCTGGTGTGATGTGCAGTGCAGTTCAGTGTGGAAAAAAAAAAAAAGCAGACGATGCATTTTGCCACAGCACACCGTATGGCAACACATATCACTCACTATACTGCTGTGTGCAGACAGGAGTGAAATGTTACTATGTGACCATTCAACTGAAGTTAAAGCGGAGCGCCACCGAAAAAAATTTTTTTAAAAGTCAGCAGCTACAAATACTGCAGCTGCTGACTTTTAAAACATGGACACTTACCTGTCCAGGGCGCCCGCGATGTTGGCACCCGAGGCCGAAGCGTCTCTCCGTCCTCGGGTGCTGCCGCCTCCATCTTCGGTAAGGGAATCAGGAAGCGAAGCCGTACGGCTTCACTTCCCGGTTCCCTACTGCGCATGCGCGAGTCGCGCAGCGCAATCCGGATGGTCCCTGCTGCCTCTGGGAACCGTGTGTTTCCCAGCAGGCAGCGGGGAGGGAGCAGGAAGTGGCGTAAATACCCGCAGATTCTGCGGGTATCTATGCCGGAAGTGGGTACAGATACCTGTAATATACAGGTATCTGTACCCCCCTCCCCCCTGAAAGGTGCCAACTGTGTCACCGGAGGGGGGGAGGAATCTAATGAGTGGAAGTTCCACTTTTGGATGGAACTCCACTTTAAAGTGATACTAAAGGCAAATGGATTTTTGTTCACATGTAACAATCAGTATGTTTTGCTAGAAATGTTCCTCAAACATTATATATTTTTTAAAGTAGAGGCCCTAGAGAATAAACTGGTGGGTCTTGCAATTTTTTATGTCACATGTATTTGAGCAGCGTTTTTTCAACTTTTTTTGGGGGGGGGGGGGGGATACACTTTTTGAATTTTAATGCAAAAAAAAAAAAAAAAACCACACACACACACACAATACTTAACCATTTTTCTTGATAACATATAAAAGATGTTACACCGACTAGATACCAAACATGTCACACCTTGCAACAATGACAAATTATGTAAATTTTACAATTCACAGGTGACACTTTAAAAGCCTTAACAGGTTACCACTATAGGAGGTCTGGTGCTAGAATTACATGATGCGACGTTCGAGGTGAAACCTCACGTGTGGGACAATCACTGCGTTCATCTTTGCGTGCAAGCACGTGGGGAACTCTTTTTTTTTCTAATTATTAATTTATTTTACTTTCACACTGTCCGTCCGATCTTTTTTTTCTGATCCCAAACCCCTACTCTGCCCTTAAAAGCATTCAAAACACCAAGATCGGAGTGTTCAAATGCTTTTGATTTTTGAAAATGGCGCAGATTACATCCAGGTAAACCATAACTAATGTCAGATCATCGCTCCCGGGGTACTATACCATAGAATTGACTGTTGCTCTAAAAAAATAAAAAAAAAATAAATAAAAAATGCAGCTGCAGGCATCATCCCAGTATAACCACTTGAAGCCCAGTGACAGCGGATGGGAGTCACAATTTAAAAGCAATGCGGATGTGAGGGGCTCCGCCCCCACACAGCTACGTCATTCATTCACAGGAATCTGTGAATAAATGAACTACAAGTCTGTAGTTCTCAATGAACTGTGAAGGTGCTGGTGAGCGTTCTCGTAGTTCAATAACACTTCCTGCTGCTGATCGCAGGTGTAATGCAAAAACATGTGCATTGGTTTTTTTTTTGATGAACTTATCCCTTAAATTAAAAAAAAAAAAAAAAGGGTAATACCCGGTTTGTGCAACAATATTCAATATTGCATGGAAAACCCATGCTAGACTTAATGGTAACGGTATTTCCAGGAACCTTCCAGGACAGCTACTTGAGAGATGATTGGCTCCGCCCTCTACAGGAAACACAAATCAGATACAATTTAAAAAGCCCCTCCCCTTCCTCTGACCCTCAGTTGTTTAGAAGATCAAGTAAACCTCCACCAAAAGTGCACTCGGCAGAGGAAAAAAACAGAAATACATATAAAAAAAACACCACCACCAGGTAAACAATGTCGACCAGTGAAAAAACAGAATATGGTGGGAATATAGACGCTGTCCTGGAAGGTTCCTGGAAATACCGTTATCGGTAAGTCAAACGGGGGTTTTCCCCCCTCACCTTCCAGGACAGTTACTTGAGAGGATAAGTAAGATTCCATACCTTAGGGAGGGACGACAGCCTAAAGCACTTTCATACCAAAAGGAGAGGCCCTGGCTGGAAAGCATCTGTAATCTATAATGTATGACAAATGCATGAGAGGAGGACCAGACGGCAGCTTTAGAAATTTCTTCCCATGAAGCCCCCGCTCTTTATGCCCATGATGTGACCATGGATCTCTTTGAATGAGCCCTAATTCTAGAAGGAGGGGTGCGACCTAATGCTTTGTATGCCTCACAGATAGCTCCCCTAATCCACATAGCAATAGAACATCGGAAGAGAAGAGGGAACAAGACGACGGAGAAGACCAGGCCACTGCTAGCAAAAGAGTGGCAAAAGAGCAGAAGATAACGGAGGAGCCCGGCAGAAGAACCGAAGAGCGGGAGACGAACCGGACACCGGGAGAAGAGGCCGGAGAGCGGGAGAAGAACCAGACACCGGGAGAAGAGGCCGGAGAGCGGGAGAAGAACCAGACACCGGGAGAAGAGGCCGGAGAGCGGGAGAAGAACCAGACACCGGGAGAAGAGGCCGGAGAGCGGGAGAAGAACCAGACACCGGGAGAAGAGGCCGGAGAGCGGGAGAAGAACCAGACACCGGGAGAAGAGGCCGGAGAGCGGGAGAAGAACCAGACACCGGGAGAAGAGGCCGGAGAGCGGGAGAAGAACCAGACACCGGGAGAAGAGGCCGGAGAGCGGGAGAAGAACCAGACACCGGGAGAAGAGGCCGGAGAGCGGGAGAAGAACCAGACACCGGGAGAAGAGGCCGGAGAGCGGGAGAAGAACCAGACACCGGGAGAAGAGGCCGGAGAGCGGGAGAAGAACCAGACACCGGGAGAAGAGGCCGGAGAGCGGGAGAAGAACCAGACACCGGGAGAAGAGGCCGGAGAGCGGGAGAAGAACCAGACACCGGGAGAAGAGGCCGGAGAGCGGGAGAAGAACCAGACACCGGGAGAAGAGGCCGGAGAGCGGGAGAAGAACCAGACACCGGGAGAAGAGGCTGGAGAAGAACCGGACACCGGGAGAAGAGGCCGGAGAGAGCGGAGAAGTCGGAAGAAGACCCCCGAAGTCGGAAGAAGACCCCCGAAGTCGGAAGAAGACCCCCGAAGTCGGAAGAAGACCCCCGAAGTCGGAAGAAGACCCATGGAGCTGCCCAATAAAAAAAATTACTTTAAAAACCTGTGTAGTGTTTTTTTATTGACACTTTTTTCCCTAGGTGAATGGGTAGGGGTACGATGTACCCCATACTCATTCACATAGGGTGGGAGGCCGGGATCTGGGGGCCCCCTTATTAAAGGGGGCTCCCGGATTCCAATAAGCCCCCCGCCCGCAGATCCCGACAACCAACGGCCAGGGTTGTCGGGAAGAGGCCCTTGTCCTCATCAACATGGGGACAAGGTGCTTTTGTGGAGGGCATGCGGCCTGGTACGTCTCAGGAGGGGGGCGCGCCCACTCGTCCCTATTCCCTTTCCTGACCGGCCGGGCTGCGTGCTCGGATAAGGGTCTGGTATGGATTTGGGGGGGGGACCTCCACGACGTTTTTTCGGCGTGGGGGGGGTTCTCCTTAAAATCCATACCAGACCTAAGGGCCTGGTATGCTCTGCGATGGGTCCCGCAAGGTGTCAATCTCGCCGATAAAAGCGGCGAGATTGACTTCCTTTTCTAGTCCCGTCGTACCCAAGTCACGTTCAAAATGAACGGACTTTAGTCCGTGTGTGGGCAAGTCCGTTCATTCGGAAGTCCCCCGTAACTCAGTCGAAAGTCCGTCGGGAAGACCGTCGGACCTAGTCTGCTGGAAAGTCTGGTCGTGTGTACAGGGCATAAGGAGGAACTGAATAAGAGCTTGCCTTCAAATGGAATGCTACAGAGTTTATTCTTGGAGGTAAGATCACCTTCCCAAGATTTAAGCCAGATAGCTCGGCTAACTGAATTAACGAGAGCAGAAGCCCTGGCTGCAGATTTAACTGAATCTGCTGCTGCATCAGCCACGAAGGCAACTGACTTGGCAATGAGTGGGAGAGACTCCCTAATCTCTTCTTTGGGGGTGCTGGATAAAAGAAGATCATCCAGACGCTGAACCCATACGTCTAAATTTCAAGCCACACAGGTGGATGCTACCGCCGGACCTAAAGAAAAGGCTGAAGAATCCCAGGCCTTGCGTAGCAATGAGTCGGCCTTTCTATCCATTTGATCCTTAAAGTGGTGTTCCGGCCAAAATTATACTTTTTAAATAAAAATACCCCTATAATACACAAGCTTAACGTATTCTAGTACAGTTAGTCTGTAAACTAAGGTCTGTTTTGTTAGTTTATAGCAGTAGTTTGTTATTTTATAAACTTACAGCAGGCAGTGGCCATCTTAAGTGTGGGCATCTGAAGCCAGACTGTATTTCTTCCTGGATCTCATCTTTGCAGATCTCGCACATGCTCAGTGCAGCACAAGCAGTGTAATAGGTTTCAGGTCAGGTTTCCATAGCAACGGCAGTTTCAGAGGAAGTTGCCGCCCCTTCCCAGAAGGCATTGCAAACAGGAAATGATGCCATGGGCCGCGGCCAGGGAGGAGGAAGTGAAAAATGAATACAGCAGATATACAGTAGGTGCTGAGAAAAAAAAAATAAAAAAATATCCAATTTGTTTACAGTGCACAGTTTAGTGAGGGATGCTAAAGAGTTGTAAAAGTGGGTGGAACTCCACTTTAAGGACCCCAGAATCTTCAAAAGAAAGATCTGACCTCTTGGACACCTGCGACATAGTGGCATCTAATCTAGGACACTTAAAGAAAACCTCCTCAAACTCAGACTGAAAAAGGAAATCTTCTTTTGTGTCCTCTGGACTGGAACAACCTTTTTTCAGGTTCTCTCTATTCAGACAGAATCATGTCCCTAAGTGACTGGTGTACCGGAAAAGCTTTTGATTTCCGCTCCTGTAGACCCCTATACATTTTATCCTGTACAGATTGGGCTTGTTGTGGCATCTCAATCTGCTCCAAGGTATATATTGACTTTAGTAGTTTGTCAATATCCTCAACTGGAAAAAGATATTTAGATGAGCTACTTGTATCCTCCTCTGATGCAGAATCCCCATCAGATGAAGAAACTGGATTCTCACCTTCCTCCAGATCAGAAGTATTGCGAGAACTAACGGTCTCAGACACTAACAAGGCAAGGGATTTAGCAGAGGCTGAAGACTCTTGAGCTATGGGTCTAGATGAGGAAGCCCCTAGACCAGTAACCCTGTCATTAAGGGACCGAAAAAAGTCCACTACCTCCTTCATAGAAGACATTAACTCTTTAAAAGAGGAAGTCTCTGAACTAGCTTTGGATGGAATACAATCCTCACAAAATATTTTTTTTTATAACTATCAGAAAGCCTGGCCCTACAGTTCCCACATTTCTTCTTCACCGGTTTGGCCTAGAAAAAAAAAAGCAGAAACAAGGACCATAAATAAAAGGTTCCATACAAAAAGTCCCCTGCTGTAGAACTATCCACAGACAAGGGCTTACCTTGGGGGCAGTATGGGACCCGAATGCTGCCGCTGCTTCAATACGAGCGGACACTCCATCCTCAGACCTGTCCTCAAGCTCCATGAAGCAAGCAGAGATTGGCCGTAGAGTAGACTGCTGCTGTACCGCAAAATGCACTTAGAACGGCGTTTAGCAGACTATTCCCCTGCAGCATGTCCTCAGTGTCTCCATGCCGTGCTTCCTTAAGAAAAAGATGGCGTCCGGAAGTGCGTCATGTGACTTCCGGTTCCGGCGCCATCTTGCCGCGTCACCGTAAGTCCTCCGATGTCATCTTGGTACACCGCAATGAAGCACAAGGAGGACACAGTTCCACACAGCAGAGATGGGGGAAAAAATGGAAGGGAGTTGCCACTACTTACAACCCAGGTAGGCAAGTAACCCCAGAAATAGGGAACCCTTCTGGTAAAAGTACAGACTATCACCCAGGACTTGGCCACAGCTAGTCCTGGATGATACCAGAGAAGGGGGGTCCACCAACCACAGTTACCAGACCTAAGAAAACAAAAAACATGTCGGTGTTCCTGGAGGGTCTGGAAACACAAAACAACTGAGGGTTAGCTCAAAGGGAGGGGCCTTTTAAATTGTATCCGATTTGTGTTTCCTGTAGAGGGCAGAGCCAATCATCTCTCAAGTAGCTCTCCTGGAAGGTGAGGGGGGAAATGTCGCTTTCCTCCTCTTCTGGAAGCCCCCCGCTGGCACTGTCAGCTCCTTCTTCCTTCTGTTGCCTCCTTTAGCAAGCTGGGTTCTAAGGAGGCACCCATGTGTGCACAGGCCCAAACCGGGCTGTGTGCCTCTACAGACATACACAGTGCTGGTAAGCCACACCTCTACTCCCTCCTCACAGGAGTTTGATTGACAGCAGCAGGAGCCTATGACTCCACCACCCTCAGTTTCTCCTGTGAAAGCAGGAAGTGCTGGAGCAGTGACATGGAGCCAGCTAAGTGCTTAGGGACGGGAGGGACAGCACAAGTCGTGGGGCGATTTTACCTTCATGCAGAGAATGCATTAAGGTAAAAAATGTTTATACATCGGTAGCACTTTAATCTCTCGCCACCCTTGTAATGCAGATCTGCGGCAGCGCAGAGGATGGGCTCTAACACTTACATGGTGCACATACGTGTTCTCAGACGGCCGGGGTCTCTGTGCTGACAGTGTGCTCCCGACATAGACAGCTCTCACACTCGCATTATGAGCAAGACCCAGCAGGATGAACGCTTAGGCAGGCCATAGACGGTGCAAATTTCTTTTCTGCAACCACAGGTTGCAGGAAAGAAATTTACATGATTCCCCCATCAATACAGACAGTGCTGACAGGGGAATCTCTCCCGCTGCCCCCACCAGGGGAGAAGACAGTGATTATTGCAGCTGCTAGCGATAATCGCAGGTAAAGCCCGGCATGCTGGTTGTACCCAAGTCGATCCATCAAATTGGTACATTCAGCCTGCCCACACCTACATGGTTCCACTCTCAGCGGGTCCCTACTGAACCAGCCAAGATCCGAACCATATATCACCGGCCTTAATCATGTGCCAGCAAATCACAGTGGTCACATGGTCAGGAAGTCTATCCTGACCCCCCCGGCGGGTGTACAGACCCCCTTAAAGGAATGCTGGGCAGGAAGGGGGTTAGAAAATAAGTAAACAGTGTGATGCACTGAAAGACGCATGGCAGTTCTCCCTGCCAGTGTTCTATCAGAATACCGCTACCCATCAGAATAGGTGAGTCACCGCCATCTTGGTACACCCCGCACAGTCAGAAGACGGCAGCGGACATCTTGTTACACCCAGCGGAGTCTTGCATTTCACACTTATTTTTACCAGAAATCTCAGCTTATATCGTGAAATTCAGTATTTAGAAATCAATCGGACTCGTTTGATGTTGAATTTTAAAAGCAGCAGTGTTCTGTCAGATTAGCAAACCTGTGAGATCGGTGGGCTTGCCGTTGCTTTTAAAATTCAACATCTAAACAGTCAGACAGATTTCAGAATACAGAATTTCACTATATAAGCCGAGTTTACTGATAAAAATAAGTGTGAAAGGCAAGACTCCTCTGGGTGTAAAAAGATGTCCGCTTGCTGTCTTCTGACTGCAGGATCACTGCGGCCGAGTGCGGGGTGTACCAAGATGGCGGTGACAGAGCGTCACTTCTGTTACATATTCTGATAGAACCCCGGCCCGCACAGTGACAGCGTTCTGCGTTTTACCATGAGGGGTGTTCTGAATTGGCCCTCAAAGCACATATATAAGAACCAGTCATGTCTTACTGCTATCCGGAGCTCCATAGAAAGATTTCCCCTCACTTCCTGTTCTAGTGACACCAGACAGGAAGTGAGGTAAAATCTGCAACATGAAAACTGAATAAATCAATAAAAAGCAATCTGGAGTTCTAGATAAAGCCTATTAAAAAAATAATAATGGGGGGGGGAGGGGTTCTATTTTTTAATCTGTGTTGCCATTGGAGTGTTTAGCTCACTTCCTGTCTAATGAAAGCGGTGTCACCAGGACAGGAAGTGAGGGGGAATCTTACTATTGGTGTCATGGATAGCAGTAAAACCTGACAGGGGTGCTAACCCTTCCCCACTCCATCTCATACATTTTGCTGATAGATACACTTTGTGCTGACAGCAGAGATGAGAAGTGTCCCCACTCCCCATCACACACACACATAGGACCCGGGTGTCACCCATGGAGGGGAGCACAGGGCACACATTCCCAGGTACTGACTGACAGGACATTCCCCCCTCCACTCCTCAGTCATTGCTTGGATCACACACCGGCCATACCTCAGTCACTGACCTGCCTCCTCCGCCTGGACCAGCCTAACCCAGCTCTACCAAAGACTGGAGACAGCGGCCAATAGGTGCCGCCCCTCTCCCAGCCTCGTCCAATGGGAGGCCCGGAAAATCATAACAAGGAAACCGGCAAGATAGGCTGCGCTGCGCGCTCAATACAGTCATCACCGCAACAGCGAATCTTCAGAGATGAGCGGCGACCTGTAGCTGAGTGGATAGTACGCATGCTCAGATGCAGGCGCTGTTCACAGAGCGGACAGTACGCATGCCCAGAGCCAGGCGCTGTAGTCGGTGGCTGTGCGCATGCCCAGATCCCGCCGCTGTAGTCGGTGGCTGTGCGCATGCTCAGATCCCACTCACACAGTATAGTAAGGTCAGGGCGGGTTACCTCTTCTGTTTATAAGTTCCTTCTCACTGCATCGCCCTTTCCAGGTTCATTCTCAGTCTAATACAGTCCTCTGTGAAAGCCATGCCCTGGGGGTCCCTGGCTCTGTGACTGCACACTTGATAAAATAAAATTCCATGCAAGGAATCACTAACTTGTTAGCAATATGGTGTATGTTTAAAAAATCCAAAAAGACTGACAAATCAATAGTAAGCCATTTAACCACTTCAGCCCCGGAAAGGATTTGCCCCCTTAATGACCAGGCCAGGGAGCGTGCCCGCGGGAGCGGGGTGGGCCGACTCGGTGTTCTGTCAAATTCTCCAACCCGTCAGAAACTCCAACCACTTAACTTCCGGTTTCTTTAGACCAGCCGTAATTGGAGTTTTTGACGAATTGATGGTTGAATATAACACCAGCAACCGAATAAAGCCTGGTGCAGGATATTATGAGCTGAGATTCATACTCCGCTCCAATACTAGCCAACAAAATGGCCGCCTCTGTTGCGGCGACAATTTTGTCCTCGTTAGCCGCTGTGCTGTCAAAACAGCTTAATCTTCCTGTACTGGACTCTATTCAGTTGTCGGTGTTTTGTCCAACCACCAATTCATCAAAATCTCCAATTACTAAAGCCTCGTACACACAATCGGGTTTTCTGCAGACAAAACCTCTGACTTTTGTCCGAAGGGCGTTGGCCAGGAACTTGTCTTGCATACAAATGGCAAGGAATTGTCGGCCAACAAACACGAACATAGTGACGTACTACGTGGTTTTTCAGCTCTTTAGCGCCACCCTTTGGGCTCCTTCAGCTAATTTTGTGTTAGTAGAAGTTTGGTGAGTGTTCATTCGCGCTTTTCATTTCGCACTTTTCATTTCGCACTTTTCAGTTCGTTTCTGAACGGCCGTTCGTCAACCAGCCATGTTGCGGAATCGGAGGAGATAGCGTGTTATTTATTATTGGCCTTGGAATTATTGCTTTGACCCAAGTCCAGTCCAGGAACAGGAGGAGGAGGATTTCTTGGACCAAAAATTGGTTGCTTTATTAATTGTGACCAATTATGCCATATGCCTTTGCTGCGGCAGCTCCAGGAGAATAATCCAGATGATTTTCTGGAATTATCTCCAGATGACTGACCCCTGCTTTCACCAACTCTTGGTATTGTTGACCCCCTATATTAAGAAGCAGGACACATGCATGAGGCTTTTATTTTATTTTTTGGTTGAATAATGATTAGATTTGGTATATTTTCTATATTTTTGGGGCATAGAATGCACTTTTTGGTTAAGTTCTATTGGCAGATAGCATGTCTAATTTTATTTGTTTTCTTTTTTTAATGCACAATAAAAAAATTGTGGAGAATAATACTTGGCTATGTGTTTTACTTCGAATGACAGTTTGGGAGTCGGCAGTTACATTTTATAAAATACAATGTAAAATTGACAAGGGACACTGTGACGGGAGTCACTAATAGGGGCACAGGGTGAATGAGAACCCCACTATGATCTGTGCTGGTCAGACTCAATGCTGTATATATGTATATATATTGTGTGTTGTCTCATTGTGTTGTGTACTATTTGCTGTGCTAGTTTGGGGTGGGGCTGCATTCCAATGTTCTATTGTGTCTGTCTGCTCTGGATATTATGGGATGTTTCTCTCTATGGAGGGAGGGGGGATTCCTCCAGCAGCCCCCTGCTAAGACTGTTTACTAAGGAGAAGTTTGAACACACCTGACCTGTGTGTCTATTGTCATTGGACAGTCTAACCCTCCCTGTTTTCCAAGGATGGGGGGAAAGAGTCTCTGAGTTATTTTATCTGTTATGTCCATGTGTGATAATAAATGAGTTTGTTGTTTGCCACTCCAAGACTGGTGTTGTCTGGTGACTGGGTGGGCTAAAGGGTCTTGGATAGTGCTGGTTCTGGACAGAGGAAGCATTTACAGAGGACAGGGGTTCGTCACAACACCAACATAGTTGTATCTTTGATCTTAAAAACTACGGGATAATGGTGTTGTAGTAACTTGCACCAAAAAAAAAAAAAAAAAATAACAAGCATAATAATATTATTCTTGGTATCACTAGAAAAAAAAAGCCTTTGAAACTTCATTTGCAATAACTCCATCAGTATCACCAGCAAAGCAGCTTCATTATTATCCCATTAATGAAGAAGAGAATTGTGCCCTGCATTTGGAGATTTCATAATTTGCCACGTCACGAATGTTAATTTTCCATTACGAACGCTAGTTTACAAGACCGACCGCTTCTGGTTCGTCCTTGCTTCCGAGCATGCGTGTTTGTACTTTGGACTTTTGTCCGACGGACTTGTGTACACACGATTGGAAAATCCGACAACAGACATTTGTCCGTGGAAAATTTTAAAGCCTGCCATCCAACATTTGTCCATGGAAAATCCGACAACAGTTGTCCGATGGAGCGTACAAATGGTCAAATTTTCAGACAACAGCCTGTCATCACATATTTCCCGTCGGAATATCCGATCGTGTGTACGAGGCTTAAGTGTTTAAATAAACCGGAAGTGACTTGGTTGGAGTTTCTGATGGGTTGGAGAAATTGACAGAACATCTGCTCTCCTGCACAAATCGCTGTAGCTGTACAGCGGTTCGCGCCTGCTGTGGGAGCGTGCCCGCGGTTCAGGGCGGACTCGATGTCTGCCAGCGACCCACGATCGCCTGTTACAGAGGCAGAACGGGGAACTGCCTTTGTAAATAAATATAAAAATAAATGTCAATAGTCCCAAAAAAGTGTCCGATCTGTATGCTGCAATGTCGCAGTCCCGCTAAAAATCGCAGATCGCCGCCATTACTAGTAAAAAAAAAAAATAAATAATAATTAAAATGCCATAAATCTATCCCCTATTTTGTAGATGCAAACCAATCAATATACACCTATTGCAATTTTTTTTACCAAAAATGTGTAGAACAATATATATCGGCCTAAACTGATGAATAAATTAGTTTTTTGATTTTTTTTTATTATATATATATATATATATATATATATATATATATATATGTATATATATATATATATGTATAATAGCAAAAAGTAAAAAAAAAAAATATTTTTTTTCTAAATTTTGCTCTTTGTTTATAGCGCAAAAAATAAAAAACGCAGAGGTGATCAAACACCACCAAAAGAAATCTCTACTTGTGGGAAAAAAGGACGTCAATTTTGCTTGGGTACAACGTCGCACGACCGCGCAATTGTCAGTTAAAGGAACACAGTGCCGTATCGCAAAAAATTACCTTGTGCCACACTGTACCCAAACAAAATTGACGTCCTTTTCTTCCCACAAATAGAGCTTTCTTTTGGTGGTATTTGATCACCTCTGCGGTTTTTATTTTTTGCGCTATGAACAAAAAAAGGCAGTCAATTTTGAATTTTTTTTTTCTTTCTGCTATAATACATATCCAAAAATTATATATAAAAAAAACAAATTTATTCATCAGTGTAGGCCATTATATATTCTTCTACATATTTTTGGTAAAAAAAAAATTGCAATAGGAGTATATAGATTGGTTTGCGCAAAAGTTATCGCGTCTACAAACTACAGGATAGATTTTTAGGACTTTTATTTTTTTTTAAATGTTTTTACTAGTAATGGCGGTGATCTGCGATTTTTAGTGGGACTGCAACATTGCGGCGGACAAATCTGACCCCAAATTACACTTTTTTGGGGACCAGTGACATTAGTGCATTTTTATAGCTGATCAATGTAATAATCAATGTAAAAATGCAACTGGCAGGGAAGAGGTTAACTCTAGGGGGCGATCAAGGGGTTAAGTGTTCCATGGGTGTGTTCTAACTGTAGGGGGGATAGGCCCACTGGGACATGAAAGAGGTCACTGTTCCCGATCACTGGGAGCAGTAGATCTCTGACATGTCGATAGGCAGAACGGGGAATTGCCTTGTTTACATAGGCAGTTCCCCGTTCTGCCTCTGTACACAGAGATCGCAGGTCGCCGACGGACACCGAGTCCGCGGGATCCGCGGCGCGCGCCCGCTATCCTCCTTGCACAGAACAACGTACACCTATGGTGGTTTGCGCAGGAGAGCCGACCTGGCGCAGTATATTGACAGCGGCTGGTCGGCAAGAGGTTAAAGTGTTACTAAACCCAGAACCTGCATTCACTATATCTGGTTTCCCACAGTACACAGAACATGGAAATGCAATTATTTTAGTAAATATAAACTGCTAAATACCTTTTCTCATCAGCAGTTTATAGCAGCCCTGTGACTTCTATCAGTGTCTGGTTAAAGGAGTTTTCATACTGCACTGGGCCTACAGGGCTCCTGACCCTTTGTCTGGACAGTGCTGATTGGCCCTGTGCTGATCACATGCACTCTCCCGAGAAAAACAAACTCTCTTACAATACACACCAAACTGAGCATGTGCAGAGTGACTCCAAAGGCTCTGTCCTATCCAGACGTGTCCAGGGGAACAGTGCAGGGAGGGGAGGATCTGTGCATACAAGATCAAGAAACCTTTTTACACAATGCAGAGAATTAACCCCCTAGGTTCCACAGTGAGTATAACAAGCATGCTTTACTGCATATACACACTGATTTTACTGTTGTGGGTTTAGTAACACTTTAACCACCTGTCTACATAGGAAATTATTGTATTTTTTGCACACATGTTAACATCTGCATTTCTTACTAGATATTACTGTAACCCCGATACCCTGTTTGCAATACAGCACTGCGTCGATTTAGTCCGCGGGGTCTTGCGCAGTGATGTCAGCACGCCACTCCTCCCTGCGTGTTTCATCACTACAAAGGACGTGGTCACGGGGTCCTTTGTAGTGACGAAACACGTAGGGAGGAGCGGCGTGCTGACGTCACCGCGTGCTGCGCCAGTCCCGGAAGGAACGGGCGGTTGTTTAAGAGCCGGCCGGCTCGATTTTATGCTTTTTGCCACATTCGTTTATGATCCTGTAAGTGTCCATTTGTCTTTTCTTTTTATTTAAGTCTAGAAGGTTTTACACTATGTGAGCATTCTTCTGTTTTCACGAGGATTTCACCTTCTGACTGCACTGAATGTATCACTACTGCAAGAGAGGAGCTGTTTGATTTCCACTGAGACCCTAGGCTGGGTTATTAGCCATCTGCCTTCTTGGGTCCCCTGTCATAAGGGACCACATAGTTCCAGTAAGTGACATTTTTGCATGGACTGTTTGTTGTTTTTTTGCTTTTTGTTTTTTGATCACACATTTTTGGACTACTCTGTTGTTTTGTCTTGTGATTTTTTTTTCTTCATTGGATAATTCACGATACATGGATTTACTTTTTGTTTACCACTAATATTCATTTTTTTAATTAATTTTTTGGGTTTTTTAACCCATTTACACACACTTTATTTATATCAGATAATTATATTTGTCTATTTCATTCATATGTTTATATTTATGGGATATTATTATTGGGGCTTATTTGCCTTCGCATTTCAGTATTGCTCTTACCTTTATGCTAATGTTTATACACTGGCTTATTTGATGTGTTTTTTATCATTCATCTTAGCGCAGCTCCATTTTTTTTCTATTTGTTTGGCATTGTATAATGTCTTGAGATGCAGCTTGGTCCTTTAGGAATCAGCGCAGTTTTTTACACTTTATTCATGCATAGTTGTACCCAAACAAAATTGATGTTGTTTTTTTCCCCCTCAAATAGAGCTTTCTTTTGGTGGTATTTGATCAGCTCTGTGGTTTTTCATTTTTGCACTTTAAGTAAAAAAAGACCTGCAATTTAAAAAAAAAACATTTTTTACTTTTTGCTATAATAAATATAAAAAAAATTCTTCATCAGTTTAGGCCGATATATATTCTTCTACATATTTTTGTTAAAAAAATTGGAATAAGCGTATATTGATGGGTTGGCGCAAAAGTTATAACGTCTACAAAATGGGGGCAAAAATTTATGGCATTTTTATTTTTTACTAGTAATGGCAGTGATCAGTGATTTTTAGTGGGACTGCGACATTGCGACGAACAGATCGAACACTTCTGACACTTTTTTGGGACCATTGACATTTACACAGCGATCAGTGCTTTAAAAATGTACTGATTACTGTATACATGTCGCTGGCAGGGAAGGGGTTAACACTAAGGGGCGATCAAGGGGTTAAATGTGTTCCCTCTCTGTGTTCTAACTGAAGGGGTGATGGGATTGTCTAAGGGAGAGGACAGATCGCTGTTCATGCCTGGGAGGTCTTTGGGAGGAGGTGAATGACTGGGAGTAGAGAGAGATCGCTGTTCCTAATCACTAGGAACAGACGATCACTCTCTACTCCCCTGTCAGAATGGGGATCTGTTTGTTTACATCGACAGATCCCCGTTCTGGCTCTCATTGGAGGGGGCTTCAAACATCTAGGGGGGGGCGGCCACGCGCATTAGCCTCCCCACCGTGCAACGGGTGCACGCGCGCACCTGCTATAGCTGTTTAAGTGTGCAAAGTACAGCTACGGCGATTTGCGGGAATGAGCCGACCTGCCCCAGTATAATGACAGCGGCTGGTCGGCAAGTGGTTAAATTGCAATATTGCTTTAACAAGGGGGCTATCTATCAAGCCCCCATGTGATAGCATGGGCAGGTGCAAAGTACTTATAATGGAAGCACTGAGGGTCTACTAGCCCCTAATGTCTCTCTGTCCTCCATTGCAGCTATTCAAACACAGATCATGCTTGGGAGGTTTTGACCTGCATAAGCTAAATCACTAGCATGCCTGTTAAGCCTGGTGGATTCCTTAGTTACTACCAAAGTTACACGCACTCTCCTCACGCTATTATTATTTTATGCCATAAAATCAATAATTGTGTCCTGGAAGACAACATCCGCACTGACCTTAGCATCATGGAAATCATTCGTGAACAAAGCCGTACCTTTATATTTATATAAAGCCACTTATTCCAATCGAGGAGCTTTGACCAAGTTTGATGAAGTTTGGGGGGGTTGGCTATCCTCCTCGGACACGGTTTCAGATTGATATAAGATAAACGATATTTGCCTAAAAAGTTGTTTCCTCTATTTCTCTCCTGGAGGACACTTTATCTGCTTGTGGATGAGGGGGTTTAGCTGATACTTTCTGATTGTTTACCATTGTACAAGTTGCTTCTGTTTCTTCCATTTATTGTATATCACCAGACATTACTGTTTTTGATGGGGAGAAGAGTGGGTGGGATCAGGAGTGAAACGAGGGGGGATGGGAGGCCGCCTGCCCCCGGTGACGCATCTAGGGAAGGTACCACGCCCACCCGCACTGGTGGGAACTGCTGCTCTAAGGGTGTCTCTGCCACCCGATCAAGTGTAATGGACAGGCAGGTCACCCAGTGCCCAAACAGCCTATGTCTTTTCTGCGTGAGTCATCCTAGAGAAGGGGAGGCTTCAAAGAAGGCCCTGGACTTGGGGGGGGGGGGGCAGAGGAGGCCCTGGACTGGGAGGAGGCCCTGGGCTGGGGGGTGCAGTGAAGGCCCTGGGCTAGGTGGGGGTCCAGAGGAGGCCCTGGACTGGAGGATGCAGGGAGGCCCTGGGCTGATGGGGGATGCGGAGGAGGCTTTGGGCTGGGGAGTGTGGAAGAGGCCCTGGACTGGGGGGTGCAGAGGAGGTCCTAATCTGGGGGTGGAGCAGAGTAGACCCTGGACTTGGGGGATGCAGAAGAGGTCCCCTGCTCAGGGGGTGCAGAGGAGGCCCTAACATGGGAGGGGCGCAGAGGAGACCCTGGACTTTGAGGATGCAGAGGAGGCCCTGGACTGGGGGGTGCAGAGGAGGCCCTGGACTGGGGGGTGCAGAGGAGGTGCTGGAGTGAGGGGGTGCAAAGGAGGCCCTGGACTAGGAGGCGAATTCACAGGAGGCCCTTGACTGGGGGGTGCAGAGGAGGCCCCCCTGGACTAGGAGGGAAGTGCCCTGGAGGCCCTGGACTGGGGGTGTAGAGGATGCCCTGGACTTGAAAATTGGGGTTGATAAAGGACCTGTATTCGGAAAGCAGGGTGCAGAGTAGGCTCTTAAGTTGGGGTGGGCTGTAAAGGAGGCCTTGGACTGGGAGAGGAGTGCAGATGAGGCCATTGACTAGGAAATGGTGGATGGTGTGGCAAAGGCCCCTGGATGGAGGGGTACAAGGGAGATACTGGAGGGGGTGCTTGGAGGTCCCAGATTAGGTGAGGGGGTGTCTGAAGGCCCTGGACTAGGGCAGCAGGTGTCTGGAGGCCCTGGACTAGGAGAGGGGGATCCTGGAGGCCCTCTGAACTAGGAAAGAGGGTCCCTGAAAGACCCTCCAGCTTCAGGGAGAAAGAGCCTGGATTTCAAGTCTGAGCTGAGGAAGAGTCTGCTTGGGCCCTGGAGAGTGAGTTCACAACATAAATGGGGACATTTATCAATTGTTGCAAGTAATGCCAAACAGGAGCAGAGAGAAAGGTCGTGTGATAGATTTATTAAAGGAGAAGTACAGCCAAAGCCTGTTTAGTTATACTTCTCCTGTTGATCACATCAGTGCAGATTGTTTTGCTCTCCTGTGACCCATTTTCAGCTGACAGCGGCTTAAGCCCGCTGTCGGCTGATGTCACAGAGTCGGTCTAGGCTGGGGAAAGATCGCACCCAAATGGTTGGGATCTGCTCACATGCCCGGACATGCACCTAGCTCAGCCTCTCAGTGAGCTGCTGATAGCCCGAGCTGGCCACTCCCGTCCCCTCCACAGCCCAGTGTTTCAGTGAGCACCGGGGGGCAGAGACAGAAACTGACAGCCACCAGCTCTCTGCTCAGGGAGCACTGAGAACTGAGTGATCGGCGGTGTTTGATTACTCGGTTTTTAGCCTTAGAGCTAGCGGGGGACAGATGCAGCAACTACCTAGGTAAGTCGGATTAATAAAATTCCCATAGTTCTTTTTAAATTACCCGACATCTCCTTTTTCATGCTATCTGGACCACATGACAATTAGGCCTCATTCGCATGGAGCATATGCGTCCATGCCCAGTGTGATGGCCATGTACTACATGGGGATACTTGATGTTCTGTGCATCCCTGTGCAGGCAGTCCAGTCAAAAGTCAATTTGGACACAGCAGCTGCATGGACATAGTCGAATGTCAAAACTTGACATGCAGAGCAGGAAGTGTCTACATTCGGATCTGTAGGTGAAGCTTTCTGATAGATGCAGATGCAGCAAAAAGTGTCTCATCATAAAGGACCTGTCTCAGTGCCTGTCTTAATGAGCCCTTAGGGGAATTTACCAAAACTTGTTTACTGAACAAGCTGAAGACAGAAGCTGATTGGTTGCCATGCACAGCTCTTCCAAATTCTGACTGCACCAGTTTTGATAAATTCCCCTCACTGTGTTTTACATCTCTTACTCCTGACTACTGCATTCTAAGTACAGCACATTCTTTGTTAAAGTGGTTGTAAAGGCACAAGGTGCATTCTATGCATGAAGGTAAAAAAACCTTCTGTGTGCAGCAGCCCCCCCAGCCCCACCTAATTCTTACCTGAGCCCCCTCTCGATCCAGCGATGTCCATGAGAGCCTTGACTCGCATTCCTGATTGGCTTTTGGTGGCAGCAGGAGCCACTAGCTCACACTGCTGTCAATCACAGCCAGTGAGCCAATCAGAAGACGGAAGGAGCGGAGAGTTGAGTCATGGCTCTGTGTTTGAATGGACACACAGAGCCCTGGCTCGGGAGCGCACCTGCTTTGGTCCCCCCTATAGCAAGCTGCTTGCTGTGGGGGCACCCAGAAAGACGGTAGGGCCAGGGGTGCCGGCGAGGGACCCAAGAAGAGGAGGATCCAAGCTGCTCTGTGTAAAATCACTACACAGAGCAGGTAAGTGTAACAAGTTTATTGTTTTGAAAAAACTAACAAAAAACAAGGCTTCAATATTACTTTAAGGTCCTATACACACTATTAGATTTTCTGCAGATTTTTGTCTTCAGATTCAAAACCATGTAGTGCAAGGGCCTGCCTGATTGCATACAAATTGACACTCTTAAGATTAGACTTACCAAAACCATATTATATGGTTTTGGTAAATCTGAAGACAAAAATCTGCAGAAAATCTAATAGTGTGTATGGGGTCTAAAGCCTCGTATACACACTTTGATTTTCGGACCACAGAATGTCCGATTTTTGTGGCATGCTAGTCTCATGTCAAAAGTGAAGAGGTTACTAACAATACGAGAATTTTTGTTTGACAGAATACAACGCCAGAAGTGACGTAACGTGTTGAATAGTGAATTGTATGTATTCTTTAGTTTCTGAGCATGCATAGTCTTGCCCTTACAATTTTTTTCTTCCGAAAACCATACAAATGAAATGAAAATCAGACGTTGAGTTTACACTGACAACATATTTATAGTCTGCACATCCAGCCTACGATCGGTTGTCGTAACACAATTGACGTCCGAAAATCAAAGCGTGTGTACAGGCCTTAAGAGTAGATGTGTGTAGTAAAGGATATGTAATAGAACAGTTTTATTTTATTAAAATGAGTATACCGAGGTTTGTATTCTCTGTTACATACTCGCTTGTGGCACAGTCATTAAAGCACATGGCCATTTAAGCCCATCCCACTGTTGAGGCAATCTGACCACACCCACAGTTTTGGCGTGGTGCCGCCATGTTGCCACATACCATTTTTCTTGGTGGGGGGTGCAAAAAAATGTCCAGCCCCAGGTGCCAGATGTGCTATCTATGCCACTGGGTGGGATGGCCCATAATGTTTATCCTTGTATTACTGTTGAATGGGTAGGGGGCTCCCTAACTGGTCACCGGTCTCTAGCTAATACGTTGGTGGAGATCCTGAAGTTTGTATGTCATTGCTGAGGCTGTTACTGTATTTTTTTTTCTTTTTGTTCACCTGCTACTTATTGTAGAATTACAGCAAAATTTTACTGCCATTTTGTAGTTGTAAAATATTCAATAAAAATTATTTTGCAAAACAACAAACAAACACACAGATCATGTTTGAATAGCTGCATCCTTGGTTACTCTAGAAACTACCCTGTTAGTGACATAATACAGGTTTCTTCCAGGGTCATTAGTCAATGTGTCCACAGTGATGTCACTAACCTGCTGCTGTCATCAGTGTGCGACAATGGCGTTCTTAGCCTCACCTCGCACAGAAGTTTTCCAGCTCATGGAAGCAAGAACTAAAAGCCGGCAGGCTGATTGTCATTGGGGCTTGGGTAACGCAGCATTTAACCCCTTACACACACAAATTGTTGCCAACACATGTTTAGTGGAAACGGAAACTGCCTGTAATACATGCTGTCACACAGACAGGAATATTTCAGAGATATACACTATAGTAGCGCTCTTTAATGAGATTTGAATTCTTTTAGTTCTTGTGCATTAGAGATAATAGAGAAAAATGGTGGTTGAGCCATGGTTTTACCATCTGCTTAATATGTAAAGGCAACCTTATATATGCATCTCTTCCAACACATGAACTGTGCAACATTACGCTAATCTGTTGGGAAAAAAAATTCAAGATAACATGGAAGTTTTTTTTTTTCCCAACAGAGGAATGTAATGTCATACAGCACATGCACAAGATGAGGCACGCAACATCATGTGTTTCATCATTGCATCTATCATTGCTGAGGTGCAAACATGATTGGTGGGCAAACGCAAAGAGCAAAGAAGAAGACACCAGCCACCGATGACATACATTTTTAAAATGGTGGTGTGGGAGCACAAGTAGGGACTAGGCAGCATGATAGATGCCAACATTATTTAAAAAGCTGAATGGGCTTATGTATTGTAAGTGTGTTTTTAGCTACATACCTTTACCTAGTGGTAGTTTTTTTAAGGGATGGGGAGGAGGCCAAGGTTTGCTTTAACAAAGTCCCGGGTTCTGTCAGAAATCAGTCAATGGAGCATAAAAATAAACTGAGATTTCAGAGTCATTGGTCCTCAAGAAAATTTACTTTTGGCAGATAGATTCTATTTTGCAAAAGCTTTTTATGAACCTTCTAGAGAATGTCCCTGAATCCTGCCACCACCCAATTACGTGGGTTAAAGCTTGAAAAGTGAGAGTGTTGAAATATTATATAATATTCCAGCAGACACTTACACAGTTTAAATTCTAGTTATATCCATATTTCCAGATGGGTATATTTTATAGTTAGGCAACCAATATAATAGTACACAGAATTAAAGCTGAACTCTAGGACAACTAAAAGTCCTCCTGCAAAGGTTAAATGCTTGCTTAAGCTAGGGGCTGGTAAAAACACTGTTACTTACCTGATCCTCTGCTTTCCCTGCAGACGGCACTCCCCCTTGATCCTGTGGAGCCCCACTACAAGGGAAGACATTTAGGGAACATTGGAAAAAGGGGCTGAATTCCTGATGTAACCCGCTGGCTTCCATTGCCCTTCCGTTGTCAGCACTCCCTCCTCTGCAGAAACCACTCACTGCCACAAGGGGAGCCACTGCTTCTGGATCATGTGACCATACTGAAGCAAGTAAAAAAAAAGGTATTTACACTGCTGTCTTTTATAAATGGTATGCGGTATAGGAAGGAGGAGGAGGGAGGCAACAGTTTAACATGACTTATTTTTAGCCTATGCTTCCACTTTAAGTCTCAAGTTGATAGAGACTAATCGTAAGTTCTCTCATATGTCAGGATCACTCAGAAAAAGAAATGTTGCCCCTTTAGCTAGTTGCACCATAGTGGTGTAGACATGTTTTATAACGATATCCCAATTATAATAAGAATTATGAAAATTGTGTATATTATGGGTTGTTTTCAAAGGGCAATCTGGGGTCAAAGAAAGCCAGACTTAACTTTGAATTGGTCTAAATGGTTTATGACGGTCAATTAGGACCAGCATTGAGGTCTATTAAGCTTGCTAGAGGTTTTATGGCGTAGCTTATTTGCAACCCTCTGGTAAATGCTGTTTATGATGCCATTAGAGCTCTGATTGCCAGATTTCTGCCAAGAGGCTTCTCCTACAGGTCCTATTGGCCTGTTTAGAAAAATCCTTTGAGCTTAAATGAAAGGCCTTTGTATATTTTGCTTTGATGGTGTTCTTCTGTGGAGGTGGGGTCCCTGCTGGCTGATTGTGATAGGACAAACAAACTTTAGATGGCATACAGTGTTGCAGAGCTGTCAACAACCAATCTACGAATTTGATGACAATATTTTACAAAAGGCTTTATTGTCTTAAAACATACACAACAGAGCCAATGGGATGACAATTACATAAGATACAGCCTGTACACATGTATTGCAAACATAACATTGACGTGGATTCGTACATCAAAGAAAGTAAGTAACAATGTCATAATAAGCAAAGGTACACTCCATCTGGATGGATTGATGATTTTAAGGTTAGTTGAAACATCAAGCCAAAGAAATTGCAAATCAACAATGAGAGCGTAGAATAAAAAAAATAAACAGAGAAGAGTTGCAAGCTCAATTATGTCATAACCAGGCCACAATCTAAAGGCCTAATAGATTTACATGCACAGTAAAGAAATACAGACTTAAAGAAAGAGAAAAGCTGGTGAGCCAGAAACAAGGGGAAGATTCCAGAAAGAAAAGAAAGCAGAGACAAAGATAAAGAGGTCTCAGGGAACTGTGGACTAAAGTCCTCAGATTGACATAAGATGGTTATCAAAGCGTGATGGCTGAACATATCCAGGGCTGCCAGACTCTGAAGGATTTTTCATGGGAGTCAAGTAAAATGGCCGTCAATTTTTCGTTGACCATGATGTCAGTCTGACTGCTTCGAAACTGAGAATTGGGGTTTTCCAGGCTCTCGCTTTGGTAAGTTTGGTTGCTGCAAAAAGATACGACACTAGTTGCCGCTCCGGTCGGAGTAATTCCTCAATGTGTGTAGAAGCGCATAAACCCAAACCCATAGTCTGCACACCTTTGAACATGACCACCATATGTGTGCCATTGTACCCAGTTGGGAGCAAACATGGAAGCAGGTCGATGGATAAGATGGACAAGCCGGCGTATAATACCATCTGTACAGAATTTTATATGTGTTTTATTGAATGAGTAGATTCTTGGAGAGCTTGGATATCGCCATGGTCATAATATGCCAATCTGCTGGATCCAACTCCATCCCCAACTCACTCTCCCATTGATGACAAAAGGACCACACTGGAGGTTTTTTATATGGCCTGTGGAATGTGGCCGTGCTCTGACAGAATATAAATCTTAATTATGACACCACCTTTCCCCAGACATTATTACCATCTCAGCTTAGACACAAGTTTTTTGAGTGTTTTTATTTTAGCTAATGATGAAAAGCTAGTTACTGGGAGGAGGAGGAGATTCAAGAAAACATGCATTTTTAGGCGCTCCTATTAAAGTCTTTAGGGTCCAGAAACTCATGACTCTGCCCCAAAGAAGTTCCAGTACTTTATCCAGCTTCAAGTGACATGATGCTTAGATGTACTGTAAGTGGGCATCACTGAATATTATGGGAATCCTGATGAAGCGCTTCAGGAAGCAATCTTCAAATAGCTTGGGAGTGAATGGGGTCTTAGTTCCCTTTGGACCATCAGGTCCACCACTTTAGTTAGGATGTTCATAGTTTCAAGGATTTTAAAATCTAGCATCAGAAGCACATTTTTTACACAAAAATGCCATAAGAAGAAATATGCAAAAATAAGATTTTACTACATAAAGATAAAAATATTCTCAGAATTCATATAATTAGTATAAGTTCAACACTACACACTAATAACTTGTGTGAGACTGACCATGCTATAGCAAACTATAGTATCCTTGTTGGAACTTAAATGTACAATGCATGACAACACAACACGCATAGCTACGCGTTTTATGGCTCTGAACCACTTTCTCAGCACTAACAGGGTGTTGCTTAACACACAGGTTTTTGTTCCTCAGTGATTAAAGCAGAACTTCACCTAAAAGGGGAAGTTTCGCTTGTCTGCATTCTTCCCCCTCCACTGCCACATTTGGCACTTTTTTGAGGGGGAGTGGGTACCTGGTTTTGATAGGTATCCGCTCCCACTTCCCGTCAGATCGCCACAGAAATCTGTGCAGGAGTTCACCCCCTTCTTCCCCCTGAAGCCTTGTGGGACACATCACAGGTCCCAGAAGACTATGGGACTATTCACAAAGTGCAGTGCGGCTTGCGCATGCTCAGTAGGGAATTGACTGTGAAGCTGCAATGCTTCACAGCTGGTTTCCCTTACCTAAGATGCCGGCATCTGGACTTGAAGCTGATTGAAGAATCAGCTCGGATGACGTCATCGCTGGATCCCTGGATAGGTAAGTGTCCTTATAGTAAAGTCAGCAGCTACAGTATTTGTAACTGCTGACGTTTCATTTTTTGGTAGAGTTTTTAAGTCAGCATGTCTCACAATAAATTCATATGTACAAGTATATCTGTAAGAAATAGTTACAGCAATATTTATAAAATTAACATTTCATGAAGATCAGCTACTAAGCACATTTGCCTCTGATTGCACAGGCAAGGAGCTGAAGCTTAACTGCTGACACCACTCCAGGATTGGAACTTTCAAACATAGAGGCCTTCTGATGTGACCCCACCTTGGTGTCACAGCAGTTTCTTGAGAATTATACTTTTTTGGATTGCTGAGGACCAGAAGGTATAGAGATTAGTAAATAATGGAGAATCCATTTAATTCAGTGCTTCTCAACTCCTGTCCTCAAGACCCACTAACAGGCCAGGTTTGCAAGATAACTGAAATACATCACAGGTGATATCATTTGCTGATTAGTGATTGCAGTATTCTAGTCTGCATCTCCCCCAAGGTAATACCTAAAATCTGGCCTGTTAGTGGGTCCTGAGGACAGGAGCTGAGAACCACTGACTTAATTGAATCACTGGTGGACCGTTTTTTGCTCAGGTGAGGGCCCACTCTGCCTGGCGTAACAGTGTCCTGGTAAAAAATGGTTTAAAGACCTCTTATTAGTTCACTCCAGAGCTTAATTAACACCGCCCCCCTCCCCCAATAAAAGGCAAGCGCGCCAAGGCACACATCCCCACTCACAGTCCCAGAGTGAAGGATCCAATGGACCACATCTTTTAGACCCCCTGTGAGATACATTATGTGCCATCCTAATAAGGAAGCACAATACTTCCTTATTAGGAGGGACCAGAAGTAAACTGGTTGATTGTGCCTTGGAACACTTTTCCACTTCACTTTGGCAAATTGGTTTTGCTGATGTGGTTTCCAGCAAATCACCTCTATACCAAACCAAACAGATTTTCTGTAATTTCTCTTATGCTTTAATGTTTCCTCGCCTCAGTGAGGGCTTTATAAAATTATATTAAAATGGTTTTAGGTTTTATCATAATTAAGACTTGTATGATTAAGGCATGGTTCTGCATGTGTAGGGCAGCCTCTTAATTTCAACAGGCTGCCCTACTCTCAGAAACTCAGGGAAAGAAGTCCCCGGCCCTCTTTTTAAATTTTTGTTGCATCAATTGCGTGCATTTTGTTGATGCATGGGGGTGCCTTTAGGAATTCCCAAGTGTCTGCTAAATAGCAGCGTGTCTCTCGTATGTCATGAACACGCACAATTTTGTGCGCATTCCCGACATGCAATAATGTGAACCTAACTTGAATGTAGTGTATTTAAGGCATATATTATAGTAAGTGTATCTACGGGATAAAACTTTCTTAACCTCATTGTTATTATATTCCAACAATATGAATCTATCTTGTGACTGAAGTTGACTTTGCACTGAATGCATTGCAGCAGGGCACTGTCTGTCAGTATTACAGAGCAAAAACAGGTAAAGATGTGCAGTATACTTTCCTAATCTGATTGTATAAAGTTGATCTGATATTTTTTTTATTTGGCAAAAGTATTGTCATTTAATGGATGGTAACAACTAGATCTAACCTACAGACAAATGGGAACCCTATTATGCAATTGACTATTGCAGAAGATGGGCACATTTGCAAAACCATTACAGTAATAACTGTTCAAAACATTAAACTGTCCACCGAAATTATGAACACTATGCATTTCAGCCATTATGAAATAATTGTAAGGAGTGTGTGACAATAATGATTTCAGGCACTAGATGGTGTTGAGCTCACTTTTTTTTGTACATGATTTTGTCAACTCAGCATGTATCACTTGTTGATGATCCATAGATATCAAGAATATATTTTACACTAATTTATCTTTGTATCCATAGATAAACCTATATAAAGCAGAAACTGCTTTCAGCTGGGTATTTTTTACTTTTAAAGAATAAATCCCCTTTTGTTGAGAAAAAAAAACAATCTGGGTGATCTATGTCAATTGCAGGAACTGGCTTTATAGCAGACTTCTGGCTTTTGTTACTCTGAGCTTTGCTCTGTTCTTGTTTCACCATGTCCTTTAGATACAGATTCTTGATGGGAGGGTCTGGTTCGCTAAAATCACCTGGCGGTGTTCTAATGAGAAAAGCTGCAGTGTCTGCATCCCTTTAGAAAATATTTAACCCTTGGAGATGATCTCACCAAAACTGAAATTACTATTGCCTAGAATATGACTTGTATCTTAGTGCAGACTGCTGGGATAATCAGGTAGGAAATTACATTTCTGGGGACATTCTGTACACTACTAGGTTGCCATATTGTATTGAATTTTTAAGAAAATTACAGCCCTGCTGACTAAAAAGAAAAAGTAATTTTTAATAATATGAAATTCTCACATGCCTTGTGTAGCGGTGACCCCGTGAGGTCGCTGGGTGTTTCAACATTCACACATTTCACCCTGCTGGTCAGAGATCCATTTTGGCACACTTTCCCAGACAATGAAGTCTCTTGCTTGTTTTTGTTGTTTTTATTAGGGGATTAAACTTGGATGGGGAAAGGGACATGGGATGCCCAAATGATGAATACTTCTCAATGAAATAAATGTTTGTTAAGTCTTAATTTGACGATCTCTTCCTCTGCACATCTCCTCCAGCACACTACTTGAGATCACTTGCTTCATTTCACTGTCCAAATCTAGGTTCCTGTCACCATTAGCACATGGCTAGGCCTCACTCTGAATAAGTCCTAACATTTTCCTAATAGCCCATTACAGGCAGGGGTCTGCAGTCCTCTTTGTGGTAGCAACCGTTTTAGTTGAGAAGAATAAATGTGCTAACTGACACTTGGTAAACTACTGATTCCAGCACGTCCAATGCAAATCCTGCCAGCCCTCGTGGCTGCAACGACTTGACTCCAAAACAACACCACAGTCTTTCCCTCTGGCTCCACATCCAAATCCTGGCATGTTTCTACCAGAGCTTCACACTGTGCTTCTCACTCACTGACTCCAGCATGGATCCCTCCTGAATGACTTTCCTGGCAGTGCTCCCAACTGTCCTTTTCCTGCTCCTGTTCCAGGACACCTCTCAATGACCATGTAGAGAAAGGCTCCCTTCCAGCTCCCGAGCTCCAGGCCTGAGTTTACCCCCCAGAAAGGGGGTTCCCTCAGACCACAACAGTCTAACACTCCATCTTTCAGTTGTTCCACCCGACAACTCCTCCCACAACAGGCTGACCATGGGTATATATAGGAGGCCTCCCCTCTGCCAATCCTAGTTGGGGATTGGTCAGGGCTCCCACATACAACCCATGTCACTCCAGCTCTCTGCCCTGCCTCTTTTCCTGAACCTTCTGAAAACCAGAGGAGGCACCCAAAAGCTGAAGCACATGTCAGTCACCTGCTGCTACACTCCCCTGCCCCCAGATCAAAACAAACAGGCCTAGCTCACAGCATAGGCCTGCCTAAATTTACCTGCGCTGACAGTACAAAGCAAGCCAGTCCCTCCCTCCCCCTGCAGCGTCTTCTCACCCATGCTCCAGTTGTCTAAGGTCTTGACATTATCAAGACCAATATACAGTATGGTCGATAGCCCTGCACTGGACGTGATTATGCCAAGGGGCAGTCAACCACTATAGCATGAGAGGAGCACTGCCTGCGGGGGGAGCGGAGAATCAGCTTAGTTAAAGTGCTTCTTCTCTCCCCTCGACAAAACAAGCAGTTAACCTGTGCAGTGCAGGCACAGCCCCACTATGAGGGATCATTTAAACCACTTACGGACCACCCGCCATCGCTATACATCGGCTGTTTGAAGAGGGATATCATTGTTATAGCAGCAGATAGCTGCCATAACCCCGGTATCCTCTTCTTCAGCGGGCGGTCCGTTTTCAGATAAAAGTGGTCTCTGCGGCGGATTCGCCGCAAGATCACTTTTATCGGCGGCAGGAAAGGGAAACCCCCCTCCCATCGCTCTCCGTTGCCCTCCACCGCTTACCGGAGCCGCCAGCAGCGGCGGGGGCCATCGTGTTCTGTCTCCTGTTAGGTATGGATATAAGCGAGGGGAAGATGGCGCCCATCCATCTCCATACCATTGCAGGGCGGAAGCGACGTCAAAACGTCACTTCCACTCATAGCTCTTAAAGCAACATTTTATTTATTTATTTTTTTTTAAATGACATTTAATTTTATTTTTGCATTTTAGTGTAAATATGAGATCTGAGGTCTTTTTGACCCCAGATCTCATATTTAAGAGGTCCTGTCATGCTTTTTTTATATTACACGATTATTACACGAACAGTGTAAAATTTAAAAATAATAGGTAAAATAAATTAGAAAATTCAAAAAAATTTTAAAGGCGCCCCGTCCCACCGAGCTCACGCGCAGAATCGAACGCATACGTGAGTAGCGCCCGCATATGAATACGGCGTTCAAACCACACATGTGAGGTATTGCAATTGTTTGAGTGAGAGCAATAATTCTAGCCCTAGACCTCCTCTGTAACTCAAAACATGATACCTGTAGAATTTTTTAAACGGTGCATATGGAGATTTTTAAGGGTAAAAGTTTGTTGCCATTCCATGAGCGGGCTCAACTTTGAAGCGTGACATGTTGGGGATCAATTTACTCGGCATAACATCATCTTTCACAGTATAAAAAAATTGGGCTAACTTTACTGTTGTCCTATTTTTTAATTCAAAAAAGTGAATTTTTTTATAAAAAAAGTTCGCTTGTAAGACCGCTGAGCAAATACGGTGTGACAAAAAGTATTTCTCTAGGGTGTTAGAAAAAAATATATATAATGTTTGGGGGTTCTAAGTAATTTCTAGCAACAAAAATGATTTTAACTTGTAAACAACAAGTTTGAAAAATAGGCCTGGCCTTAAAGTGGTTAAAGTGTACCAGAATTGGGCTTTCAATTTTTTGGATGGGTTCACAGAATACAAAGCGTTCTGTGAATGTACAGGAGAGGAGGTTCGCACAGACTTCCTGGTGGTTTACTGGAAGTATAGCTGCTGGGTGAAGCTACTACTGGGGTCATAAGGCCTGAGGAAGGTATGGAACGGGCTATGCAAGATAGTTCATTCATCTCTACTCCCGATGACACGGATGCCTTTACTGTGTGCGCAAAACTAGAATGATTGTCTAGTGCTGCATTCAAGTGGGGTGATGTATTTCTGCTTGAATACCCACCATTATTACATGATTTCGTTTATAGTGTTTCTGATATAAATGACCGAGTCGCTTATCCAGAAGAGATTTGTTGGGCGTTTAGTGAGTGCAAGTTTTCACGTAGCAGTACTAAACCTGTGACCTTTGGTACTGCTTAAGGTGAGTAAATTAACATTAGTGATTGTTACTAAGACAACAACAGGTGGAGTTACATTTCCTTTGTGCTTTTAAGAAAAAATATGACATGCATTTAACTCTTATTAACCTACCTACTGGTGATTAAACATGCCCATATAAATAAAGCATGGTATTTATACGTACTTAGGTATAGGAACCATACATATATGTGTGACACACAGCCATGTCACATTTAAATGTTTATTTTGCATTAGTTAAATTCAGAAGTTTTGGAATGTTTAAGGTCCCCACAGACCTTAGAATCCATTGCATTTAGGTCAAACAGCACAAATCTTGATTTTTCACCTCTTCGTGGCTTATTTTAACCTTTGAAAGGCGGCGGCACTGCGTGCACAAACATATGCATTACACATGGTTGCAGGACAGTTGTGCATACTTTGGAGAGACTGTCCCTCTTTTAGAACCAAATCCCTACCATGTCTCTCTTGACTTCTCAGTTGGCCCTCATTTTGGACAAATGTGTAGAACTCTATAATAAATGCAATACTTAAAGAAGAAGTATGGCCAAAGCCTTTTTAGCTGTACTTCTACGGATCACAGGAGTGCAGTTAGTTCTGCACTCCTGTGACCCATTTTCAGTTGACAGCAGGCTAAAGCCCACTGTCGGGTAATGGCACAGAGCCGGTCCAGGCTCTGGAAAGATCCCAACCTTATGGTTGGGTTCCACCCAGATGCCTGAACCGGCAGCTGGCGCAGCATCTCAGTGATCATGGAGAGCCTAAGCCAACCCTTCCTGTCCTCTCCACAGCCTGGCGCTCCAGTGAGTGCTGAAGGGGCAGATCAGAGAGCCGCTGAATGACAGTCCCCAGTTTTCTGCAGTCTGAATACCAAGAACTGAGGGATTAGTGATCTTGATCACTCAGTTCTTGGCCTTAGCCCCAGCGGGGGACAGATGCAGCATCATATCAATGCTGCATCCAGCTACGTGAGTATATATATATTTTTTCTACTTAAACCTGTTCTTCTCTTTTAACTACTAAAAGTGTGACATTACACTAAACCATTCACACAAATCTTTTTATTATTACATTATTGTTTTAAAAAGACAGTATAAAGGAAACATAACGATGAAAAAAAACACCTGTGAATTTAGCCAATTCATTTTTGCTTATTAAAATGAAATTAAAGGCAACATTAAAAATATTACGAGCAGGCGTGTTATTTATTAGAGAAGAGACATGCGATAAACCTACCTGCCTGTTACAGTTTACATCACTGGCATGGTTTCTGTGTGCGAGGATGACTGACTCTTGCGCATGCACAGGAATACAGCATCCTGCACCAACCAATCAAGACGACCAGAGACTGACACCTGAAGGAGCTAGGGAGAAGATGCCGGTGTGGGACCATTCATGTACATAATACCGTTGGAAAAGAGGTGATTATAGATTGTTTATTTTCACTTTAAATCTTCATGGGCCACTTAACTGGAGGTGTGGCAGGCTGTATGTCCTTTGTTTCCTTTGTCTGTGTCACCTTGCCTGTGTCACTTTATGCTAAAGGGTGTCCTTCTTTCCAATTTCATACATTTCTGAGGTATGGTTGTGGAATAGCTCCATTATCTTGAATGGGTTGCGTTTGGCAGTGGCGGTACTGCCCACAGAACCGCCGCTGCCAAGGGCAACCATGTCCAGCACAGTGTATACTCACATGGTCTGTGCCTATCTTAAATTGCAGCTGGGTGGTAAAACCACAGCTCAAGTACCTATTTTTGGCTTTTCAAAGCAACAAATATAATAATTAAAAGGTTATATAAAAATGTTGAGCACAATAAAACACTTTTGATAGTCAAATAATACATTTTTATAGGGATCTGTGCATCTGGCCAAAGAGAGGGTCAACTGAGGAGGAAAGAGGGACAGAGGGATTCAGTTACAAAACAGAGACAATTCCTACAAATATGGAACAGTTGGAAGGTATCCCTTCAGTGTAAACCGCAAGTCAAGACAAAGCAGAGATAGGGCAGCTGAAATTATATGTATATCTCTATTTTTTCGGTAAAAGATAAGGTTGACCCCTGTCCAACAAGAAGGTGCAGAAGGTAGAGCCAAGCTCGACTTTTATAGGATGCATGACTTATACAGTATATTTCTGAGTTTACTTATTGTTTTGACATATGGATTTTACTGGAGAGAACCTCACTTTTCCTCATATTTTTTATAATAGGATTAGTTTGTACTGCCAAGATTTATCCTAAAGTGGACATTGCAGATATAAAAATATATCTTAAACCTCTGTGGTGCCCAGGCAATGGTGAAGATTCTCCAGCACAGTGTCAATGTCTGTACAGACTTGTATGTGTAAAAATGTTGGCTTGAAGCATTCTTCTGTCTGCAGAATGTAGATACAATAATTGCAGTGAAAGGTGTAGAACAGCCTTTCCCAACCTTTTTTACCCTTGAACTAATTTTTAGGTCTCGCGAAACCCCTGCTAAAGATTAGTCTATCATGACGGTCATTGGGAAAAAATGCCACTAATCAAGTGATGTTTCCATAATCTGATCAGATTATGTCAGCATGCTGGGCCTGGAACTATGCAGGCACCATAAGATGGGAGGTCGGTTAACCACAGCTCAAGGAAGCCCTAGGGACATGCTGATTCTGCCAGGTGGCATTGGGCCTGGAGCTATGCAGGCACCATAAGATGGGAGGTCAGTTAACCACAGCTCAAGGAAACCCTAGCCACCCCTGGAGGAACACTAGGGTTCCACCGAACACTGGTTAAGAATGGCTGGTGTAGACCATACACATGTAAAACTAAAAGATACACTTGAGACCTGGAATGAAACTCAGCATCAGCTCACTGTAACCTTGTGTTCTGACCCTAACTATGAAAAAACTCTGTTGCAGTATCAGTTTTAAGGACACCAGGCTTAAGCAAGTCAATCTATATTCTTGAAGAAATGTGAAATTTGTTGTTGCACTGGGTTTTTAAATCTGATCAGATTATGGAAGCATCACTTGATTATAAATCAGCAATGTGACTTTTAAAAAAGTGTACAATTGTTAAGAACATCTGTGTTCTTCACAAATGTGTTTAGCACTTCAATTGCTTTGGGACTTTGAAACAAGCAATAGTTCTGTTAAGTTAAACAATGTGAAAAAAAGTCAGATTTGGCAAGCCCAGTCCTGGTACTGGTCAAGGTCATGTGACTGGCCTCTCCTCCAATCATGGAGTGCTCTCTGCAATGTTATCTAGAAAGCATTTCATGAGACACTGCAGGCTCCACATTGTGGCCTACTTTTATGAATATCAGATGTGGCGTTCATACCTCTGGCCTGAAGATGTCACTAGTTACATCTATAATACTTTCTATACTCTGTACAAGTTTCATTTACCGTATTTATCGACGTATAACACGCACTCCAAGTTTAGGAGGGAATTTTAAGAAAAAAAATTTTAGGAGGGAAGTTTAAGGAAAAAAACTTACATTTAAATGCCCATCAATGCAGCCTTGTCAGTGTCCATCTGTAGCCTTGTCAGTGTCAGTGTAGCCCTGTCAGTGTCCATCATTGCAGCCTTGTCAGTGTCAGTGTCCATCTGTAGCCTTGTCCATCATTGCAGCCTTGTCAGTGTCAGTGTCCATCTGTAGCCTTGTCCATCTGCAGCCTTGCCCCTGTGTCATTTACAGACTGCTGCCTTCTAAAAACGGCGCAGCCCCTCTCGGCCATTCTCGGCGTGTCTCGGCCGCTCTCGGCGGCTTTCGGCCGTTCTCGGCGGCTTTCAGAGGCTCACGCGAGACTGCGAGAGCCGCCAAAAGCCGCAGAGAATGGCCGAAAGCCGCCGAGAGTGCCCGAAAGCAGCCGAGAGCGTCCGAAAGCCGCCGAAAGCGCCAAAAGGCTCACAATCGGCAGGGGATTGGCGTATAACACGCATCCACGATTTCCCCCTGATTTTAAATGGAAAAAAGTGCGTGTTATACTCCGGTAAATACGGTAGTTCCTGTTCATGTTATAATATACCTCAGAAGGCTGAATGTGTTTTAAAGATGCCTGAGCTTGTAAATAAAGCATTTTATAACTGCTCTGCCTGCCAGACTACAAGAACCAACAGAATTGGTGACAAGGATGTCTCTTTGTCAGAAACCATGAACCAGACTTAGACAGAAGTACAGTAAAATCACACTTGTTTATTAATAAAAATAAAAAGGTAAATGGAGTAAGCATAGTCAAAGCATAGCCAGAGTCCAGTAACCGGATCGGGTAGTCAGCCAAGCCAGAGTTCAGTAACCAGATCGGGTAATCAGCCAAGCCAGAGTTCAGTAACCAGATCGGGTAATCAGCCAGACCAGAAGTCCGGGATCCAAGTAGAGGAAAAGCAAGCAGGATAAGGAGCCAGAAAGGATGTCAGCAAAGCCAGTCTTTAAACAGGAATGCAGGAGATGGTTTCTTGTGATGTGACCAAGGCGAAGGCAGGAATGAAGTGAGCTGGAGATTTTTAAGTAGGCGGGACTGACGAGCAGATCCACAACAGCTGGTTAACTGTGGAGAGAGATGAGAGCTGGCAATTAGCCAACAGCTGAGCGGCCAGCTCAGAGAAGGAAGGGCTGAGCCAGCCCTGACACTCTTCTACCTCTACATAAGGGGTCTCTAAACTTTTCAAGCAAAGGACCAGTTCACTGTCCTTCAGACTTTAGGGGGCCAGATTGTGGCCAGTGGGGGGAAGAAAATGTCCTGGGCCCAGCGTTAGTGAGAATAAACATTGCTTTAGGATTGGTAGTCAGTTACATAGCGCCTGTGGTCAGTAGGAGGAGGAACATGGCCCGTCATTAGCATTACTGGGAGGAATATTTGATGCTCTAACACAGAGGTCTCCAAACTTTACTGTCCTTCAGACTTTAGGGGAGCCAGATTGTGGCCAGTCGGGGGGGGGATAGAAACTATCCTGGATTCAGTGGGAAATAAAAATCATTGACACAGGCTTTGTGGTCAGTGGGAGTATATAAATTACATAGCGTCCTTGGTCAATAGAAGGAATAGTGCCGCATCATTGATATCATGTTGGAGGAATAGTGTCCCATCACTGATATCATGTTGGAGGAATAGTGCCCCATCGTTGGTGTCAGTGGCAAGAATTATGCTCCACTCTTGGTGTCAATGGGAAAAATTGTGCCCCAGGGGCAGATAAAGGCTAGCAAAGGGCCCGCGAGCCGGAGGTTGGAGACCTCTGCTCTAACACATGAAATGATTAGAGGCCAACTAGTAGAAACAACAAACAGCCCTCATTAGAGAAAGATTGCTCTTGAAACATGATTTAACGCTAGCAAAGTTTATTACTTTTTCAAACCAAAGCTAAACGCTGTCGCTGAGGCAAAAACCCTCAGTCAGGTGACCACTGGCACCATACAAGGCTGTGAGTTTAGAATCTCTCTTAAGGCATATATTCAAACCCAATATAAAGATACTACAAGGGAGACATCCAAACTTCAATGAAGACTTGCACATACTCTGAACAAGTACAGCTTCAGGGTAGGCTCAACACAAGACATTGCAATCTATGCTGCATGCCATGTAAAAGATGCACAATGCCATAAAATGCAACTAAATGGGATGTTTTGAAAAGATCTGCCTCCTGAACTACCAGACACAACAGCAGGCACAGAGTATAGTATATTTCTAGTTGATAACAGCAAGTGCTAGGCTGTGCCTTGCCCTGGCCTCTTGGCAGGGGACCTCCTGTCTCCCAGGTGGAGCCCTGAACTGCAGACAGTCCTTTGATTTAAAGACTGTGCGTACTTGCATACACAGCCTGCTGGTTTCAGTTAAGGCCTGGACACAGGGTTAAAGACTTTGTCCCATCTAAGACTCTTTGAAGTCTCTGGACTCCAGAATTCAGTCCGTTATACAGTATCTCACAAAAGTGAGTACACCCCTCACATTTTTGTACATATTTCATTATATCTTTTCATGTGACAACACTTAAGAAATGAAACTTTGCTACAATGTAAAGTAGGGAGTGTACAGCTTGTATAACAGTGTAAATTTGCTGTCCCCTCAAAATAACTCAACACACAGCCGTTAATGTCTAAACCGCTGGCAACAAAAGTGAGTACACCCCTAAGTGAAAATGTCCGATTTGGGCCCAAAGTGTCAATATTTTGTGTGGCCACCATAATTTTCCAGCACTGCCTTAACCCTCTTGGGCATGGAGTTCACCAGAGCTTCACAGGTTGCCACTGCAGTCCTCTTCCACTCCGCCATAACATCACGGAGCTTGTGGATGTTAGTGACCTTGCGCTCCTCCACCTTCTTTTTAAGGATGCCCTACAGATGCTCAATAGGGTTTAGGTCTGGAGACATGCTTGGCCAGTCCATCACCTTTACCCTCAGCTTCTTCAGCAAAGCAGTGGTCGTCTTGGAAGGGGGAGGTGTGTTTGGGGTCGTTATCTTGTTGTTATACTTCTCTGCGGCCCAGTCTCCAAAGGGAGGGGATCATGCTCTGCTTTAGTATGTCACAGTATACGTTGGCATTCATGGTTCCCTCAATGAACTGTAACTCCCCAGTGCCGGCAGCACTTATGCAGCCCCAGACAATGACACTCCCACCACCATGCTTGACTGTAGACAAGACATACTTGTCTTTGTACTCTCACCTGGTTGCCGCCACACACGCTTGACACCATCTGAACCAAATAAGTTTATCTTGGTCTCATCAGACCACAGGACATGGCTCCAGTAATCCATGTCCTTAGTCTGCTTGTCTTCAGCAAACTTTTTGCTGGCTTTCTTGTGCATCATCTTTAGAAGAGGCTTCCTTCTGGGACAACAGCCATGCAGACCAATTTGATGCAGTGTGCGGCGTATGGTCTGAGCACCCCTTCAACCTCAACAGCAATGCTGGCAGCACTCATACATCTATTTCCCAAAGACAACCTCAGCATTCGACGCTGAGCACGTGCACTCAACTTCTTTGGTCGACCATGGCGAGGCCTGTCCTGAGTGGAACCTGTCTTGTATGGTCTTGGCCACTGTTCTGCAGCTCAGTTTCAGGGTCTTGGCAATATTTTTATAGTCTAGGTCATCTTTATGTAGAGCAACAACTCTTTTTTTCAGATCCTCAGAGAGTTCTTTCTCATGAGGTGCCATGTTGAACTTGCAGTGACCAGAATAAGAGAGTGAGAGCGATAACACTCACTTAGGGGTGTACTCACTTTTGTTGCCAGCGGTTTAGACATTATTGAGTTGTGTTGAGTGTTGAGTTGTTTTGAGAGGACAGCAAATTTACACCGTTATACAAGCTGTACACTAACTACTTTTCATTGTAGCAAAGTGTAATTTCTTCAGTGTTGTCACATGAAAAGATATAATAAAATATTCACAAAAATGTGAGGGGTGTACTCACTTTTGTGAGATACTGTAAAACCCAGAAGAACTGAAGAAAACAACTTCATCCACTTGTAATAGCCATTTTAAAGCCCCTCAATCTGCATCCTTGATCTCCATCTGTCTCTTATGCCTCCTTAATGAACAGTAATTACTCCAATGCAAATATCATATAGTACCAAGCCAATGGGTCTGGTCCTTAAGGTACCCCTTTACAATTACTGAATACTGTTTCTATTAGTGTGTGTTGATTTATTCCAGGTATTCCACATTTTTTAATGTTTAAGTGAATAATTTCAATTATCATATACAGTATAATCTTATACAGAATTATTTGATTGACTAGTGCTATTCACTGGGTTAAGGTAGGAGCAGTGAATTGCATCCATTAAAGGACTATTATTTTGCACACCATAAGCATCTTTTAGGAATATTCTAGTGTACTGTGTCCATATTTTCTCATTCATAATACCAAGAAGGCCAGTTTTATTGTTATTTAATATTTTAATCTGATCTACTATTATATGTAATTGTATTTTTTATTCTTCTTATCTCAAATTTGCTGATGCCTCAAGCTGGGTATGTCACTATCTTTTGTGGGCCCTTATCAATTTTTGAAACAGTGCAAGGTAATAAATTGCCTCAGTATTACATGAACTATGAACTACTAGAGACACTAGAAATAATTGTACAAGATAATTTGTGATAGACACTAGGTATAAAAAAAGATCAAACATATTGGAAATCTAGTAATACTGCCAGTTTTTCCTTTTATAAAACATATTGAGTGTCATTGAACACTGTTTACTTAGTGAGCAATGCTTAAAATACTGTAATGCCGCGTACACACGATCGGAATTTCCGTCAGAAAAAACTTGGATGGTTTTTCCGACGGAATTCCGTTCAAGCTTGCCTTGCAAACACACGCTACTCTGAACTTTCGACCATCAAGAACGCGGTGACGTACAACACTGCAACGAGACGAGAAAATTAAGTTCAATGCTTCTGAGCATGCGTCAAAGTGTTTCCGAGCACGTCCGAATTGCATACAGACGAACGCATTTTCGGATAGGAACTTTTCCCGACCGAAAAATAGAGAACATACTCTCAATCTTTTGCTGGCTGGAATTCCACCAGGAAAAGTCCGATGGAGCATACACACGGTCGCATTTTCCGACAAAAAGCTCTTATCGTAATTTTGCTGGCGACATTTCCGATCGTTCAATGCTTCTGAGCATGCGTCAAATTGTTTCCAAGCATGCGTGATTTTTTGCATGTCCGAATTGCATACAGACAAACGCATTTTCGGATAGGATCTTTTCCCGACCGAAAAATAGAGAACCTGCTCTCAATCTTTTGCTGGCTGGAATTCCACCAGGAAAAGTCCGATGGAGCATACACACGGTCGCATTTTCCAACCAAAACCTCTCATCGGAGTTTTGCTGGCGCCATTTCCGATGGTGTGTACGCGGCATAAAAGTGTCTTCATAACCCCACATTTTCTACACCCCTATCTTTTTAAAGATATATTTATTAAGTGTAAAATATAAAATGAAAACAAAACAATACAGAGTTTAAAAAAAAATACTCCAATCTAGGAAAAGAAAACTTTAACTAATACAGAAAAAAAAAACACTGAGCTGTTTCTCAATGCTTCACAAGTCATACCAGAGTAGTAGGACATAGGTGTATAGAAATACGACCAAATACCATGGGTCGTATTTCTATACACCTTTTGGTTCTGCTCAGCCCAGCCCTACAAGCCTTCAGGACACTTGTCCAAAAATTCACAGACTGCCCCATTCCGAAGGACATAGGGTTTTCCCATACAAAAACTCAGTGATATTACATTTGGTCAACGCTGCACACTCATGTAGCCCTGCATTGTGGAAGTCTACTTCCCCACCATCTGTTCACCAGTGGCTCTGTCTGGTATGAGATATAAAATTCATGAAAGACCCGACCAGCTCCTTCAAATGGACAAACTATAGTTCTGAGCCATGCAGTTCTATTGGTTAGATTGCTCTTTCATGGAAGAAGAAAGAGCTCCTTGACTGTCCTACGCAATCCATCCCTGACCATCTATCTGTAGTCATTGCTCTGTTTTTCCTGTTTTTTTCCCGCCCTAGTTCTTCACAGGACCTGCCCCGCCCCCCCCCCCCCACACACACACACACACACTTTCCCGCTTTTTTCCATCTTGGCTTCTCTTCCTCTGGAATGCACCCCTTCCCCCTACTCTTTTCTTTTACTTTTCTTTTTACCTCCAGTCCTGCACTGACCCTCCCCCCATCCTCATCCCCACCACCACCCTCTACATGCGCTTCCCACTTCCCATAACCTTACACATCAGTTGTACTTCCCCCACCCTCTTGTGTCTTCCTCTACATCCCATCCACAAATAACAAACAAGTCATACTTACCAAAACCATTGCACAGAGCAGCCCCGATCCTCCTCTTTTCGGGTCCCCCGCCGGCAGTCCTGTCTCCTTCTCATCTGCCAGTGCCCCCAATAGCAAGGTGCTTCCTCTGGGGACACATAGAGTCATCGATTGTCTTAGCCCCTCGTTCTCTCTTCATTGGCTTACTTTCTAATGGCTCCCTCAATGAGGAATGAGAGACCTGGGAGAAGCTCAACTCTCATGCACATCACTGAATCGAGAGGGAGCTAAGGTAAGTATTAGGGCAGCTGGGGGGGCCACAGCACACAGAAGGTTTTTTACCTTTATGCATTGAATGTAATAACAAACATGTCATACTTACCTGCTCTGTGCAATGGTTTTACACAGAGCAGACCCGACCCTCTTCTTCTCGGGTCCTCAGCCATCGCTCCTGGTTCCACCCCTTGACAAGTTCCCCCAAAAGCAATTTGCTTGCTATGGGGGCACTGGTGTTGAGGCTCGCTCCCGAACCCCACTCTATGCATCCATAAGACAAATTGCGAAAAGGTATGGAAAAAATAAGTGTGGCGCTAAAAAAATGTACGTTGTTGGGCAAAGCCGAACAGAATGGTTTCTGAAAGGTAATATGCACAACAAAATAAATTAATGAGAGAAGACTATGTGGGAACTGTTAGTTGGCACTAGCAGAAAAAATATAATAAAATATAATATTTGAACCAAAGATATATAAATAAATCATATAGGTGAATCGTGAATAAATCAACAATAATATGACCCCTAGAAAGGGAAAAAATATTAACACAATACTAAGTGTCAATAAATAAAGAGAAAAGAACTGTCCATCCTAATTCTAGGGAAAAACAGTTCAATATAGGTGAGCCTGAATAATAACAGGATTGGGAAAGTGTTAAATGAACATAAGTGAAAGTGTCCACGTGATATGGAATATATCAAAAATAAGTGACAAAAAATGCGTGAACTGCCAGTGAGACTACAAGTCCATCTAAACACATATATAAGAATGATATCTCAAAGTCCGCATGAAGCAATGTAAAACAATCAGCGGCCGTTGGGGTGGATAAAGGGAAACCTGAAAACCCCTGATTGACATCCACAAGGTACGATACCAAACTTCTGTATAAGGGGATAGGTGTAGATACCCTTACCGGAAATGGTGGACTCCCAGCCAATGACTTGGGAGTCAAACAGGCTTGTAATGGAACAAGGGGAGTAACTCCTGGTTCCCCGCGGCTGGAGGTGATAAGGGAATGGCGACACTCACCGACTCCACATTTCAATCTCACTGACCAGTAGCATCAGAAATGTCAGTGGTAGGTACTCATTGCAGATCCAATTCCATAAGCGGGATGTAATTCTTCAAAAATAAAGGGAAAGAAACAAGGGCTTCCCCATAGTGTAAATCAGCTTGGGACTGGCTTTAATAAAACAGAATAGTAAAAAACAATCCAATTCTTCAAAAAGGAGTAAAAAATGCATATAGCGCTAAAATAAATGGTGGCAAGACAGGCAAATCTAACCCTACGCGTTTCGTCCGATAGGACTTCGACTGGGGTATATGGGGGGTTATACCCCAGTCGAAGTCCTATCGGACGAAACGCGTAGGGTTAGATTTGCCTGTCTTGCCACCATTTATTTTAGCGCTATATGCATTTTTTACTCCTTTTTGAAGAATTGGATTGTTTTTTACTATTCTGTTTTATTAAAGCCAGTCCCAAGCTGATTTACACTATGGGGAAGCCCTTGTTTCTTTCCCTTTATTTTTGAAGAATTACATCCCGCTTATGGAATTGGATCTGCAATGAGTACCTACCACTGACATTTCTGATGCTACTGGTCAGTGAGATTGAAATGTGGAGTCGGTGAGTGTCGCCATTCCCTTATCACCTCCAGCCGCGGGGAACCAGGAGTTACTCCCCTTGTTCCATTACAAGCCTGTTTGACTCCCAAGTCATTGGCTGGGAGTCCACCATTTCCGGTAAGGGTATCTACACCTATCCCCTTATACAGAAGTTTGGTATCGTACCTTGTGGATGTCAATCAGGGGTTTTCAGGTTTCCCTTTATCCACCCCAACGGCCGCTGATTGTTTTACATTGCTTCATGCGGACTTTGAGATATCATTCTTATATATGTGTTTAGATGGACTTGTAGTCTCACTGGCAGTTCACGCATTTTTTGTCACTTATTTTTGATATATTCCATATCACGTGGACACTTTCACTTATGTTCATTTAACACTTTCCCAATCCTGTTATTATTCAGGCTCACCTATATTGAACTGTTTTTCCCTAGAATTAGGATGGACAGTTCTTTTCTCTTTATTTATTGACACTTAGTATTGTGTTAATATTTTTTCCCTTTCTAGGGGTCATATTATTGTTGATTTATTCACGATTCACCTATATGATTTATTTATATATCTTTGGTTCAAATATTATATTTTATTATATTTTTTCTGCTAGTGCCAACTAACAGTTCCCACATAGTCTTCTCTCATTAATTTATTTTGTTGTGCATATTACCTTTCAGAAACCATTCTGTTCGGCTTTGCCCAACAACGTACATTTTTTTAGCGCCACACTTATTTTTTCCATACCTTTTCGCAATTTGTCTGATTGTGGTGTTGGCTGCTTTGCTTGCTGGTTGGCGCATTATCTTTTCAATATTTCTTTGGTGCATCCATAAGACACATAAAACCATGGCTTGGCCCTGCCCCCTGCTCTCTCCTCATTGGCTCACTGGCTTTTGATTGTGTCTCAGCGAGCGAGGAGAGAGAGACCCGGGACAGCCGAGGCTCTTGTGCACAGGTAAGTGAATCTTAGGGGGCTGTGGGGAGAGCAGCACACAGAAGGTTTTTTACCTTCAGCCTTTACAACTACTTAAAACACCAGGATTACTAAGTTATCTCAACTATCTCTTGGTTGCCCATCCTCTTGCACCACGGATATGATTATCTAAGTCAACCTACACCACTGCCTTTGATAGTTTTATTCAAATTATCGCTGTAATGTCTCTTCCTCACGACTACTTATATTGCCCAACATACTATGTTTCTCTATGACCACTTAAAACTATGCATTGCATTAGTACAAAAGTCCAGCTCAAGTGTCTAAAGTCACAGATGGATGGCTCTGTGTACATGTACCGGAGGAGACCCCAGGACAAGTAGTGACTCCCTCCATGATATTGAGGCTAGCTGTGGCTAACATATCAATGCCTGATGTGTTCATCTCTCTGGTGTTTGTAAACCCCAAAGGGGAGTGTGACGCACGGATTCCCGTGTGAGGTTCACTGCTATTTATCAAAGTAGGATCACCACCTGTGTGTCTTCTGGGACTTTATTCACCATCTATCAACTGTATTTCCTTGTGTGGATTTAACACATGAAACCGGATCATAACCTATTATGACAGTAGCGCTGCTGTAGTGACTTTAGACACTTGAGCTGGACTTTTGTACTATTGTTATTACTATTTACTATTTTATTAATACTGTTATGCATAGCATTTAAGCAGCAGCTGTTGATATTTTGCATATAATGTAACTACGTAATTTGTGCATTTCTGTGAGTTCTATATTCTATGAAGCCTGATACTTACATAGCGCCCAGATAGTGGAAGTAGATCTATGATTTCACTGTAGTTTGACATATGCATTGCATTGTCTTCTGGTGTTGCATTGTCCTTGCCTCCAATAAAAAATGCATTAAACGGATACTGTAAATTATTTGTATGTCTTCATCTCCTAGCTAGCTGCATGGAAGAGAACCCCTTGTTTCAACTCCCTCATACAGAATGTCATGTACATCCTTTACAGATAAATATGCCTCAAAATTAGATTTTTTATTACAGGTATGTATATTGTGCTGACAATTTATTCAGTGCTTTACATATGCACTATATTACCAAAAGTATTGGGACACCTGCCTTTACACGCACATGAACTTTATTGGCATTCCGGTCTTCATCCGTAGGGTTCAATATTGAGTTGGCCCACCCTTTGCAGCTATAACAGCTTCAGCTCTACTGGGAAGGCTGTCCACAAGGTTTAGGAGCAGTGGCGGCTGGTGTTTTTTATTTGGGGGGGGGGGTTTGGCGTCGGGTGGATTGTTTGCCACCCCCCCCCCCCAAAATAAAAAACACCAGCCGCCACTGCTCCTAAACCTTGTGAACCCATTCGGTTGAGTCACAATTTATTGCTCCAAACTTTGTGGGAACAGTTTGGGGGTGGCCCCTTCCTGTTCCAACATGACTGCTCACCAGTGCACAAAGTAATATAGTGTATATTGTACATTCACATCAGATTTTTAGAATTTTGATTTATTCCAGCTCCTGCATTTTGCTATGTATTTATAATTACAATTACGACGAGCATGTTAAAAGTTGCAAATGGAATCCAAATCTGATCTAAATTCAGATGATCCGAACAACACCCAATGTATTGATCCAGGATGTCCATTACATTTTCGACATTAGCATTCTCTAATTCTTGGCAGTCTCTTCCTTCTTTCCTATCATTCCTTGTGGTCAGGATTTAACAAATAGTATGAGATTGCCTGACCTCAATTCCTTTAAATGTCCTTTCAACAAACCCGCAGTAGGGTCTGCTTGGTAATATATGAGAGGACTTGGACTTCTACAGTCAGCAGTATAAGCATGCCAAAGCAGAGGCAGAAGACATTGTACAAGAGAATAAAGAGATTGGTGTTGCTCAGCTCCACCATATTCTAGCATCTGTGTGATTACTAAAAAGCTTTAATGGTCCTTTCACGGCATACTGCACAAAAAACTCACCGCAACGCATAAAAAATGCATGTGCTTTGATATGCATTTTAACATGCATTTTTATGAACATTTTATTGCTTTACATTGCTTTTTAATGCACATTGGCACATGTTTTTGTGTCATCTGTTGTGCAGTGAAGGGTCCCTGGAAGAGCCAAACATTAACAACAATAAATTTTTTATAATCTTTACTTCCCGTTGTGTATACATGCATTCATGTGCATTGCGTTAAAGCGGTATTATAAGAGTTATATATATATATATAGTATATATATATACCATATATATATATATATACACATACACCGTATATATATATATATATATATATATATATATATATATATATATATATATATTTATCTCTATATATATATATATATCTATATATATATATTGTTGTGGTTTCAATAGTTTTCTTTTTTCAGGCTTTCTTTCCTTTATTTTCACCAGCAGGTCTGTTGTTTTTCAGCAGAACAAGCTGTCCTGCAGATGTCGCAGTTAGATGAATGAGACAAACCATTTGCAACTGATGGGGGTGCTTACAATGATCAGCTTTTATTTATGTAAAACCTTTATCCCAAATTGAAAAAAAACATTGTTGTTAGTGTTTACAAAGTGTTATGCCGCGTACACACGACCGGTTTTGCCGTCGGAATAAACTCCGAAGGTTTCTCTGACGGAACTCCGACGGAATTCCATTCAAGCGGTCTTGCCTACACACGGTCAAACCAAAGTCCGACCGTCCAGAACGCGGTGACCTACAACACGTACGACGGGACTAGAAAAAGGAAGTTCAATAGCCAGTAGCCAACAGCTACCGTCTCGTACTTGCTTCAGAGCATGCGTCGTTTTTGGTCCATCGGAACAGCATACAGACGAGCGGTTTTCCCGATAGGAATTGGGTCTGTCGGAAATATTTAGAACATGTTCTATATTTAGAACATGTTCTATTTCTAGCTAGGTCCGTCAGATTTTTCAAAAAAGAAAGTCTGATGAGGCATACACACGATCGGAATAGACGATGAAAAGCTTCCATCGGACTTTTTCTGTCGGACATTCCTCTCGTGTGCACTCAGTTGGAGTTTGGCTTCAGTTTGTTTAGTGGATCTAAATCTGATAGAACATCTAATGCCGCGTACACACGGTCGGACTTTACGGCAGACTTTGCCCGGCGGACTTTGACGTACTTTACGACAGACTTTCTGAATGAACGGACTTGCCTACACACAATCCACCAAAGTCTGTCGAATTCGTACGTGATGACAAGTTCATAGCCAGTAGCCAATAGCTGCCCTAGCGTGGCTTTTTGTCCGTCTAACTAGCATACAGACAAGCGGACTTTTCGTCCGGACTCGAGTTCGACAGATAGATTTAAAACATGTTTCAAATCTAAGTTTGTCCAACTTTTGAGCAAACAAAGTCCGCTGGAGCCCACACACGATCGAATTGTCCGACGAAATCCCGTCCGCCGGGCAAAGTCTGCCGTAAAGTCCGCTCGTGTGTACGCGGCATAGTGCCCCGTACACACGGTCGGATTTTCCGATGGACATTGTCCGATCGGAGCGTGTTGTCGGAAATTCCGACCGTGTGTGGGCGCCATCGGACATTTTCCATCGGATTTTCCGACACACAAAGTTGGACAGCAGGAGATAAAATTTTCCGACAACAAAATCCGATCACGTCAATTCCGACCGTGTGTGGCCTGTTCCGACGCACAAAGTGCCACGCATGCTCAGAAGAAATTCCGACACGGGACAGCTCGTTCTGGTAAACTTAGCGTTCGCAATGGATACAGCACTTTCATCACGCTGCAATGTAAAAAATGGTTTAATACAGCGCACTCTCTTCTTCTTTATAATGTGACAAAAATTAAGTCGTTTTGATGCTCATATTCACACACACTTCTCACAAACTTTTTTCGTTACTATTTATCGGGATTCCCTCAATATATTTTGATTTCTCACATCTGACAACATATTTTTTTTTTTTTTTTTTTTACTTTAATGTAGAATCTTTTTTTGTGTTTCTCTTTTTATTTTTTTATTTTTTGGTGATTTTGATTTGTACTCCCGAAAATGTTTGTGTGTTTTTTGTGACAAGTTCCCACAACACCATTGATATGTTGTTCTATTTAATCTGTAGGAGGAGATTGTTTGGTGTTGTTGTCCCTTGTTAATTTCACATTGTACTTTAGAAATGTACCTGAATACTCACCAACAAACTGTCCTTTTTGGATGAAAACACACACAGGTGAGTAGAATTTACCTAAAAATATTTTATTAAGGGGTCACAACTATAAACAAAGAGGGAGGCAACGCTGGAGAAACTGCAGAAGTGGGCGAAGCCTTGGACTCCCAGGGCAGACATCAATTATTTAAAAGCAAAATTGGTGGCCTGAGGAGTCCTTATCTAAGGGAGGGCAGTCTGGTCCAGAAGTCCCAGAGATCCGGAAAGCAGCAGATGACATCTATGTCCCCAGGCTGTGGTCATACGAGAGACTGCATCTTCTGTCAGACCAGACTGAACCCAGGGCCATCACTCTCTGGTCTTCCTTCCACGCTTCCTTCCAGCCTTTGGCTGTGGTGGTGGAGTTGTGGCAGCAGGAGGAGGAGGAGGAGGAGGATGGTCCATCTCAATGACATCCGTCTTGGGTGTCAGTTCCCCACTCTCCCCCTTACGAAGGACTTTATAAATCAGGTCCTCAGAAATCTTGCATTGGCCCTCCTGCATGCCCTGCAATTTGGTGGCAGCCATGTAGGCAAAGGCCTCTTCAGGACTGGGGAAGGCTCTGAGAGACACCGAAGCCTCCTGGATCAGCCTGTATGCTGAATCCTGCACAGGACTGGGAGTGGCCTTCCTGGCCCTTTTATATGGCAGGCGGAGGGGAGGGACCTGAGACTCAGTCAGGCTGCAACTTGTCCCTGGCTTCTCTTGGCTGACGCTTAGCCCCGCCTCCTCCTGGCTGCCACTAATCCCCGCCTCCTCCTGACTGCCACATTCCCCAGCCTCCTCCTGGCTGAGGTCTTCCTGTGTATGAAAAAGGGACATAGTTTTAGTATTGTTTTCATCAATCACACACAATTTTCACCTCCTGACTGCTGCAAATTCAATGTTAACAAATATAACAGACTATCCTTCTGAGCCCAGCATTTTGCATTCTTGTCCCAATTTTGGGTGCCCACTACTGTGTATTGATATGTAAAACACTTAGTGATCAATAATAACATCTAGTAAACATCATTTATTTATTGCCCAGAAATCTGTAGAGGAATGCTATACCTGACTCCAGCTGGGCTCCTCCATTTCTTCCTGGCTGGAAGGCCCAGGTTGGACATCGGAAGCCTCAGCTGGGGTGGAAGGAAGAGTGGAAGGAAGAGTGGAGAGGGATTCCCTGACTTCAGTGTGGTCTGACAGAAATCGCAGTCTCTCATAGTACCACAGCCTGGGGACATAAACGTCATCTGCTGCAGCTCCGGACCTCTGGGAATCTGTGACCTTCTTGCGCTCCCTAAGATATGTGCTCCTCAGGCCACCAATTTTAGCTTTTAAATAAGGGATGGTTGCTGTGGGGACCACTGGCTTCACCAACTCCAGCAGTTTCTCCAGCGCTGCCTGCCTCTTCTGTTTGTGGTTATAGTGGGGGTGTCTGACCTGCCACAGACAGGGCAGCTCTCTGTACTTGTCAATAAACAGGGGCAGGAAATTGTGGTCGTTGAACCCATCCATTTTCTCTGCAAGACACAACACAAGACAAACCCTAATGTCAGGCCAAACTCCCCTAATCTTGTTACAATATAGGCTTCAATTTCGAAGCAGTATAGGCCCAAGTTTAGATCCTACCTTCGTTAGCACGATCGGCGTCTCCGATGCTCCTTCCTCCGCTCACAGATCGTACGTAAGACGCGCGCGTTACGATTTATACACACTGAGCATGCGTATAACTCCGCCCGCCCCTGACGTTCTTTCTATTCTATTCCCCGCCCCTTTTTGTTCGGCGCAGTGGAGGAAGAGCACATGGCGGATAGACAGCAGGATCGTGCTAATTACAGCAACGAGGAGGAGGAGGAGGAGGAAAGGCCGGAGCCTGAAACGTCCCGATCCAGAAGGAGATTAAAGGACTCAAATATGTCCTTTGGGGAGATGTTGGAAATGGTGGACATCCTGAAGAAGGCCGACTATGATGGAACGTATGAGCCTTACCCCAACCCCGATGTCCGAAAGGCCAAGATCATGGCGAATGTGGTCAGGAGTCTGCACCGGAAATTCGGGGTACGACGATCGAAAGATCAGCTCAGGAAGCGGTGGTCAGACCTGAAATTACGAGAACATGAGCAGTACAGAAAGATCCGGAGAGTGCTGCAAAAAAGTAAGTAGTTGTGCTGTGTTCCTATTGTTCTTGTGTTTATTACGTTTGTGCTGCTCCATGTGCTTTTAGGAACTGTTGTACAGTTTAAAATGGCAACTTTCATGTTCATGGGCACATTATTCGTTCGGATCACACATTTTTTTTTCGGACTATAAAATACCATTGTTTAGCCCATATGCATTTGGCCACCATTTTGAGGCCCTATACTTGTCTTCAAAGAATTGGGTTGTGTAGATGGGTTTGTTACTAGAATGAAATGCAAACTAGATTGTGTGTAAGGAGAGGACACTGAGCAGCTGTTTTCACATCTGGACACTGGAGCACTAGTGTGGGACCCCAGAACACCCTTTTTATTAGGGGGGCCACACAGGTGCTCCAGTGTATACTATAGGGGGGGCTACATATGTGAAGCTTGTACTAAACTTGACAAAGGACACTAAAAAAGCTACATCTTGGAACTCTGCTAAAATAGACAATTGTACCCCACTTCCAAGCAATGTTTCATCTTTAGAGTTCTGCCATCAAATATCTGTGTGCTAATTATACCTTTTTGTTTTACATAGGGGAGAAAAGACTCGGAGGACACCCCTCATCCGAGGAGACCAGAGCCCCCCCCCCTCTGGAAGAAGGGGAAATCCCCCCAACACAAGCTGAGCAGGAGGAAGAAGACGTGGTGGAACTAGTCACCACAACAGGTGAGTGTGTCAGGTCCCACACTTACCAGACAGGTGAGTCCGCTTGGGCAGAGGGTAGGCTCCCTTACGTATCCGATTCGGGGCCCCTGATAGAGTAGACAGGAGGCCACGAATGCGGAGTGGTATGAGGGCCTGTAGTAGGGTCCTGGAGCACAATGGTCTGGCAAGCAACCGGTAGGTCTTCAGACTGGGTAGAGCAGATGCTGGGCAGGAACTGATCAGGCTGGTCACACACAGGCAGAGGTCGGCAACGGGCTGGCAGCAGCGGTACAAGAGGGTGAGGCAGAAACAAGGTCAGACAAGCCGGGGTCGGGTTCAGGCAGCAATCAAGGATAGTCCAAGGGGTAGCCGGGTCACAACGGATAAGCACAACAGGGAAACAGGAACTCAGGATGATCACGGACAAGGTACAGAGCTGTTTGATCAGGCAGCACTGGGTCAGCATAGAGGCAAGCCTTAAATAGGCCGATTGGCGCCAAAACGCCGCGCACGTGCGCGCGCCGATTCGCCAAAGCGCGCCGCGCCCCCGCACGCGCCCGAGCGCGCCCCCGACACCGGCGTGCACGCCCACCGAACCGGGTCGCGTCACAAGCAGCGCTCACAGGCGGACGCGCGCTAACGCGAACGCGCGCTAGCGCGAACGCGCGTACGCACGAACGCCCGGACGCCACTCCGCACGCCACGGTCGGCCAGCCCAGACACACCAGCGCCCCCAGGGACACGCGCCCCAGCACGGACAGGAACGCGAGCGCCAACACGCCCCGGCGCGCCCCGGCGCCCAACCAGGTAACCTCTCTGACAGTGCCCCCTCCTCAAGGGCAGACTCCGGATGCCCAGCTGGGCCATCTTTGCGGGATGAGAGGTTTTGAAGGATTGAAGGAGATCGTTAGCGTGCAAATTGTTTTCTGGTTCCCACGAATTGTCTTCGGGACCGTAGCCCCTCCACTTCACCAGATATTGTACCTGATTGCGCCTTCTTCTGCAATCAAGAATTGCTTCCACTTCAAACTCCTCTTCGCCATCAACCTTGATCGGTTTGGGTGGACCAATGCAACGACCAGGAAAGAAATTAGGCGTGACCGGTTTTAGGAGAGAAACGTGGAATACTGGATGAATTTTCAGGGAATTGGGGAGGTCCAATTCAAATGCCACATTGTTGATCTTCCTTTTGATCAAGAAAGGACCCAGGTATTTGGGACCCAGTTTCCTGGATGGACAAGCTAGCTTGAGGTTTGCGGTGGACAGCCAGACAGAATTGCCAGGTTCTAGCATAAGTTCTCCTCGTCTCTTCCTGTCGAAGATCCTCTTATAGTCTTCCTGAGCCTTGGTCATGGTTTCCTGTAGCAATTTATTGTTATTGGAGAAAAAGTTCAAGGTCTCGGAAACTGCAGGAACAGGGCATTCAGGAAATGCTCCAGGTAAGAAGGATGGGTGGAAACCATAGTTGGCATAGAACGGAGACTGATTAGTCGCTGAATGTAAAGAGTTGTTATAAGAGAACTCTGCGATGGGAAGCAGGGAGGCCCAGTCATCTTGGGAAAAAGCTGAAAAACAGCGGATGTATTGCTCCAAGGTTTGGTTCGTCCTCTCGGTTTGTCCATTGGACTGAGGGTGGTAGGCCGAGGAAAAGGACAACTCGATCTCAAGGACACCACAAAGGGATCTCCAGAATCTGGAGGTGAACTGGACGCCTCTGTCCGAGACTATATTGGTCGGGACTCCATGTAGTCTGACGATTTCTTTGATGAAGATAGCGGCGGTCTCCATGGCTGAGGGGGTGCCCTTCATGGGGAGGAAATGGGCCATTTTAGACAACCTGTCCACTACAACAAAAATGGATGAAAAACCCTCTGATGGTGGGAGCTCCACGATGAAATCCATAGAGATCATGGCCCAAGGTCTCTCTGGGACTGGTAATGGCTTCAGTAGGCCCCATGCTCTTGACCGGCTAGTCTTATTTCTGGCACACGTATCACAAGACTCCACATATGCCTTACAATCCCTGGTAAGATGAGGCCACCAGAAGGAGCGTTGGAAAAGGTCAATTGTTTTCCGTGTGCCGAAGTGACCCGCAAGTTTGTGGTCATGGCACAAGCTTAGTACCCGTGCTTTCAGCTCCTCAGGAACCACAATCCTATTCTTGAACCAGAGCAGTCCATCCTTGGCACAGGCTTCAGCAAGTGGGGGCATTCTCGAGGAAGCTCGCCTGATTTGAGAGATTATGTCTTCCTGTAGAACGAGGAAATTTCCAGAAGGGAGAATGGTGTCTGGGGACAAGGTTCTTTCAGAGTCAAGGAACATTCGAGAAAGGGCGTCGGATTTGACATTCTTGGATCCAGGTCTGTACGTGATGTGGAAAATAAATCGCGAAAAAAAAAGTGCCCATCTGGCCTGCCGGGGTTTTAATCTCTTGGCCGTTCTTAGGTACTCTAAATTCTTATGGTCTGTGTAGACCAAGATGGGATGTGCTGCTCCTTCCAGGAGATAACGCCATTCTTCCAGAGCTGCCTTAATGGCCAGAAGTTCCCGATCACCCACATCATAGTTTTTCTCGGACGGAGAGAGCTTACGTGAGAAGAATCCCACTGGATACAGGAGTGCTTTGGCACCCTGTCTCTGAGACAGTACAGCTCCGACTGCAACTTCGGAGGCATCCACCTCCAGGACGAAAGGCAAGGCAGGATTGGGATGTTTAAGAATAGTGGCTGAGGTAAACAACGCTTTGAGTTTTCCAAAGGCCTCTTGTGCTTTAGGGGTCCAGTGGAACCGGCACCCTTGTTTAATAAGTTCCGTAATGGGAGCTATGATTGAAGAAAATCCCCTGATGAACTTTCTGTAGAAATTGGCGAAGCCAATAAAACGTTGTACCCCTTTTTTGTCAGTCGGTGCAGGCCACTCCAGAATAGCGGATACTTTCTGAGGATCCATTTTAATGCCATCAGGAGAGATGATTAAACCCAAGAATTGGATGGATTGGAGCTCAAATTCGCACTTCTCAAGTTTGGCGTAGAGCCCATGCTGTCTTAGCCGGGAGAGTACAGTTCGTACATGTTTGCGGTGCTCCATCAGAGAGGCGGAGAAGACCAAGATATCATCTAGATAAACGATGACGTATAAATCCAGTAAATCATGAAAGACGTCATTAACAAAGTGCTGAAATGTTGCCGGTGCGTTGCACAGACCAAAAGGCATGACAAGGTACTCATAATGACCAAATCGGGTACGAAAAGCTGTCTTCCACTCGTCTCCTTCTCTTATACGGATCAGGTTATAGGCTCCACGGAGGTCTAGTTTAGTAAACACGGTAGCAGATCCTAACCTCTGAAACAGCTCAGGAACCAAAGGTAGCGGGTATCTGTTCTTTATGGTAATTTTGTTAAGCTCCCGGTAATCAATGCAGGGACGTAGGGAATGATCTTTTTTTTCTACGAAGAAGATGCCTGCCCCAGCTGGAGACGTGGAAGGACGAATGAACCCTTTCTTCAGGTTTTCGTCAATGTAAGTCTTCAAGGTGCCCAGCTCCTGCTCAGTTAAGGGAAAGATCCTACCAAAGGGGACTTCGGTACCCGGTAGAAGTTCTATTGGGCAGTCATAGGGTCTATGTGCTGGAAGGGTTTCTGCCCCCTTCTTACTGAACACGTCTAGGAAATCCCGGTAGGGTTCAGGAAGATCTTGGTAGAGTTTAGTTTCAGAGTCCATGCACAGACATTGGGAAGAGGTTGGTGGAATTCCCCGTAAGCAGTTTTGTCTGCAATATTCGGAGGAAAACTGAACCTTGCCCGTAGCCCAGTTGATGCTAGGATTGTGGGCCTGTAGCCAAGGTATCCCTAGGATAATTGGGAAGAGAGGAGAGGAGATGACATCTAGGCGTAATAGTTCCTGATGTTCCGGGCCAATGGTGGCCAAAAGAGGAACCGTTTCTTGGGTGACGGGTCCGGAACGGAGGGTGGAACCGTCTGCTAGAAAGACTGCCAGTCCTTGGGCTTTAGTTTGAGTGGGGATATGGTGAGTTTCAACGAAGGTCCGGTCAATGAATCCACTGCATGCCCCTGAATCAACGATGACCGGTACTGGGATGCTCCTTCCAGGTAACTGCAAGACAATGGAGAGTGTTAAATGGCTACCGGTACTAGGTAGGACAGGTGCACACAATGAGGAAGACGGTAGACACTTACGCCTCTTATTGGGGCATGCTCTTGCAAAATGACCGGGCTCTCCACAGTACAAGCACAGGTTGAGTGTGCGTCTTCGGGTCTTCTCTTCTGGGGTCAGAGAGGGACGGAGCAGTCCCAACTGCATAGGCTCCGAGCCTTCCTGGGCGGAAGCGGATGAGACCAATGGAGCTTGGTGCGGGGCACTAGGGACCCTGGGCAACATCCAGGCAAGACGTGGATGACCAACTGATCTTTCAGAGCGTCTTTCCCTGAGGCGACGGTCAATTTGGATAGATAAATTGATGAGTTCCTCTAGTGTCTGGGGAACCCCCACTCGTGCCAGCTCGTCCTTTAGAGGGTCAGATAATCCCAGCCGATATTGGTGACGCAAGGCAGCGTCATTCCACTCCGTGTCGGCACTCCAACGCCTAAACTCCACGGCGTAATCTTCAGCCGCTCTGCGACCTTGTTGGAGGGAATGCAAAGTGGCTTCAGCCGTTGCCGTTAGCTGAGGGTCCTCATACAGTTGGGACATGGCTAGGAAGAAGTCACTCACGGAATCAAGGGATTGAGCCTTTTGTTTCAGCAGATTGTGGGCCCAGGTTTGAGGTTCGCCAGTCAGCAAGGATATGATGAACCCCACTTTAGTAGCTTCCAGGGAGAATGTACGGGGTTGCAGGGCAAAATACAGTTCGCAAGCGCTGCGGAACGCTTGGAACTTGCTGCGATCTCCTGAAAACTTCTCGGGTGGAGGTACTCTGGGCTCTGGTGGAAGCATCACTACAGAGGGTGCTGAAGCCGAATTGGACGCTGCTCCTGAAGGAGAGGCTGAGAGGGCCTGGACCTGCCCTTCCAATCTGGTGTAGCCTTCTTGCAGACTTTTAACGGCTTGAGTGAGGCCCGCTAGGTGCCTGCACAGTTCATCCATGGGGGAGGCCCCCTGCCCGGACTCAGTCATGGCTGCCTGATACTGTCAGGTCCCACACTTACCAGACAGGTGAGTCCGCTTGGGCAGAGGGTAGGCTCCCTTACGTATCCGATTCGGGGCCCCTGATAGAGTAGACAGGAGGCCACGAATGCGGAGTGGTATGAGGGCCTGTAGTAGGGTCCTGGAGCACAATGGTCTGGCAAGCAACCGGTAGGTCTTCAGACTGGGTAGAGCAGATGCTGGGCAGGAACTGATCAGGCTGGTCACACACAGGCAGAGGTCGGCAACGGGCTGGCAGCAGCGGTACAAGAGGGTGAGGCAGAAACAAGGTCAGACAAGCCGGGGTCGGGTTCAGGCAGCAATCAAGGATAGTCCAAGGGGTAGCCGGGTCACAACGGATAAGCACAACAGGGAAACAGGAACTCAGGATGATCACGGACAAGGTACAGAGCTGTTTGATCAGGCAGCACTGGGTCAGCATAGAGGCAAGCCTTAAATAGGCCGATTGGCGCCAAAACGCCGCGCACGTGCGCGCGCCGATTCGCCAAAGCGCGCCGCGCCCCCGCACGCGCCCGAGCGCGCCCCCGACACCGGCGTGCACGCCCACCGAACCGGGTCGCGTCACAAGCAGCGCTCACAGGCGGACGCGCGCTAACGCGAACGCGCGCTAGCGCGAACGCGCGTACGCACGAACGCCCGGACGCCACCCCGCACGCCACGGTCGGCCAGCCCAGACACACCAGCGCCCCCAGGGACACGCGCCCCAGCACGGACAGGAACGCGAGCGCCAACACGCCCCGGCGCGCCCCGGCGCCCAACCAGGTAACCTCTCTGACAGAGTGTCTGCGACCACAGGCTCAGATAAGAGATGGATGGCGGCATTTTTTTTAGACCTAATTTATTTTGGGTTTCCTTTCTTTTTAGGTGATCGTAAGGTTGTGGATGAAGATCCTTTCACATCCGAAAGTGCCCAGATCCTGATTGGGGAGATCATGGGGTGTAATTTACAATTGGAAAACATCAAGCAAAACATCAATGATGTTATTCCAAAATATAAAAACATCATTGATGTTTTGGGGCGAGTTTAAAGCCCCTCAAAATCACTTTCTTCTTTTGTGTGCTACAATGTGCGAAATGTTTTTGTGATTTTTCCCAAAGCCAAATTTGGAGGATGCACACAGTGTGCCAACATGTGCTATCTGCCATCACGGGAGATCAATGGACGCGTTTTGGGGGTGCAACCCCTTCCTCAATAATAAAGTAGCGGTGAGGAAGGGCTTTCTCCCCCAAAACACATCCCTTGATCCCCCGTGATGGCAGCTAGCACATGTTGACATTGAGAAATTTGTGTGCATCTTCCAAATTTGGCTTTTCCAGGGGTGATTTCCCCCCATCTGAACGCAATATCAAACACAGTTCCTAAATACTCATGACTGATATTGCCTTCAAGTTCTACCAAATGTGAACTTTGTAAGATCAAGATTTGTGTCTTTCTTGTGGGTTTTACACATGCCTGTTTTCTATAAAATGCACATTTTGATTTTGGATAATGACACCACAAAAATTGTTATACAACAAACATGTTGGTTTGTCAGAAAAACCTTTGGTAAATGCACATGTGATTGTGCAGGTATTAAAAAGATTGTTCATCAAGAAGGTGTGGATTATTGTCTCAACGCTACAACACTTTTGGGGTGATGTAATTGTTGTTTGATGAGAAAATGGGGGTAATTTCCTAAGGGCAAATCCACTTTGAACTACAAGTGCAGTTTCAGTGCAGTTGCAAGTGCACTTGTAGTGAAAAGTGTCTTTGCATTTAGTAAATAACAGCCAACAGTGCTTTGTATAAGGTTACACAATCACGACATTTTCTGGACTCCACACATTTCTGTCAGGGTCAGCTAAAACAAACACAAGCAGTAAATGTCCACAAAGAAGAGCCTGGGGGGAGATGCCTGTCGAGAACTTGAGGTCCTGCAGGCTTCTCCCTGTGGTCAAATACTGCAAGGTAGCGACCAACCTCTGCTCCGGAGTGATGGCTTGCCTCATGCAGGTATCCTGCCTGCTGATATAGGGGGTCAGCGAAGCCAACAAACGGTGAAATACGGGGTCAGTCATCCTGAGAAAATTCCTGAAATCATCAGGATTATTCTCACGGATCTCACGGAGCAAAGGCATATGACAGAACTGGTCACGCTGAAGCAACCAATTCTTGGTCCATGAACTCCTCCTCGCCCTGTTCATGGACTGGACTTGTGTCAAGGTCAGGACCCCAACACCAAGCCCCCGCACAGCACGAACTCTACGAGGAGTACGCATACGAAACATGGCTAGAAAACGGTCGGCTGCTCAGAACGAAGTAACAGAACGCACTGAAGAACAGCAAGGCCTGTGAAGAGCGACCTGAAAAACAGCAACGAGCGGACAAGATCGCACAGAAAACTCCGATACGAACTGACTGCACGCACTGAAGAGCAGATACAAACCCACAAGCACAAACTGAACGGCAGAAAACGATCTGAAAGCCACGAGTCTGAAAAAGCGCGAATCGTCTCTCACCAAACTTTTACTAACACGAGATTAGCAAAAGGAGCCCAAAGGGTGCCTCGCTTGGTTCTGAACGGGCCTTTTCTAGTCTCGTCGTACGTGCTTGACGTCACCGCGTTGTTGGCGATCGGAAATTCCGACAACTTTGTGCGACCGTGTGTAGGCAAAACAAGTTTGAGCCAACATCCGTCAGAAAAAATCCGAGGATTTTGTTGTCGGAATGTCCGAACAAAGTCCGACCGTGTGTACGGGGCATAACACTCCCCTTCCTGCAGACTGAGAAGGCTGCTGGCCGAAGGTTTCAGGAGCAAGGAGCGCCGCTGGGGGGACCCGAGAAGAGGAGGATCAGAGCTGCTCTGTGTAAAATAGCTGCACAGAGCAGGTAAGTATAGCATGTTTGCAATAAAAAAAAGTAAGGTTTACAATCACTTAAAAAAAAAAAAAGAAAACAAATGCAGCAACCTCGTCTAAGGATTAGTAAGCAGTAATATAGTACATTTTTGGTTTTGGGTTTAATAACACTTTAAAATGCAGACAAGTGGCATCTTGTGCCCTTGCAGTGACTGGTGATGGTCCGCTGTGAGCCCTAAGGCCCAGTTCATACTGGTGCGACAGTCGCTCTGACTTTGAGTGCACAAGTCACATAAGATATAAAAATCAATGTTTCCCTATGTGAGCCATCTTAACTGTTCTGACTTGTGTCAGTCCGACTTTGGAAAAGGTTACTACACTACTTGGATCAGACTTCTGTCCGATTTCAGCCCACAGAAATGAATGTAAGTCGTATCCAAGTCGGATCAGCATCTTAACTAATTCAACTTGTGACATGCGACTTGTGCTCAGAGGCAATATTAGCACTGGAAAATGTATTGAGAAAAAAAACCTAAATGCATACCAGACCCAAATTGCACTAAATTTTTGCATTGCACGTAAATTGCATCTCAAGTCAGATCCTGTTTAGTAAAGTAGTTGTAAAGTCTAAACATTTTTTACCTTAATGCATTCCTTGCATTAAAGTAAAAAATGTTTAGGTGTCAGGATCCCCCCTCACCCCCCCCCCTTTACTTACCTGAGCCCTCATTCAATCCAGTGCTATGCACGTCTGAAGATTATTGGCTCTCAGTGCTGTCAATCAAATACAGTAACGAGGGAGCGGGGGGTGGGGCCAAGTCCCGCTGTCTGTGTCATTGAACGCAGCAGAGGGACTCGGGTGCGAGCACGCACGAGTGCCCCCACCCCCATGGGAAGCGGCTTCCCATGGGGGCACTGGCCAGTGAGGAGGGACCAGGAGCACTGGCGGAGGACCCGAAAAGAGGAGGTTCCCAGCCACAATTCCTTTGCACAGAGTAGGTAAGTATAGACATGTTTGTTATTTAAAAAAAATATGTACCTTTACAATCCCTTTTAAGTCTGACCAATGTCTAACTGATGTTGCAAAGTTGGATGGTAAGTCGTGGGATTTTTATATTGGAGCAGTGTGAACCCGGCCTAAGACTCAAGCTGGTGTAAGCATGCTCTAATGCCGCGTACACATGATCGAACTTTCCGACGGGAAATGTTGGACGTGAGCTGGTTGGTTGAACATTTGTTGTCGGACTTTCTGCCAACAAATGTTGGCTAGCAGGTTCTCAAATTTTCCGCCAACAAAACTTTGTTATAGGACTTTCCGATCGTGTGTACACAAGTCCATCGCACAAAAGTTAACGCAGGCTCAAAATCAAGTACTAGCCGGAAGCGCACAGTCTTGTAAAACTAGCGTTCGTAATGGAAATATCACATAACTATTGAACTTCCTTTTTATAGGCTCGTCGTACATCTTGTACGTCACCACGTTTCCATGTTCGTAATTGTTAGCCAATATTTGTGTCACTGTGTGTATGCAAGACAACAACCTTCGAACAAAAATCCACGGTTTTGTTGTCGGAAAGTCCGATCGTGTGTACGGGGCATTAGAGTCCCAGAGCCTTTTTCTCCCTGGCCCGTTTGTCCTAGCCTCATGCTAAAATGTTTCAGAGGGTTGCACTGTTTACAATGTTTTAACTTTATTTAGAGTGTACAAAGTTAGACTCTATTAATGTTTCCGCCTGCAGCACATTACACTATGCTACGCTGCAGTGACCTGCAGTGCCATCCAATGCGCTGAGAATAAATGCATCATGTCTGTATCCCCGGGCACATTGCAAACAACTGATTGTGCCCTTGTGGTAACTGGCGTTGCTGAGCTGCAGAAATACATCAGTCACCATACATGGTGTGAGCGGGCCCTTATTGAGGAAAAAATTCCTATAGTATTTTTTTTAGTTTTGGAAATATTTTGGTTCCATACATTTGTAGCTTTTGTAGTCTACCCTATAAAATTATACATCGTTCTTTCTTATATTCAGAACAGATTAGACATATTTGGAAGTAGATTTGGATACATATCATTTCCTAGGTTTTATTTAGAGAGAAATAGCGCAACTTAGAAAAAAAAATATATTTTCCTGCCATTTTTCCCAATATAAAATTTTACCCCAAAATATAGTCGCCAAAGTTCTAAACAAAAGCATCACATACATTTCTTTTTTTGGCAACCTAGGTGAAGGATAAAAAAGAGCTTTTTTCCTCTTTTGAAATTACATTGCAAACATACTGTATCCAGGAAAAAATAGCCTGTGTAAAATATATCACAACGCTGCAACACATTAAAAAAAAAAACATTAAAAACGAATGAGCTGAAATGTGTGTGAAAATGGCAGGCATGCGTAACGTTTTTAAGCTGTATTGGGGTGTCCTTTACAATGAGTGCCAACGCTGCTCAACAATACACATAACATGCATTGTGACAGCCCAGTGGTGTAAATGGACTGTTTAAAAAAGGTTCCCTGGGCACAAATTAGCCCAATGGTGACATCCTGGCCAGGACACCATCTGCTTAGAGGTTGCATGTTTACTATGTGCTTGCATAGGTTTCCTTCAAGTACTCTGAAAATACCAACCAAATCTTTCTCTTTTGTTCCTCCCAAGACCTCCTTCTCTCTAGATCCCTTATCACCTCCTCCCATGCTCACCTCCAGGACTTCTCCAGAGCTTCTCCCATCCTATGGAACTCCTTACCCCCTACTATCTCCCATTCTTTCTGCTTTTAGACGGTCCCTGAAATCCCTTCTCTTCAGAGAAGCCTAACCTGCCTCCACCTAACAACTGTACTTTTATTTTCTCCATCAGCTCATCCCTCCCTTATTACATTTTGTATCTCTTGACCAGTGGCGGCTGGTAAAGTTTTAGGATTCGGGGGCGCCAGACCCCACCCTTCCCCTTTGACCCCTCCCACTTGGTGACAATGGGCATGGTTTCAGCAAAATAGTGGGCGTGGCTCTAAGGTGGTGTGGTTAGCGTTTGAGATGAACGAGGGATGGAGGGAGAGGGAGAGAGGGATGGAGGGACAGCAGGCCCAGATCCTACACAACAATAGAAATATGTGTATTCTAGAAAGTTTAACAATCAGCAGATAAAGATATTTCAAACACCTGGTGTTAGCACTTCAATCATGCCGGCACCATGGTTGTTATGGTGTCAGGATGATTGAAATTGAAGCACATTATTTCTATTATTACATTGTTATATAAAATGAAATCATTCAACTCACCATAATGCAGAATCAGTGGGAGCTCTGAGCGTGTCACTAGCCACATTGCCTGCCACCAGATGCCATCAGGTTTCCCCAGCAGAGTCCATCCTTACATCAGGTGCCCCCAGCGGTGTCCCTCCTTACATGCAACCTGTGTCCCACCAAATACAGCAGCCTGTGTCCACCAAATGCAGCCAGACTGTGTCCCACCAAATACAGCAGCCTGTCCCACCAAATGCAGCAGCCTGTGTCCCACCAAATACAGCAGCCTGTCCCACCAAATGCAGCAGCCTGTGTCCCACCAAATGCAGCAGCCTGTGTCCCACCAAATGCAGCAGCCTGTGTCACCACCAAATGCAGCAGCCTGTGTCACCACCAAATGCAGCAGCCTGTGTCACCACCAAATAAAGCAGCCTGCCTGTGTCACATCAAACCACCTTTACTTACCTTGCTGTGTGTTGTCCTCTTCAGAGATGTCTCCTTCCAGCGGCAATGGAGAGGTCTGCTCCTCTCTTACTTCCTGTTTTCTCTCTCGGGTGCAATTGGAGAGAGAAAACAGGAAGTGACATCAAACTCAGATGTCAATCAAACCACCCAGCCATAGTAATACATACTACGAGCACCGGGCGGAAGCTACTCGCCGCTTCAGAAAGCATCACAAGGCGGGCTAAACGCCCGCAAATGAAGCGCAACATCTGCAATCTCGTGATTGCATAGACGTGGCGCTTCCCATAAGTGCACTGTATCCTGTGTCACACTGTGTCCAGCGTCTGAACACAGTCCACTTAAGGACCTTTTTTTATTATTTCATTTTTTAAAGGGCCAGTTTTAAAAAATGTTTTTTTTTTTTACTTGTTTTTTTTTTGCCGCTGCTCTTGACCCTCCCTCCTAGATTGTAAGCTCTAACGAGCAGAGCCCTCTGATTCCTCCTATATTGAATTTTATTGTAATTGTACTGTCTGCCCTCATGTTGTGAATTGCTACGCAAACTGTTGGCACTATAGAAATCCTGTATAATACTGGTAGGTTAATTGGCTCCTGTCTAAGATTGCCGTAGTATGTGTAATAGACAAAGCCTTTAATAAACAAATAATAATGGAAGAAGATACATTAAAATGCTTAAGGATTAAAGGCAAAATGTTTTATTTAGATTAGAATAAAATGATAAGGAGTTCGGTCAGGTTTTTATTGCTGTCTGTGTTTCCATTAGGAAGATTTACTCTCCAAACATAAGTAGGTTAATTGGCTCTTGTCTAAATTGGCCCTAGTACGTGTCTTTGTGTGTATCCTTTTAAGATAGAGACCTTAGAATGGAATTTCCTTGAGGGCAGGGGCTGATGAGAATGTACTGTAAGTAAAATGCTGTGTAAGTTCACAATACTATATGTAGCAAAGTCCAGGGGCCCCTGAAGCCCAATGGAGACCTCCAGAGTTAAGGACAGCTGACATTCTTCTGTGTAGAGTGGGTTACAAGGCATGGTGGGTTTAATGCATGCTGAACAGGTGGGCGCCAAACACTTTTTTGAATGCAAAGAGATTTATTGTCTCTTAAACAGAACTGAGGAAGAGCAAGTTAGGGCCAGGACACCTTTATGTAGATGCAATGTTAATTGGCAGAGTCCGAGACTTCTATAGGTAAACAGCTATACAGGTGAAGGCCTCCAGCCGGACACCACTTCTGTATAGGGAGGACTGCTGTCTCCTTTGGCAACCATCTTGTAGCTGTTACTAATGGTAAAGGTATTAAACTTTCTGCAACACGAACAGTTCTCTTTACCCCACACTCACTCTCTATGGGTCTTCACTCAACAAGCTCTCAGTCTCTCTAACTAAACTTCAGATCCACTAGTCACTGGATCCCCTGAGCTCTTTCACTGTAGCACTCAGTATCTTATTCAAAAACGGCACCCCCGCCTCACTGCTGGGTCCTTGGTTTGACACTCACAGATACTCCTCAAGCTTCACCCCTGCTGACATGTTAGGTCCCTGGCTTGGCATGCCACAAGCATCACCTCTGCTGTCCTGCTGCATCCCTGACTTGGCACTTGCTGATGCTTTCCCACTTCTTCACCGTCCCCGGTTGGCGAGGAGTGTGGTCTGGTACTTGCCTCAGCTCACTCACTGTGGTCTCAGGTAGCAAGGTGGATGGACAGCTTCCCCTCTACCTCTGACCACAACTGGTTTCCCGGCCGGCAGAACCGTTACTTCTGGTTGGACTACAAGCCTGCACTACTTCTGGATAGGCTCTCTGATAGCCTAGCAGCCAGATGTCCCCGGGATAGGCCTTAGGTTTATGGCCTAGCAGCCCATGGCAATACAACACACGTCAACCCAGACAGCCGTCCAGGTGGCAAAGCCCCGATCACCTGACTCCACCCAAATAAACAGGCTCTCCCAGCAGACCAAGGGACCCAAGAAAATCCCTGCCCATTGGCTGAGACACCCCATCCATTACTAATCTGTCCTTACAATGCCCTTGTCTTATCTAATGCCACCAGATACCTGGCCAACTAGTGACAGAATAAAGAAGTGCAGCAATTCCAGAATTAGGGTGAAATCAATTGACCTATCAATTGGCCAAGGCAACTATCACTTGGCACATAAATTTAATAGCAACCCTGCCTAAAAATCAGGGTGCTATATCTATAAATCTAGGTTCACAAACTGTATATGCGGTATGGAATGCTTTTAATTTACACACATTACCACACCCGCCAGCAAAACACACTGCATTCTTAATTGCACCCCCCATGCATCTGAAAACGATTCTGTGCACAGTTCTTTGAGCTGGGTCATGACCTTAGTTTTCCTGACAGATAGATCAAAAGTTGGTGGTCAACTCTCCTTTATAATTCAATCCATCTATGACCCCTCCAGCTCAAACAAAGTCGATCTAACAAGTAAATTATGTCAAATGGGAATGTTGGACATTTTTAATTCGATCGGCGACTGTGGCCAATTGACTGCATTGATAATCAGTTTATTCTGACAGCAGAGAAGCCCCCACTGTCAGAATACAATAGCACAACGGGGAAAATTCCTCCATCCACCTTGCTTGTGTGGATGGGTAAATCTCTTAATTTTTTTCCACCAGCCTAACTATGGGTAGCCTAAAGCCGGTACACATTATTCGTTTTTTTTATTTTTCAACTCTGCGGGTTGGATGAAAAAAAACCTGTCAGCTCCGGTCGGAGTCGCTGTACTAACCATGCGTGGTTAGTTCAATGATCTCCCCCGCTGAGCTTTTGTGTTCTGACAGGGGGATGCCCCCCGCCAGAACACTCCGATCAGTGCTCTCTGCCATTGGCTGAGAGCGCTGATCAGGAGTCGGTCGGCTGCTGGTTTTCCAGCATGCACGTCCGACATATACACACAAGCCGGATGTTGGCCGCTTTTAACCGGCCTTTGTCTCCCAACATTCAGCCCGTGTGTACGGGGCCTAAAGAGGAGGGCCCATCAAAAAAAAAAAAAAAATTAAAAGTCAGCAGCTACAAATACTGCAGCTGCTGACTTTTACTTGGACGCTTACCTTTCCCAGGGTCCAGCGATGCGGGGGATCGAAGCCCCGCTCGTCTCCCCCTCCGTTCAGCGTCGCCGGCATTGCAACTGTGGGCACCGGGCTGTGGCTTCACAGATTGGCCGCTCAGTCACCTGGGACCTGTAATGGGTCCCAGATGATTGACAGGAGGGAGGGAGCAGAGCTGAGCCCTTCCTGTGCCGAGGGGAAAGTGATGTCACCAGCCCAGGCACTGGAAGAGGCAGACTACGAGGGACCCCCTAGCAACAGGCATTTAGAGGTAAGTAAAAAAAAAAATATCTAAATGTTTTTTTTTAGTTTTTTTTAGGCACAATCATAACTTTTTTTTTTTAGGGTGGAACACCACTTTAAGATACTAATGCCTCTGGTTGCTAGTTTTAGGAGAAGAAAGTGGATGGAGGAATCCCACCATGACATTGTATACGGACACCAGCAATAATTGGCTGCATCCACTGAGCAACTGATAATTTTCCAACATGTCCATTCAACGGAAGTTGATTTACCACTACAATACAGGTCACTTTCCCCCCTTCCTGCCCAAGCCAATTTTCAGCTTTCAGCATTGTCTCTATTTAAATGACAATTGTGTGATCATGCAACACTGTACCCAAACAAAGTTTTTATCATTTTGTTCCCACAAATAGAGCTTTCTTTTGGTGGTATTTGATTACCACTGGGGTTTTTATGTTTTTTGCTAAACAAATAAAAAAAAACTTTTTTCTTTGTTTCTGTTATAAAATTTTGTAAATAAGTAAGTTTTCTCCTTCACTGATGGGCACTGATGAGGCTGCACTGACGGGCACTGATAAGACGGCACTGATGGGCACTGATGAGGTGGCACAAATGAGGTGGCACTAATATGCAGCAGTGATGGGCATTGATAGCAGCACTGATGGGCACTCATAGGTGGCACTGATGGGCACTGATAGGTGGCACTGATGGGCATCGATAGGCGGCACTGATAGGCACTCATAGGTGGCACTGATAGGCAACACTGATGGGCACTGAAAGGCTGCACTGATGGGTACTTATGGGTGGCACTGATGGGCACTGATAGGTGGCATTGATGGACACCGATGGGTGGAACTGATAGGCATTACTGATGAGCAGGCACTGGCAGGCATTTATGATGGGCAATGATTGGCATCATATATGGGCACTGATTGGCATCCCTGGTGGTCATGGGTGGGCATCATTGGTGGTCATGGGTGGGCATCAATGGTGGGCATCCCTGGTGGTCCTTGGTGGCATCCCTGGTGGTCCTGGGTGGGCATCCTCAGGGGGACTACACTGATAATAAATCAGTACAGACCCCACTGTCAGGAGAGCAGCCGATCGACTCTCCTCTACTCGCGTCTGTCAGATGTGATAGAGGAAAAGCCGACACACGGCTTTTCCTGTTTACACTGTGATCAGCTGTGATTAGACACAGCTGATCACATGGTAAAGAGCCTTACCAGAAACCTGCACCTGCGGGCGCACGCTAGCTTGGTATCCTGCTGGAAGTCAGATAATGCCCAGTCAGGATAACTTAACCACTTCCATGCCACCATTCTGCTATAGGCCGGGCAGGAAGTGGTTAAATAATCGATTTCTCTTGAGTGGGGGAGCCACTGATCAAGATTTGGCCAGTACCTATTGGACCGACTTAATTTTAAGCAGTGTATGCCTAATTTTAGAGTAACGTGGAGATGTCACTACTGTGCTGTTCACTGTTCTCCTTGCTGGAGGCTCTGATAGGAAACATGAACAATGCCCTGACTCTACCAAGATATCCACCTCCAAACAGAGACACAGTGCAGAACTAGGCATGGAAAGCCAGCAACGGCAGGTCTTTAGTGGCAGGGAAACCAATGACAACACTAGTTACCAAATCTTTGCCCTCTGCCCTTTTTTTTGGGCAGATTTTCCAGAGTTCAGTTCCTAGCTTCAGGTTTCAGTGGATCATAAGAATTTCCCCTCAATAGGATTGGTTGGATATTGCAGGTCCACTTATCTTCATTGCTTCTCTAAGGAGGCCCTTTTGAGAAAGGCACTTCAAAGTTAGACGTACCATGGCTTGGAGCTACTGAGGCTTTGGATGTGATTGTGTAGGACATTCTACAGAAAGGAAGATATACAAACAAACTATATGTATTAAAGTAGTATTCCAGCCGCAATTTTTTTTTTTAAGTCAGCAGCTACAAACACTGTAGCTGCTGACTTTTTAATAAGGACACTTACCTGTCCAGGGAGCCCGCGATGTTGGCCCCCCGAGGCCGATCCGTCAATTGGATCGTGTGCCAGCGCTGCCATCCTAACGAAGGTAAACAGGCAGTGGAGCCTTCACTGCCTGTTTCCTACTGCGCATTCGCGAGTCGCTTAGTGAATCGGCGTCTGTCTGACACAGGTCCCAGAAGACAGCGCGCCCCATTTCCCAGGAGGTAACACGAGGGATAAAGAGAAGGGACAGCTCCGCGGTGAAGAAAGTGGCATATTAGGACAACTGCCAAGCAACAGTCATTTCTGGTAAGTGAAAAAAATTTTTTTTCAAATGTTTTTTAATTTATTTTAAAAAGACTGTTAATGTAATTTTTTTTTTAGGGTGGACCTCCGCTTTAAATACAATTGGGGAAAAAAAAACATTGGGCGTTTCTGACAAAAAGTACTTTGGTCTTTTTAAGGGATTCACATTTTTCAGATCAGTTTTATATTTGTACTTTTTTTCATTTTATATTATTTTGACAAAAATGAAAGATATATGGCATACATATGTTTTAAAATATATGTTCTTACTACCTAAGTATGGCTGTTTATACAATATGCATTAAGCAGACTCCATGTGTCAGAGCCTGGCAACAGAAAAAGGTCATCTTGGAAAATCCAACCAATACATTTTCCTCTGAGAACAAATGAATGCCTACATCGGAATGTACAAATAGATGCCAACTGATCTGGCCAGATTGGTTGAACTGGACAATGATCATCTCTTGTCTAAAGTCCTTTAAGGCATCTACCATTTACAAACACAATGATCTTTTCTCCAGTCTCAAACAATAGAAACTTATCAGGGTTTGGATGGATATTTTACAATGTTCTACAAAGGTAAGCATTAAAACAATGCAAAAGAAAAGGTGAATTATGTGGCTCTTGGGTGCGTAAACTTTACTGTTTGCAATTTCTTTAAATATTGATATAGATACTATTGATAGAACCTTGAGTGGTTTCCTTGAAGTTCAGTATTACTGATAACATCACAAAAGGCATCTTCAAGTGAAGAATTAAGTCTAAATATGCCAGCTTTTTCAACCTTTCAACACAGAAGAACCCTCTGAATAAATTTCCGGTCAAAATGTCTATATCTCTAACTCATGATACATTAGTGTGATGGTCAGTTGGAAGAATCCTCCCTAAAGTGTAAGTTCACCTCTACAGAAAAATCTGTATGGTGAACTTACACACGACCCCCCCCCCCCCCCCCAGTCCCGCTGACCTGCAGCACAGCGATCTCCCGTTCTGAGCCCTGCTATAGCTACACCACGGTGCAGGGCTTAGAAACCCCTCGGCATACACACGTCTTCTTCCCCGTTGATAGAATGGGCTACGCAGGTTCTGATTGTCGCCGACCAATTAGAATGCTCCTAAACGTCTCTCCTGACGAGGTACATTTTGGAGATGAAGCTGCGTGGATTTCTCAGCCGTGGACTTGTGATGTGGCTATAGCAGGCCTCAGAACGGGTGATCGCCGTGCTGCAGGTCAGCGGGACGGGGGGGGACAGGGGTTGAGGAGGGTTTTTCTGTAAAGATGAACTTACCCTTTACAATTTTGGACATTGGGAAGAATTTCCTCCTTACAGATAGAAAAAAAGATCACTGGTGTCAGTGGGAACTTATCTGAGAGGCAGAAATGGCTCATTACTCAGGCTGAGTATGAGCACGCAGCGGCTTGCAGCAGGAGTCCGGTGCGTCCTCGTTCACCGTTTCAGGTCCAATTTCAGCCTGACTTTTCGGCTGAATTCGAACCTGGAATGGACCGAAAGACGCACAGGCTCCTGTGCAAATCAATTGCACCGGAGCTGCTGAGGAGATATGTGAACCGGCTCCATAGAGAGCCGATCACAATCTCCAGCTGTGCGAATTTAATGCGTTTTTTTTAAATTCACACTAGTGTGAACCCAGCCTTAAGGAAGCCCTAGGAACCTCTGGAGGAACCCTATAGTTCTATGGAACCCTGGTTGGGAAACCCAGCTTTAAGCTAACTGAAGATTTTTACAGTGGACGGGCAAGCATTAACCAGATTTACCCTTAAACATCCCTGTCCCTTTTTTTTATTTTACTACACACACACTGGTTTACAGATGTGCAAAAGACTACACAAACAATAGTTCTTGGCTACTCACTACTAGCCACATTGCTTCTTATTCATTATCATTCTGTGATGTTAGCACTTTAGCAATGCTGGTTAGAGCCATAGTTGTGTTGCTTCTGGTGCTGTATGAGTTTTAGTTGTCAACCAGCCAACTCCATGTGGTCACTGACAGACATTAATTCATTTGCAAAAAAAAAATGCAAGGGGAGTTTGCACTTTAAAGGTTTTTAACCTTAATGCAGTAAGATAAAAAAAGTGTTTAGTTTTACAACCACTTTAAGCTTGCCATGCACTGTTAGTATAAAACTAACAGATTCCTCCATCCAAACAAACATTGTGGATGGAGAAATCCCCTCACTGGACATTGTTTTCTGACAGCGAGAAATTTTCCAGCATGTGCTTTCAACAGAAATCAATCAAACAATTATTATCAGTTGAGCAGGAACTTCCACGCACTGAGCGGAATTCAGCCGATTCAGTAGGGACCATTGAATTTCGATAGGTGTGTGGCCAGCTTTACTGATAAAGAGTTATACAGGGTGAGTTTTTAGGGTTTGATAATTACTAATAAATAGCAATAGCAGCTGATTCAACATAGAACTAAGATGTAAAAAATGACTCCACAGGAGACACGGATAAAAGTCTCATAGTGTAGTCATTTTTTATAAAGTAAAATAAAATAGCAGCAATAATAGCAGTTACCTGGCCTGGCACTAGGTGTAATCAGCGTGTGCAAGTCAGTTAATCCCCTGGGGATGGCGTGCGTTTCACGTCTCACTCCAGAGGGCAAATCCTGGTATGGAGTATCAAGTTAGGACACAGAAGTGACGGATCCCCCGCTCCGACATATGTTTCGCCATGATTGGCGTCTTCGGGAAGTGACGTAACGCCGCTTCCTGCCTTGCTTTTATGTGAATGGGAAGGCTGCCATTGGTGAGGCTCCTCCAAAATGGAGGAGAGGAAGAAAATGTAATACAGAATCTGCCTCTAGGGAGCGCCGATGCACACACACTGCTCACACCGCACAATAATAGCCAACCATAAAACTGAATCAATTAATTGACTAATGTATAAAAAACTTATAATCAACAATCACCTACAAAGTGATGGGTAAAATATATTAGTGCATGGATGCCATTTAGAACTAAATGAGTTCAGATTGGCACAGTGAAGATTGAAGGAAATAATTAGGCCAGCACCATCTAGTGGTGAATATCCATATGGCCAAAATTACCAATACATCCATGCCTAAAATCAATAATCAAATAAAAAAAGGAATAGTCGAATATACAAAAGACATGTAGGACTTCTTTAAAGTATTGTGATGCTAGAAATTAAATATTCAAAAAGAAGCCATGGTATTTCTATAGGCCTAATCTGAAAATTGAATACAACCGATAGAAATAGATAAATTAGTGTAATCAATAAACAGTTAAAAAACATTTTGAATCAATATCGATATTTAACCACTTCCCACCCGGTCAATAGCAGATTGACATCCGGGAAGTGGTTCTGTTATCCTGACTGGCCATCGTATGACGTCCTTCAGGATAACATGCCGGCGCGCACCCGCGGGGGCACGCATCGTGGCGATCGGTGGAGAAGTGTGTCAGTCTGACACACCGCTCCACCACATGATCAGCCATGTCCAATCACGGCTGATCATGATGTCAATAGGAAAAGCTTTTCCTCACTCGCGTCTGACAGATGCCTGTAGAGGAGAGCCGATCGGCGGCTCTCCTGACAGGGGGGTCTGCGCTGATTGTTTATCAGCGCAGCCCCCCCTAGGATGCCCACACTAGACCACCAGTGAAGCCCCCAGGACCACCAGGGAAGTGGGCAACATGTGGATGGCCAGGTATGTACCCCATGGCCATCCACATGTGCAAATGATGCCCAATCTGTGCCAGTCAGTGCCCACAAATGGGCACTGACTGACACCATCATGTACCACAATAAAATCTGTGATGCCCAGCAATGCCACCCATCAGTGTCATCAGTGCCACCCATCAGTGTCCAGCAGTGCCACCTATCAGTGCCCATCTGTGCCCATCTATCAGTGCCCATCCGTGCCAGCTATCAGTGGCACCCATAAGTACCCCTCATTGATGCCTATGAGTGCCCATCAGTGCCGCCTATGAGTGCCAATCAGTGCTGCATACCAGTGCCACCTATCAGTGCCCATCAGTGCCACCTATCGGTGCCCATCATCAGTGCCCGTCAGTGCCACCTCATCAGTACCACCTCATTGGTGCCACCTCATCTGTGCCCATCAGTGCAGCCATATCAGTGTCCATCATTGAAGAAGAAAACATACTTATTTACAAAAAAATTTAACAGAAACAAAGAAAAACTTGGTTTTTTTTTCAAAATTTTTGGTCTTTTTTTATTTGTTGCGCAAAAAAATAAAAATCGCAGAGGTGATCAAATACCACCAAAAGAAATCTCTATTTGTGGGAACAAAATGATGAAAAATCTGTTTGAGTACAGTGTTGTATGACCGCGCAATTGTCATTCAAAGTGCGACAGCGCTGAAAGCTGAAAATTGGCTTGGACGGGAAGGTGTCTAAATGTCCGGTGTTGAAGTGGTTAATCCCCTAGGCTGGGGGGATTGAAGTCTATATATCCACTGCAACTCCATCTGTGACACAATTTTAGTCATGTCCGTACCTCTCCAATGCGGGCGAACCCTATCAATACCCCAGAACCTGAGCAGGGAGGGGTCCTTGTTGTGTATCAACCTAAAATGGTTGGATACACTGTGGTGTTTAAACCCATTTTTTATGTTGTCTATATGTTCTCCCACTCTTTTGGCCATGGTTCTAGTGGTTCTACCAACATATTGGAAATTGCACGGATACATAAGCAGGTAAATGACATATCTCGTGTCATAGGTGATTGATTGTCTGATGTCATATTCACCACCCGTGACCACTGATGGAAAACTGGTAGCTTTCCTAGTTTTGTACCTGACAGTTTTACATGCCTTGCACCTCCTACATTTGTAGAAACCAGTACAGTCCAAAAAAGTGTGGGGTTTTTTGGGGGGCCGGATAAAATTTTTGGCCAACATATTGCGTAACCCTGGGGCTCTTTTGTAAATGAACTTAGGTTTATTGGGAAGGATCTTTCTAAGGGTCTGATCGTTTTGTAATATGGGCCAATACGTTTTAATTATCCTTTCCACCTCTTTGTATTGGAGATGGAAGCCTGAAACAAATGCAAGGTTAAATTGGTCCCCTGCTGGGTCCTTGGCTCTGGGTCTCAAAAGGGTGAGTCGATTGATTTGCCTAACTTGTTCCCTCATAATCTCCAATTGCCTTTTATTATACCCTTTCTCTATAAATCTATCGATGGACATGTTGGTTTGAGCCATGAAATCATCCTCACCCCACAATTCCTTCTAATTCTAAGGAATTGGCCCTTTGGGATTGCTCTCACCCAATTAGGGTGATGACAACTGCGGGTGGAAATATATCCATTCCGATCACTTTCCCTAAAATGTGTCCGAGTCCCCAAATCAGAACCCATCATAAAGCTCTTAAGATCCAAAAACTGGATGCACGATTGATGCCAAGTGCTGGTAAACCTTATTTGATATTTATTGTTATTCATATACACTAAAAAGCCATCCAGCTCCACCTTTGAACCCTTCCAAACAATAAAAATATAATCTATGTACCTTTGGTACATTTGTATTTGGGGCCACTGGTCGGAAAAATGCATTCTTCCTCCCACTTGTTTAGAAAGATATTGGCAATGCTGGGTGTGTACTTAGCCCCCATAGCCACCCCTTTTATTTGGTTAAAAAAAATCTCCTGCATGCCAGAAAAAGTTGTTAATCATTGCCATTTCTAAGGCCTCCACAAGAAATTTTCTTTGGGGGGTTTTAAGGTCGGAATACTTCTTCAATGCCTATAACACAGCATTGAGGGCATCCTGCAGTTGGTGATGATGTTGGTGTATAGGGATTCAACATCCACTGTGACCAACAACGTGTGCTCTGCTATCACCATTCCCCTAATCCTATTAATAAGGTTCTTGCTATCCTTTAGACATGCTTTACCCCTAGTGGCTATAGGCTGCAAAAAAATATTGATATATTCGCCTAACCGAGAGTAAAGGGAATCTATCCCACTGACAAGGGGTCTGTCTGGGGGAGTAAGCCTATTCTTATGTATCTCAGGAATTTGACAGATAACCGGGATTTTTGGGACTCTGGGTAATAAATATTTTGCTTCTTTCTTATTAGTATACCTTTTGAAGACCCTTTAGCTATCAGCTTGGATAGGAGAGCTTTTAATTTACCTGTTGGATCACCCCAAAGTTTTTTGTAGGTGGCTGTATCCTGTACTATTCGTTGAAGTTCTGCAATATAGTCCTCCTTTTTTAGGATAACCAAACCTCCCCCCTTGTCCGCTGGTCTAATAACTATATTCCTGTTTTGTTCTAATTTCGAGATGGCTTCTCTAGTCTGTTTAATTTTTCTTTTTTTGGTAAAAGGAATATTACTTATATCCTCTTGTACCATGTGCTTGAAGACTTCTATAAACCTATGGGATACACTTTTGAGATTAAAAGCAGACTTATTCCGCAACCCTGTATGGGTGTGACACTGCAGAACTGTTGTGTTGTCGGAACTGGGATGTTTCTCCCAAAAAATGTTGACATTCAATTTCCTGGCAAACTTTTCCAGGTCAATGAATGCTTCAAACTTGTCCAAAAACTTTGCTGGAGCAAATTTCAAACCCTCATTGAGAATGAGAACCTCCTCCTCAGTGAATTCAATATCAGGGAGTTTAAAAATACCCGTAGTTAGACTTCTCTTTTTCTTTTCTTTTCCTTCCCCTCTGCATCCTCTCCTACTGGCTCCCCCTCTGTGAGTGGTGATGGTGATTCCCCCTCTGTGGATGGCCTGACTGCACAATTTTGGTTCTCTCCACTCCTTCCATTCCCCCCTTGGGTATGGTGTGTATTATAGGGCGGCCTTTCTCTACCTCTACCACGCCCCCTAAAATTTCCCCTCTGATTACCTCGATATGGTCTAGACCTAGATGCATAAGTGTCATAATAAAGTGTCCCCGGGGTCTTATCCCTTAGGGGTGAATAGTAGTTGTGGGTGGGAACTCTATATCGGGGAGTAAGAGGGGAGGCATTACCCCAAAATTTCGGGGGTGTGATGGAATCCTGCCATTTATAGATCCTATTATCTTTATAGTCCTTCTCGTTGATATTTTTAACTTTTTTTGTTCTTAGTTTCATTATCTTGCTTATTAAGATAATGCTGACGTTTTTCAGTTTTAGCTAGATACTCTGGTGTAGCAGAGAAAGGTGGCACCTTATCTTTAAGTGTGTCCAGCTGGGATTCCAATAGGCGTAATTTATGTTTCCTTCTACCAATTATAATTCCCATTAGCTTCTTTTCACTCTGGTTGAAAAACTGGCTACATTCTTTGATTAGATCATCATTAGGACCAAGGTCCCACCTGAGGCTTTTTAGAGTGATGTCCTCTTTGAGGTATTGTTCTAACGTGGTGATGTCCCACCAAGTTTTAATTTGTTTATCCATGACCTTGAATATCTGTTTGAATCCAGAATCAAGGTCTATACTTTGTGCCGTGGTCTCTTGAAAACACACATGCAAGTTAATATCTCTATTAGTAATGAGATTAAACACCTCTTTTGTGTGCTTCAAAAACTAAACAAAAACTGGCTGAGAGCGCAGACCAGGAGCTGGTCGGCAGACCTTTTTTCGGTCATTCCCCCGACTGCAGTACACATGGGCTGAATGTTGGACAGTTTCTGTTGAACCGGCCAATGTCGCCTGACATTCAGCCCGTGTGTACTAGGCTTAAGACAGACCAAACAATATGCACTCCAGCAGGTTGAAAGAAAAGAAAATGCTTTGAATCCTCCTTCTGACAGAGGGGAGCCTTCCCCACCAAAATACAATGATCAGCAACACTGATTGTTTGGGAAAGCCCAAAAGGCTGGTTGTACACAAGTCGATTGATGGATCAACTTGTGTACAACCAACCTGCCCATAGATTGATTGAATATTGGCCGGTCTATGGCTTAAGGCTTTATAGTTCTTCATACAGTGCCTTGAAAAAGTATTCACACCCGTTGAAATTTTCCACATTTTGTCATGTTACAACCAAAAACGTGAATAGATTTTATTGGGATTTTATGTGATAAACCAACACAAAGTTGCACATAATTGTGAAGTGAAAGAAAAATGAACAATGGTTTTCAAAAATTTTCACAAATAAATATGTGAAAAGGCGTGCCTTTGTATTCATCCCCCGTGAGTCAATACTTTTTAGAATCACCTTTCACTGCAATTACAGCTGCAAGCCTTTTTGGGGATGTCTCTACCAGCTTTGCACATCTAGAGAGTGACATTTTTGCCCATTCTTCTTTGCAAAATAGCTCAAGCTCTGTCAGATTGGATGGAGAGCGTCTGTGAATCGCAATTTTCAAGTCTTGCCACAGATTCTCAATTGAATTTAGGTCTGGACTTTGACTGGGCCATTCTAACACATGAATATGCTTTGATCTAAACCATTCCATTGTAGCTTTGGCTGTATGTTTAGGTCGTTGTCCTGCTGGAAGGTGAACCTCCGTCCCAGTCTCAAGTCTTTTGCAAACTCTAATGCCCTGTACACACGATCGGATTTTCTGATAGAAAATGTGTGATAGGACCTTGTTGTCGGAAATTCTGACTGTGTGTAGGCTCCATCACACATTTTCCATCAGAATTTCCGACACACAAAGTTTGAGAGCTTGCTATAAAATTTTCCGACAACAAAATCCGTTGTCGAAAATTCCGATCGTGTGTACACAAATCCGACGCACAAAGTACCACGCATGCTCAGAATAAATTAAGAGACGAAAGCTATTGGCTACTGCCCCGTTTATAGTCCCGACGTACGTGTTTTACGTCACCGCGTTCAGAACGATCGGATTTTCCGACAACTTTGTGCCACCGTGTGTATGCAAAACAAGTTTGAGCCAACATCCGTCGGAAAAAATCCATGGATTTAGTTGTCGGAATGTCCGATCAATGTCCGACCGTGTGTACGGGGCATTAAGGTTTTCTTCCAAGATTGCCCTGTATTTGGCTCCATCCATCTTCCCATCCACTCTGACCAGCTTTCATGTCCCTGCTGAAGAAAAGCATCCCACAATATGATGCTGTCACCACCGTGTTTCATGGTGGGGATGGTTTGTTCAGGTGATGTGCAGTGTTAGTTTTCCGCCACACATAGCGTTTTGCTTTTAGGCCAAAAAGTTACATTTTGGTCTCATCTGACCAGAACACCTTCTTCCACATGTTTGCTGTGTCCCCCACATGGCTTCTTGTAAACTACAAACGGGGCTTCTTATGGCTTTCTTTCAACAATGGCTTTCTTCTTGCCACTCTTCCATAAAGGCCAGATTTGTGGAGTGCACGACTAATAGTTGTCCTGTGGACAGATTTTCCCACCTGAGCTATGGATCTCTGCAGCTCCTCCAGAGTTACCATGGGCCTATTGGCTGCTTCTCTGATTAATGGTCTCCTTGCCCGGCCTGTCAGTTTAGATGGACGGCCATGTCTTGGTAGGTTTGCAGTTGTGCCATTCTCTTTCCATTTTCGGATGATGGATTGAACAATGCTCTGTTAAATGTTCAAAGCTTGGGATATTTTTTTTAGAACCTAACCCTGCTTTAAACTTCTCCAGAACTTTATTCCTAACCTGTCTGGTGTGGTCCTTGGCCTTCATGATGCAGTTTGTTCACTAAGGTTCTCTAACTAACCTTCACAGAACAGCTGTATTTTTACTGAGATTCAATTACACACTCTATGGACTATATTTACTAATTAGGTGACTTCTGAAGGCAATTGGTTCCACTAGATTTTAGTTAGGAGTATCAGAGTAAAGGGGGCTGAATACAAATGCACGCCACACTTTTCACATATTTATTTGTAAGAAAAATTTGAAAACCATTTATCATTTTCCTTCCACTTCACAATCATGTGCCAACTTGTGTTGGTCTATCACATAAAATCCCAATAAAATACATTTACGTTTTTGGTTGTAACGTGACAAAATGTGGAAAATTTCAAGGGGTGTGAATACTTTTTCAAGGCACTGTAAGTGACTAAACTATACTTTACAGTATACTGTAAATATTTTTTTATAATTTTCTACTAATAGACTATAAATATGTGCTATTCCACATACAATAGATATAAAAAGTCTACAAACCCCTGTTAAAATGTCAGGTTTCTGTGATGTAAAAAAAGAGACAAAGATAAATAATTTCATCACTTTTTCCACCTTTAATGGGACCTATAAACTGTATAACTCAGTTGAAAAACAAACTGAAATCTCTTGGGGGGGGGGGGGGAGGAAAAATAAAAAATGAAAATAATGTGGTTGCATAAGTGTGCACACCCTCTTATAACTGGGAATGTAGCTGTGTTCAGAATTAAGCAATCACATTCAAACTCATGTTAAATAGGAGTCAGTACACACCTGCCATCATTTATAATGCCTCTGATTAACCCCAAATAAAGTTTAGCTGTTCTAGTAGGTCTTTCCTGACATTTTCTTAGTCGCATCCTACAGCAAAAGCCATGGTCCGCAGAGAGCTTCCAAATCAGATGGATTTCATTGTTAAAAGGTATCAGTCAGGAGAACAAAAGAATTGCCAAGGCATAAGGCAGTGGCATTACCAAGAACTGGACGTCCCTCCAAAATTGATGAAAAGATGAGAAGAAAACTGGTCAGGAAGGCTGCCAAGAGGCCTACAGCAACATTAAAGGAGCTGCAGGAATATCTGGCAAGTACTGGCTGTGTGGTACATGTGACAACAATCTCCCGTATTCTTCATATGTCTGGGCTATGGGGTAGAGTGGCAAGACGGATGCCTTTTCTTACGAAGAAAAACATCCAAGCCGGGCTAAATTGTGCAAAAACACATCTGAAGTCTCCCAAAAGCATGTGGGAAAATGTGTCTGATGAAACCAAGGTTGAACTTTTTTTTTCCAATTCCAAAAGATATGTTTGGCACAAAAACAACACTCCACATCACCAAAAGAACACCATACCCACAGTGAAGCATGGTGATGGCAGCATCATGCTTTGGGGCTCTTTTTCTTTAGCTGGAACAGGGGCCTTAGTCAAGGTTAGGGATGAGCCGAACACCCCCCGGTTCGGTTCACACCAGAACCTGCGAACGGACCGAAAATTCGCATGAACGTTAGAACCCCATTGACGTCTATGGGACTTGAACGTTCTTAATCAAAAGTGCTCATTTTAAAGGCTAATTTTCATGGTATTGTCCTAAAAAGGGTTTGGGGACCCAGGGGACATGTATCAATACAATACAAAAAAAACTTTTAAAAACGGCGTTTTTTCGGGAGCAGTGATTTTAATGATGCTTAAAGTAAAAAAAAAAAAAGTGAAATATTCCCTTATAATATCGTACCGTGGGGGTGTCTATAGTATGCCTGTAAAGTGGCGCGTGTATCCCGTGCTTAGAACAGTCCGTGCACAAAATGACATTTTTAAAGGAAAAAAAGTCATTTAAAACTGCTTGCGGCTTTAATGTAATATCGGGTCCTGGCAATATGGATGAAAATCAGTGAGACAAACGGCATGGGTACCCTCCAGTCCATTACCAGGCCCTTTGGGTCCTGTATGGATATTAAGGGGAATCCCGCACTCAAATTTAAAAAAGGAAAGGCGTGGGGCCCCCAGGCCCTATATACTCTGAACAGTAGTATATAGGCGGTGCAAACAAGACAGAGACTGTAGGTTTGTTGTTAAGTAGAATCTGTTTGTAATTTTGAACTGGTACATTTTTAAAGTGTAGCTCCAGCCAAAAAATCAGTTTTTAAGCTTTTTGGAAAACATAGGGAAGGGTTATCACCCCTGTGACATTTGTTTTGCTGTCTGTGCTGCTCTTCAGAAGATTTCACCTAACTTTTTGTCCCAATGACAAATGTTTTTTGAAAATTTTGGGGGTTTTAGTGAAACAAGGATTGGTGATAAAGCATCAGTGGAAAGGAGAAAAGTTTTTCCCATATTAACTCTTACAGGAGAGAATTTCCCTTCCTATGGGGTAGATTTCATCTCACTTCCTGTTGTCTGCTTCCGTTTGCAAGTAGGAGTCGTTTGTAAGTGGGATGTTTGAAATTAGGGGCCTGCCCTATATACTGAGCAGAAATTTGGGCCTTAGGTGTTGTTGTGGCCTCAACACTGTAAGCCCTCACAGGGCCCTGCTGTGAAATATTAGATCAAGAATTGTAATGACATGCCCCTGTTGAACAGGGCCAGAAAAATTGGGCCTTTGGTGATGGTGGTGCTGGTGGCACAACACTGTAAGTCCTCACAGTTAATCTTGGTGGGCGCAGAAACGGGCCCTGCTGTGAAATATTTGATCAAGAATTGTAATTACATGCCCCTGTTGAACAGGGGCTGAAAAATTGGGCCTTTGGTGGTGGTGGTGGTGGTGCTGGTGCCACAACACTGTAAGTCCTCACAGTTAATCTTGGTGGGCGCAGAAACGGGCCCTGCTGTGAAATATTAGATCAAGAATTCTAATTACATGTCCCTGTTGAACAGGGGCTGAAAAATTGGGCCTTTGAGGGTGGTGGTGGTGCTGGTGGCACAATACTGTAAGTCCTCACAGTTAATCTTGTTGGGCGCAGACACGGGCCCTGCTGTGAAATATTAAATCAAGAATTCTAATTACATGCCCCTGTTGAACAGGGGCTGAAAAATTGGGCCTTTGGTAGTGGTGCTGGTGGCACAACACTGTAAGTCCTCACAGTTAATCTTGTTGGGCGCAGAAATGGGCCCTGCTGTGAAATATTAGATCAAGAATTCTAATTACATGTCCCTGTTGAACAGGGGCTGAAAAATTGGGCCTTTGGTGGTGGTGGTGGTGCTGTTGCCACAACACTGTAAGTCCTCACAGTTAATCTTGGTGGGCGCAGAAACGGGCCCTGCTGTGAAATATTAGATCAAGAATTCTAATTACATGTCCCTGTTGAACAGGGGCTGAAAAATTGGGCCTTAGGCACTGGTGTTGGCGCCACAACACTGCAACCCCTCACAGATACTCTAGTTGGAACGCAGGAACGAGCCCTGCTGCAAAGTATTGCATCAAAAATTGTAATTACACGCCCCTGTTAAACATAGGCTGAAAAATTGGGCCTTAGGCACTGGTGCTGGTGCCACAACACTGCAACCCCTCACAGATACTCTAGTTGGAGCGCAGGAACTAGCCCTGCTGCAAAGAATTGCATCAAAAATTGTAATTACATGCCCCTGTTAACCAGGGACTTAAAAATTGGGCCTTAGGCACTGGTGGCGGCGAACAGAACCAAAAATGTTCTTACAAGCTATCAGCATGATCATTGAGGAGGAAGAGGTTAATTACTCAGCATTACAGGATAGTCACTCAGCATCAGCATAGGCAGTCTTTGAAGGGATCTGACATTTCAAAAAAAATTATTCGGTTACATCAGCATCAGGTGCTTGGTAGCTGGTGATGATCCAAGACTGATTAATTTTTATAAAGGTCAGTCAATCGACTCAGTGGACAGACGCACCCTGTGATCGGTTACAAAGCCTCCAGCAGCACTGAATGTGCGTTCCGAAAGAACGCTGGATGCAGGACAGGCCAGTAGCTCAATTGCATACTGTGCAAGCTCTGGCCAGTGATCCATCCTCAAGACCCAGTAACCCAGAGGATTTTCGGTGGGAAAGGTGTCCAAGTCAGATCTTGTCCCTAGGTATTCCTGCACCATGTAAAACAGACGCTGGCGATGGTTGCTGGAACCGATCATACCTTGGGGCTGCAGACTAAAAAATTGTCTGAATGCATCGGTCAGACGGCCACCTTCTCCACCGCTCCTTCTTTGACTGACCGAAGCCTCAGCAACACGTTGTCAGAAACAGGAGTTTGTAACCTCCCAGTCTCTGGGAACGCATTGCACAGACCTTTCTGCAAGGCCTCCCGAAGATGTTTCATCCTCTGCTCCCTCTGCGACGGCAAGATAAGGTCTGCAACCTTACCCTTGTAACGTGGATCAAGGAGGGTTGCCAGCCAGTATTGGTCCTTCTCCTTGATACCACGAATACGAGGATCCTTACGCAGGCTTTGCAGGATCAGGGAGGCCATGCAGTGTAGGTTTGCTGAGGCATTTGGTCCGGAGTCCTCTGGGTCACTAAGGATGACATGGTCCACAGCCACCTCCCCCCAGCCACGTACAAGTCCATGTGTTTCTTGGGACTGATCCCTCCATACTGAAACAATCCTCCTCCTCCTCCTCTTCCTGTGTGATCGGCGGGCACGCAGGAACACTGTCTGGATAAAGGGGGCCTTGAGAGCTAAGGAAGTCCTCGTCTTCCTGCCTCTGTTCTGCCTCAAGTGCCCTGTCCATTATTCCACGCAGCGTGTGCTCCAACAGGTGGACAAGGGGGATAGTGTCACTGATGCATGCACTGTCACTGCTTACCATCCTCGTGGCCTCCTCAAATGGTGACAGGACAGTGCATGCATCCCTGATCATGGCCCACTGGTGTGGGGAAAAAAACCAAGCTCCCCTGACCCTGTCCTGGTGCCATAGTCGCACAGGTACTCATTGATGGCCCTCTGCTGCGTGTGCAGCCGCTGCAGCATGGCCAACGTTGAGTTCCACCTGGTAGGCATGTCACAGATTAGGCAGTTTTTGGGCAGGTTAAACTCCTTTTGGAGGTCTGCCAGCCGAGCACTGGCATTATATGACCGGCAGAAATGCACACAGACTTTCCTGGCCTGCCTCAGGACATCCTGTAAGCCTGGGTACCTGCCCAAGAACCACTGCACCACCAAGTTAAGGACGTGAGCCAAACAGGGCACATGGGTCAGTTGTCCCTGTCGGAGGGCGGAGAGGAGGTTGGTGCCATTGTCGCAAACCACCATTCCTGTCTTAAGTTGGCATGGCGACAACCACCTCTGAACCTGTGCCTGCAGAGCTGACAGAACCTCTGCTCCAGTGTGGCTCCTGTCCCCCAAGCACACCAGCTCAAGCACCGCATGGCATCTTTTGGCCTGCGTACTTGCGTAGCCCCTTGAATGCCTACGGAGCACCGCTGGTTCCAAGGACAAAGCACAGGAAGAGGCCATGGAGGAAGAAGAAGAGGAGGGGGTGGAGGAGAGAGGTGTGTCACAATCATTAGTAGTGGAATTTTGGAGGCGTGGTGGCGGAATAACCTCCAACATTACTGCACCTTGTCCTGCATCCTTCCCAGCTGCCAGCAGAGTGACCCAATGCGCCTTGAAAATTAGGTAACGTCCCTGTCCATGCCTGCTGGACCATGAGTCAGCGTTAATATGCACCTTACCGCTGACCGCCCTGTCCAGCGAGGCCAAGACATTGCCTTCCACATGCCGGTAGAGAGCCAGAATCGCCTTCCGTGAGAAAAAGTGGCGTTTGGGTACCTGCTACTGGGGAACCGCACATTCCACAAACTCACGGAAGGGGGCAGAGTCTACCAACTGAAAAGGTAGCAGTTGAAGTGCTAGCAATTTTGCCAAGCTAGCATTCAACCGCTGGGCATGTGGATGGCTGGGAGTGAACTTCTTTCGGCGGTGCAGCAGCTGGGGCAGGGAAATTTGCCTGGTACAATCTGACGTCGGTGTACCGAAAGCAGATTGCACACAAGTACTTGGCTGTGACACACCTAATTCTACACCTTCATTCCTCTCAGTGTAGGTCTCAGAGAGGACTGAATGTATAGTGGAGTTGGAGATCTCAGCTGATAAGGAGCAACGAACTGCATGGCAGGTCAACATATGTCTGGTCAAGCATGTGGTGCCCAAGCGGGAGATGTTTTGGCCGTGCGAGATACGCTTGAGACATATGTTGCAAATAGCAGCGGTGCAATCTGATGCACTCATCTCAAAAAAGGCCCACACCAAAGAACTTTTAGAATAACGCACAGAGACAGCAGCGCACTGCACATGCGGAGCTTTGCGCTGTGATGCAGTCAGTGTGCTGCCCTTAGGCTGGCCCCTGGAGGGCATCCTGCCTCATTGGTGATGTGCCTCCTCCTCCTCCTTCTCTCTCCTATCAGGCACCCACGTTGAGTCAGTGACCTCATCATCCCCTCCCTCCTCATCACTGGAGCAAACCTGGCAGTATGCTGCAGCAGGGGGAGCATGACTGCCAGATTGCTGTCCTTCTTGGGCACCCCCTCTGTTCGTGCTCACGTTACTGCCTTCATCTAGCTCAGTATCATCATCAGAGCCTAATAAATGCTGGGCATCCTCCTGGAGCATGTACCCAACACTGTGGTCAAACAGTTTGAGGGACTCCTCAGGAGGACATGGTGGGGCTAGGGAAGGGGTCATTGATGCCATTGAGCCGAGGGAAGAGGCCGCGTTGGCAGCTGCTTTGCCAGACAAAGTACCCTGAGCATGGGTGAGAGAGGATGAGGAGGATGAGGACGGCTTGGTCATCCACTCGACCAAGTCTTCCACATGTTGCGGCTCAACACGGCCAGCTGCCAAAAAAAGGCCAAGCGTGTCCCACGGCCACGTGCTAATGAGGATGCACCGTCTCCACGACCAGCACTGTTGCCTCTAGACACAGAGCCTGCTTGCCCTCTTTTATTGGCTTGTGACTGTCTGCCTCTCCTTGTTGGCCTTCCAGACATACTAATGGCCTGTAGCTGCACTAAGCTGGGATATATATATATATACTGATACTGCAGCTAGCAAAATCAACTGTCTGCCTGTAGTATGAGAACACCACCAACCTTCTACAGGTAGCTTTAGCTGAACACTGTGCAGAGGTCGCACTACACTAACGTGTAAATAATTTAGCTGCCTGCGGTAGTGATAGGATCAGGTAAACACCACCAACCTTCTACAGGTAGCTTTAGCTGAACACTGTGCAGAGGTCGCACTACACTAACTTGTAGCTTTAGCTGAACACTGTGAGGAGGACGCACTACACTAACTTGTAGCTTTAGCTGAACACTGTGCAGAGGTCGCACTACACTAACTTGTAGCTTTAGCTGAACACTGTGAGGAGGACGCACTACACTAACTTGTAGCTTTAGCTGAACACTGTGCAGAGGTCGCACTACACTAACTTGTAGCTTTAGCTGAACACTGTGAGGAGGATGCACTACACTAACTTGTAGCTTTAGCTGAACACTGTGCAGAGGTCACACTAAACTAACTTGTAGCTTTAGCTGAACACTGTACAGAGGACGCATTACACTAACTTGTAGCTTTAGCTGAACACTGTGAGGAGGACGCACTACACTAACTTGTAGCTTTAGCTGAACACTGTGCAAAGGTCACACTAAACTAACTTGTAGCTTTAGCTGAACACTGTTCAGAGGACGCATTACACTAACTTGTAGCTTTAGCTGAACTCTGTAAGGAGGACGCACTACACTAACTTGTAGCTTTAGCTGAACACTGTGCAGAGGTCACACTAAACTAACTTGTAGCTTTAGCTGAACACTGTTCAGAGGACGCACTACACTATCTTGTAGCTTTAGCTGAACACTGTTCAGAGAACGCACTACACTAAGTTGTAGCTTTAGCTGAACACTGTGCAGAGGTCACACTAAACTAACTTGTAGCTTTAGCTGAACACTGTTCAGAGGACGCACTACGTTTTCTACATTTACTTATAGCACCAAAAACAACCATACAGTCGCTCACCATTTAAAAGCCCAGAATAGATTTGTAGAAATGTGAATTACAATTGCAAAGTATGGCAATCCTCCGGTGTCTTTATGCATTGCATGTCCCAGCACCCAGGGCTATTAAATTACATCATATTTGTGAGTCCTGTTAAAGGAACTATGGATTGGGTAGTTCATCAGACTAATAACTGTTCTGTCTGCCTATGCATTTGTATATAAATAGGAACAATCAGTGCAAACTGATAACATGTAAATGCAAGCTAAACACTTATAGGAAATCACAAACCCTATAAAACTACCCAAAAAACAATGTTAGTGCAGCGCATGTGAATATAAAAAGTCCATAACATATGGAGGCATGAAACAGAAGAGGAGATCCCTTGTGTGCAGAAAGGGGAACACAGGCTTCTGTAAAAATTGACGATATCTTCCACCACAGGCACACAAATGTGCTAACCAGATTGGATGGACCTCTTATTATAGGAGGTCATAAACGCATGTATCTGCTCAGAAACAGGTCAGCAATCCTCGGCCACTCTGGAAATCCAATTCGACACCATCGGACGACACTCCGGAAGGAAGATATGGATGTTGGCTCTGTCTCTCCGATAAAGAAGCTGTGGGATGTAGTCTGCGATTAGTCCACTGTCGGGCACTGTGCTGGTTAGGTCAAATAAGCCGTGAAAACACACTTCCTCCGCCTGGCAAAGGTACAGTGACTGTACCTTTTTTTTGTGTAATGCCCTGTACACACGGTCGGCCATTGATCGGACATTCCGACAACAAAATCCATGGATTTTTTCCGACGAATGTTGGCTCAAACTTGTCTTGCATACACACGGTCACACAAAGTTGTCAAAAAATCCGTTTGTTCTGAACGCGTTGACGTAAAACACGTACGTCGGGACTATAAATGGGGCAGTAGCCAATAGCTTTGGTCTCTTAATTTATTCTGAGCATGCGTGGCACTTTGTGCGCCGGATTTGTGTACACACGGTCGGAATTTCCGACAACAAGGTTCTATCACACATTTACCATCGGAAAATCCTGTTGTGTGTACAGGGCATAAGAGACAAAACTTAGTGGACTTCATGAAGAACAAAGGCTGCCCATACACATGTCAAGTTTCTTCCATAATTTCTACTAATTTCTACCGTGTTTCCCCGATAGTAAGACACCCCCGATTGTAAGACGTATCGGGAGTTTCAGAGGGGTCAGCTAATATAAGCCGTACCCCGAAAGTAAGACATATGTCTTACTTTCGGGGAAACACGGGGGGATAGGAAGGTCGGGTGTGTGGGCTGGTTTCTGGTGAATGAATGACCCATGAAAGTGTGTGAGGAATGCGGGCGGTGTATGAATTCCGGGAATAGGGTTGTCCCGATACCGATACTAGTATCGGTATCGGCACCGATACCGAGCATTTGCCCAAGTACTTGTACTCGGGCAAATGCTCCCGATGCCTCCCCCGATACCTTGACTGTCAGCTGTGATCGGCGCGTGGGGGAGTTACAAGATTCTCCCCCAGCGGCTTTCACCAGCTTTAGTGACATACAGCTGTGATCGCTCACAGCTGACTGTCACTGCATCCTCCTCCATGCCCCCTCCTTTCCTCTGTCCCTCTCAGCTGTCCCCTCAGTTCTGCTCTTATCTGTCCCCTCCATTCTGCTCTTATCTGTCCCCTCCGTTCTGCTCTTATCTGTCCCCTCCGTTCTGCTCTTATCTGTCCCCCTCCGTTCTGCTCTTATCTGTCCCCTCCGTTCTGCTCTTATCTGTCCCCTCCGTTCTGCTCTTATCTGTCCCCTCCGTTCTCCCCCTCAGTTCTTCCATCCTCCCCCTCCTCCTTCCTTTGTGTATGGATAGAGTCAGCTGACTCTGTCCATTCACATAACTGAAACATTGTAATCTTCTGTGATTACGATGTGTCAGTTTATGAATAGAGAGAAGCTGCGGTCTTCTCTCCATTCATTGTCAGTGCAGCTGACGCTGCAGAAAAAGGGACTGGGGAATCTCTATCCTCTGTCTCTTTCTCTGTCTCAAGGGGGAGATATCAGAGGTCTGTTAAGACCCCTGATATCTCACCAAAGCCCCCCAAAAGGGCTGATTAAAAAAAAAAAAAAAAACAATAAAGAATAAAAGAAATATTATTGTAAAAAATAAAAATTGTAAAAAAAAAAAAAATAACACACACATACAACGTTCTCAGGTGATTGCTAACAGATCCCCGCACCCCAGGTAATTCGACAATTTTTTCCCAATATAAGACATACCCCGAAAGTAAGACATAGTGGGGCTTTTAGGGATAAAAAGAAAGTAAGACACTGTCTTACTTTCGGGGAAACACGGTAGTAAAAAAAAAAAAAAAGAAGAAAAACAATAGCAATATACATGTTTTAATCATTTCATGTAACTTCTACAATTTTTGGAAGTGCAGTTGCAGTTTATGGATGTTTTTGCTTTAAAAATTAGCAGATGGCCCCGTGGAAATGTGGCCTATAAGGAGGCTAGATCCCATTTAAAATTCCTAACTATTCTGGAGTCCTTTTTGAAGGTAGTAATTTCAGTAAAAGTAATCTGTTTTATATGGGGCAGTAAATGGAATGAAATGGGCGAGGGTGGTGACAATCTGTAGAGTTGGCATGCTATCAAGAAGATATTCATATTGGGTATGGGTCATAGGCATTAAATACAGGCCTAGTCTGTTCTGCACAGATACACTCTGGACGTCATGGGGTTGGTTTACAAAAGGCAAATAAACTTTTCACTTTACAAGGGAAGTTGCACTTTGCAAGGAGATTTGTCCCAGAGCATAGTAAATGAGGTGAAGCTCTACTACCATCATCCAATCGCGTGCAAGCAAAAATGCAGTTTTTTAAAAATGTTCCTACAAGTGATCGGATATGGTTTGCACAACATTTACTAAGCTCTGGGGAGGAATTCCCTTGTACAGTGCAACTTCCCTTATGAACAGCCTATTAGCCTTTAGTAAATTGACCCTTATGTACAGTGATAGACGTTTGTAATGTTCACATATTATTTAAAATTTCTACCAATGTGAATGATGTTTATTAAATGAGAAATTACAGCCATCCACCACACATGTTGTGCCCTCTGAGGAACAATCTGCATTCAAATTGCTCTTCAGAGGGCATTTGACAAGGCGGTAAGGAGGTGTTATATGGCCTACTCACAACCTGTTTCAACCCCTTAAAGAAGGAGTAAACCTTCCTGTATTGTTTGTACCTATAGGTAAGCCAATAATTTAGGAGATATTTACTGTATACGCTACTGATGTCGCCATTGGCGCATGCGCTCTGAAGGAAGGGCGACCCGTGCCATTTCTTCAGAGCCCCGTGCCGTGACCAGCAGCTCACACACGCATGTGCAGGAGTGACGTCATGCGGCTCGGGCCAGTCACACAGCCGGAGTCCTCGGACCTAGAAGAAAGACGGCAAAGATAGATGCGGCCTCCCGCGGTGACAACAAGGGCTTTCGATTTGTAGGTATGTTTCACATAATGTGCTAGTATGTGATGCATACTAGCACATTATTATTATTATTATACAGGATTTATATAGCGCCAACAGTTTACGCAGCGCTTTACAATATAAAAGGGGGACAATACAGTTATAATACAATAAAATACAAGAGGATTAAGAGAGCCCTGCTCAGAAGAGCTTACAATCTAATAGATGCCTTTACTTTGCAGGTAAGAAAAAAAACCCCAGCGTTTACTTTACTTTAACCGCTTGCCGACCAGCCGCCACAGTTTTACTGCGGCAGAATGGCACGGCTGGGCAAAATGACGTTACCTTACGTCGCTTCGCCACTTTTGGCCGCTGGGCTCCCGCAGTCGCTCATGACAGAGCGAGAACCGGGATCTGTGTGTGTAAACACACAGATCCCGGTTCCCTCAGGGGAGAGGAGACAGATTGTGTGTTCATACCAAGTATGAACACCGATCTTTCTCTCCTCCTAGACAGTCCCATCCGCCCTACAGTTAGAACACATAGAGGGAACACAGTTAGAACACACCCATGGAACACAGTTAACCCCTTGATCGCCCCCCTAGTGTTAACCCCTTCCCTGCCAGTGACATTTACACAGTAATCAGTGGCCATCAGTGAAGAAGAAGAAAAATTGCTTATTTGCAACATTTCATAACAGAAACTAAGAAAACCTTTTTTTTCCCCAAAATGTTCAGTCTTTTTTTGTTTGTTTAGTAAAGAATAAAAAAAAAACTGTGGTGATTAAATATCACCAAAAGAAAGCTCTATCTGTCTCAAAAAAATGAAAAAAATTTAATTTGGTTACAGTGTTGCATGACCGTGCAATTGTCAAAGTGCCACAGCGCTGAAATCTGAAAATTGGCCTGGGCAGGAAGGGGGTGAAAGTGCCCAGTATTGAAGTGGTTAATAGAAGCCCAAGATTTCTAGTCCTTCTACACAGAAAAAAAAAAAAACTTGTTCATGCTTAATATTTCCTAGGAAGCAACATAGCAAGGAAAAGAAAGCACTGGTCTACATGTGATTTTCAGATAATACAAAGATCATTTACATAAAAGGAAATAAAAATGGAAAATGCTGAGGTGTGTATGCTGCAAGTCATCTGATAAATCAATGAACTAATATTAGGAGGTCCAAAGGTGGAAGCTCACAGTTGTTAGTAGTAGTGATAAGCTCAGACAATGTGTGTAATGGGCGGGTTTATAGAGCTCCTTCAGTTTACACAGGAAAGGTCTCAGCAATGTATTTATAGGAGACTTTTCAGTTCAGTATATAGCACTGAGCCAGCCTGCCGAACAGGAGAGCCACCATCCAGATTCACATCACCGGCACCAGGTACTACACATCATCACACAGGGGGGTGGACTACACTATACACCTTGTACAGGCACTGAGGATGGAAGAATAAATACGCACATATTATAGGCTGGTCAATTTAAATGTTGGCGAAACCTGTGAAATGGACATTTGGCATTTCTCAGCCTGAATTTTGGGCTGAATTTAAGACCTGAAACCAACCAAAAGATGCACAGGGCTCCTGTGCAATTCGCACCGGAGATGTTAACCAGCTCCATAGAGAGCCAGTCACAATCTCCTGCTATGCGAATTGGATACGGGGAAACCCACATCCAATTCGCAATAGTGTGAACCCAGCCTGAAGATTGAATCTGCTAATACACAGGCAGAGCAGACAGCCCAAGATTTCTAGTACTTTAGCTAAGTATGAAAATCTGGTTATCATCAGTGCTTATAAAATGTAACAAAAATGGACAATCTATTGTTTGGGGTACAACAGGAACATTTGTAGGACAACCACATATATTCACCAATGCAATGTAAAAAAAAAAAAATCACATCTTCCATCCCAATTGAGTTACGTCTGAACCCATAATCATCAGCTGGTCAGAGAGAGAATCATTACAGGTTCCAATTATTAACAAAGATTACATTAAAAAAAAATACTCACTATATACTCTACACATTTATGGCCACTTTAGGCATAGTTGTCGCAAAATTCAGTGATTATATTTTGTCCGCTTTGTTTAAAAAAAAAAAAAAAAAAAAGTATATATATATATATACTTGTACATTGTAATGAAAAAGTCATTAGAAAAGTAATACAGTAATACAGTAAAGTAATTACAATGCTTGCTTTTACATAATGTACGCAACAATAACCTTCTTAACTGTTGATCACATTGAAGGGCTTGCAATGCATTATAGTTCATCAATGAAATACATTTCTGTCTATCTATCAGTGCATTAAAATAAATTTAAGTAAAAATGCAGGTGGCCTGAGGGACACTTGAATCCAGTTATAACAAAATAGCATTCCCTAATTTAATTTAGAATTTAATGCTCCGAGTGTAGATCATGCTGAAATTGCATTTAATGTTGACCACTGTGTAAAATTGCTCTAAAAAATAATAGTTATCCCAGTATATCTCAATAGTAAGCGCAAGCATACGGGTATACATATTTTACATATACATTTTTATTATACATTTTTTATATAATTGCATCATTTTAGATCTTAATTTTTACATAAAGAATCAAGTGCAACAGTCACAGTGTTTCAGAATGTAAAAGCTCTATAAATAATATAGTTTAGCAAATGATGATTAAAAACTATTATTTGCAGTTAAATTGTATGTCAACCCGAAAACGTAATTTATATATATGCTTGCTCATGCCACACTAAAGTCCTTTTGAATAATCTTTTAAAGGATTGCATTATCAGTCTTACATTTCTATCTAGCTATTCAGCAAAGATAGTGTACGCAAGGTGACATTCACACTGTCATTCAATAAAGCTACAATATCGTCACCCTTATATGCTTCCTCCCTGTAGTCTCTCCTATTACACCTACTTTAGTAGGAAGTGCACTGCAGCGATGTCACAAACACACATTTGCTGCCACTACTTCTAATCCACCCATAGCCCTAGCAGTGCGCAGGACTTGCATAGTGGAGGTCACATGACCACTAGAACGAAGCAAATAATTCTGAGGCTAATTTCTATTGTGCGGGCCATATAAGCTGGAGAATACCCTGCAAGGTCCTTTTTTTTTTTTATTCTTTATTTAGGTATCAAGGAGTTTGGTACAACAATACAGAGTAGTACAAAGTAACATCCCAACACAGTCAACCTAAAAACATGCATAGCTCTTCTGACTGAGCCGTAAAAATAATCATTTCAGGCGTTCCCAATCTTACAAAAAATAGAATGTTCTTACATATCAAGTAACCAATTCCCTGAAAAGACTTTTATACATATTTATATATGAGACCGAATAATCGGTCCCAGGAAGCACACCCTTGCAATTTTCCTTTATATCAACTTTAGGAAATCAAAGATTGTCAGGCAAAAAAAATGTATCGGCATGGCAGAGAATTTTGTAGCCAAAATATTATATGTAAAAAACAATAAGTGCTAAATACCTGCAAATACATTATACAGACAACACAAGTAGTTATTAACTTGTGTGATTGAATATGGATGATCCTATGTTGGCTTGTTGATGCCTTTATTATTCCACATAAAGTATAGTCCTATTATATACTTAGCATATTTCGCAGCTGGCCTCAAAGTATTAGCTTTAATATATTGTTTCATTGGATTTATTGTTACCGGAACGTAGGCTCATTCTCTCTTTTTTTTTTTTTTTTTTTAGGAAGGTTTCAAAATATAAAACTTTTTAATTTTTTTTACAGTTCTCCATAATGCCTAACTAGCTAGAGAAAGTTCCAGACAAAGGTGTGCCAAGTTAATCATTAACAAAACAACCAAACCACAAATGTCTCCTGATAACAGGTTTACAGTTGGAACTATTACCAGCTACAATACTAGGCAATCCATAAATCTTCAGTAAGGTCCTATGGCTGAGTCAGTATTTCTTGTGACAACTGGTCACTGAGCAATACATGTAACAAGGCACCAAAGGCACACCATATATATGGAGCCCTATCGCACTTCACAACAAACACAAATTTTAAAAAAAGGGGATGCAAATCGGACTACACATTACAATAATTCTATATACAACATCCAAATCTACAATCCATTGTGTTTTGTATTTATTTAACTTTATTATTTATTGTATTTATGTAAATTTGATTTCAAGAAAATTGGAGCTCAAATAGAAGTTTAAAGAATTTGCATTTTCTGTTGGTTTGTTCCGTATTTTAATAACGGACACTACCATTTTATTTATAGGTTTTTCAGTTATTAATATAAGAAAAAGCCAATCATTGTATTGGAAGCAGCTGTTAGTAATGGAAACAGGTACTTTAGGACATTATTTTGTAATTGCTGTTATAAACAGACAGTATAATAATAAAAGGGCCTATGAGCTGTACTAAAGACAGGTTTATTACATAGTCTTTTTTTTTTTTTTTTTACTTTTTTTGATAGAGTAGGGAAAAGTAAAGGTGTTTTTTTATTGTCCTTTTGATTTGTCCTTATGACCCCTGTTATTGGTGTTGAAAATGAGGGAACATCTCCGGAACAGGAATAGATGGGAGGTCTTCCAATGGAGACACTCACTGCAGTGAAAACAGTCTAAGAAAGAATTGCTCTCAGTTTAGAGATGTCTCCTCTAACTTCAGGTTGTACCTTTTGAAAAGGCTATGTCCTCCAAATAGGAAGTTAAAAAAGAGATCTTTTAACCATTCCCTATCCCATTCTTAATCAGCACAAGGAACAGTACTTACATTCAATCAGAAGTATCCTTTGTGCTGTTGCTGGCTGTATTTGTTGGATTCTGAAATCCTCTGCCCCCCCCCCCCCCAAAAAAAAATCAACCTCTGGTGCCACTGGACCTGTCATGGGCACTCATTAAGAATGATGACTATGGCTGCCCTTTCTGCCCCTCCTTCTCCATTCATAGATGCTGTACTATAGTTTATAGTAACGAAAAGTGCTTATGAATGGAGGATGGGCAGATGAATGAAAGGCCTGCCTCCTCCAGCACATTTCATTGATGGAAGTGATAGTACAACTTCTGTAAATGGAAGCGAGGACAGAAAGGGCGGGCATAGTCAACACTCTTGATGAGTGTCTTTGACAGGTCCAGCAGCTATATTAACCCCTGTGGCACCAGAAGATTACTGCCGCAACGGTATTGGGGGTTGGGGGCAGAGGAGAGAAGATTTCAACTAAGAGAGCAGCCACCAGCACAAGGGACACTTCTTGTTGAATGTAAGTACTAAACTTAGGATTTAAAGTGGATCCTCATTGCATCTGAGCACCACAAATCAAAAACACAATTTCATTTTTTTGTAATATTCAAAGCAAACTCCCCCATCCATCCATGTCTCCATGCTTTATTTTGTTGAGAAATCACTTTGAAAAACACCCTCCCTGGCACTTCTGGCCGAGGCCATCTTGAGTAAGGGCAAATGATTCATGTAGCATTTACTTCCTGGAATCCATTTTGCCCTTAGCTTAGGCATGCATAGGATGTATGACATAATTTGCCTAGGTAAAAAAAAAAGGAAGTAACTGAAGAAATGTTTAAAACAAGTAAATGTGATATTCTCTTTCCTATCTATTTACTAATGCTAGCAGCAGGAGCATTAAAAATAATCAATGTTGATTGGGAGAGCAAAGTTCTGTTTAATGACAGTAAAGGTCTATATCAGCTTTTTGATTTGAAATCACTTCCTGGGAGAAGTAGTAACTATAAATGAGAACAAAGTACAGGGACGATGTATGTAGTACAATTATCTTATCATTGGAAGTTACTTTAGTGCGGTGCATGAAAGTTATCATGTTCAGTGCAGTAGAATGCTTCTGCACATCCATATTATATGACTGCCCCACCTCGTGACTTTTACTCTTTCTAGAATGAATAAAATCATACAGGGAATAATGCTTGATTACCATGTTAGTGTCCAAATCACATGAACAACAATGGCAGAGGCAGGAGGATGGTTTGGAAACTCTGAAATAAACTCCAGAAAATCATTAATCTCTCGGCCATGTATATATATTGCAGCAATATTATCAAACTTCATTACTGGTGCCTTAAAGTGGTTGTAAACCCATTACAACCACTTTAAGCTACAGGTAAGCCTAGATTAAGGCTTACCTGTAGGTGCAAGAAATATCTCCCAAACCTAAAAGATTTAGGAGATATTTGCAGAAATAGCGACACCGATGTCTACGGCGCATGCGCCGTAGTCATCTGGCCCATGCGCAATAAGCGTGCCGTTTCTAACGGTGATCATGCCATTAGTGGCGGCACCAGTGCGCATGCACAGGAATGACGTCATCGCTGCTCCGGCCAGTCACAGCGGAGCTGCGATACCTGGAAGTCACTCCGGGATAGATGGTGGCGTCGGAGGTGGTGAATGAGGGCCGATGCGTGGGCTTCAATCTCAGGTAAGTAATTCATGATGAGCTAGTATGCTATGCATACTAGCTCATTATGCCTTTGTCTTGCAGGGTGTATTTTTTTTTTTCTTTTTCAGAGGCTTTACTTCCTCTTTAATTGTTTCTGTTCTGTGGTTACTAGGACAGGCCATTGCTTTAGACACTGACACACTGAGGCAGTTTTCAGGCATTTTAGCTCTAAAAATAGCACCTGTAAAGTGTCTGACAACTGCCTCTAATGCCTCCCCAGTGTGAAAGCCCGAGTGCTTATACACTGGGGCGGTGCGCTTGCAGAACAGGAAAAAAAAGTCCTGCAAGCAGCATCTTTGGGGCAGTGCGGGAGCGATGTATACAGCGCTTCCGCCCCACCCCTGCCCATTGAAATCAATGGACAGTGCTTCCCAAGTGCCTGAAAAGTGTTTCGGAAGCACCGCAACACGGATGCTTTTAACCCCTTCTTAACCCCTTCTTGGGAGTTAAAAGCGCCCCTGCTAGTGGCAGCTTAACCTCCCTGGTGGTTTTCCCGAGTGTGGCTCGAGGTTAAATTTCAGTACCATTAGGGGTAACCCCGAGCAACACTCGGGATTGCATTGCAGGATTCTGGTGCAGTGTACTTACCTTGTCCCCAGGATCCTGCGATGTCTCCCCGCTGTGTCTGCGGGCTCTATGCCTCTGTGTGCCGTACTCCGTTCCATGTGAGAGTCGCAACGCACGGGGGCGGAGCCCGGCGGCAAATTTAAAAGATAGAAAATTCATAACACATACAGTACACTGTAATCTTACAGATTACATTACTGTATGAAATCATTTCACATCCCTTTTGTCCCTAATTCTTTGTCCAGTGCCCTGCATGCAGTTTTATATTATATATACTGTTCTTTCTGCCTGGAAACTGGAGATCGTCCATAGCAACTAAAAAGTGTCCCTTTACGTCAAAAGTGGTTTTAGACCAGCTAGAAAACAGCGATAGTAAACACTTGCAGAATTGAGCGATAGTGAATAGTGGGGAAATTACCGTATATACTCGAGTATAAGTTGTTCCGAGTATAAGTCGAGGCCCTAATTTACCACAAAAAAAAATGGGAAAAACTTATTGACCCGAGTATAAGACGAGGGTGAGAAATGCACAGCTACTGTAAGTGGAAAAGAGGGTCAACAATGCCCATTTGCAGCATCACTGTGCCCATTTGCAGCCATGGGTCCCCTGAACTTCAAACTTGGTAGTTAAGGGTTCCTAGATGCCCCCTAGCTGCAGCCAAAATTTGGGGTCTCTGAACCCAAAGGGTCCCGAAATGACATTGCTGCAGATGGACACAGTTGACTGAATTTGGGGCCCCGTATCTCGGGCCACTTAGTGCTAAGAACCCCAAATTTGGTGTGCAAACCCAGAGGAACTAGCACCATAAAATATCCAAAGCTGGGGTTTCTAGCACCAAGTGGCCCCAAGATACAGGGCCCCAAAAATCAGTTCAGAAAATGTCAAGCACTTTTCTGCAGCAGAGAATGACATTTTCTGAACCAGTTTTGGGGCCCCGTATCTCAGGGCCACTTGGTGTTAGGAACCTTTGGATATGTTATGGTACCAGTTCCACTGGGTTTGCACACCAAATTTGGGGTTCCTAGCACCAAGTGGCTCTGAGATACAGGGCCCCAAAGTCGGTTCGGAAAATGAAATTTTTTGCTGCAGAAAAGTGCTTGACTCCAGTATAAGTCGAGGGGGGAACTTTCAGCACAAAAAAATGTGCTGAAAAATTCGACTTATACTCGAGTATATACGGTAATTTTAATATTATTATATATATATTTTTTTAAATTATTTATAGTTATTTATTATATTATAATTTATGATTTTGCGTTTCAAACTTTATCATACCCAGGATGTCTACTAGACTCTTGTTTGGACAGATTTAAGTATGTTATTGCTAAGAATTACAGGCCTACAATATAAAACGCCAAATTTCTATGTAAAATAATTGTACCACTTTGAGACGCAAAAATCTAACATAATCATACCGCCAGGGAGATTAAACAATGGTAAAGTGCTGCTAAAACTAGCTGCGCTTTACCACTAACGGACCCGCCATCCCAGTGTAAAAGCAGCCTAAAGCTCATTGAACAGACTGGAAGGGTCCACCTCAGTCTGTCACAGCATTGATGTGCTTTAAGTCACATGGTAACATGTGTTAAGGTAAAGCAGTCCCTTCATTTGAATGGGCTGCTAACGCACCACAATGGACTGAAAATTGGACCTGCAGTATTTTTCATAAAGCAGTACATCAGAAAGCATGGAAGTGCACTACCATGTGTTGCGGAAGCACATTAGGGCCATCTTGACTTGTATTCCATAACTGATTAGGCTAAAGCAGAGCTAGAGATGCCTGAAATGGTACTTTAAGCTGTGTGCAAATGTCTTGGAAAAGGGGGAAACCAATTAAAAACTGTATTTTTGCTTGCACATGATTGGATGTTGGAAGTAAGCAGAGCTTCTGCTCATTTACTAAGCTCTGGAGTATCTGCACTTCCAGAGTGTAACTGCACTTTGCAAAGTGCACAGTCTCTTTGCCTTTAGTAAATCAACCGCACAGTGTACAGAAGAAGAAACTTTCGCTAGGTACATTTGAAAAACTTCTCAATACATTTCTTGAGTCAGTTGACCAGCCGGGCGATGTGAAAATGAATAGGTAAGTACCAAAGTTGCAGCAACATATATCTCATATGTACTACACAATGACACATGGGGGGGTTTATTTACTAAAGGCAAACCCACTTTGCACTACAAGTGCACTGCAAGTACACTTGGAAGTGCAGTCGCTGTAGATCTGAGAGGGACATGCAAGGAAAATAAAAAAACAGCATTTATGCTTGCACATGATTGGATGATAAAATCAGCAGAGCTTCCCCTCATTTCAGATCTTCCCCTCGGACCTACAGTGACTGCACTTCCAAGTGCACTTGTAGTGCAAAGTGGATTTGCCTTTAGTAAGTCAACCCCATAATCCTCATTTATATGTCACTTACAGGCAAGCTGAACAGTCAATAGAATGCTTGGGGCTTCCAGTTGTCCCCTGTATGTGTTATGTCTTGATGGCAATTAGGACTCTCCCTGCTTTTTATCTCCTACTGGCTTTCTCCTGGGGGGTTATAGGAGAACCGGACCCCCCCAGGCATATAAATGAAGATTTTGTATAATTGTGTAGTATTTATAAGCGATGTATGTGATTGCAAATGTGGTACTTACCAATCCAACATGATACAGTTTTCACAGCTACTAATGAAGCAACTCAACTTACTTGAGAAATGCATTTAGAATTTTCCCAGGCCCCATTACTGCAATCAGCATTAAAGATGATACTGATATATTACTGATACTGTATGTGTAAAGTTCTGATGGGAGGGACAACCAGGGTTATCAATGAAAAAGGTGTATTATATGTAATTGAACACTAAGTTTTTCAAATGTGCCCTTCCTATTTTAAAAAAGCTTTTCACCGTTAGGAGCATGTTTTATGCTACACACATTTTTAGGGTGTAACATGCTACATGCTCCTATGCACCTACTGCCAGCATTCCCCTCTTTGTGACAGCAGGCAGAGGATCTTTTCCTCACACCCGCTGTCACTTTTTGAACACAGCGCGACTGTGCAGGGCTTCGGCCACACAGCTGCGTCATTCATTTCATGTGTGAATGAAAAACCTGTAAGTATCTTCTGTCACCGTAGCAGATATACTTGTAGTTTGAATAGGCTGTGAATGCGCTGCTCAGCACGCTCGTAGTTCATTCTTTTTTCCTCTAGCTTTGTAACAGCCTTTGTATGGGGATACAGACACAAAGCTAGAGAAAGACAGGAGCCTGACATAGCACCTGTGATCTACTGATTCTCTGTATGCTCCTTAAAAAAATGCAATTTTTTTTTTTATCTGCGAAAATATGTGCTTTTAATTATTTTTTTGAAGGGTGAACTTAGCCTTTAAGATACAAGGTGTATTGAAAAATGTCTATGAAACACCTGAAAAGTCCCAGCAAGCTCCAGCTATAGTAAATAAGCCCCATTGTGTACTTAAAGGTGGGGTATGCCTGTATTTGCTTTACAATCCTTACCATAAGGCCTCATTCACACTAAAACATACAACTGTATGTGGGTTATGTTTTGCCTGCACAAGATGCATAGGTACTCACACTGTCTACGATTGGGTGGTGAACCCACACAGGTGTCAAATTGGGAGCATCGGCTATGTCCATGTACTGAGGTTCCTATTGACTTGACTGCACATAGGATTACCTGCATGTGGATGAATGGAACACTTCTGCATCCTGTGCAGGCAAGCAAGGCCTTGAGTACGCCCTTGTGAACAAGGCCTAAACATAAGGGATGTGATGTGATAACCCACATGGTCACTTTAATTCTCACAGAGTTTTATTTTACAAAGCAATAAAAAAAGCTGTAAAAAAAAGCTTTAAAAACACATTTTGTCCAGCACTGAAACAATCTGGTTGTTGCAGGAGAAATTTGAACAATCAGGCTGGCAGCATCAGGTTCTCCCAAGAATCTTCAGGCAGTGCTCTTGCCAATGTGCTTTTACTGCCTCTCATGGCTCCCCAGTGTGAAAGCCCGAGTGCTTATACACTGGGTAGGTGCGCTTGCAGGACGGGAAAAAAAGTCCTGCAAGCAGCATCTTTGGAGCGGTGTATACAGCGCTTCCGCACCACCCCTGCCCATTGAAATGAATGGACAGTGCTTCCCAAGTGCCTGAAAAGTGTTTCGGGAGCACCACAACATGGGCACTTTTAACCGCTTCTTAACCCCTTCTTGGGAGTTAAAAGCGCCCCCGCTAGTGGACGAAAAAGTGCAGCTTAAACTCCCTGGCAGTTTTCCCGAGTGTGGCTCGGGGTTACATTTCAGTACCTTTAGCGGTAACCCCGAGCCACACTCGGGATTGCATTGCAGGATCCTGGTGCAGTATACTTACCTTGTCCCCAGGATCCTGCGATGTCCCCCCGCTGTGTCTGCGGGCTCATTCACACTAAAACATACAACTGTATGTGGGCTATGTTTTGCCTGCACAAGATGCATAGGTACTCACACTGTCTACGATTGGGCGGTAAACCCACACAGATGTCAAATTGGGAGCATCGGCTATGTCCATGTACTGAGTTTCCTATTGACTTGACTGCACATAGGATTACCTGCATGTGGATGGATGGAACACTTCTGCATCCTGTGCAGGCAAGCACGGCCTTGAGTACGCCCTTGTGAACAAGGCCTAAACATAAGGGATGTGATGTGATAATCCACATGGTCGCTTTAATTCTCACAATTATATTTTACAAAGCAATAAAAAACCTGTAAAAAAAGCAATGAAAACACATTTTGTCCAGCACTGAAACAATCTGGTTGTTGCAGGAGAAATTTGAACAATCAGGCTGGCAGCATCAGGTTCTCCCAAGAATCTTCAGGCAGTGCTCTTGCCAATGTGCTTTTACTGTCAGGACTAAAATTGGGAGGGGGGGGGGGCACTTGTGCGCCAAGAGGTCCACTTTGACACCAGTATGTTCTAAGCCCTTGATAGGTTGATAGCTATACAAATACAAAGTAAGGATCATGGTTGTGCTTAAGATCTTATCATTCTTCTAGTTCCAGACAATAAAGAGTTGTGTTAGTTAATGATTTTCACAGGACACAGACTGATTGTCATAAATCTCATTCTGGCCTTGAATAGGCAGATTTTCATGATTAAGAAGAAAAGATTAGAACTGTGTACCTGAAACAGAATAAATGTATACTTACCAGCTCAAACTAGCTTTTTTTTTTTCTATCTTTGTTAAAAGGACCACTCACTTCACTCTTAGGCATTCCTTACTTTTTTTTTTTAAAGGCGCTACTGGTCAAATTGCTTTACCCCCAGATTAGGGCACACACAACCAGGCACATAGCATTTTCTCCACTTACGCTGACTTGAATGGAACAGTCCAGGGGTGTCTTTTTAGGCTTTTATTTGAATTATGAACAGGGATCGTGTGAAAGGATTATGGGCTACCCCCAAAAAAACAAACTGATGAACCCAACACTTTGAGGACTCCTTCTCTATCTTGCTGAGCTGTACAAAATATCCCACAGAAGCAAGAAATCATCTATGTGGACTTTTATTAAACTCTCCAGTATCTTCCCAACTATAGAAGTTTAGCAGGTCTATAGTTACTTGGTAAAGACTTTGACCCCTTTTTAAATAGAGGCACCACATTGGCCTTACGACCATCCAGTGGTACTATTCCAGACATTAACGAGTTCATAAAAATTTAGAAACAATGGCTTTGAAATGGCAAAGCTCAATTATTTTAAGATCTGTGGGTGTATGCCATCTGGTCCAGGTGCTTTATCCACCTTTGTGCTGTCTAAATATTTCTGGACCATATCACTTTTGAGCCATTGTGGATCATTTGTCAACATCATCCCCATTATGGACATGAGCTCCACCATGCTCCTTTGTATACACAGAGTTGAAGAAAGTATTTATTTAAATTTCCCTTCTATTTGTCCCCAGTCGCCCACTCTAGATATTTTGTAAAGGGCCTACTTGCTCAGACCTGACCTTTTTACTATTAATATATTTTAACCCTTTCATGCCTAAGCCTATTTGTGACATTTGTTGCTTACAAGTTAAAATCCGTATTTTTTGCAAGAAAATTATTTGAACCACCAAACATTATATATATATTTTCAGCAGAGACCCTAGAGAATAAAATGGCGATTGTTGCAATATTTTATGGTACACTGTATTTGCGCAGCGGTCTTTCAAGCACAATTTTTGGGGGAAAAAGACACTTTCATAAATTAAAAAAAAACTAAACAGTAAAGTTAGCCCAATTTTTTGTATAATGTGAAAGATGATGTTACGTCAAGTAAATAGATACCTAACAAGTCATGCTTTGAAATTGTGCACACTCGTGGAATGGCGACAAACTACAGTAGCTAAAAATGTCCATAAAAAGAAATGAATATATTACAGCGCTCACAATAGTGTAAATAATATATCAGAAAATAAAGTGAAAACAATTCATAAGTAAGTGAATGTCCATATCTTGGTGAATGATGTGCTCCAATTCATAAAGTGCGATCATGCTCCAAACTCGAGAATTGGAGCACATCATTCACCAATATATAGACATTCCCTTACTTATGAATTGTTTTCACTTTATTTTCTGATATATTATTTACACTATTGTGAGCACTGTAATATATTCATTTCATTTGTCGAGTGTATAGCACTTTGTGTACAGCAGCTGCAACTTTATTTTTATTTGGATTCATATTTTTACTTCTAGCGCAAGTATATATATATATTTAGAATATAGTCCTTAAAAATCTCCATAGGCGACGCTTTAAAAAAAAAGGGGGTCTAGTGCTAGAATTATTGCTCTCGCTCTGACGATCAAGGCGATACCTCACATGTGTGATTTGAACACTGTTTACAGATGCGGACGCGACTTAAACGTGCCTTTTCTTTGCTGCTTTTCTTTATTTTTTTATTTTTTTATTTATTTTAATTTTTTTACATTGTCCCAAAAAAAAAAAAAAAATTTGATTACCTTTATTGCTGTTACAAGGAATGTAAACATCCCTTGTGACAGTAATAAGTGGTGACAGGTACTCTTTATGGAGGGATCATGGGTCTAACAAAACCCAAATTCCTCCTTTGCACTTCAAAGTATTCAGGCGATTCTGAATACTGTCATTTTTTTTTATTTGCCGCCATTGGTAGCCGAGTAAACCGGAAGTGACATTGTGATGTCGCTTCCGTGTCTACACATAAGAGACTTGATGGAAGCCATTTACGGCTTCCTTCCAGTCTCACTCTAGCCGGTGGAAGTGGATTAGGTCTCCCGGTGGGGCAGGAGGCCCGGGAAGAGCGGCGGAAGGCGGTGGAAGGGGGGACGTCCCCTCCCACTCCTTCGGGATAACAGCCGAGCGGCTTTTAGCCGCATCAGTTGTTATCCCTAAAGAGCTGACCGCCCGCTTTAAAAAAACGGTACCGGGATGATGTCTGCAGCTGCAGGCATCATCCCGGTATAACCCCTTAAAGCCAAGGCTGCATATGTGTGTACGGTCAGCGCTAAGGGGTTAAGAATTTCTGGGGGTTTTTCCTACTATGTTTTGCACTCTCTCATTTGTTTTGAATTTTTGCAGCCTTGATTTCCTTTCTACATATTCTGTTATATTATTTGTAACATTTAAACAATGATAGTGTTTCTTCATTTTTATATTTTTTTTTAATTTTTTTTCTTATTATTTATAGTTTTTCTAACATTGGCAATGAGCCACATAGGTTTTTTTTTTAGCCTTTTAAACTTATTGCCCACGGGAATGTATTTTGCATGTTCTAGGCTTCCACATTCTCCACTTTGTTATATACTTCACATCACTCTACTTTATACTTTATACACCATGCTCTATACTCTGTACACTGTGCTGTACATAAGATATGCAATAACTCTAATGATCATACAGTTGTCTTATAAATACCACTAGCAAAGTGTTATGACTTTTGAGTTCTACCCTGTTCAAGGACCTGGCACAAGTTTCCTAGTGAATCTACATAAAAAGGAAACACTTTAACTGAATTTTACATATAATTCTCTAGATACATGAGGGACAATTGCAGCAGCTTCTTAGAAAGTTCATCAAAGCTTTCAAAGCGTGACATTGGAACGGTCTGCTGCTGCATTATGTGAAGATTCCTGGTACATAGCCAAGTGTTTTGTGCTGGAGTGCCAAATGGTGCTGTCCAGAGCGGAGGTTCTGAAATGAAGATTTTCTATAAACTCAATTATTCAAATCTCATCATAGTCTGAAGTCCACCCTGGGTACATCTATTCTGGTCTTTGTGCTTGTTATTTTTCAAAACCACATCAAATTACAGAAAATAAGAATAGTTTTAGTTTTAAATAAGATAATTGTTGGGTGACTAAACTGGGATCATTTGAGGGTATTTTCTGTTGTGCCTTTTTGGCTAAGTACTTATATACCCATTGATGAGATGTGCTCCTGCTGCCAAAAAAATATAACACTTGCCCAGTCTGTCAAATCTGTTCTTACAAGACATGACATGAAAATATTCAGCTTTGAGAATATTCAGTATTGCTTTTTATAGTGTTTTTAAAATAAGTCTAACCCACAAAAAGCAAAAAAAAAAAAAAAGTCACTATCCTAAACTCCACCCTAAAAAAAGAAAAAAAGAAACTTCTTTATGGCTTTGGCCATACATGGATTGAAATTCACCCAGTTAAGCAGGAGTGAATTGTGATCTATGTATGGCCATTCCTGTTTATGCAAAGTTGATCTATCGATCGACTTTTCATGAATGAGCCTGTTGGAAAATCTCCGCTTGATCAATGCATGTAGCCAAAAGGCTGAAGTGCTGATCAGTGTGTTTTTTTTAATAGTTTCTTTATTTATCAAAAACAGATGGTTTACAAAGGCATACAGAACAGAGGTATACAAAACAAAATAGTGGGAGAGGCCCGCTGTCAGAATACAAAGATACAGCAGGGAGGATTTCCCCATCCACCTCGAAGGTGTGGATGAGAAAATTGGATCAGTTTTTCTCATTCAGCCAGCTGGCTAAACGAAAGAAAAAAAAAACTTAGTAATGTATGTCCAGTTTTAAAGTTGGATCCCTCCCAGCAACCAACTGCTTCTCGATGCTTCTGGGCAAACCCAGGTACAAGTAGTCTCACTGTGCCATTATTTCCCTGTAGAAAAAGTCACAGCTCAGATATGGCAGCTATGGACAGCTCATACCTGGAGTGAACATAGAAGAAGTTGAGGGATCTTAGTTTTTTTTTAAAGTAGGGAGCAGCTACAGAAAATGAAGGGCTGTGTCTGTACACACACTATAAAATATATATCCATAGAACAGCTTTATATAAGACACTCAAGACAACACCTAGTGCCAAAGACACAGTGAACCCCTCAGGGATTGTTAAATGGACAGACCAGGTGAGTAAAAAAGTACAAATTTTATTGAGACATCATAAAGATAAATGACAAATAGTGCCAAAAGACATACAGTATATAGTGTAACATCTGATAATATCAAATGTAATTGCGATACAAAGTACCCAAAAAAACACATCATGTATGTCAGACAGTGGCTGCCCTCGTAGAGCTAACGGGCTAGCCTAGCGTGGACACCTTACATGTTTCAGACCATTGTAGGTCCTTCTTCAGTCATAGGTTTTTAAGTCATATGGGTAATAGATTCTACAATGTAAATGTATAATATTAGTATCATAGTAACATAAAGAACAAGAAACAATATATACATGTAGCAATAACTCTCAGTGGAGCTGCTGGTTTAAGCTGGCTTGTTACCTTTACTCTCCTTCCCACTGTTTCACCAGCACCGGGTCTAGGCTTCCGTTGAGTTTACCTCCGGACGATATGAGCACCGACACTTGAGTACGTTTTCAATGCTTTATTGAACAATTAACGAAAGAAGTAGCAGGAAAGAGGCAGAAGGGAAACTGCAGGGAAAGCTCAAATACCCCTTCTGTAGGATTCTTGACAAACGTCCTTTGGAGTTGAATATTACAGTGGAATGCGCTCCCCTCGTGGGACACAATCTTTGCTCGCCTGGATAGGCCTCTCTCACTTGCCTAGCAGCCAGTACGTAGCACGAACAAAAGTCTCTGCCACAGACTTGCTTGGGGTGAACCCGTACGATCCTCTGCCACAGGATGTATTGGTTTTTTGTGGTGAATGTCAGTCACAGTGCTTGAACCTTTAAGCCAACCCGGCAACACTATGCTGTGAAGTTATCTTAGGATACGTCCTCCAACCGAGTCACCAGGCCCCTCTCCAGACCAGCACTCTGCGTGATCCTTCCATGACGGGTCCTCCCCTGGGATCTCCTTGGTTGTCCAGCTTCTTCCCTCTGGATAGACAGCTCAGGACCATTCCTCGGCTGCAGTGGTAGGCCCCAGGCAAGCCTCTGGGCCCACCCATGCGCCGCAGGGACGCGGGCCTCCGGAACGGAGGACCACGAGGTAGCACTCTAACGCATACCTGTCGGCCAGGAGGGCCAGCAGGTGGCTGTAGAACGAACCCCAAAATATGGCGTTGGTCCCATAAATACCCTCTCCCAGAATGCAACTCGGAGGACCACCTCCACCGAGTTGTCTCCGGGACAGAGGAGCACCCATACGCTTTGACACGTTGCCTTTCCAACATTAACCAGTGGTAACAGCCAAGCTGGAACAGAGGCAAATCTAACTTCCCTAACGAACAAGTTACTAAATTTACCTATCAGATGGTAGATCGCAAATCTACCAGCGCTACAGACAATACAGTACAATTTGAATATCTTGTTTCAGACACAACTGATACATGGAACATTTCAAATCGTAAAACATGACATTAGTAGAAACCTGTCAGGAAGCAAAATAAGCACTTCAATAGCCAACATGGTTTTTAAAGATACTAACCCGAAAAACTTCACTACTTAGTGGGTCATAATTTTTATAGCCTTTTTTTAAATAAAAAAAAAAACCCTTTTACATAGGCACATATTTTTCTGTCTGCAGAGAATGCTAGGCTCTGCTATTATTGACTGTGCATCCAGATAGAAAATAGAGGGACACTGTACCTACTATATGGTTGGAGGTGTAACATCCGGCTGTCCACCAAGTTCCTCCAGGAACCCCTATGATATTCTTCCCAACTCAGGCAAGAGAAGGATGCAGACATGGTCATATGTACCATTATGTGTACGTTGTAGAAGGCTTGTGCTTATAGGTTGCAGAAGCAAAGAGGCAGCTTTTTTCCTGCATAGTTAATAGATGCATTTTCCCTATCATCAGCAAAAATATAGCCATTTCATATCAGCTTATTTACATATTGTTCAAAATACTAAGCCTGGGTATGACAAGTAAAACAAGAAGGGATGGCCATGGGTCACACAGAACATAAGAGAAAAAGGGATTTAATGAATGGAAGGTTCTATACAGCTCTGTTGTTAACCCCTGCCAAAAGTCACAAGTGAGGCTCAAAACATTCTTATTGCATGATTTAATTATTTCATTGTATCATGTATGGTCATGTTATACCAGTAAACAGAAAAAAAGTACAATCTTTTCACTAAACCATGTGTTGAGCAATTTATTTCAAATTCAATCCATCTGTAACAGTAGACAAGATAAGAGGCATTGAATTACAAGGAAAGCACTTTTCTATGAAAGGCCAGATGATGTGCTGAAAGCATTATAGTTACAGTTATCACAGGGAAAACTAACAGACATGTCTGCCTAAAAGCTCTACCAAAGCAGATTTTACAAAACATCAGATAAACCCTAAACTTTAGGTCATACATGTACAGATTTCTTTAGTTTAGTCTGTAGGCTGAACAAAAGAAAATTAACAGGAAAAAAAAAGTATTCATACCCCTTGAAATTTTCCACATTTTGTCATGTTACAACCAAAAACCTAAATGTACAGTATTTTATGTGAGAGACAAACACAAAATGGCACATAATTGTGAAGTGGAAGGAAAATGATAAATGATTTTTGTACATTATTTACAAATAAATATCTGAAAAGTGTGGGGTACATTTGTATTCAGACCCCCTGAGTCAATACTTTGTAGAACCACCTTTTACTGCAATTACAGCTGCAAGTCTTTTTTGGGGATGTCTCTAACAGCTTTGCATATTTAGAGAGTGACAGTCTTCTTTTTTTAGCCCAAGATCTGTCAGATTGGATGGAGAGTGTCTGTGAACAGCAATTTTCAAGTCTTGCCACAGATTCTCAATTGGATTTAGGTCTGGACTTTGACTGGGCAATTCTAGCACATGAATACACTTTGATCTATACCATGGGTGCTCAACCTGTGGCCCTCCAGCTGTTGTGGAAATACAAGTCCCATCATGCCTCTGCCTTTTGGAATCAGGCTTGTAACTTTCAACCTTACAATGCCTCATGGGACTTGTAGTTCCGCAGCAGCTGGAGGGCCACAGGTTGAGCACCCATGATCTAAACCATTCCATTGTAGCTCTGGCTGTATGTTTAGGGTCGTTGTCCTGCTGGTAGGTGAACCTCTGCCCCCGTCTCAAGTCTTTTTGAGACTCTAACATGTTTTCTTCTAAGACTGTCCTGTATTTGGCACCATCCATCTTCCCATCAACTCTGACCAGCTTCCCTGTCCCTGCTGAAGAAAAGCATCCCCACAACATGATGCTGCCACCACCATGTTTTAACGGTAGGGATGATGTGTTCACGGTGATGTGCAGTGTTAGTTTTCCACTACATATAGCATTTTGCTTTTAGGTCAAAAAGTTAAATTTTGGTCTCATCTGACCAGAGCACCTTCTTCCACATATTTGCTGTGTCCCCCACATGGCTTCTCGCAAACATTAAACAGGACTTTTTATGGCTTTCTTCTTGCCACTCTTCCATAAAGGCCAGATTTGTGGAGTGCACGGCTAATAGTTGTCCTGTGGACAGATTCTCCCACCTGAGCTGTGGATCTCTGCAGCTCCTCCAGAGTTACCATGCGTCTCTTGGCTGCTTCTCTGATTAATGCTCTCGTTGCCCAGCCTGTCAGTTTAGGTGGACGGCCATGTTTTGGTAGGTTTGCAGTTGTGCCATACTCTTTCCATTTTTGAATGATGGATTAAATAGTGCTCTGTGAGATGTTCAAAGCTTGGGATATTTTTTTATAACCTAACCCTGCTTTAAACTGCTCCACAACTTTATCCCTGACCTGTCTGGTGTGTTCCTTGGCCTTCATAATGCTGTTTGTTCACTAAGGTTCTCTAACAAACCTCTGAGGGCTTCACAGAACAGCTGTATTTATACTGAGATTAAATTAAACACAGGTGGACTCTATTTACTAATTAGGTGATTTCTGAAAGCAATTTCTGAAAGCAATTGGTTCCACTAGATTTTAGTTAGGAGTATCAGAGTAAGGGGGCTGAATACAAATGCACGCTACACTTTTCACATATTTATTTGTAAAATATTTTGAAAACCATTTATCATTTTTCTTCCCCTTCACAATTATGTGACACTTTGGGGGGAGATTTACTAAAACTGGAGCACTTAGAACCTGGTGCAGCTGTGCATGGTAGCCAATCAGCTTCTAACTTCAGCTTGTTCAATTAGGATTTGGCAAGAAAACCTGTAAGCCGATTGGTTTCTATGTAGAGCTGTACCAGATTTTGCACTCTCCCATTTTAGTAAATAACCCCCTTTGTGTTGGTCTATCACATAAAATGCCAATAAAATACATTTACGTTTTTGGTTGTAACATGGAAAAATGTGTAACTTTTTAAGGGGTATGAATAATTTTTCCATTCACTGTACATTAACAGCCCAGATGGATGAATCTCCCACTGCAAGCTATTGTTTTCTGACAGTTGGAGCACCAGCTGTCAAAATACTTAAACAGTGCTTGCATCTGATTGGATGCAGGTGCTGTTTGGGTGACACTTTTCCCCCGACTGCTCCAACAAAAGTTAATTTGAACATCAACTTTTGTTGATCTAGGTGTTGCCGATAGGGAGGAAATTTCAGCCATTCAAAATGTAATGCCTGTATGGTCAGCTTTAGTTATGGAAAAATAAAAAAATATTTTTATCCACTGGAGAGGTAGGCAGATGATGTCACAAATTCCACCTCGGCCAATCATAGGAAGCCTTATATTTGTTGATAAAATATAAGGCTTTCCTTGAATGGCAGAGAAGGATTCAGCTTGACTCTCTATAATTTCCAGCACCAGACAGGAAGTACAAGAATATAGTGCCATTTATAATATTTAGATAATGCTACTACAGTATATTACAGAACACACAGCGGCTGCATCATTTTGTAATGGAAATAGTTTGCTTGGACCAACAAAGGAAAATTGTTATCAAATACTTACCGTAATTTTCCTTTCCTGGCCCATCCTCATGTCAGCACACAACAGGTTAACACCTCCTCTGGAGACCCACCTGGTATCCTGTCTCTTTAAGACCAATCTGCTTTCCTCCACTCACTTCAGAAGCTGCAGCAGGTGAGCCCAGGCAGCATTTCCAAAGGCAGACAGCAGAAACAGTCAGAGTCTGAGACAAAAACCAGTCTGACTGTCAAACCCACAAAAGTACACAGCATACCGGGTGAGCCAGGACAGCACATGCAGAAGCAGACAGGAGACTCAGAATCAGAGGTAAGTCCTTTACCCGGCAGGACTGCAGAGAGAGAGGTAGAGAAGCCCTCTCAATTGCAGACTCCAAGATGATTTACACCGTTGCATGGCGACTGGCCCATCCTGTGCCGCCCATCTCCCTGCGCCCTGTGACCGGATTCACAGCTGTTCTCAGACTGACCATAAAGCCAGGAGAGCAGTGCGGTGTGCTGCATATAAGAAACAGGAAAAAAACCCAAAGAGAGAGGCAATGATGACATTGCAGAGCTCTTATAATACCCAACCTGTACAATATCAATGCTGTTTAATCATCATTTTGCCCGCGGCCTTGGCACAAAAGGCACCCAGTTTTTAGAAGGATTTACCTTTAGCATTCAAGGTCTTCCAACTCCATGAAAGGCTGAACATGGAGGGGTAGGTTTGGCAGAGGGGGGATGCAGCAAACAAATAACTTACCAACTGCAATCAACAGGTGGCCTGAAGCAGACCAAAAAAGAACATCTTAGTTGGGGGAGGGGCTGTCTTTTATTCAGCTAGATAAAGGTGGTCATGTGGGTCTCCAGAGGAGGTATTAACCCGTTGTGTGCTGACGTGAGGTGGGCCAGGAAAAAACGATTTAAAGTGCAATTAAACCTGGAATTCTACTTTTAGTTAGCCATTAAAACTCTAAACTTTCTGCATTCATTTATGGCTGACACAGTACAGCAGTCTACAACTGAAATGATGGACAATATCATTCCTAAAATGTATTTTCACTTTTGCAGTCAAATTTGAGAAAACCCCATCATGTGTCTGCTATGTGTTCCCATTCACATAGCATTTCTAAAAATTGTGTTTTAAATATTTCTTACCTTTTGGATGTTTCTCAGGAGGAGATGTCCTGGTTGACTGCAAAGTTTGTTTGGACAATGTTAGAGTGAGCCTATCCCAAGTCTGTCCTCATTAACATGCAATGCAAGAAGTCCAGCCTCTACACCTTTAACCCTTCATTAGGAAACACATGGGTTGATTTGCTAAAACTGGAGAATGCAAAATCTGACACAGCTCTGCATAGAAACCAATCAGCTTCCATGTTTTTTTGTCAAAGCTTAATTGAACAAGCTGAAGTTAGAAGCTGATTGGCTACCATGCACAGGTGCACCAAATTTTGCACTCTGCAGTTTTAGTAAATCAACCCCTAGGTGTTTAATAGTTACAATTGATAATAAAGATCTGCTTGCACAGTATAGACAGGGTTAAAATAGAATTCCAGGCAAAACCTATTGCACATTTTTGATGGTAGGCCATAAAGCAGGATTTTCTGTTAGTGTAGGACCTGTGTGTACTGGGGACTCCAGTCTGAAAGTAGAATTCCAAACTAAACCTAACTACTCTTAAAAATGAACCTGCTTCACTCCTATCCCCTATTCCGGCTACCCCGTGTGTGTAAGAAATATCTGCATACTTACCTATTTTCAGGCTGCTTCATTCCGGTCACGTGATCTCATGTGTCAGCCAGCTGTGGCTGAAGGGAAGAGGAGAGAGCACTTATAATGCCTGGAAACAGTCACTCCTATGGCTCATCCACTGTCGGTGCACCCTCCTCTCCCCTGCAGCTGCCACTGGCTGACAGAGATGGAACAGAATCATGTGACCGGACCAGAGCAGCCCAAAAATAGGTAAGTATACAGATCTTTCTTATACAGGTTAGTTAGAATAGGTGTTAGGAGGGGGGGCGGAAGCATTTTAAGAAAAGTTAAAAAAGGTTTTGTCTGGAATCTAAAGTGCTGCGCAAACTGTTGCCGCTATATAAATCCTGTATAATAATAACTCTACTTTAATTATGGAAAATACAGCTGCATAGCCCCTTCATAAACAAAAAGAAACTACCTAGGATTTTTCCTTGCTGGATCGGCCAGAATAGAGCATCTAAAAAGATGAGCTGCAATTTTTATAATGTAATTTATTGTAAGTTATGTTATGTGAATGAGAACGTGTAACAAATAAAAAGTAGGTGTCACCCTAATTTGGCTGCAAAATTGGAAATACGCTTTAAAGGAGAAGTATAGCAAAGCTATTTTGGCACTGCCTCTCCTATGGATCACAGGAGTGCACTTGGTTCTGCACACCTGTGACCGGTTATCATTCGGTCCAGAGTCTGCAAAGATCCAAACTTCACAGTTGTAATCCACCCAGATGCCTGGAACTGGCAGCTGGCTCCGCCTCTCAGCGAGCTGCTCGCAGACTGAGAAAGCCTCTCCTGCCCCCTCCACAGCCTAGCGTTCCAATGAGCACTGGAGGGGCACAGCAGAGAGCCAGTGGCTGACAGTCACCAGCTCTCTGCAGGCTGAATACCGAGAACTGAAAGCTAGAACTGACGGGGACAGCTGCAACTGGGTTTGGTTTTGCAGCCATCTAGGTGAGTATTATTGTTTTTTTGTATTCCTGAACTTCTTTTTTAAGTTACCTATGATGCCTACGTTACTGCCATTAATTATTATATCTTTTCATGTTAGTGTGATTTTTTTTTTGTTTACATTAATTCTTTTGTAATGGATTTCCAATTAAATTCCTGCAGTGTAAATGTCAGTTGTTTGATAATATTCAGATGCCCCATAATGGTCTGCATTGCATGTGATACATTGTGATGGGGCATTGAGGGGCTAGCAGCATTGTCATTGGACTGTGGAGGCTCATGCAGGTCTGCTCTCACTGGATCTTGCTGTAATCTCCTGTTTAGTAGAGTCGTTTCTATTCATATCACGTCCTCCCCCACAGCCTCCGCTCTCTTCTCTCTGGTACACAGCCTCTCACACTCTCTCCCTCCCTTGTCCTTCGTTTCTCCGCAGATCCACTGGTTCTCTTGTTCCATCACTCTGCTAGTGCTCCACTATCACCAAAAATGGCTAGCACCTTCTCTAGAATCCTGACATCCAAGAGATCGGCTGGACTCCTGGCCATGGTCGGAGCTGGGTCAGTAGCAGCTGGATACATGATGAGCAGAGAAAAACTCAGCGCTAGCGAGCAAAGGAGGAGGCTTTACCCACCAAGGTAACTCTTAAAAATGATTGCGTTTAATATATCCACATACCTCTATGTAGTAATATATTAGGGCAAGGTTTATTTTTTTATTATATTTGCTCTTGGACGCTTGAATAAAGAATAAAAAACAAAGACATTAATAGTTTGAAATCCTGCAGTGCAAATGTAATTTCAGTCTTTATTTTAATTTATTAAGGATACACAAAAATGTACTAATATATAGATTGCTCTACAAATAATTGGTAAATTCAGCTTCATCAGCTAAAACGAAATTGCTGAATTGCTATGGGAAGACTAGAAGTGGGGGATGGGGGGGATGAAAATTGAACTCTGGGGGAAGGGGAACCTTGAATCCATAGAATTCATGAATGAAAATCCAGCATTAAAATCAAAGCTTTTAATCAGGAAATAGAAGGTCCAAATCCCCATCCAAATGAAACCAATAGAAAATGCCATTTTCAGCACCTTGCGTCCATCTTCTGCTAATAATCGATCAAATAAAATCATGATGATGTTTAGAATTAACAAAAAGGGAACTCCATCTCAGTGATGAAGCAGATTTTGACATAGCTAACCTGCCGTCGAGGTATCCTTTATGCTTTTCTGTTGCATTTCTTTTTATTCATTATCCTTAGGTATCTCATTGCATTCCTTCAGAGGCAGATGACATAAAATATTGGAGTACGGTTGCTAATAACCTCGGGCCCCGGGGGCATGTGTCTTCTTCATTATGTGTAGCAGTGTTCTGCTACCTCTGCAGGCTGGAGAAATCAATCTTTTGTATAGACTGCACAATGCTGGGTGGCTTTCCAAGCAGAGATACCATTCAGGGCCACTACAGCGAGTCTCAAAGCCCTTTCCAGGGATCAGGGAATAAAAGGTTCAAAATTCCTAGAAAACCTTCAATTCCATCTGCACTCTCAAATCCCTACGACATCAGTCACTAGCTAATATGTTCTTCTCTGTAAATATGACCATATAATCCCATGTAAACCATCCTGGAAAACTCAAATCTATCCAGTGTGCCTGCAGTCTTATAAATCACAACTTATTTGCATGCATCTTTAAGGCCTCTTGCACACAGATGCCTAAAGATGACACGTTTTTTAGGCATTTTTTTTTACTGATCTAAATGCAGCCTATTGTTTTTAGTGTGCCTGTACACACAGGTGTGTAAACTTGCAATGTGTATAGATCAGTAAAAAAAAAATACAAAAATTTTACAAAAAGTATTTTACACACATACTTCCGTATGACACAATCCATGGAAAGCTAGAAGAATTTTTTACATGTGTGAACACAAATGCAAGCATTTATACTATACAACCCATCCTTACATTTTTATGCAGCATCTTTCCATGGAGAATCTGAGGTTCATACATCAGTACCATGTGCAAGTACCCTTAATGCAGTTGAAAATATAATAATATAAGTTGTATTATATATATATATACACAATCTATATTAAAATTTTTATATATATATATATATATATATATATATATCTATAGATATACACACACACAATATATATATATATATATATATATATATATATATATATATATATATATAGTACAATGTGTATATATATATATATATATATATATATATATATATATATATATATATATATATATATACATATATCTATAGATAGATAGATAGATATATTGTACAATTTGTATAATTTCATGAAAAACACGGTCTAGGATTTGATATATTCCTTAGAGCTAGAGTACATAGGCTAATCATGAGACCATTTAAAGTCGCCTAACTATATGACATTTAATGTGCTAAATAATTATGTATAATTAACAATTACCATTTACTAAATAAAATACTTGTTTTGTACCACTATTTTCCTCCTTTGGTTGCATTGCTGGCTGCTGATCCCCTGCTGTCTCTTTGCAGCCACTTCCTGTCTACATGCATACATTTCAGTGGTGGCTTCAAGGCATTTCTCAGGGTGGGTTGATGAGCTCGTGGCATGATAGGGGACTATGCTTGCATAATATACTGCATGTGGAAACTTGCCACTTGCAGTTTTCATTAGAAGACACATTGATAATATCAGGGCACAAATGGAAGACAAGAACAAGAGTTGCCGCCCTATCACAGGAAGAGACTGAATAATGACCTTTACTTTTTTGACCACTGCAAATTTACAGATATTGAAAATGACTTTTAAAATTACATTAAAGCAGAACTTCACCCTAAAGGGGACGTTCCACTCTATGCCCCCCCCCCCCTCCTCTTCCATTTTTGGCACTTTTTTGGGGCTGGAAGAGTGGGCAACCCACCGGAAGTTCACCTCCACCCCCTCCTGCAACCTTCTGGAACATGTCACAGGTCCCAGAAGGATGCGACTCCATTCACAAAGTGCAGCACGGCTAGCGAATGCACAGTGGGCAGCTGCCCAAAGTAAACATGCCAGAGCCAGGGACTTGAAGACCGGAGAAGAACCGGTTTGGATGAGGACAGGGGTGTGTCTTTTTATTAAAAGTCAGCAGCTACAGTATTTGTAGCTGCTAACTTTTAATCTTTTTCAGACAGGACAAAGAACCGCTTTAAAGTGTAAAATATTATATAATATTTTAGTGAGTGGGTTTCCATATACTTTAAGTAACAATGAGATCAGTTTGTACTCTGCATTTTCTCCCACGAAAGTCAACGCAAGCTAAATGCATTAAGTACATGGCTAATGCAACCCAAATGCGTCAAAGACTGATCTAAAATGTAAACTAGGCCTTAAAGTAAATCAATGCTGCATCCACCTAGGTAAGTATGATTCCAAAAAAAAAAAAAAAAAACAATCCCATACTTCTCTTTTAAAGTGGATATCCAGCCTATCCAGCCTATACCTAACTAGCCATAAACTGTCCCCTCCCCCTCCTAACACCTATAGTAACTAACTTGTGGAATAAAGATCTGAATACTTACCTATTTTCAGACCTTTCCAGTCCGGTCACATGATCCTGCTCCCCTGTGTCAGCCAGCAACTGCTGCAGAGGAGAGGAGGGAGCGCAGACAATGGATGGGGCATTGAAGCCTATGGGTAACAGCATTGCTCCAGGCTTTACTAGCTGTTGATAGAGCATCCTTTCCTCCCCCCTGCAGTTATGTTGGCTAACACAGGGGAGCAGGATCACGTGACTGGACCAGAGTGACATTAAAATAGCTTAGTTAGCTTAGGTGTTGGGGGGGGGGGGGACAGTTTTAAGACTAGGTAGGTGTTAGTGTAGTTTTTTTTTTCTCTTGTTTTTAGTCCTCTATACAAATAAATAAGTATGTGTGTTAATCACATTTTAAACACCTGAACAATGCACCTTTAAAGCCTGTACAATATATGGCATTTGATGTCATACATTATTAAAAAAAATTAAAAAATCATATTTTTTGTAATTTTTTTTCCTGTAGATATATATATTAAAAAGAAAAGAAAAATAGGATTGATAACCTTTCAAAATATAAAGATGTATTCTGGATCAAACAAAGAATAATACCAAGTATATTTTGGCATATAGTGCAACTGACAAATACAAGCTCTCATAAACATAATAGATCTGATAACTTATATACAGTATATAGGGGTCTATGACATGATATAGTAATGGATGCACAGACTATCCTAAGCCATATGACAGCAGTAGCCCTTCCATTTACATGAAGTCTGTCTACTCTGGGGTTGATTTACTAAAATTGGAGCACACAGAATCTGGTGCACCTCTGCATGGAAACCAATCAGCTTCCAGGTTTTATTAGCAAAGCTTAATTTTACAAGTTGAAGTTAGAAGCTGATTGGCTACCATTCACCAGATTCTGAGTGCATCAGTTTTAGTAACCCCCCCCCCCCTCTCCTGTTTTGTTGGAGTGCTATTCAGACACGCATTTTCCTCATTTACACCATATGAGCCAAGTCTGTGCCACATGACAGCGTTGATCTCCTAAGTGGAAGGCTTATGTTTATTAACTGGTAAACTGCAAAAGGGATTTGGCAGTATTAGTGCTTTAACTTGGCTAACCCCAAACATAATGGGATGACAGACTGGTATTCAGAGAGTGGCGATATAGCACATTACACTGGAAATTTAAGTGTTAATAACAGTAAGGTTTAGTGTCTTTTATCTACAAGTAGTATGATTTTTTTATCTGTGCTACATTTATTTTGCATGTTAAAAAGTCAGACTTCTGGCTCCATAGCCTGTGACCATAGTGTGTAAGCTATTATTTTATTCTGCTTGTGAAATTTTCTTTCCTCAATGGATCTTTGTCCTGTGACCCCAATTGTGTTGACAGCAGCAGCATAAATGTAACATGAATAGGTCTAGTGGAGTGGAAAAGAAGAACAACTGTCCCCCTCTTGGGCCCTCAATGATATCCTCTTCAAGGAGCTAGCTAGCAATAAAACCTCCTTGAGGATTTGGTGTTCATTCTTTTTTGAACTTCCTTCCAAATCATTCAGGGCTTCCTCATTAATGTCTGCTCCACTGCTTTTTCTTTATACAGAACAGTAATAAACCCAAAAACAAAAATGTATTATAGTGCATTTGAGCAATTCTTAAAGCAGAATTTCATGCAATTCCTAATTAATTTAATTAAAATGCTCCCTCCTAACACCTATGCTGACTAGTACTTGTGTAAGAAAGATCTACTGTATATAGTTACCTATTTTCAGGCCTCTCCAGTCCAGTCACGTGACCCAGCTCCGCTATGTCAGCCAATGGTGGCTGCAGGGGAGAGGAAGGTTCACCAACAACGGATGGGCCATAGCAGCCTATGGGTGACCTCACTGATCACCAGTGGCGGCCGGTGGAAATATTTTTTGGGGGGGGGTGATCGGTCGTTAGCACTTACCCCATCACTGGCGGTGGCCTCCTATTCTCCTGCTCTCCATGGGTCATCACGGAGGTGGTGGCTTTCATTTCCCCCCTGCTCTTTGGCGGCCAATCGGGAGTCTTCTCTTTTCGACCAATATTCATTCACTGTTGTAACACACCTGGGTGGGATCGGAGCGCATTTTCTTTGACCCAAGCCCACCCTACTTTGAAGCCTATTAGAGCCTCTGGCTCTAATCAGGGGCTTAAAAAAACCCTGGCCGCTGTGATTCATGCACCCAGTGCCCTGAAAGGCCATGGATACAATCTATCCATTGCATAAAGGGGGTGGCGTGGAAAGAGGGGACGGAGCGCAGGCGCCACTAATGGACAGGCCACCACTGCTGCTCACCAACTTTACTAGTTGTTGTCAGAGTGCTCTCTTCTCCCCTGCAGCTGGTGCTGTCTGACACAGGGGATCATGTGACGAGACTGGAGCAGCCTGAATATAGGCGAGTCCGAATAGGTTTTGGGGGGGGGGAATCAGGGAGCATTTTTAAGACTAGTTAGGGTTTGCATGGAATACTACTTTAAATGGGGTGGATCCATAAAGCCACAACCAATATGGAGTGCTTAGTGTGTCATCCTGATGGCCAGAGTGAAAAAAAGTGTATAGTGTCAAATGTTTCAATATAAATATGTGGGGTTCTTTTTAACTGCCCCCAGTTGTTAGCGGGTACAGTGCAGAGATACGCAAGCATAGTAGCATTGAGGCAACATGCTCTTCAACACCAGGTATTGCATGTATTGGACCTTATGTATGTAATCTACCTGAAGAGAGAAAGTGGGGGATAAAGGAACATATGGATAATGCAATCCCATGTCCTTAAAGCCTCAGTAGCAGCTTAAACTTTTCTTTTGCTTGGAATAGAATAGGGAAGGGTAAAGCTGACCATACACTATTCAATCTGCGGCTGGCTCAACAGGAAATCCTCTTAGTGGGTGGCCCTGTTGGTCCCATCTCACCTTCCCTACTTCAAAACAAAAAAAAAGTTTTGACTGCTATCAAACCTGAATGTACCACCACTGCTGCCTGCTTTTAGCGCAGGTCCAAAGATGGCTGTGTCTCCCATTCAAATAAATGAGAATTTCCTGGCTGTCAAATACAACACAGATGGATCTCAAAAGCCAATGTACACTAGGCCCTAAAGTAGAACTGTGTTAAGTAAATACTTGTTGATCCTGCCAGTGAACTAATACAGCTTCCTGTGATGCGGTGGCAACAATATCACACTACTTCTAAATTCAGAGCAGATCTACCACTCTCATGTAGGCTGTGCCTGCTCAAAGAAGTCGCAGGAGGCTTAGCTATAAGTATTGTTACTGCTGATTCATGAGCCTGTAGCTTGTCAATCAGCTCCCGGCCACACCTACACCTGCCCACTGCTTTCTGGACTGACATCACTGCCTCTGTTACTGAAATCCTCCCATTGTAGGCTGTAGGGTCTGGGAGGGGGAGCGTGTGAGACACAAATAAAGGCGGATTGTACTGATACGATACCAGATCATACCATTTTCGTTTAATCAGCACAGTATTTGTCCGAAAATACAACACATTATGCAGGTTATTTACGAAAGGCAAATCCACTTTGCATTACAAGTGCAAACTACAAGTGCAAAGTGTACTTGAAATTGCACTGGAAGTGCACTTGGAAGTGCAGTCGCTGTAAATCTGAGGGGAAGATCTGAAATGAGGGGAAGCTCTCCTGATTTAATTATCCAATCATGTGCAAGCTAAAATGCTGTTTTTTTTATTTTCCTTGCATGTCCCCCTCGGATCTACAGCGACTGCACTTCCAAGTGCACTTTCAGTGCAATTTCAAATGCACTTTGCACTTGTAGTTTGCACTTGTAGTGCAAAGTGGATTTGCCTTTAGTAAATAACCTCCTATTTGTATTGTATTGTATTTGCAAAAAAAAAACCCGGACGATCATTCGTCCAATATTCTCATTGTGTGTACGAGGCTTTAGATTGCCATTCAGGAGTCATTAGTTGTACTATAGTCATGTAAAAAAATTCCCCTTATATAAAAAATTCCCCTTATATTGGTTGTCAGTTGAAGGAAGCATGCCACTTACATTGGTTGCCAGTGGTAGTAAGCATTTCACTTATATTGGCATTAACACCTAAGCGCCCAGACCTTACTCTGGTGTGCTAAACCCTCAGGGGTTGATTTACTAAGACTGGATAGTGCAACATCTGTTGCAGCTCTAACCAATCAGCTTCTAGTTCTTTTTTTTTGTCAAGCTTTATTAAGAAAGCTTACCATGCACAGCTGCACTAGATTGTGCATGCTCCAGTTTTAGTAAATCAACCCCTCAATGTCCATTCCTCAGCCCATATACATTAACTCCTCAGTGCCCAGTCCCCATGCATGCATGTTAATCTCCACAACCAGAACCCAGCTCATGTAGATTAACCACTTAGCACTCAGTACCCAATGCATGCGCTTTAAGCCTTCAGCACCTATCCTTCTGCTTATATGCATTAATCTCTCAGCCGCCAGTACCCAGCATATGCACATTTACCCCTCAAGAGCTAATCTCCAGCACTTATGTAATAACCCCTATACCCAGCGTATGTGCAGTCACCCCTCAGCACCCAGTCTCCAGCGTATGTTTGATAATTTATCATATTTATTTAGTGCATCATGCCAAATATCAGTCTCATCTTTACGGACTGGCCAAGTGAGAATCTCTGCTCCGCTTAGGGTTGCCACCTGTCCGGGATTCACCTGGACAGTTCGGGTTTTGAATCATGTGTCCGGGTCTCAGTCTGCTCGAAACCCAGACACAAAATTCAGACAGGAATGTGGCTCAGAATAGGGCCTGATAGGAGGGTGAAGGGGTACTATGCACGCCTCATTACTATTGTCTTTGGAGTGCCCAAAGGTGTCCCAGGTCTGTTACAATCCTATAGTGTATGCTAAAAAAATACATTTTTGCTGTGTGCCGCAAAAGTGTTCGGGTTTGGCTTGAAGAAAAAGTGGCAACCCTAGCTCCGCTGCCCCATTTACTGTTCACACAACACCTCACAATAAAACCTGGTTCTTCTCCTACATCCCGAGCACTACCTCCAATGTTACTGAACTCCATCACACAAACCCTGCTGATAACCTATTTCAATTTTGGGGTCTCCTTTTTAACATTCATTGTCCCTAATTCCACCGACATGCTCCTCCCATTTTAGTTTTAGTATCTTCCCCATTTCTTTCATAGTCTTCAAAGTTGCTATATATTACCTCAGAATCTATTAAGAGGTCATCCATTACTAGACTGATTTAAGTAGGATGCTGGCTGCTGATATCTCATTAGTTGCTGGTGGGTTATTGCAAGAGCATATAATTAAGGCTATAGCTTATTATTGCACTGCATGCAGAATACGAAGTGCAGCAGTGAAATGAGTTCAGGTCACATATGCTGTGGAATAGGGCTGACCTAGTAGTGCTAATCCACTTTTCTATAGAAAAGGTTGAGCAAGGCTAGAGTTGCCATATGTAATTCATATGTGTTCGGGTTTAAAGGGATGAGGTGGCAACCCTAAGCAAGGCCCATATACATATATCCATTGGGAGGCCTAAACTGCTTTTAGACCTTGAGATTGTTATATATATATATATATATATATATATATATATACTGTATAGACACCAGTCAGCCATAACATTATGACCACCGTTTATGACCACTTACAGCTTAAGTCAATATAATTGATTACTGATTATTGACCAACTCTGAAAGTCAGTAGCATATATTAGGCAGCAAGTTACATGCTGTCCCTGAAGTTGATTTGTTGAAAGCAGAAAAAATAGGCATTGAAGTTTATTTATAGGGCTGCATGGCTGCAGATCCTTCTGAATGCCTGTACTGAGTCGTGTTCACAGCCAAAATTGCCTACAGTCAGGGCCGCTTATAAGGCAGTACAGCCAGCCCACTTGTACTGGGCCCGGTACCCATTAGTTCAAAAGGGGGGCCTGGGCACCTGCTGAGCAGGAGTCCCAGCTGTACCGCCTTACTGCAGACACTAATCCTCTTTTGTCTGCCCCTGCAGCACTGCTGGCTTCTCCTCCTCTCCCTCTCTCCAGCTGTGCTGCAGGGGGGTCAGTTCTAGCATCTGTGCCCCCCTATTCCCCTGCTTTCCGGCCTCCCCTGTGCGCCCCCTTTCCCCCGAAGAATTTCCGGCTTCCCTCCTCTCCTGCCGGCAGCTGCTGCGGGCACACAAGGGGATGTTTCAGGGTGGAGAGCAGGGGAAGGGACCAGTAAATATGTCATATAATAATAACTTTAATGTATTTTTAATGAAAATATCATTCAATATTTCTGGGGTGATGGGGGTGAGAGTGGGGCCCTGTCAGGTAGGCAGTGTGGGGCCCCATGATTTATAACAGCAGCCCTGCCTACAATAGGTACATGAGCATCAGAACCTGACCATGGAGCAATGGAAGTAGGTGGTCTAGTCTGATAGTGGATGTGGATGGCCGGATGCATGTGCATCATTTACATGGGGAAGAGATGGCACCAGTATGCAGTATGAGAAGAAGGCAATCTGCCATTCATGCGGATGTTACTGTACTTGAGATGTGCCATCTGCCTAAATATTGTTGCTGACCAAGTACATGGAAATGGTATTCTCTGATGGCAGTGGTCTCTTTCAGCAGTATAATGTGGCCTGATACCCTGCAAAAAAGGTTCAAAAATGCTTTGAGGAACACAGCAATAAGTTTGAGATGTTGACTTGGCCTCCAAATTCTCCAGATCTCAATGCAATCAAGCATCTGAGGGATGTGCTGGACAATCAAGTCTTACAGGATTTAAAGGATCTGCTACCTAAAGCGGTAGTAAACTGCTAGGGAAATAACAAACAATGGGCCTCCCTGCAGGTTTAAGTTATAATGCACTAGTATGCACTGCATACTAGCACATTACAGACTTGCCTGTACATGGAGCCCTCCGGTGCAGTTCTGTCACAGCTCCTCAGGGCTGCCATCTTCACCTGGTTTTCGGCTGTATGAATGGCCAGGGCCCTTGGCTCCAGCACGAAGCTCTGACAGTCCAGCATGGCATGCTGTCCCTTCAGGGCGCATGCGCCGGTGACGTCACTGGCTGCATGTTGTGTGAATATCTCCTAAACAGTACAAGTTTAGGAGATATTCACTGTACCTACAACTAAGCCTTATTATAGGCTTACCTGTAGATACAAGTTCAAAGTGGAGTTTAATTCCACTTTAAGGCTTGCTGCCAGATACCACAGCATACCTTCAATGGTCTAGTGCAGGGATATTCAAACTACGGCCCACCAGCTGTTGTGAAATTACACATCCCATGAGACATTGTAAAACTCTGACATTCACAGACATGACTACACATGATGGGAATTGTAGTTCCTGAACAACTTGAGGGCCATAGATTGAAGACCCCTGGTCTACTGGCTTCCATGCCTTGATGGGTCAGGGCTGCTTGGGCGGCAAAAAGGGCTGTTTTGGCAGCAAAAGGGTACTACTCACTATTTGGTGGGCAAGATGGCTAAAGATTTACCAGTGTTGCTGCTAAATTAGACATGGTGTACCTTGGTTGTTGAATAGATCTGGTCATTATAGTTCCTACAGGGGACATTATATGATAACTATATTCATGGCCACTCAGGCACATTCGTAATATGTTCAAGGATCAGGCTTAGCTTCAGGCCACACGTATAAGGCGGCAGTTTCAGAATGCAGATGGCATATTCTGTATGCACATTATTCCTTCAGATATAGAGCAATAGATATATATCTGTAATTTTTCAAAATTATTTTAAGAATTGCCTGTACTATCTATTGGAAGACTTTGAGAAGATAAATGGAATCCTTATAGATATTCAAGAATCTTAGACCTGACAAGGTTATTTCCTTGTTTCCCCTCCCCCATTCTGCAGTAGCTGTATGACAGTGCTTCTACCTCCTCTGCTTTGTGATGAAAGGTTGATTTCTCTTACTGATCAATATTTGGCACTTCTATATGACAATAATTATCGCAGTGTCATTCTTTCCAAACCCCGATATTGATCTGTGTAATGCAGTCGTACTCCAGCATAACACATAATACAAGAGGGGTGTCAGTGTTGTGTACACTAATCCGCCTCTGAAAGTTGTGCTTTTCATCAAGAGATTAATTCATTATAAATGTTGTAATTATTCACAATGCTGCTTCTTGAAATGAGGACAGGGGACACATGGCACTGGTAAGTAGCTTATAGAGGATTTTGTTTCTCTTTGCTAATATCTCCAGGCCACCCAATGTCTGGTTCATGCTGTAGAAATATCCTAAAATCCACATAAAGTGTTTTTGAGTTCAAATAACTCTTTATTCAAAGTTTTTAAGAATACATGGGGTAATAAGGCAGGTAATATTAGAACATAGGTCAGTACATCAATATGTACTAATGATTACTTGTTTATGTTTATTCATTGATGCACTACTGCAATACATTTCAAACCACTGTGTCTATATGTGATACAATATTTATATATTTTTCACTATTTTTTGTACTCAATAAAGTTGGCACCTTTGTGCCCTTCTTTTACTTATCTTGACTTCTTATACTTTACTTCTGCCATCAAAGTCCAAGGGGGCATCTTCCAATGCATTTGGTGCATGTTCTCTCTTTAATGTATATTAGGATGTTGGCAGCAACTTCACACTAGTCAATTCTCAAATTTCTCTTTTTTAGGTCAGTACATCATGCATTGTAACAGTTACATGAAAGGTGAACCATCCCATCTTGTATACAATAATGATACAAAAACAAGACTATAGTAAAGAGGGATACATTAAAAAACAAGGGGGGAGGATTAGAAGGGGAAAAAACAGGGGAAAGGGAATACCGTATTTATCGGTGTATAACACGCACTTTTTTCCCCTTAAAATCAGGGGAAAATCGTGGGTGCATGTTATACGCCGAACTGCTGCCTCGGAGGGGAAGGAGGGAACGAGTACCGCCAAAATAGACAGACCCGAGTGTACTGTGTATTCGGCTAGGCTCGGCTCCGCTCGCAGTCATACCCAATCCTGCCTTCTAGCATTTACGTCCCGCCATTGGACCGGTGTTGTGTTCATCATAGGAGCTGGGCCAAGGGGCGGGACTGGGCAGGACTGTGAGACGAGCTGAGAGGAGCCGAGAGGAGCCGAGTACACAGGACATCCGGCTCTGTCTATCTCTGCGGCGGTAACATTTAAAAATGATCATGCTGCAATTTTGGGCAAGGCTGCATAAGGACACTATTAGGCAAGGCTGCAGATGGACACTGATCATTGTGCAATGATGGGCAAGGCTGTAGATGGACACTGATCATTCTGCAATGATGGACAAGGCTGCAGATGGACACTGATAAGGCTGCATTGATGGGCATTTAAAATGTAAGTTTTTTCTGTAAACTTCCCTCCTAAAAGTTTTTTTCCTTAAACTTCCCTCCTAAACTTGGGGTGCGTGTTATACGCCGGCGCGTGTAAAAAAATACGGTAATCATTACTTCAATAGATACATTTCAAAATGGAAACAAATATATATATATATATATTTACCATTGTGAAAACTAGAAATTGATACCATGCAAATGGTAAAATACAATAAATCAGCATCAACAAGCTGCGACAAGTATTATGTATAGAATAAGATACACTGAGAACAACTCCATCAACAGCATGCCCCACTGACAGAAAAATGATAATATAAGTAAATGAATAAAAATACAAACTTGTGGTTAATGAATGAATACAACATTTGTGCATATAGTATAAAAGTCCAACACCCATATAGTCAATCCAGACCATATCCTATAAAATCTCTGTGTTTCTCAGCTCAGTTTCTTGAAGAAAAACACCACGTTATCCTTTCACCCAATGAAGATGCGAGCTTACCAGAAGATGTATGACTCTGTCATAGAGAAGTCAAAAAAACTTGTGTAAGTGAAGTCTCTGCTGTGATCCAAAGTCTTCCCTTGGGCCTCCGCACATACAGTTATGTCCATATATATTTGGACACAGAAACAATTTTCATACTTTTGGCTCTGTATGCCACCAGAATAAAATTAAAATGAAACAATCCAAATGAATTTGAAGTGCAGACTTTCAGCTTTAATTCAAGGGGTTGATCATAAATATCAAGTACAAATTTTAGGAACTGCAACCATTTTTATACACAGTCCCCCTATTTTCAGGGGCTCAAATGTAATTGGACACATAAAGATAGTCATAAATAAAATGTTCATTTTTTAATATTTTGTTGAGAATCCTTTACTGGCAATGATTGCCTGAAGTCTGGAACCCATGGACATTACCAAAGACTGGGTTTCCTCCTTTCTGATGCTTTGCCAGGCTCTAACTGCAGCTGTCTTCAGTTGTCCTTTCTTTGTGGGTCTTTCTGCCTTTAGTTTTGCCTTCAGCAAAAGAAATACATGCTCAATTGGGTTGAGATCAGGTGAATGATTTGGCCATTGCAGAATATTTTACTTCTTTTCCTTCAAAAGCTCCTGGGTTGCTTTTGCAGTGTGGTTTGGATCATTGTCCATCTGTACTGTGAAGTACCGTCCAATCAACATTGCTGCATTTGGCTGAATCTGGGCTGACAGTAAATCTCTAAACACTGCAGAATTCATCCGACTATGTCTGTCTTCTGTCACATCATTAATAAACACCAATGACCCAGTGCCACTGGAAGCCATGCTTGCGATCACACTGCAAGCTCCACTTTGTGACCACACTTTTTTCTTCCCGTCATTCTTAATCTTAGTTTCATCAAAGAATGCTGTTCTAGAACTGATCTGGCTTTTTTAGATTTTTTTTGGTAAAGTCTAATCTGGCTTTTCTATTCTTCAGGCTTATGAATGGTTTGCACCTAGTGGTAAACCCTCTGTATTTGCTCTTTCTCTCTTGATTGTCTTCTCTTGATTGTAGACTAAGACAATGATATGCCCACCTCCTGGACAGTGTCCTTCACATTCAATGTTGTGAATGGGTTTTTCTTTACCATAGAGAGGATCCTGTGATCATCCACCACTGTTGTCTTTTTATGTTACTAAGCTCATCAGTGCGTTCTCCTTATCTCAGAATGTACCAAACTGTTGATTTGACCACTCCTAATGTTGCTGCTATCTCTCTGATGGATTTGTTTCATTTTTGAAGCCTTACAATGGACTGTTTTAATTGCATGGACAGCTCCTTTGAACACATGATGTGGGTTCACAGCAATAGATTCCAAATGCAAATACCACACTTAGAATCAACTCCAGACCTTTTACCTACTTAATTGATGAAGAAATAATGAAGGAGTAGCTCACACCTGGCTATGAAACAGCTTTTGATTCATTTGTCCAATTACTTTTGGTCCCTTGAAAAAGGGGGATGGCTGTTCTTAAGAGCTGTAATTCCTAAACCCTTCCTCTGATTTGGATGTACATGCCCTCAAATTAAACCTGAGAGTGTGCACTTTCAGCCCATATCCATTATATAACTATAGCTTGAATTTGTTTTGGTAAACACCTGGGAAAAACTAAAATTGTGCCTGTGTCCAAATATATATGGACCTAACTGTAGGTTCTCCACCGCCCAGGGTTCCTGAGAATAAAGAAAAAACAGAGCACCAGGCTCCGTTAATATAAAATCCTAGATAGGATGCTTTATTGTGGTTAAAAAATACTAAAAATCGTATATATGACAATCGGCATCAACAAAGACTTCACTTACACAAGAGTTTTTTGACTTCCCTATGACAGACAGTCACACATTTTCTGGTTAGCTGACATCTTTATTGGGTGAAAGGACAACGTGGTGTTTTTCTTCAACAAGCTGAGCTGAGAAACACAGAGATTTTATATGATATAGGTGTCCATTTATGAAACCATGATGATCGCAGCTCATCTCACATGATTAGTGGTTTATGAAACTGTTCTCTACTGATCATCTCAGCACACAGAAAATCTGTCATTGAAATAAACAGAAACGGACAGTTTATGAAGGTGCTTATCTCGACACCTCACTGGTGATCTCTGTCAGAATTCCCCCTCCCAGATTCTCCAGCTGGGAGGTGCAGAATCGGGGGGAGAAGAGCGAATCCACGGAGAACTTAGGAGGAAGATTATTGACTTCCATCTTCCTCGATTAGACCCCCAAGACAGTAAACATGTCCCCTGCAATGTTTATGTAGATAAATATAATTTGTGTATATATATATATATATATATATATATATATATATATATATATATATATATATTTATATATATATTTTTTTGTGTAGGGGGACTTTACCTTTATTATTTTATTAATATGAGGTGGGTGGTCTCCTCTGAGAATGCCCGTGTTCTCTTCAGCGTTAATCACTGCTGCTTAATATAAGAACACCAGAGTGTTTCAGTGATTTTTTCTGGAGGCATTTTTCACAGTAGATATGTGCACTGCTGAAAAATGTGTTCATTTTCGTTTTTGTTTCATTCGTTTTTTTTTTAGTTTTTCGGGTCATTCGTTATGATCGCAATTCGTAAATTCAAAAATTTGTAAACTCAAAAATCTGAAAATAAGAACGAAAATCCGAAAATTCAAAATGATATCTAACTAACTAATAATAACTAACTATTAAATTATTGGTATTGCAATTTCCTGTCAAATGTGGCTGTTGACAGTGGCTGTGAACGTAACAAATGCAACTTTATCTGAAGTTACGAATTATCCGAAATAACGAATGCCGCATCTAAACAAATGGAACGGAACAAACTAATAATAAATAATAATAATAATAAAAAGTTTTTATTATTATTGTTATTCATTATTATTAATTCATTAAGTTTCATTCATTTAGATGTGACATTCGTTATTTTGGATAATTCGTAACTTTGGATAAATGCGTATTCGTTACGTTCACTAACAGCCAAATTTGAAAGGAAATTCCAATACCTATAATTTAATAGTAATAGTTATTAGTTAGTTATTATTTCAGATTTTCGTATTTTCGGGTTTTCGGATTTTCTAATTTCTGAATTTTCAAATTTCCGAATATTCAAATATTTGAATTTATTCCTTAAAATTTGTTAAATGGGTTTTCATTCATTCTGATATTTCAGAATTAACAAATTTGTCAAAATTAGTTAAAAAACGAATTCAGAACAAAACGAATTGCACATGTCTACTTGACAGTTGAAAGGGTTTGCAGATCGCTCCACTCCTCAAAAGGAGAATCGATCTACACCACTTCATAAACAGGCACACAGAGGAGAGAGATCTGTTCTGAGAATGCCAGAGAAGTCTGCAGCGGTTATTCTCTACTGCTTGATAAATGGACACCATGGTCTGGATTTACTATATGGGTGTTGGACTTTTATACTATATGCACAAACTTTATATTTATTCATTAACCACAAAGTTTGTATTTTTATGCATGCACTTCTATTATTATTTTTCTGCCAGCACGGCATACTGTTGATGGAGTTATAATAACCATTGGTTTGGTAAAAAATGGTATATGATTGTGAAGCACTTCAAGTGAGGAATAGGCCGTGAGTATTTGTCAGGTCACTATATCAAATTTACAAATTGAAATATTTAGTGCATTGATAAGGCACACAAATTATCTGAATCTTTATGAGCTTGACAACATCTTTTGTGTGACAGGTGAGTATTGACAAAAAAAAAAAAAATAGACTTGTAGTCTGAACGAGGACCTACCATTGTTATGTCATAATATCAGCTATTTTTTAACTTGCATAAGAACAGAGAGTTTTCAGCCACGCAGTGCTGTGACTGTAGGATCATCTCTAGCAGAGGTCCTGAAGAAGTGTCTGCTGAGACACAAAACCACTGAGGTTGTTTGAGTTCTTCCATCACCCATTCACATTATGTCTTGTATACCTTTCACTAAATACACGGCATTATGTGAATGGATAAGAGGAGATCCTGTGGTTTGCTCACAGAATAATTGATATGAATTGAAAATCATACAAGATGTTTTGTATATGGACAAGGTGAAGAGTGAGCGACCCACTATCATCACTGTACTAGAACTGGAACTGTGTATCCGAGCAGTCAAAATCTTACAGCTGACACTAGTATCCAGCAGGAAAAAAAACGATCATTTTTAACATCAACATTCTCTTGACCAATCACAATTTAAAAAGTACTCTTTTTTTTTCCTGGAAGTGCACTTTAGATGGGATTGGTGGCTGTAAGAAGCCACTTAGTACTGAGAATTTTGTGGATTAGGCTTGCTGTCAAGGGGAGACAGCAAGAAACCTAGAGTGGGAGTGTTTCGGAATAGCTCCACTGAATTCCCAAATTACCAAGGCAAATGAATGTACTACAGCAATGCCTTAATGAAAAACTGAAATACTGCAGCATTTGTATGTAGTCTATAGCATGAACCAGGCTTTGGGAGGCCTGGAGACATTAGTAAAAAGAAACAAGGTCCTCCTTAGGCTGCTAATTAAATCAGAACTTCAGACAAAAGGGACGTTCCACTCTTCTTCTGCCTCCCCCTCCTATGTCATATTTGTTTTTTGTTTTTTTTTGGGGTACCTAGTTTTGGCAGGTACCCACTCCCACTTACGCACAGATTGCCTTGGTGAGCAAAGCGGCCGCAGGGAAACCATACAAGTGTGAACCTAGCCGAGGGAAAGAATTAGAACATCTGTCAAGATTTTATTGCTGACTGTTTCCATGCTGAAGGAATCCACCCTCTCTATTTGTTCTGGTGACCATTATCACTATGACAGAGTCATGGGAACTTTTATATGTGTCACTGGAACAAGAAGTGATGGTTAAAAGGTTAAAGCAGAACTAAGGGCACAGTGCTTACCTCCTCTCCAAAGGTCCAGCATCTGTAAGGGGTCCCTCGCTGGCGTCAACACCTTTTCCACGGTTTCTTACAGGTACTAGTCTTCAGCCATGAGGTCACTGGGGTTGAAGTCACTCCTGCACATGCACTGGAGTTAGACATCCCAGCACACATGGGCAGTGCTGGCGATGTAAACTGAGCTGCGCATGAGCAGCTTAATGTGCATCTTAAAGAAGACCGTGAACAGGCAGGCAGATTTATTTTATTGTATAAGGTACATTGCATGTCTCCTCTGTAATAAATATCCTGCCTGCTTGCAAACTCTATAATTTTGAATTTAGTTCAACTTTAAAGCCCAGCTCCATGTTTCTTGTGACTTTAAATAGTTTGTTTGGACCAAGCTGGTCCAAACTTTTTCCTTTGCGCTGTGTTCCAGCAGCGGGATGGGGACTTCCTGTCTCGCTCCCAGAACAAAATAAAGTTGGGTTGAAAGCTGTTCAGCCATTCACAGAAAGCTTTGTATTCCATCAATAAATACAAGGCTTCCTCTGATTGGCTGAGGTGGAGATTGTGATGTCATCTGTCCGCCTCTCCACCTCAGCCAGTCAAAGGAAGCCTTGTATTCATTGATGAAATACAAAGCTTCCTGTGAATGGCTGAGCAGTGCTCAGCCTGACTCAATTTTGTTACAGGAGTGGGACAGGAACTCCCTATCCCACTGATGGAACACAGCACTGTATGTAGCTAATGCTAGATACAGTTTATATAACGCTCCCAATGAGCACATCCGTTAGTGAAGCAAATATGGTTCAGCTTGGTACAAATTAATTACTTAAATTACAAGAAACATGGAGCTAGGCCTCAATGTTTAAACTGAGACACCAGTTCCAGTGACAACCACTGATTTCCCTCAATTCTCAGAATTTTTTGTTCCATCTCTGGTGCAGGGAGAGAAGGGAAATTTCGCAATGGGTCACGAACAACAAAAATTAACTGACAGGGGTTTACCGTATGTTTTTATGCTATTTTGTATTGATATTTGACCAACAAACTCTGCTGCTTCAAACTCTGAATGAAGAATGCAGTAAAACAGAGGTTCTACATATATTCATGCAATATTTCTCAACTGTTTTTTAATAATAAATCTGTCATTGTTATTCAAGTTGTCTTTTAATAAGGAAAAAAAGCTATGGCTGTGAAGACATAATGAAATGTAATAGCAAAAGGTCATGAAAATCGCAGTGCTATAATGCATTTAGCGTTCATAATTAAAATGTATTTTTGAATATCTAATGAAAGCATAATGCATCTATGGCAAGTGAGGGATGACAGTCATAACTAATATGGAGTTTGTAAACCATGTATAAAGCAGCTTACTGTACTAACAACTGCAGCACATTGGTAAACCAGAGAAATAATATATGTACATGTCAGCGCTGCAGGACCTCTCATCTTCACGCGTCTTGCTTCCAGGTTCACGGCTCCGGCTCTGTGACTGGCTGAAGCCACGATGACGTCACTCCTGCGCGTGGGAGCCGCCGTTCACGGCACAGGGCTCTGAAGGAATGGCACAGGTGGCCGTTCCTTCAGAGCGCATGCACCAGTGATGTCACTGGCTGCATGTAATGTAAATATCTCTTAAACAGTGCACGTTTAGGAGATATTTACATTACCTATAGGCTTACTGTAGGTAAAAGTCTGTAAAGGAAGTTTACTTCCTCTTTAAACAAAAAATATCAAACAGTATGCTACACGCATGTTTTTTTTTTTTGAAATACATATGTTTTAAAGTGATACTAAACATACACTGTTTAAAGCGGATGTAAACCCACCACTCACTCACTATAAACTAATGGCACAGTATTAATGTATATATACATGCAAGCCTCCTGCATGTATCCCTACCCTGCAAATGTCACCCTCTTCAGCAGTAGGAGCCCCACAAAACTCTGCAATCAGTGGGTGGGTCTGTTTGCCAGAGCTTGGTGGGCAGAGTCATGATGTCACAAGACTCCCCGCCCACCTCCACACTCTCCTACTCTTCAGTCACACTGATTACGCCCCATAATGAGTAACATCCAGTCAAAACTCAGGAAAGGCACCACATGACTTCAGCATGCCCAATCATGCTGAGGTGTGGAGCAGCCAATCCTGGAATCGTAACACTCTCTCTCTCATGCCATTCATGAGTTAAAGAAATTAGATGTCAGTCACAGCTGTGGAGGATGGGGTGACACAAACTTATCTGTGTGTCATTTTTTATTTTACTAAAAAAAAGACAAGAGGAATGCTCAGAGCTGGATTAACTCTTTGTGGCAAGACTGGGCACAGATGACTTGACATCCTCTACTATACCAAGTAGAAGTCTTCATTAAAAAATACAATTTTCAGCTTTATGTCCACTTTAATTTACATTGTCCCTTTCTGTAAGTGGATGATGGCACTGTAATTATTCTAATTAAAAAAACAAAAGAAAATCTAAGTACCTTTTTCCTAATGGATATACAGCTGTCACATGACCCAGATCTTCCCAGCCTGTCTGCAGGGAAACATAAACAGCAGGAGCTTCTAGTTCTATGCTACTGGTCACATGTTTAAAAAATTTAAAAAAGCATACATTGTAAAAATAAATAAAATCAATAAACTGTTTTAAATTGGCATACAAATACTGTATGTATTTAAAATAAAATCTTTATCATTTTGTTGAAATAACATGGTATGGGCGCATTTCTGCCAGTCACAGGCTGTCACGCCCCTCCAGCCTGTGTCTTAGAATAAGAGGGAGGTGAAGCCACCATTAATCTAAATGTAATATCCCACTCCTGTTGGTTAGTGGGCATAGAGGAGGAGGGAAGGAGTGGGTTGACATTTACCACAGTGTATACACCCACATGTGTGACTCTATAGTTACATGGACTGCTCTAATGTGATAGGGAGGAAATGCTCAGCATAGAAACTCACTGAAAACTGGGCATGTGCAGAGTTGCCACCACAGCTGCAAAATCCCTAGCTGAATTGGGGATATTAACAAAAGGGGGGATAGAGAACAGCAGGATCAACCATGTTTTATGCAGAATACAGGAAAGGAATCTCATAGTGACCGAGTGAGTATGAACAGCATGTGATACAACATTTATTGGTATTCTTTTATGATGTGGGTTTAGTGACACTGTAAAGCTAAACTCCATAAAGAAATCAAACCTCATGAGTTTAGCAATAGAAACATGCAGATATAAATGACCTTTTAATTCTGGTTTAATTTCCTACTCAAATTCTGGGTCATATGATGCAGTTTAGCTGCTCCAAAATGTAAAATATTCAATGTAAGAGAGTGTATACAAGCAGGCAAACAGCTACTGCTTGTGATCTTACTGCAGTTTTTTTTAGACTACTTGTAACAAAAGTCCTTTCAGTGAAAGTAGAATTAAAACCCTCAGCATTTTAGTTTACCACATTGCACATCATAAAATAATCATTCCCCAAAAAACTATTTGTTTAAATTTTTACCCCAGCGTGTGTAGTTTACAACTTTCAATACTGGTCTTCGCAAAAAAAAAGGTAACAGTAGACAGTGCAGTCCTCAGTGAGTCTGTTAGGAGAATGGAAGAGCAGAGGAGTGCCTTGCAATCCTAGGCTATGGGACTGTGTGTTTCTATTGATGGACACAGCCTAAGGAGACACAACTCTAGTCCTTGCATGCAAGAAAGGCTTTATAGGACGCTGCAAGAGAAAGGAGCCACCCTGAAACAGGAAACCTTGAAGAGTGGTCATGGCACCAGCTTAAACTGGAACATAGGCAAAGATTAAAAGATAAAGAAACTGCATACTCAGTAAGTGATTAAACCAGATGCTGAAAGTTCTTACAAAAAGAAATAAGGTTGAGTATCACTTTAAGGGTCCAGCACCGTCTTTGGATCCCTTAGAGCTGTTTCATTATTACAGTGCCACATAGCAGGTAATCACTAGTGTAACTACTTCTACACAACTAGGCTTTTGAAAGATCTATAACTTAACACTTGGGGTTGATTTACTAAAACTGGAGGGTCCAAAATCTGGTGCAGCTCTGCATGACAGCCAATCAGCTTCTAACTTCAGTTTGTTCAATTAAGCTTTGACAATAAAAAAAAATAAATAAATCTGGAAGCTGATTGGTTTCTGCACAGAGCTGCACTGGATTGTTCACTCTCCAGTTTTAGTAAATCAACACCAGTGTTTGTTCCCATTGTCATATTTTAATTTCTAGAATGAAGCCATAAAAAGAAAGACTTGACCCATGGACACTAATGTGAAATGAAAACACTGTTACCCTAAATTATTATAAATAGTGGGGTGCAGAAAAGCAAAAGATGTGCCATCCTTTCACAAGGACAAATTGTGCTTAATGAAATGGCCAGAGATTGATAATAATCCCCATCTATAATATAATTTACATGAACCTACCACAAGCATCATTGTATTACATTTTTATTTATCCCCAATCTCCTACAGTGCAGAATACCCTGACCTCCGAAAACACAACAACTGTATGGCAAGCAACCTGACTCCCGCCATTTATGCCAAACTCTGTGACAAGACCACCCCAAATGGCTTCACCCTTGACGAATGCATCCAGACTGGAGTAGATAACCCAGGACATCCCTTCATTAAGACTGTGGGTATGGTGGCAGGAGATGAAGAATGCTATGAGGTGAGAAAGTCTTTGAGTCTTCCATTGATTTACTATATATATATAGATATATATATCTATATATATATATATATATCTATATATATCTAGATATATATATCTAGATATATATAGATGTATATATATATCAGAGTAGTAAGATGGACAATGTGTCATATTGCAGCATATCCAGTTCCCAAGTACAAAAGAATTTGATTTTAGGAAAAGGTTAGTGAGTTTAGGTTGTTGCGAATACTGTATACTGTACATATTTGGACTGTATGTTTAGCACACTTGAGTCATTCTATTCTGATTCCGATTTTATACCCTTGGTGGTGTAACTTTTCTAGTATATGATAAAGCGCTGAGACTAAATTATGTTGTAAAATTGCAGTGCATAGATTGCATACAGCTGTAAAATTATGAATCCCCCTTTGGATGACTATCTCTATATCAAAAAATACAGTTAGTGACCCTACTATAACACTGACACAAGACCAATCAAACTAAATAAAGAGCACTTCTCCAACCTGAGCAGACTGATATGCTTGCCCTGAACAGAGGATAAATAAAGTGCAAATGTACACTTAGAGATATTATGCGCTGCGCTAGGGTGAACCAAAATAATATGTGGACCCCTCTAAGTGAGTTACAAGAGAAAATTGTGTCAATCAAAAATAAAAAATCATGTATATAAATCTTTTCATAACAGCATTAAAGTGCAATGTACATAAATAACAATAAATTTTAAAGTGCATGCATGAATATGAAAGTGCTCAGTGCTCCACACTGATAGAAACAGTCCTGTTAAACGATCCTTTGTGATCCTTAAAAAAAGTCCTAAACAATATATATCTTTTTTAAGATATTCACATATTATTTTGGTTCACCCTAGCGCAGCGCATAAAATCTCTATACGTAGTTTGCACGGTTATGAAACGTGATCTGCGCCTGCAGCTGGATACTATCATTAGTCACTTTAAGGGCATTGGACTGTTGTGGCTCGCAAGGTTTTTTTTCTTTCTTTACAAATGTACACTACTACTAAGCAAGAAATAGAGACTGCAAAATGGCAGAGGAACAAAGATCACAGTTGCAACCAGGACCAGTGGTAAATTTCAGAGGGAAAGGACCGAACCAGTGGTAAATGACACAAGGAAAAGACTGAATCAGTGGTAAATGACAGGAGGAAAGGACCAGACCAGTGATAAATGTCAGAAGTAAAGGAACAAACCAGTGGTAAATGACAGGAGGAAAGGACTGAACCAGTGGTAAATGACAGAAGGAAATGACCGGACCAGTGGTAAATTGCAGAAGGAAGCCCTAGTAAATAACAGATGCTCAATAAATGGATTCCTATTAGACTGGGGGGTCCATTTATGGGGTTCTATGTCCAAAAATTGCCCCGAGGTCCTTTGGCCTCTAGCTACACCACTGAGCCTGCATATGTAATCACTTGTCACCATGTACATAATATTTACACGCTAGATACTCAGAAAGAAGGTTTTTAACTTCATAGAGATGCCCTGATCTCCTCTACGTTGTAACAGCAGAGTGAAGGCCTGGTATTTTACCTGCCTGCACTACATATATCATGCACTTGTACCTGGGCATTCCTATTTACTGTATACCTGCATACTAAGCATCATGGTCATAAATGTGTAGGGAGCAAAACACCCCGGACGTCAGCTGGTGATTGGTGTCTCGTCACAGTGACAAAGCAATGGCGTAGCATACAGTCTCCTTAAAGTTGAGGAAAAGGCATATTGACCATTCTCGGTACATCTAGCCATATAATTGAGATTGCAGTTAGAAGATCTTCCAATACACTTGACTGTTTCTGCAGACAGCCCATCCACCAGTCAACTGAACTTGGCTATTTTTTTCTTTTTCTTAATGGATTTCACAAGAGAGTCACTATTGCTTCTCCAACATAATTCTGGCACCAGGCATGGTATTAGTTTGGAAATGTTGCATTCTTGTAAAAGATATTTCCATTGTGGGTAAAATGTTCACTTTTTTAACTATCAAGTGCGATAAGCCAATATGTCCACAGACAGTTGTAAAGGCATAACCCACTAATTAAAGTGAGCTGGAACCTGGTCCTGATGAATGGACTCAGCTTGGTTCAGTTAATTTGCACTGCAATTACAGTAATAATCCATGCTGGTGCTGTAAACGCTGATGGGAAAAACATCTTTCTGCACTGAAGGGAAGCTTTACAAATCTGCTTAGCTACTTGAAGAAGTAGGTTAGGGCTAAAAGAACGATTCTTAGTCAGTCATAAGACTAAAATTCATGTGATCAATGATTTTGTGTACATTACAGTGGTTTTAATAGAAACTGTTACACAGGAGATTTGTAGGTGCTCTACTAAGCAATCGATCACCCACAATCAAACAATGCTGAAATTTGTGTAGCAGAAAGTGTTAGTGATTAATCTCTTTTTACTGAAGATTTGACAGAAGAAAGATTCATTGCTCAGCAGTAGTCATCTATGTAAATATGTTTCCCATATTAAAGACAATCCTTGAATATACAATGTAATTGCTACATTAGCCATTTGACAGTTTTTTTGCAGCCAAGATAAAACTGGCAGAAAATGCACAATTTTCTTTCTTGAAGATATGGGAAGCATGCTATGTGGGCACACCTGGGCACTGCCCAGGGGCCCCAGCTGCATGGGGGGCCCCTGCACTTTCCCCAAAGCAGCTGGTCCTTGAGCCCACCCTGCCCAGGAATTGGGGGCCCCATGATGGCACGGAGAGTGATGGGGGAGGCAGGCTGGCAGCCGTGCGCCATGCTGTGCAGAGTGATACCTATCATTTCACAGCCAGCAGGGAGGGGCAGGGCCAAAGCGCCAGTGATGCTCTGACCCCGCCCCATGCAGCTTGAATGCTCAGGACTCGAAGGCTGTGGGGTAGGAGCTGGCGTGGGTGCTGCTGAGTCGGCAGCACTGAGAGCCCACCTGCGGAAGTAGCATTGTGGATGGTGTCATGGTGAGCCTAGCTGTCCAGCACTGTTTGCACTGAAGGGCTTGGAATGCCCGGAGGGATGCTCCCTCCTCCGCCCCTCCTTCTGCCTGCTTGATTGGTATGGGTGAGTCCAGTGTTGGAGGTGGGCACATAGCCAAAAGTTCACATGCACTGTATCTCCACTGGAAAAGGGGGTACTACATGGATGGAATAATGGTGCTGGGGGATATCAAGGGTGTATTGGAAAACAATGTTAAGGGGGGATCTGGGGTGTATAGGGGTAGCAATGCTTGGGGTATCTTGGGTGGCTATAGTGCTAGAGGCATCAGGGATGTAGAGAGGCCACAGTGTAGGGGGTATCAGGGATGTAATGGGGTCACAATACAAGGGGTATCTTATGGTATATGGTAACAGTGCTGGGGGGAATATCTAGGGTGTAGAGGGGTCAGAGTGCTGGGGGGATATCTGGGATGTAGAGGGGTCAGAGTGCTGGGGTGATATCTGGGATGTAGTGGGGTCAGAGTGCTGGGGGGATATCTAGGGTGTAGAGGGGTCAGAGTGCTGGGGGAATATCTAGGATGCAGAGGGGTCAGAGTGCTGAGGGATATCTGGGATGTAGAGGGGTCAGAGTGCTGGGGGGATATCTGGGGTGTAGAGGGGTCAGTGTGTTGGGGGGATATCTGGGATGTAGAGGGGTCACAGTGCTGGGGAGATATCTGGGGTGTAGAGGGGCAGAGTTCTGGGGGGATATCTGGGGTCAGAGTGCTGGGGGGATATCTGGGGTGTAGAGGGGTCACAGTGCTGGGGGGGGATTTCTGGGGTGCAGAGGGGTCAGAGTGCTGGGGTGATATCTGGGATGTAGAGGGGTCAGAGTGCTGGGGAGGCATCAATCTAGCAGATATATTATATGCACAGGACAGCTTTGTTACTTTATGTATGTAGTATTTTCCCATTGTTTCTTTGCTGTACAGAATGATTGTTGATGTAGTTAAAGCGGAGCTCCGCTCAAAAGGGGAAGCTCTGCTTGTCTGCCTCCTACCTACTTGATATCTGCTTACCTGCGCTGTCTCCATTGTTGGGGCCCCAGAGCATTACTTTGCCCAGGGGCCCATGATGCTATTAAGATGGCCCTGTGCTATGTCTCACAAATAACCCATCCCCTGCTCACATGGCTGGCACACTGCTTTACCAGAAATTTGCACAAAGCATAGGACCTAGTATAGGCAATTTCAAAATATAGAGATGTATACTTTCATAGGCTGTTGTAGATTTTCTTATTACAGTGTTGGGGTTATAATTGTAAAGGCAGACCCTTTTATTTGTTGTTTTAGAAAGTGCTGGCAAGGCTTACATTTAGCTGTATACAATAAATAAGATTGTGCCCAGGACATGCATAATTCCCGTGTAGCTCTTCTTTCCTGCTGCCTACAGCTTCTTACTGCCTAACAAATGTGATAGGTGGTTTCATAAACCAAGAGGAAGGTGTTGGGGGATGGAAGGGTGGACATATTTATTAGGCTCAGTTCCTAATACTCAACCGCCTGCTCCTCTTTAAATTTGAACTGTGCTACGTACCTCTGGACACTAATCTAGCTCATCTCCAACCAGCTATCCATGGTTAAAGTTATTACCTCAATGAGCAACAAAGTCTTTACAGAGTTTTTGCTCCTCAGTGTTGCCTGCACTTTATTACTGGCTAACAAATGTGATAGGTGGTTTCATAAACCAAGAGGAAGGTGGTGTTGGGAGGAAAGGTGGACAAAACCTCCTCCTCATTCCCAAATTCCGCTACAAAGCAAAGGGAGAACGAAGGTTCGCAGTCCAGGGACCTCGGCTATGGAACGCTCTTCCGACTCACATGCGCATGGGGGAAAACCATCTGGCCTTCAGGAAAAAACTCAAGACCTACCTCTTCTAAGAAGCTGACAACACAAACGCATTCAGCGCCTTGAGGCAATTCATTTCGCATTTGCAGCGCTTTACAAATTATTCATTCATTCATTCATTCATTCACATATTTATTAAGCTCAATTCCTGATACTCAACCATCTACTTCCCTTCAAATTCTAATCATGCTACTTACCTCTGGATATGAGTCTAGCCCATCTCCAACCAACTTTCCGTTGGTTACAGATAGTATCTGATCAATGAGCAACAAACTCTTCTTCGAGTTTTTGCTTTTCAGTTTTGCCTTCACGTTCTCACTGGCTAACAAATGTGATAGGTGGTTTAATAAATCAAGAGGAAGGTGTTGAAGGGTGGACATATGTATTATGGTCAGCTCCTGATACTCAAGTAGCCTTTCAAATTCTAACCTTGAATGTTAACTCTGGACACTAGACTACCCCATCTTTGACCACCTCTCCACTGGTTACAGCCAGTATCTGCTCAGTGAGCAGTAAACATTTTTTTGAGTTATTGCTTCTCAGTGTTGCAAGTTATTAATTCAGATCCAGGATCTGGGCTTCCATATGAGCAAACAATTTAAACAGAGAGCAGCAGTATTTACCCTCAAACACTAATACATTGCACAGGATGTATACAGGACAGCATTGTCAAACATATTACACATCATAAAGTACTATATGCTTTCACTTAGGCTCTTTGCAACAACCAAAAAAAAAGCAGTGTCAAGGTTAGTGTGCCGTTTGCCTTCATTACAGAACTATAGTTTGTATGAGCTAGCTGACCAAAAGGTCCTAGAATTATGGAAAAAGAGCCACCTTTGATTGGTAAACCCTGGTTTTAGTCCTGATTTTAAAATGTGCAGTTAAACAAATACATTTCAGTGGATAAACTGCAAATTTCACTTTCACTCAACCAGGTTTTGCTTGTTTTTTTTTCTTTTCATTTTAAAACAGTTTTTTTCACAGGATGAATAAATTATATTGAATATTGTAGTAGATCGAAATGATCCATGTATTGTACAAAAACCTTAGATAATAAAATTAAGTGTAATGATCTGAAATGGTTTTCTTAATGTTCTAGGTATTTGCAGATATTTTTGACCCCGTAATAAAAGAAAGACATAATGGATACGACCCAAGAGCCATGAGACATCCCACAGATTTAGATGCCAGCAAGGTAAATGTCACAGTGAATGCAAGCTCCAAGGAGAAAAACATAAGTTCATGACACTGGCCATAGGAAATGGCAAATCTGATCAATTGAATGTATACACCAAATGCAGTAATAGTACCCACTCTGTGTTCCTTGTGCTTGCTCATTGCAGATTAAAGCTGGCCATTTCGATGAGCGTTATGTACTGTCGTCTCGTGTTCGCACTGGAAGAAGCATCAGAGGCCTAAGCTTGCCCCCAGCATGCACACGTGCTGAGAGGAGGGAGGTTGAGAAGGTGGCAGCGGAAGCCCTTAATGGCCTCAAAGGAGACCTTGCTGGACGCTACTACAGACTCAGCGACATGACAGATCAAGAGCAGCAACAATTAATAGACGTAAGTGTCTGACTAAGACGCAACTGTCTCTACATTAAACTCAAGGGTTACAAGTAAACTAAGCATTTTTCTTGAATTAGATGAACTAGGAATGTATACTAATCGTCCGGCACAGTTACAGCAAATATCTGTAGGGATTTTGTTTTTGTTTTTTTACCCATTGCTAGGGTAATAATTTCCCATTTTAGGTATTGCAGACTTGATTGTCTTTTCAGACAATTTATGCTAAGTTGGATACTCTATATGTGAAGATAACAAACGTGCAACTAGGCCCGGATTTCCTCCCTTTGCCGCCCCAGGGCCGGGTCCTTCAATGCCACCCCCCCTCCACACACACACACACACACACACACACACCACCATTCTCGTCCTTTATCAATGACTGCTACAATAGATCAATTAAAAACATCTCCACACACGAGAACACTGAAAATAACTGGCTTTAATTGTACAGACTGAAAATACTCTGTAATGCAGAAAATGCCTTTTAAAGATTATTTTTTAGTTCTAACTTTTCTTTTGGCAAACTGATCGATAATATCTTCGTAGGACAAAGTATTTAAAAGTTCTGACTCAATGGCAAGTAAAGGCAGCGGACATACCACAGGAGGTGGACAGAGACATGATAGTGTCCTCCTCACCCCCTCACAGTAGCTTCTCTGTCCACTATCATATTACTTCTCCACATCATCAGTGTGCTGTGTCCTCCTCCTGTGCCCCTTTCACCTCTCCACAGGTCAGGGCAGCACAGTGCTGCCCTGACCTGTGGAGAGGTGAAAGGGACACAGGAGGACACAGGAGGACACAGCACACGGATGAATGATGTGGACTGGAGAAGTAATATGATGGATGGTGGACAGAGCACATCAGTCTCTGTCCCCTGCATGGCATGGCTTCTGCCTCCCGGGGCTCCCAGTAACATCCTCCTCTCTCTCTCTCTCTCTCTCTGTCCCCTTTTTTACTATGGATATCATCCCCCCAGCTTCACTCTCCTCCTCCGCCTCAGTGTCCTCCTCACCGTCACCGGCTGCTTGGCTCCTCCGTGGCTTTGCCTATGACAAGTGCACTGCACAGTCGCCCTCCGCCGTGGTCTAGATTCTCGATCTTTTCAAAAATGGCGCTGGGCGGCGCAATCACTTTACTGCGCATGTGCCGCCAGGCCGAGCGCGTACGAGCTTTCCCGAGCCGGGCTGGCTTTGGAACCGGGCATGTGCAGTTGTGTGGTCGGCTCGCGGCCATCTTTTTTACGGGCACTGGTGCCCGTAATGGACTTTAACAGGCAGCCCGAAAAGAGGGGGCGGCCGCAAAAGCCGAGAAGTTGCCACAGGAGCGGCGCCGCCCCTGCACCACTGCCGCCCCGAGGCCTGGCCTCAGTGGCCTTGTGGGATATCTGGCCCTGCGTGCAACCAGATAGATGTTTCTCTTCTCTCTTAAACATGGTTTCACATGGACTTTATACACAAATGAATATAAAATACTACAATTCTCAGTACATATAATGACTTGAAGAATGTCCTTCAAAGGCACTTCAAAATTTCATTTGATTTAACATTCTTTTTTAGAATGAATAAACTTTTTTTACTTACTTTTTGGCTTTTACTATTGTGTGTAATATGTCAGAGTAGGTTGGCATTACACTGTGGAGAGCTACAAATTTGTTCTTCTGTATCTTAACTTTATGATTCCTTATTTGTTTTCTTGATAGGATCATTTCCTCTTTGACAAGCCTGTGTCACCATTACTGACAGCAGCAGGAATGGCCCGAGACTGGCCTGATGCTCGTGGCATTTGGTAAGAGGCTGTGAAATAATGCCTAGGTTTGTTAACAAACAGGAAGCAATATGTTAAGCCTTATGTTCTAATAATGAGGAATTTAGTAACAGATGCAGTCATTCATGTATGTTCCTCAGTACTTTGATAATATATATATATTTATATATATATATATATATATATATATATATATATATATATATATATATATATATATATATAAATCCAAGAGATTCATGGGTCTTCCAGTGGATCATCTTGAAAAAAATGAAGTAACGCCATTGAAATGTGGATAATAAAACTTGCTTTGATTTATCTTCACTGCAAGACTTGTGAGTGCCCCTATATACCTGTTCTGGATTTGGATGGATTTCTTTATGGGTGAGCACCTGTACATTAATGCGGATCTTCACCCTTTTAAGGCGTTCTCCTCCTCTCCATCTCCCCCCATCCTCCGGCATTCGCCTATAGGAATTACGCCGCTGCCCCCTTGGATGCATGATATGCATATCCCAGGTAGCACCAGGGGCACTATACTAGTTCCATTCTTTTTTTTTGTAAATAAAATCCTTGCCCCTCCCCCCATCCTCTGGCATTCGACTTGACGAATGACACCACTGCCCCCAGTGCCTTCTGGGATGCATGATGTGCATATCCCAGGTGGCACCGGGAGCACTATACTAGTTCTATTCAGTAAGGAGGAGGGGGAGCCTAGCAGCATCTGCACCCAGAACAGCCGATAGCTTTCAGAAGGCAGCATTGTGGGACCAGCCCCATCCAGCAGCTGCAGAGAGGAGGATCCCAGCAGGTTAACGATCTGCTGGCAAGGTGAGTATCCTTACTTTTTTCTTCTGCTTACAGTCGAGGTAAGCAGAAGAAAAAAAATATGAGGGTTGAGGGGAAAGGATGAAGTTCCTCTTTAACCTCCCAAATAGAGTGCAGTGGCTACCTTTGAGACAATATACATACACTATATTACCAAAAGTATTGGGACGCCTGCCTTTACATGCACATGAACTTTAATAGCATCCCAGTCTTAGTCCATTGAGTTCAATATTGAGTTGGCCCCACGCTTTTCAGCTATAGCAGCTTCAACTCTTCTGGGAAGGCTGTCCACAATGTTTAGGAGTGTGTCTATTGGAATGTTTGACCATTCTTCTGGAAGCGCATTTCTAAGAGCCAAGAGTGCGGTGCTTAGTTCAGTGATACAAAAGACCTAGGTACACAGTTTAACAAAAAATGTATTCCAATGGAAGGGGGCACTCACAGGATATTTCCATGAGAACAAAGAGTAAAGCAGATTCTAGTTTTAATCAAATCAATGTTTCAATGAGAGGCTGCTCACCTTCCTCAGAATTACCAGGTAGAAGGTGAGCTGTGTCTCACCAAATTGTAGTTTACAATAAAACAGCATCTGCTGTAATTCTTTGTTCTCGTGGAAATATCATATGTTTCTATGCCTGTATTGGGAAATAAGTGATCAGAAATGAAACTATTTAAAGTGAAACTTCACCTAAAAAGGGAAGTTCCACTTTATGTCCTCCCCCCTCTCCTCTAATGCCGCGTACACACGATCGGAAATTCGGCCAGCAAAAGACCGATGAGAGCTTTTGGTCGGAAAATGCAACCATGTGTATGCTCCATCGGCCTTTTGCTGGCGGAATTCCCGCCAGCAAAAGATTGAGAGCAGGTTCTCAATTTTATGGTTGGAAAAAGCTCCTATCCGAAAATGCGATCGTCTGTACAAATTCCGACACACAGAATTCCTACGGATGCTCGGAAACAATTTGACGCATACTCGGAAGCATTGAACTTCATTTTCTCGGCTCGGCTTTCTCGGCTCATCGTAGTGTTGTACGTCACCGCGCTCTTGACGGTCGAAAGTTCCGAGAAAATCCGCTCGTGTGTAAGCAGCATTAAAGTTTTGGAACATTTCTTTTTCTTGGGGAACAGGTACCTATTTTTTTTAGTTACCTGCTCTTACTTCTGCTGAAATCGCCCCACCCGCCCGACGCGTTCCAGGTCCCAGGGGGCTGCAGAACCATCCAGACAGCGCAGCGCAGCTCACGCATGCACAGTGAGGAGCCACTATTATTATTATTGTACTATTGTATATATTATTATTATTGTACTATTGTATATATATTGTATACTATTATTATCTAACATTATTTTTATTTTTTTTAGGCACAATAATGACAAGACTTTCCTCATCTGGATAAATGAGGAGGATCACACCAGGGTTATTTCCATGGAGAAGGGAGGAAACATGAAGAGGGTGTTTGAAAGATTTTGCAGAGGACTGAAGGAGGTAAGGAAGAGCACTGGAAGGTATTTCAGAGGTCACAAACAGCAAAGGTAGGGAAGAGCATTAGGCTTAACATAGACTGGAGGGGGTACCTTGTCTTTATAGCGCAATCATTCAAGCAGTGGATAGTAGCAATATACTGGTAACAAGACTGACGTGAAAGTCATGTTAAAACAGAACTAAACCATTCTATTTGCAGAGGACAGGGCCATCTTATGCCGTGTACACACGAGCGGACTTTTCAGCATCAAAGGTCCGACGGTCTTTCCAACGGACTTTCCACGGACTTTCGAACGACCGGACTTGCCCACACACGAACGGACTAAAGTCTGTTCGAAAGTCCGTTGGTTTGAATGTGATGACGTACAAAGGGACTAGAATAAAGAAGTTCATAGCCAGTAGCCAATAGCTGCCCTTGCGTCCTTTTTTGTCCGTCGGACTAGCATACAGATGAACGGATTTTTTCGACCGGACTCGAGTCCATTGGAAAGATTTGAAACATGTTCCAAATCTAAAATCCGTCTGATTTTCGACAGAAAAAGTCAGCTGAAGGTCCGATGAAGCCCACACACAGTCGGATTGTCCGACGGATTCGTTTAGTCGGACCAGTGCGGTCGAAAAGTCCGGTCGTGTGTACACGGCTTTAGCCTCTAATAAAATCAAGGTATTGCACACGTGAGGAGCTATGACACCAGTCAGTAGTGACCGTTTTAACCGGGGGGGCTTGTCTTGAATGGAGCATACACTGTGCATTAGCTAGTAGGCAGACTGTAAATTAAAACACTGCAGAGGACAGTATTGGTATGCTTGATTAAAGCGGGGTTCCACTCAAATGTTTAACTTAATCTTACCCCCTTCAGTTAATTGCATAGATGTTCAAATGCCACACGAGAAATTTTTTTATCACTGTAATTACCTTTATATTGTACTTTATTGTGTCACTTCCTGTCTCTCCTCCCATGGGAGTAGGCGTGTTTATTGCCTTTCCCCGGCGCCGCACTGTCTCCTGGGAGATTAGTGTCAGGCTTCCCAAGATTCAGTGCGGAAACAATGATCGTGCGCGTGAACAAGCTGTGAATGAACAGCATTCACCGCATCCAGGAAATCAATGCTTGTGGGCTTCACATGCCCACAAGCAAGATGGAAACAGCCAGCATCACATTTTTTAAGTTATTCTTCAGTACGAAAACAGACAGAGGCGGAAATATTACACCCAAACTGTGAGTATTATTTTGGGATTAGCAAAGTGTCTCAATGACCTGAAAAAAAAAAAAAAGATTGGTCGCCGGACTCCCGCTTTAAGAATGTATTAACATTTGAACACTTCTAACTTGAGCTTTGTTTTGGGAAACCGTTAAATCAGTGGGGTTTTGTTCAACTTTAAAGTGTAATTCTACTTTTGCAGTCAAATTGGGATAATACCTACTTTAGATTGTAAGCTCCTTGAGTACAAGGGCTGATGTGAATGTACAGTATATATGTAAAGAGCTGCGTAAATTGATGGCGCTATATAAATGCCTGTAATAAATAAAATAAATATCTGTTACATGTTCTCATTCACATAGCAGAGCTTTAAAAAAGTTAACAATTTCAGCTTACCTCTTTAAATGCTCTTTTCATGAAATTCCAGCACTGTAAAATCCTACTTAGCTCTCTTTATTGATGATTGGGCTGGACAGTTGTGTTTTACATAATTAAGCCTGTCTGTACTGTGCTGGCAGATCTGTACTGTTACATGATCAGATGTAAACTAAATTTCAACGCTCTCTGGCCTCACAAATGCTTAAAGATTAGGCCTCTTGCACAGGATAACCAAAGTCACCACATTTTTACTGATTTGAATACAGGGGCAATGTTGTCAAAGGAACAGTGCACACAGCTGAGAGAGATTAGTAGTACACTGATTAGTACAGAGCCGTAAAATAAAAATAGAAAATTTTACATTTAATGCACTAATTTACTCACACACACTCACTTTATTAGCAAAATTATTGGTACACCTGCCTTTACACGCACAAAGCAAGGTCCATAAAGACATGGATGAGCGAGTTTGGGGTGGGGGAACTTGACTGGCCTGCACCCGATTGAACATCTTTGGGATGAATTAGAGCGGAGACTGTGAGCCAGGCCTTCTCATCCACATCAGTGCCTGACCTCACAAATTCTTTTGGAAGAATGGTCAAACATTCCCATGAACACACTCCTAAACCTTGTGGACAGCCTTCCCAGAAGAGTTATAGTTATAGTTGTAGCAAGATCTATGGCCTCCTTCAGTCTAATGATGACCTCCAGAGCAAGAGATAGCTGACATCCTTCTGCATATGGTGGGTTGTGAGGCATGGTGGGTGCAAGGTGGAAGTTATTGGGTGCCAGACACTTCTTGAATGCAAAAGAGATGTTTATTTCTCTTACAAACTTTTATGGGGGAAAGAGGGTTAGGGCCAGGACACCCTTGAGTAGTTGCATGTTCAATTAACAGACTCAATAGGAGGACAGCCGTGCAGAGAAAGGCCTCCAGCAAGAAGCCACATCTGCACGTACAGGAATGCTGTCTCCTATGGCAACAGTCTATAACGGTTCCTAACACAAAGCGTAACAGTTCTTTCACCTTCACTACAACTTCTCCTTGTAGTTTTTCAGTACTCTGAGCTCCCGATCTCTCACTAGACCCACTGATTCACTGACTCTGAATCCCTTGAGCTTCTCCAATCTTCATGGTAGTAGCTTCCTCAAGCATCACCCCTGCTTCTCTGCTGGGTTCCTAGCTTTGGTACTCCCGATACTTCTCAAGCTTCACAAGGCTGCTCTGCAAGAGTTACCTCCGCTGGTTGTGTCCCTGACTTGATCACCGTCTGAAGTTTCCTGATTTTCCATCGTGCCCGTTCGGTGAGAATACTGCTCCGGTACTTGCTTCAGTTACTCACTGTGGTCCCTGGTAATAAGGTGGTTGGTCCCTTAGTGGCGACAGCTTCCCCTCTACCCCTGACCACCGACAGGCACTCCAGCTGGCAGAACTGTCAATTCTGGTTGGACTGAAAGCCGCAGTCCCAACCCTGCATTGCTCTCTTGCTTCTGGATGGGCCCTCAGATAGCCTAGAAGCCAGATGCCCCCAGGATAGGCCCAATCTCCAGCATAGCAGCCTGAGGCAACACAACACACGTCCACCTAGACATCTGTTCGAACAGAACATAGATCACCTAAATCCACCCGAATATATAGGCTCTCCCAGCAGACCAAGGGATTTAAGAAAACCCCTGCCCATTGGCTGAGATACCCCATATACCCATAACCTGATCTTGAGTTGCCCTTCTCATGTCTAATACCACCAAGTACCCAGCCACCTAGTGGTAGAAGAGAAAAGTGCAACAAGGCCAAATTTATGGAGAAATCAATAGGTCTCTAACAATCAACGAGGATAACTACTCCTGGCAAGTAAATTTGTGAGGAGCATTCTTGCCTAAACTCTGGGGTGCTACACTGTATAGTTGCAAAGGGTAGGCCAATTCAATATTGAACCCAATGGACTAAGAGTGGGATGCCAGTAAAGTTGATGTGTGTGTAAAGGCAGGCATCCCACTCCCAATACTTTGGGTACTATAGCAAACGTGTGTATACTGCAACATTGGAAACTAGAGGAGGATGAAGAAGAATTGGATGCATGTTTATGCATATACACTTTTACACGTTTACGCAAGGTCTTTACCAAACATGTCAGGATCCTTAGATCAGCAAATATTACGTCCATATGCAAAAGGCCTTAGAAGCTGGCCTCCTGAATTGTATGTTAGAGAGGCAACATAACCTGTCCTTAGGACAGGCCGACTCTGCCATTTTTTAGAAAAACTTGCAGTCGGTCATGAGGCCTTCTCCTGAGAAACATCTAAAACAGCCTTTCTCAAGCTTTTCAACATAAAGGAAGCCTTAAAATAACTTTCCGGCATCAGGGAACCCCTTTTAATAATTACTATATCTACAGCTCATAATACATTAGTGTGATGGTCAGTGGAAAGAATGCTTCTAATGCCGCGTACACACGAACGGACTTTACGGCAGACTTTGCCCGGCGGACGGGATTTCGTCGGACAATTCGATCGTGTGTGGGCTCCAGCGGACTTTGTTTGCTCAAAAGTTGGACGGACTTAGATTTGAAACATCAAACTTGAGTCCGGTCGAAAAGTCCGCTCGTCTGTATGCTACACGCTAGGGCAGCTATTGGCTACTGGCTATGAACTTCCTTGTTTTAGTCCGGTCGTACGTCATCACGTACGAATTCGACAGACTTTGGTGGATTGTGTGTAGGCAAGTCCGTTCATTCAGAAAGTCCGTCATAAAGTCCGTTGAAAAGTCCGCCGGGCAAAGTCTGCCGTAAAGTCCGCTCGTGTGTACGCGGCATTACACTTGTGGCCATTAGGAAGAATTACCTACTTACAGATAGCTAAAAAGATTAATGGTGTTAGTGGGAATTTATCTGAGAGGCAGAAATTGCTGATTGCTCAAGGAACCCCTAGCAACCTCTGGAGGAACCCTGGTTTAGAAACCCTGGTCTAAAAGGTAAGAAATATTTGTTAAAACATTTGTTTAGGTATGTTGTGGGAAGACATAACATATAGTGGAGTTTTCTCAAATCTGACTTCAAAAGTGGAGGTATACTTTAAGACTGAAACCAGTGCACAATGCAGAATGGGGAGCAGAACACCTGCCTTTTCTTCTATATCTGTAGTACCTAGGCAAGGAGACAATGAGGCCAGTCTGAAATAGGAATCTTCCAATGACATTTTTATGCGATGAAAAGTCAATTTTCAGCCATGCCAGCCGTTTATTTGCTTAGAAAATAAAAACTGGTTGTGGCTGGCTCTTAACAGACACGCCTAGGCAAACATACCTCCCCTGTCTAACCACTCTGCCAACGAATATATCAGAGGAAATGCGTTGTTCCTTTCTGATTCCATTACATTATCCATTGCACTATTTGTTTTTGGTGTTTATACAGTGCACTGATGGCGAGCCAGTTCTTTGTTTATCTCTGACATAGTATAAATCAGCTGATGCCGCTTATGTATGTTAACAGACTATCACTCTGCCCTCTACAGGTTGAAAGGCTTATCCAGGAGAGAGGCTGGGAATTCATGTGGAATGAGAGGCTGGGATATATCCTGACATGTCCATCTAACCTGGGCACTGGCTTGAGAGCTGGCGTTCACATTAAACTACCTCTACTGGGCAAGGTAAGCTATGTACACTTTTCCAATGTATGATCAGATATTTACTTCATACTAGAGCTGCACGATTCTGGATAAAATGAGAATCACCATTTTTTTGCTTAGAATAAAGATCACGATTCTCTCACGATTCTCGCGGCGTAACATCATCTTTCACATTATGCAAAAAAATTGGGTTCATTTTACTGTTTAGTTTTTTTTTTTTTAATTCATTGTAGTGTATTTTTAACCCAAAATTTGTGTGTAAAAGACCACTGCGCAAATACAGTGTGACATAAAATATGGCAACAATCGCCATTTTTTTCCCTAGGGCAGTGATGGCGAACCTTGGCATGTTTTGGAACTACATTTCCCATGATGCTCAACTACACTTGAGAGTGCATGAGCATCATGAAAATTGTAGTTCCAAAACATCTGGGGTGCCAAGGTTCGCCATCACTGCCCTAGGGTCTCTGCTAATATATATATATATATATATATATATATAATGTTTGGGTGTTCCACGTAATTTTCTAGCAAAAAATACTGATTTTAACTTTGTAAGAAACAAGTGTCAGAAAAGTTTAGTCTTTAAGTGGTTAAACTTCCTTGTGTCAGGCCAAAGTTCATTCCTTTGATCTAAGAAGGAAAAGTTACAATGTTATAGTTATTTACCAGCTGGGACAATGTTGTGAAAAACTTGGCAGGCTGCTTGTTTTTTTTCTTCTTTTGACAGCTGAGTGAGCAGAGAACTCTCTACACTTTTTAAATTAAGGAATCGGGAAATTCTGTATAGAGCTTCTGAGGGGGGTTGAATCGAGATCGCGATTTTTTAACGATTAATCGTGCAGCTCTACTTCATACTAATATCTGACACTAATAGGCTGCATTCACATCTGCACATTCTGGGAATGAGTGCAGAAATGCGCATCCCCGAAATGCATGAAAAACACGTGTCAAGCTTGTGGTATCATTTTTGGTAATGACACCTCAAATGTGGCCAACAAACGTGTGAATGGGCAGCCTTTTGTTTTTGGGCGACATGCATGAGGCAGCCCATTCACTTGAATGGGCTGCTCTACATGTGACAAATGAGCCAAAAGAAGCTCCCGCATCTTTTCGAGTGTTTGCACATTCTTTTTACTGTGCATTTTGGCGGATTTGTTGCACATTTTGTTCAGCACAAAAACACGTTTGTTGGCCACATTTGAGGTGTCATTACCAATAAATGATACCACAAGCCTAAAGCGTGTTTTTCATGCATTTCGGGGATGCGCATTTCTGCACTCGTTCCCGGAATGTGCAGATGTGAATGCAGCCTAATGGTGTACACTGGTGTCAGTTATTAGTATGAAGTAGAGCTGCGCGATTAATCTTAAAAAAAAAATCGCAATCTCGATTCAACCCCCCTCACGATCTCTATACAGATTTTTCCGATTCATTTAACAAGTGTAGAGAGTTCTCTGCTCACTCAGCTGTCAAAAGAAAAAAATTGGGCAATCGACAAAGTTTTTCACAACATTGTCTAAGCTGGTACATAACTATAACATGCATGTCGCATAAAAACATGCAAAAGAAAAAAAAAGAGTGAGAAAATGCATGTTCACGCGGCACGCAAATGTGAATGGGGCCTTACTTACCACCTATTTCTTACAGTTACATTTACAGGCATATCATTTATACATGCATTTTTATAAATGTAACTATAATTTAGACTAGTGATTAGGGTTCAGGCTGAATGAAGTTTGACCTGAACCCGTAGGAAGCTGACACATGATAGCAGGCCACGTTTGGTCAGTGACTAAAAAGCAAAGCATTGTATAAATGGTGCCCATAGTGAATGCCGACTTGCTGTATTCGCAACGCAATGCATCAGGCTGGCTGCTCAGCCCGGAACCTGGAAGCTAATGGAGATTACTGGATTAGCGGCACACACACCGTAGGGGAAAGAATTCCTACTGAAGCAGGTATAATGCGACCACAAATGGTAATTTAAAAATGAAAACTATTGAGGACTATATAAATTTGTAAATAGAAAAAAGGACACATGCGTGTCCTTGAACCACCTCCACCGCTAATTTATTCTGGTGATCGGTGGAGGTGGTTCAAGGACATGCATGTGTCCTTTTTTCTATTTACATATTTATAAAGTCCTCAATAAAGCATTTTTTTATTTTTACATTTGTGGTCAAATTATACCTGCTTCAGTAGGAATTCTTTTCCCTACAGTGTGTGTTTTGCTATGTGTTTGAGGTACGCTGACCTGCACTAATTGGGGCCTAAATGGAATTAATTAAAATGTTCTCCCCTTTTTTTTGGGGTCACCCTGGTTGATGATACCTTCTTTTTCTTGTTACTGGATTAGCGGTGTCTACTTCAGTGATTTGCGTTTTCCAGGGGCATTGGGTAGGTATGGTATAGTATGGACCAGTGCAGCTACGTAAACATATACCATGCATGGAATTCTTTTATCAGTAAAAATTAGTGAAGTATTGATGAAGCAGGATATTTTATTTTGTTAAATAGTACCCAAGTTTTTTTTCACATTGAAAGCATGTGAGCAATTCTTTCTAGGGAATTGTTTTATTCGGTAGGATTTTTTTCACTTTTCTGTATACTATGTACTGAGATGTATTTATGAATGTTTTTAGGATCCCCGCTTCCCCAAGATCCTAGAAAATCTTCGACTTCAGAAGAGAGGAACAGGAGGAGTTGACACTGCCGCTGTTGGTGGCACATTCGATATCTCGAACTTGGACCGCTTGGGAAAATCTGAGGTAGAGAACAGTGATAGTAATCTCTATGTGCTTGGGGGTGGGGGGGGGGGGGTTAAAGTCTATTAAAAAATATTTAGTAAAAAAATAACATGCAGAGTATGTTATATGCGGGTAATTGGCTCTAAACTACATCAAACATATATTTACTTCTTTGCATTACTTTAGGGATTTATCAAGAACAGTCTGCATAGCAATATATATATATATATATATGAAAAAAATTAATATTAGACAAACGATTCATATAATATGGATGTGTATACAATAAATATCAATTAATTTAATAAAAATGTATTTATATGCATAAACCATATCAATTCATATACCCACATGTGCATACAATTTATCAGTATGTCATTATAAATGAATAAAATTGTAATATAAAAGTGATTCAGAACATATACTATATATACAGTATATACATACACACAAGAAAAATCTTCATCCACCATCCACATGTACTAACCTCCCTGGCGGTATGATTATGTCAGATTTTCGATGTTGAAAGCAGTACATTGTTTTGCATGGAAAATTTGGCATTTTATATTGTAGGCCTGTAATTCTTAGTAATAACACACTTAAATCTGTCCAAACAAAAGTCGAGTAGACATCTCGGGTATGATAAAGTTTGAAACACAAAATCATAAATTATAATATAATAAATAACCATAACTAATTATAACAAATAATAATAAAATAATAATAATACAATTTATTCAATAATGTAATCAAACCAAAAACTCTGAAATTTGCTCAGTTTGAGAATTGTAACTGTCAATACTTTCAGTGTTTGATGATGAATTTCCCCACAAATCACCATCGCTCAATACTACAAGTGTTCTAATTTAATATCACTGTTTTCTAGCTGGTCTAAAACCGCTTTTGACATAAAGGGACACTTTTTGGTTGCTATGGACAATCTCAAGTTTCCAGGCAGAAAGAACAGTATATATAATATAAAACTGCATGCAGGGCACTGGACAAAGCACTAGGGAAAAAAGGGATGTGAAATCATTTGATACAGTAATGTACTCTGTAAGATTACAGTGTACTGTATGTGTATTGTGTGTTTTTCACTTTTTGAATTTTGTGGCCAGGCTCCGTCTCAGTGCGTTGCGAAGCTCGTAGGGATTGGCACATTTATAGATCGAGCGGAGTACACAACCCGCACACACAGCGGGGAGACATCGCAGGATCCAGGGGACAAGGTAAGTAACTTTGCCTGGATCCTGTGATGTAATCCCATGTGTTGTTCGGGGTTACCGCTTTTGGTAATGAAAATTCACCCCGAGCCACACTTGGGAATACCGCTAGGGAGGTTAAACAAAAAAACACTGCCAAGTGTGTGACCACCGATAGGAAAGCAGCTCACGTTCTTGTTTGACCTGGGTCAGGAAGGACACACAGCTCTTTGAGTAAGATTCCTTGAGTGGATTATCCTACTCACACGTTATACTTACCTGCTCTGTGCAATGGTTTTGCACAAAGCAGCCCCAAACCTCTTCTTTTGGGGTCTCCCACTGCTGATCTTGGCTTTTCCTCTTCTGTGTCTGCCCCCACAGTAAGCCACTTTCTATAGGAGTAGACATGCAGGCTTGTTGCCATCTATTGACACACACAGTGCGGCTTGGCCCCACCCCACGCTCCCTTCTCACAGGATTTTATTGATAGCAGCGAAAGCCAATGGTTCCCACTGCTGGCACTGAGTCCTGTGAGGAGAAAGAGAGCAGGCACAGCGCTGAATCAAGACTGCGCTCAGGTAAATATTGAGGGGTGGCCTTGGAGGGGGGGGGGGGGGGCTGAATAGCTGAACATGAACATGAAAGGTTTTTTACCTTAATGCAGAGAATGCCTATAGCCTTAAACCTTTAAACCAGTGAATCTCAACTGCAATGATTTGCAGGTGTGCCGTGGTAGTTTAGAATCTTTTTTTAAAATTGCCAGCGTTTTAAAACCTTGAATTTATCAAAAAATTAAATGGTAAATCAATGTTGCAAAAGTAAAAAAAAAGTAACATATATAAAATTGCAATCTCTGTCAGTCTGTCATTCATTGGTTCCTTTTGTAACGCGAGACTTGTGCAAGATCTGGGGAAACTCGATCGCATTAATAAAGACTGTTCCATTTGTTTGTTCCGTTTGGCGACTTTGGAGTCTCGCTTCAATCTCATTTGCTCTCAAAAGTATGCACTTTCTTTACATTAAATGTAAGATTAAATATATATGTAAAAATAAATAAGCTCTTCACCACAAAAGTTGTTAAATATTTTCAGGTGTGCCGTGAAAATTTTTAGATCTTTTTGGTGCACCGCAAGACAAAAAAAGTTTGAGAAACACTGCTTTAACCTCCTTAGCGGTATTCCCAAGTGTGGCACGGGGTGAATTTTCAGTACCACAAGCGGTAACCCCGAGCCACACTCGGGATCGCATCGCAGGATCCAGGCAAAGTTACTTACCTTGTCCCCGGGATCCTGCGATGTCGCCCCGCTGTGTATGCAAGCTGTGTCTACGCTCGATCTATCACTGTGCCGAGCTCCATTCCCTGCGAGCTTTGCGATGCACGGGGAACGGAGCACAGCACCAAATTCAAAAAGTTAAAAACACACAATACATAACTGTATCAAATTATTTCACATCCCTTTTGTCCCTAGTAGTTTGTCCAGTGCCTGCATGCAGTTTTACATTATAAATATTGTTCTTTGTGCCTAGAAACTGGAGATTGTCCATAGCAACCAAAAAGTGTCCCTTTACATCAAAAGCGATTTTAGACCAGCTAGAAAACAGCAATAATAAATTAGAATCACTTGCAGAATTGAGCGTTAGTGATTTGTGGGGAAATCCGTCATCAAACACTGGAAGTAATGGCAGCGACAATTCTGCAACTGAGAAAATATCTGTGTTTTTGATTTGATTACATTATTGAATAATTTTTATTATTATTATATTATTATTTGTTATAATTATTTATAGTTATTTATTATATTATAATTTATGAGTTTGTGTTTCAAACTTTATCATACCTGGGATGTCTACTAGACTCTTGTTTGGACAGATTTAAGTGTGTTATTCCGAAGAATTACAGGCCTACAATATATAATATAAAATGCCAAATAGGTCCCTCAATGTGCATGGACCTGGTGAGGTTACTAAAACATAATGACCTTTTAGAATATCAAAAATAAGGAGACCGAGTGCTTAGATCAATATTGAAGTTAGAGAGAGGAATTCTCCTCTTTGACAGGTGTCACAGAACAAGCGTCCCCATTGGATAATTTCCCCTCTCCTTCTCTGCTAAAGACAACTGTAAAATGGTGAATTTCCTAATCTTGGTGTCAGTGGTCAACAGGATAAATAGAGAAGGTGAACCTACCTAGTGAGGACAGCAATATACACCTGACAGGGTTTTGATCTTCACTACTCATATTCAAAACCTGTTCTTTGTTGTTTTGGATTATATATATATATATATATATATATATATATATATATATATATATATCTATATATATATATATATATATAAATATATACATACACACACACACACACACGCACATTTTACCTTAAAGAACCCACCTTAATCACTTAGATAGTTTGAGGTTACCCTTGTTTTGAGTTACCCTTGTAGGATGGACTAGGAGGCTATGAATAAACTCAACAATAACTTAACGCCTCTTAACAGTCATGTACCTAAATGGAAAATTGGTATTAAAATGACTTAGCTAAAATCCCTGGGAAGCTGCAGTGAATTAAGCATGCCCATATTTATAGTGTCACCTTCAGGTCACAGTAAGCTTTGGACAGCAAGCTGATTTATGAGCCAAAAGTATCTCTCCAGTCCTCTTACTGTTTACTGCCCTCACCTAATCGTTCTATAATCCCTGCAGGTGGAGTTGGCGCAGCTGGTCATCGATGGAGTGAACTATCTGGTTGACTGCGAAAAGAGACTAGAGAAGGGACAAGACATCCGTATCCCAGCACCAGTGGCTCAGTTCAAGCACTAATCCAAAGCTATTACTGTCATACAGCAAAAAACAATAAAAACATATGTGGCCTCAAGAATGTATATTAATCATGACAACACATCAGTGAATGGAACATAATTTATACATTGTGAGTCCACCTGACTTAATATGGTGGACAGGAACAGCATGCACCCTATGGGCCTGATTTACTAAGGGTAAGCTTACCTGCCAGGTTGATGATCTCCAATAACATAACAAAGATGCCTTACCCTAATTTTTCAAAAGTGAATGTGATATGTACAGTATGAATGTAAATGGCACATAAAGTACATACCCAATGAAAGGTCTACGCAAACGTAAAATCACTAAAATGTAGCATACATCCTCATTGCCATATCACCCCATTTCCAATTATATATATATATATATATATATATATACACCGGTACATGGAAGGGTTTATTTTGATTTATTTACAAAATTATTTTTGTTACAACTTTGAACTCAATCCTGTTTTTACAATTTTTTCTAAACGTTATAAGCTAGAAATTCTTCAGAATGTACTACTTATCAATTGCTTGGTTAACTGATCACCGACAGTAAACCACATCATAGAGATCATCAACTAAGCCGGGTTGTCAGCATTGCTTAACTTCATTTGCAGTGTGAGCTCAGATTTAGTAAATCAGGCCAAATATGTTGTACAGCGGTTTAATCATGTTGTGGACATCTCCGTATATAAAAAGCAATTGTCACCATGCTAATAAAGTTCACTGCTGCCTATACTGCCTGCCTTTCTTATCATCTGAAGTCATAATACTGTATATACTCAAGTATAAGCCGACCCGAATATAAGCTGAGGCACCTAATTTAACCACGAAAAACTGGGAAAACTTATTGACTCAAGTATAAGCCTAGGGTGAAAAATGCACAGCTGGGGTTTCTAACAGCAAGTGGCCCCGAGATACAGGGCCCCAAAGTCGGTTCGGAAAATGTCAAGCACTTTTCTGCAGCAGAGAATGACATTTTCTGAACCGACTTTGGGGCCGATATCTCGTGCTAGAAACCCCAGCTTTGGATATGTTGTAGTGCTAGTTCCACTGGGTTTGCACACCAAATGTGGGGTTCCTAGCACTAAGTGGTCCCGAGATACAGGGCCCCAAATTGACATTCTTTGAACAAGAAAAGTGCTTGACTTGAGTATAAGCCGAGGGGGATACTTTCAGCACTAAAAAATGTTCTGAAAAACTTGGCTTATACTCAAGTATATACAGTAATTGATAAGGACAACCTTCATGTGAAAAATCTTGTTAGTAGATTTGATAATGCCAACAGAGACTTGACGAATTTCCTTCAAAATTCCATTTGCGTTTAACATTTGAATATGGAATTAATGAAATTTCCAAAACGAAAACCACATTCACTGTTAGAATTTCGCTCATTGGAGAAAAAAGTTTCCATCCTGCACCTTTGTGTCACACTATGTGTACCAGTATATTCCAATCAATTATTTATTTACATAAATATACACATAAGGTAAATCAAGTTTAAAATGTGCGAATCAGAAGACTGCTATTTACTAAATTCGAAATGAACAAAGCATCTAAGCGAACACTTCTTCTATGAAGAGGTGTGTACTAAGGACTGACTGCTTTAGCTGTCATTAGCGCAGGTATAATGGTTAGCAAGTCTTGGTCCTGCATAGTGAGCTTTGCTAGACAGGCCAGACATGTGTCCTAGTATGCACCTGACAGCTCATATAGTGTAAGCAGTCTGTTGAGTCTATTTAACACATTGCATCTTCTCATCTGAAATTGATTTGATATGTTAATAAAAAAGAACAAAAAAAACCCCCACTTTTTAAAGTCTATGTAGCACTCTGGAGTTTAGGCAGGGTTGCTCCTCACAAATTTACTTGCCAGGAGTAGTTATCCTGGTCAATTGTTAGAGATCTATTGATTTCCTCCTAAGTTTGGCCTTGTTGCATTTTTCTCTTCTACCACTAGGTGGCCGGGTACTTGGTGGTACTAGATATGAGAAGGGCAACTCGAGGTCAGGTTATGGGTATATGGAGTATCTCAGCCTATGGGCAGGAGTTTTCTTTGATCCCTTGGGCTGCTGGGAGCACCTATATATTTGGGTGGAGTCAGGTGATCTATGTTCTTTGCCACCCAGACGGCTGTCTGAGTAGACGTGCGTGTGTCGTGTTGCCCCGGGCTCCTAGGCTGGAGATTGGGCCTATCCCATGGGTATCTGGCTGCTAGGCTGTCTGAGGGCCTATCCAGAAGCAAGAGAGCAGCTCAGGGTTGGGATTGTGGCTTGAAGTCCAACCTGAAGTGACGGTTCTGTCGGCCGGAGAACCTGTCAGTGGTCAGAGGTAGAGGGGAAGCTGTCACCACAAAGGGACCACCCACCTTATTACCAGGAACCACAGTGAGTAACTGAAGCAAGTACCGGAGTAGTATTCTCACCAAACGGGCACGGTGGAGAATAGGGAGACTTCAGACAGTGATCAAGTCAGGGACCCAACCAGCGGAGGTTGCGCTTGCAGAGCAGCCTTGTTTGTCAAGACAGGGACCGAGCAGGCCCACAGGGGTGAAGCTTGAGACGTATCGGAAGTGCCAAGCTAGGGACCCAGCAGAGGGGCAGGTGTGACGCTTGAGGAAGATACCACCGTGAAGATTGGAGGAGCTCAAGGGATTCAGTGACAGTGAATCAGTGGGTCTAGTGAGAGACTGGGAGCTCAGTGGGCTGAAGATCTACAAGGAGAAGTTGTAGTGAAGGTGAAAGAACTGGTTCGCTTTGTGTTAGGAACTGTTAAAGACTGTTGCCATAGGAGACAGCATTCCTGCACGTGCAGATGTGGCTTCTTGCTGGAGGTCTTTCCCTGCACGGCTGTTCTCCTACTGAAGTCTCGGAGTCTACTAATTGAACTTGCAACTACCTAAGGGTGTCATGGTCCTAAGACTCTTTCCCCCCAAAAATGCAAAAAGGACTGTTAAGAGAAATAAAACCTCTTTTACATCCAAGAAGTGTCTGGCGCCCAATGACTTTCACAATCTTTGCATCCACTATGCCTCACAACCCACTACATACAGAAGGATGTCAGCTATCTTTGGCCTTGGAGGTTCTCATTAGACCAAAGGAGGCCGGAGACCTTGATACATGTATCTAAACCCAAGAAAAAATAATATAGTGCAGCTTACCAGTACTTAGATGTGGTGGCTTCATTTCACATGGGGATTCTGGCGGTAACACACTTCTACCCCTACAGTGACAACACCTAAACAGGCCATACATTAAGGGGGGACAGTTTTAGGGCTAGTTAGGTGTAATTAGAATTCTACTTTAGGTTGGTTTCAGTCTACAATTATCTGCTTTGTGTTTACATTAGAGGGCTGACAGGCTGCCAAGATTCTGGTATGATAAAAGGTAATAGGGAAAGAACTAACATTTCAGAGACTATGTTGTAAAATTTGAAGAGGAATTTCTCTGAAATGCATATGGCTACAGAGGTGAATGAAGGCTTATTTTAAAGCACATTTTTACAGTTTACCTGCTACAGTATGTAAAAACGTAAGTGTGCATAGTCAGGGCACAGATTCATTTCTACATTTAGGATCTGATCATTTATACAGTAAACTTCTTTATGGAAAGAAGGACTTTTGGTCCATGGGTACATGCATGCTGAATCACCCAGCATGCGATCAATACTCGCAACCAATGGCTGTAAGCGCTGATCACTGTATTCTGGCAGGGGGCGGGGGGGGGGGGGCAGTCCCCCTGTCATAATACAGTGTTTCAGCAGGGTAGATGCCTGCATCAGACATTGCTTGTGTTAATGCAGTGATCCGTCAGTTTTGGAATTTTTTTTTCATTCAACCCGCTGGTTGAATGGAAAAAAACAAACGAAAGTGTGTACCCAGCTTAAAGTGATTGTGATAAACCCTTACATACACCCAGTGAAGAGACTATCCTCAGGTGCTACACAGAGATGAAACAATTTCTCCTACATCAGTGGTTCTCAACTCCTGTCCTCAGGATCCAATAACAGGCCATGTTTGCAAGATAACTGAAATACATCACAGGTAATATAATTTGCTGCTCATTGATTGCAGTATTCTAGTCTGCATCTCCCCAAGGTAAGGCTTAAAATCTGGCCTGTTGGTGGGTCCCGAGGACTGGAGTTGAGAACCACTGTCCTACATAAATTGTATTTGTCTATCTGTAGGCTTCTCTTTTCTACATCGGTTCAAAATGCTGAATTTAAAAGCTTATCAAAGTTCAGAAAAATGGGGCGGAGAGCTGAAGTTTCACTCTGCAGAGCTCATTAAGGAGAGCTCTGACATCTGATTGGAGAGAGGGGACACACGCCCCTTCACACAGCACACAGGAACAGAGCTAAGGCTGTCAGTTTGCTAGAGGTCCCTCCCCTGCCACCATTTTTCTCTTGGTGTCAGATAACATTGTCAGAAGTGACTGCTGGTAGCAGAGGAACAAAGCAGCAGACATAAATTACACTCAGTGCTTTTAATTGAGACAAGAACACACTATAGAGGGATATGCTTTGTTCATATTTACTATCTGAGGTTTAAAACCACTGTAAACTTGTCTGCAGAAGCACAACAGACCAGACATGATCATATCAGGGCTCAGTATTGAGTCAGTATACCATTGCACTTCTCAGTGTAGACTGCTGGCTGGCTAGTTGTGGTCATTTAACAAACTTATTATTTACTCAAATATGTATTTACTAACTATAGATTTTTGTTACAAAACTATTTGCACCCTTTATATTTTAATCTAGTTTCCCACTATTATATGAAAGACATCATTTGACATGAATAACGGGAGTGACACCAAAAGAAATTGGTATGCAATAGCAAATTTTTGCAACATGTCAGTCTTATAAAGTGATGGCATTTTTTTGGCCAACTCCATACAATCATAGCTGTCTGAACAAATTACAGGACCCTCTAAAGCTTGTATATTCATCTCTGTGGGAATAAGGTCTCTTCTGAACTAAAAGGTCACCAGGCTGTTCCAAATCATTTATAATTAAGGGTCACAGATGTTTGCTATAGAATGAATCCCCCTCGTCTGGCTTCCCTCACAGTGGGGGTCTCTATAGGTTCTTTTATTGAGGCGGCTTCTGTCTGTGGATAAGATGTAGCGGGGAATGGTTATCACAAATGCTGCTAATGCAGTGACCCAAAAATCAATGTAGATCCTCTTTAGAAATGAGATGATGTGAGCAAAAAATTTGAATCATCTTATTTTCCCACTTGAATTAAGATAAGTACTTCTCTAGCTGGGAGATTATAAATAAATGAATGCGTGGGCCATGTGTTCAGACTAGATCTGATTCTGGAATCTATATTATTTGAAATCAGCATCCTCTAAAACTGAAAGATCTCAACCCTTCTATCTCAAAATACAAGCAGCTTTGTATGTAGTGATGATGTCTCATTTAGACTAATTAATTAGACCCCTTTCACACTGGGGCGGTTTGCAGGCGTTATTGCGCTAAAAATACCGCCTGCAAACCACCCCTAAACAGCCGCTACTGTTTGTTCAGTGTGAAAGCCCGAGGGCTTTTACACTGAAGCGGTGCGCTGGCAGGAGAATAAAAAAACTCCTGCAAGCCGCATCTTTGGAGTGGTGAAGGAGTGGTGTATTCACTGCTCCTAAACCGCTCCTGCCCATTGAAATCCATGGGGCAGCGCGGCTATATCGCGGCTATAGCCGCGCTATGCGAGCGGTTTCAACCTTTTTTCGCCCGCCAGCGGGGGTTAAAACCGCTAGCGACCGAATACAGCCGATGCCCCCACGCCCCAAAAATAGCGCTGTTTTACCGCCGACGCCCCGGCCGCCCCAGTGTGAAAGGGGCCACTGTTAAAAAATAAGGGTAATAAAATAAGATTCAAATGAACTTATAAAAAAGCGCAGAGCAATGGTACAGGCAATAAACCTTAACAAACAATGCCATTTCACCAGAAATATTAAAGGAATTTGCAGTTAACTATTAAAACACTATGGGGTTGATTTACTAAAGACAATGTACACACGGGTCGCATGTCGGGAGACAACGGCCGGCCCGTGTGTACGTCGGTTTGTCCAACAGAAGACGGCTCCTGCCGGACGAGCGCGCTAGAAAACCAGCATCCGACCGACCTCCCGATCAGCGCTCTCAGCCAATGGCAGAGAGTGGTGATCGGAGTCTTCTGGTGGGGGGCTGTCCTCCTGTTAGAACAGCTCAGCAGGGGAGATCGCTGAACTAACCTCGCAAGGTTAGTACAACGACTTCGACCGGAGCCGACAGTTCTCTTTCGTTCAACCCGCAGGGTTGAACAAAAAAAAAAAAAATGAATAGTGTGTACTCGGCTTAAGGTAAACATTGAGCAAAAATCAGACGAAAACAGCTAGTTCGGCAAGAACCTCACAACTTTTGGCCCCTATGTACAGCTCCTCGTCCGACAGAAGCCAATCGTGAGAAAAATCTGCATCCGATCCATTGGCTGCCAGCGCTGATCAGTGTGTTCTGGTGGGGATGTGGAGGGGAGGGGGGGGTCAGTCTCCCTGTCAGAACACAATAGCTCAGTGGGGGAGATCTCCAAACTCATATCAGATGTGTTAGTACGGCGATCTGTACGGTTTTTTTTATGTTCAGCCTGCTTGGTTGAAGAAAAAAAAAAACGTATTGTGTGTACAAGTCTATAAGGAAAATAGGCTGTTCACTTTGCAAGGGAATTTTCATTTTGCAATTGAGTTTTCCCTTAGCTTAGTGAATGATTTAAAGCTCTGCTGACGTCCATCATCCATTTATGTGGAAGCAAAAATACAGGTTTTTTTCTATTTTCCTTGCCTAATATTAGGTATTCAGTGAATTGTATTCACATTCACTTAAGCTGGCCATACATGGATTGAAATTCGACTGGTTCAGTAGGGACCAGCCAAGATTTAATCTATGTATGGACAAGCTGATTGTTTCATCCATCCATCGACTTTGGCAAAACCAGCCTGTCGGATTTTTTGCATAGATTAATGCCAGCAGCTATAGCCGCTAGCAGTAATCGTTTTGTCCTGCTGACCGGGAAGGCCCCCCGCGCCCCCTGTCGGAAGAACACAATAGTGCCGGGGGAGGCATATCCCCAGAAATAATGACTGTTGATGGGGAATTGAATGATTTTCTTTCCTTCCATTCGTGGTGGAAGGAAAGAAAGTCGAATCATCTATGGGTTGCCTTACCGAAGAAAAAGGTCCCTTGCAGAGTGAACACCCTAATTGCCTTTAATAAATCAACCCTTATAGGTCAGACAATGACATTCTGTGCCTTTAAATCCATCTGAGATACGTCACTTCCAGTTTCTTGAGATGGAACGCACAACGTCAATAGTGGTTTCGGTTTCCATATTCACTTGTCATATCGGAAAGGTTGTTTTTAAAGAGAATATGTAAATGGATTTTAACACATTTTTAATAAACATAATTACGTGACCTATTACACTATGAGAGATCTTTTTATCCTTTTCCTCGGCGAGGGAGTATATTATCGTGAGCTTTAAAGGTACAAAAGCATTGATGTCCACTTCGAGAAATACATTCATCGGGATTCAGAGCATATAGTGAAGAAGTTTAGAGATCCTTATCCAAGGGAGTTTGACCCTACTTTGAGAGAAGGGGTCATATCTTTCTGGTGAGTGCAAGGGGGGGGGGGGTGCTGGTGGTGGAGAAGAAGCACTATCCTTCCTTTGGTGGCACTATACTTTCACTGTGTGGATTTAAAGGTACAGAACACAGGACTTTTGTTTCATTTCAAAGGCACTGGATGCATGATTTATGGACTTTGTTCATTGTTCAACAACTATATAATTTGCGCACGTTTACACATTTATGTTTTTTTTGAGAGCGCAGTCCTCTGTTTATATGGTTTATCAACCAGCCCTAGTGACTTTAAGATGCGCAGCTCTTAAAGCGGAGTTCTGTTTAAAAAAAATGTAAAACTCAGCAGCTACAAATACTGCAGTTGCTGACTTTTAATAATCGGACACTTACCTGTCCCAGGGTCCAGCGATGCGGGGGGATCGAAGCCCCGCTTATCTCCCCCTCCTTTCTGCGGCACCGGCATTGTAACTGTGGGCGCCCGGCTGTGGCTTCACAGCAGGGCACCCACTGTACAAGCACGAGCCGCGCCGCGCACCGTGACTGGCCGGGCAATCATCTGGGACCTGTGATGTGTCCCAGATGATTGCCGAGAGGTAGGGGGGAGAGGTGATCTCCCTTCAGGTGCCGCGGTACGCCGGGAGGAAGTGGGAGCTGAGGGTATCCGTTCCCCCCCAAAAAATGACATGCCAAATGTGGCATGTCAGGGGGTCACCTCCCTCAAAGCGGAAGTTCTATTTTTGAGTGGAACTCCTCTTTAAAGTGGTATTTACACATATATTTATCTGGTATCATTTCACATAGATTTACACATTTTTGGTAATTCCTTGAGAGCGCGGCCCTCTTTTTATATCGTTTATCTCCTATTTGTATCTATACTAACCCATGAAGAGCCATTCAAAAGCATCCATTTTACAATGGGGATCATTGACAAAGCTTTACTGCATGTATTTACTTTTCATCAGCTGTGTAGAGATATCTAATTTGTGTGTATGGAAAATAAATGACCTTATCTTTATCAACAACAGGTTGCGGGAAAGAAAATCATTTGATTCCTCCATCATCTAAGTCAGTGCTGATGGGGGAATGTCTCTTGGGAAGTTATTGTGTGGGGGGGGCTGGGGCGGTGAGCGTGAGCCGTCCCTGCTGGGAGAACACAGTGAATATTACTAGCGACTGGCAATAATCGCATTCTAAAAATCCGACATGCTGGTTGTACCCAAATTGATCGATCTACAATCAGCCTGCCCATACATGATTCAAACCGTAACAAAAGGGTGAACCACTCCAAGTGGTATACTGAAGAATATGCCCTCCTCAAAGTGGAAGCCAGGTGAAGGCTCAGCACGAGCAATAATGAAGAAATGGATTCTGGACAGCCGCACTATGGTAAAAGCCTTTATCGTAATGAATAGTCAACGTGACAACAGGAGCAGGACAAACACTGACGCGTTTCACAATATCATTGTTGCTTAGTCATAGCTGATAATTCGAACCGTCTATGGCCAGCTTGAGGGCAAAGTAACCTGTGCATTAAGCAACCAGCACTTTACTAAATAATAAAAGCCAGCATCATACAATACAAACCAAGACATGAAGGTTAAGAGGGCCCTGCTTTTAAAAGCTTACAATATAAAAGGGAAAGGCAATGTTTACAAAAAGGTAATCGCTGTGTGGGGATCAGTTGATAGAGAAAGTAAACGTTCAGTTGAGGTGGGATAGGCTTCCCTGAGCAGGTGAGTTTTTAGTTATCACCTAAAGGCAAATGGAAAAAGAGACAGACAGATTGGGGTGGAGAGTTCCAGAAGGTTGAAGAAGCTATGGAGAAGTCATAAAGGCAAGCGGGGGGAGGAGGACACAAGGGAGCTGTGGGAGGAGTGGAGAGGATGGTTTGGGTGGAATTCTGAGATGAAGTTGATGATGTATCTGGGGGCATAGTTGTGGAAGGGATCTGAATTTTGCTTTTAGTATTTGGAATTTTATTTGTTCGGCAAGTGAAAGCCAGTGGAGGGATTGGCATGTTGAATGGCTTTGTGAATTGACTTTATAATACTTTCCCTTGACAGTTAACTTTGTGAGAATGGGAAAAAAAAAAACGTAGTCATAGATTTTTTCAGTATTTTTAGCTGTATAATTTTATTAAAAATCCAAGTGGGATTTATAAGCATTGTTTTACAAAAACATTTTCTAATCAGCCAACCAGCTAGGCTGGGATACCGAAGCTCAGAGAAGGAATGAGAGCAGCACCATAACATGAATAGCAGGATTCCAAACAACAAGTGATCCCAGGTTATTCTCTCCTGAGGAAAAGAAGAAAGTCAAATCACTGCACTGCAAGTCATTCTCTAAATTTTGGGTCGAACTTTAGGGTCAACTTAGAACCATTTCCAGAGTCATCTTATTTATTGCAGTAAAGAAGTGAAAAAGTACTTTACCGCGAGGATCCTCGTAAACGTCCCCTTCATACTGAGCACTAGAGATGGCCTGACGTTGCTGGCTGCTGAGATGTTCATACTGCTCAGGAGTGACGGCCATGGCCTGATCACTGGTGAAGGAGGAGAGCTGAGCTGGGCTGAACACAACCTGCCAAGAGAACCGTCTTGTTACCCTATGTTTGCTACTATTGGGGGTAATGTATCTTGTCTGTTACTGTGTGTCATAAATACAGTAAGTAACTGAATAGTCAGCCGAGTAAATCAATAGAGCCAAGTATAAGTATTTGGGGGATACTCTACTAGTCAATTTTACTAGTAGGGTAACCCCCATGTGCACACTGGAATGATGCATTCAATATATGTAATCACAGTGTTAGTTTTAATATTGGTAATAATAGTTACATCTCCAAGAATAAAGAAAAGAAAATATTAGTTCTGGGGGTAAAACTATAAATCACAGCAACTGCGTAAACTGCTGGCGCTATATAGATCCTCTATAATAATAATAATAATAATAACCACAGGGCTCCATAAAAAGGTTTTATGGAACCCATCACTGGCAGGCGACCTTTAACCATTTCAGCTCTTGTACCTGTATACCCCTTATGGACCAGGCAATTTTTACATTTCAACTATGGGCCTATGGAATCAGCGATAACAGATAATTAACCGCTTGCTGGCCAGCCGCTGTCATTATAATGCATGACCTGCCGCAGGTCAGCTGCACTGTGGGGGTGCCGATGCTTGTGGCCGACGGTCGCGATGACCGCCGGCCACGAGCGATCGAGGGCCTGAGAGGCAGAACAGGGACGTGTGTGTGTAAACACACAAATCCCTGTTCTGTACTGTGAGGAGAGACTGATCATGAGTTCCTAATAGCTAGGAACCACAATCTGTCCTTTCCTCAAGGTCAGTCCCCTCCCCCTACAGTTAGAACACACATAGGGAACACAGTTGATCGCCCCCTAGTGTTAACCCCTTCCCTGCCAGTGACATTTTTACAGTAATCAGTGCATTTTTATAGCACTGATCGCTGTATAAATGCAAATGGTCCCAAAAATGTGTCAACAGTATCCGATGTGTCCGCCATAATGTCGCAGTCCCGTTAAAAATCGCAGATCGCCACCATTACTAGTAAAAAAAAAAAAATAATAATAAAAATGCTATAAATGTATCCCCTATTTTGTAGACATTATAATTTTTGCGCAAATCAATCAATATATGCTTATTGCATTTTTTTTACCAAAAATATGTAGAAGAATACATATTGGCCTAAACTGAGAAAAAATTAGCATTTAAAAAAAAAATGGGGATATTTATTATAGCAAAAAGTACAAAATATTGTGTTTTGTTTCAAAATGGTCGCTATTTTTTTGTTTATAGCGCAAAAAATAAAAACCGCAGAGATGATCAAATAGCACCAAAAGAAAGCTCTATTTGTGGGATAAAAAGGACGTCAATTTTGTTTGGGTGCAATGTCGCACGACCGCGCAATTGTCAGTTAAAGCGACGCAGTGCCGAATCGCAAAAAATGGCCTGGTCATTCAGCAGCCAAATCTTCCGGGGCTGAAGTGGTTAAATAATAATATATTGTTTTTTTTAGTACAAACAATCTTGGTAAATTGTCTTGAAAAATTACTTTTTTTTCTAAGCGATCTATAGACTAAATATTCAAGGAAATGAAAAAAAATAAATTTTTTTTCCCCCTAGTTTGGACTTTTAAAACAAGTGTTCCGGTTAATAAAAAGTATGCACTTTGTTTTATCATTTCTCCTGTATACAAAGATAATAATAATTAAAAAAACTAATATTCTTTCATCTCTAGGATTAAAGGTTAAGTGGATCTTTTAATCCGCACTGTCAATATAGATGGATTAATCTGTTAAAGGGGCCAAAATGAAGGCTGAACAATGTAAATCTACTCATCTATGGCCAGAATAAGCCTCCTCTGTCAACGGGTAGTTAAAGTGACACTAATAAGAATATTATTCCAGTATATGCTCACAGCCGCCTTCAAATCTCCATATTCTTTTTTTTTGATGCTGTGATCTGACTTCCTGTTAGAGAGTGGCTACGTTCATTCCCCATGGTCCCAGTGGGGGGGATTAACTAAAACCGGTGCTCACAGAATCTGGTGCAGCTGTGCATAGTAACCAATCAGCTTCCAGGTTTTACTGTCAAACTTAAAGTGGTATGAAACCGCAGCTTGCAAAGAGAAATCCCCAGCAAAGACAATGTTGTATTGTGCTAGTGTGCATTGCATACTAGCACGTTATGAAATACTTACCTAGAACAAATCCCTCCAGCGGCGCCCGCTAGACATGTGGGGTTCGTTTCGTTCCGAATTAATATTCAGACAAATTTTTCATTATTTGGAGATTCGGATATATCCGAAAACCCGAATTACAATATAAACAAATGTTACTGAATGCTCCGAATAACGAAAACTAAATTTATCCGAATTTCGGAAATTCGGACTGAAATTCGAATCTAATTTTACATCGAACTCCAGTTGAATTGTAACTCATTTGCCATGTAGTCGCCCACCCCATTAATTTGTTCAGATCTTCTTGCAAGGTTTCCACATCCTGAGGAGAAGTTATTGCCCTGCTTAGCTTAGTATCGTCCACAAATACAGAGATTGAGCTGTTTATCCCATCCTCCAGGTCGTTTATGAACAAAATAAATAGGATTGGTCCCAGCACAGAACCCTGGGGAACCCCACAACCCACCCCTGACCATTCTGAGTCCAAAGTCCAGATACACCATGTCTACGGGCCTTCCTTTATCTAGATGGCAACTCACCTCCTCATAGAAGATTAATAGATTGGTTTGGCAAGAACGGTTCTTCATGAATCCATGTTGATTACTGCTAATGGTACCATTCTCATTACTAAAATCTTGTATATAGTCCCTTATCATCCCCTCCAAGAGTTTACATACTATTGATGTTAGGCTAACTGGTCTGTAATTCTCGGGGATGTATTTTGGCCCTTTTTTAAATATTGGTGCTTTTCTCCAATCAGCTGGTACCATTCCAGTCAGTAGATTGTCAGTAAAAATTAGGAACAATGGTCTGGCAATTACTTGACTGAATTCCCTAAGTACTTTCGGGTACAAGCCATCTGGTCCCGGTGATTTATTAATCGAAAGTGAATGGGAAAAAAAAAAATCTAAAGTTTTAGATTCGACCGATTCAAAATTTATCAATTCAAATGCTTTGAATCAAAAAAAATCGGTACATTTGAAAAAGACATAAAAGAAGTCTGGCTACGAATCCCGAATTGAACGAATCAACTGAATTTAACTAAACTAAATAACTAAGTTAATGAATCATGCACATGTCTAGCCCCCGCACACCAGGACAGGGCTTCTATCTTCCCTGGTCTTTCTTCAGGGTTCGCAGGCTCCGGCTGTATGCACTGAGCTCTGAAGGTCCGGCATGGACACGGCACCGTGACATCACCGGCTGCATCCGGTGGGAATATCTCCTGAATACCACAAGTTTAGGAGATATTCAATGTGCCTACAGGTAAGCCTTATTATAGGCTTTCCTTAGGTACAAGTCCAAAAATGACTTTGCTACCACTTTAATTGAACAAGCTAAAGTTCTAAGCTGATTGGCTACCATACACAGCTGGACCAAAGTCGGTGTGCACCAGGTTGATCAAATCTCCCCCACTGTATGTAGGAACGTAGCCAGCTCCTGAGCTGGACTATGGGATTAGCAGTGTGCATAGAGCAGTGCGCACCTGAACGCAAATAATCTACACTGCTCGTCCCTAAAAAACAGAACTAAGAGAGAGAAAAGGAGAAGTTTGGGAGCTCATGGAGATTGTCACAGGGAGCAGGAAAAAGCTTAGTAAAATATGATTTAATGAAAAATAGATTACAGGGCTATTCAACAGTGGATTTGTATAGATTTTTTTTGAAGAATAAGGATATTGTTTAGTGTCACTTTCATCATTTTATAAAATAAGAAATATAATGCAGTGCTTGGTACTGTGCTACCTAATGATTGTGCTTTACTGCCTTTTTTTATTTTTTGTGCTATAAACGAAAAAAGACCAACGACTTTGAAAAAAAAACTATATTATTTTACTTTCTGCTATAAAACACATCCAATAACATTTTTCCAAAAAATCAAATTTCTTCATAAATTTAGGCCAATATGTATTCTGCTACTTGTTTTTGGTAAATAAAATCCCAACAGGCATATATTAATTGGTTTTACGCAAACGTTATATCATCTACAAACTATGGGATATATTTGTGGATTTTTCTTTTTTTATACTAGTAATGGTGATCAGTGACTTATAGAGGGACTGCGATATTGTGGCGGACAATCAGACACTAACTGTCACTTTGTGGAAAGTGCCACTAGTACAGTAATCAATGCTAAAAGTATGCACTATCACTGTACTGATAACACTGGCTAGGAAGGAGTTAAACATCAAGGTCAATCAAAGGGTTAAATGTGTGCCTAGACCAGTGATGGCGAACTTTGGCACCCCAGATGTTTTACATAGTTACATAGTTACATAGTAGGTGAGGTTGAAAAAAGACACAAGTCCATCAAGTCCAACCTATGTGTGTGATTATGTGTCAGTATTACATTACATATCCCTGTATATTGCGGTCATTCAGGTGATTATCTAAATAGTTTCTTGAAGCTATCAATGCTCCCCGCTGAGACCACCGCGTGTGGAAGGGAATTCCACATCCTTGCCGCTCTTACAGTAAAGAACCCTCTACGTAGTTTAAGGTTAAACCTCTTTTCTTCTAATTGTAATGAGTGGCCACGAGTCTTATTAAACTCTCTTCTGCGAAAAAGTTTTATCCCTATTGTGGGGTCACCAGTACAGTATTTGTAAATTTGGAACTACATTTCCCATGATGCTCATGCACTCTGCAGTGTAGGTGAGCATCATGGGAAATGTAGTTCCAAAACATCTGGAGTGCCAAGGTTCGCTATCACTGGCCTAGACAGTGTTCGTGTTTTCTATGTGTGCTGCCTTTACTGGGGAAGAGATGGATTTGAGTCCCTGCTTTGCAGGAACACAGAATCCATCCCTTCTTTCTTGTCAGAACGGAACTCTGCCTTATTTACATAGGCAGAGCTCTGTTCTGAGTCTCTGCAAGATGATCAGCTGGTGCTAGCCGATATTGAGTGCCTGCCACCCAGATATTGGCTCCTAATGTGAATAATCACAGCAGAAGACGCACGCCCCCTGCAGGTGGAAGTGCAGCATCACGTACATACACATGATCCTGCGCACAGGTGCCGCCCTGTAGCTGTAAAACTGCAATTGGGTGGTCAGTAAGTGGTTAAAGTGGAACTTTACCCATAACAACTTGATAAAAAATATCATTCTTTAGCATTAACACTAATAATTATGATACCAAAATTAGTATTGTTCTGTAAGATGCCTACAGCAGAGCCCCCCGAGCAGCAGTTAATCTTTAGGCTGTCAGCAGATCGGCTTCTACATTTTCGTCACAGTGCCAGAAAATGGAGAGTAACTGAGCATGTGCAGAGCAGGGTCAAACAATGTATTACTGGATTTTAACCACTTGCCGCCCGTCATATACCAATATGACGGCAAAGTGGTTGCGATATCCTGACCGGACATCATATGACGTCGCCAGGATATCAAGCCGCTGCGCACCCCTGGGGGCGCGCATCGCAGCGATCGTTGTTGCGATGTGTCAGTCTGACACACCGCAATTCTGATCTAGGTAAAGAGTCTCTGACGGAGACTCTTTACCACGTGATCAGCCGTGTCCAATCACGGCTGATCACGATGTAAACAGGAAGAGCCTATGATCAGCTTTTCCTCACTCACATCTGTCAGACGCGAGTAGAGGAGAGCCGATCGACTGCTCCTCTGACAGGGGGGGTCTGTGCTGATTGTTTTTAAGCGCAGCCCCCCAAGGATGCCCACACTGGGCCACCAGGGACGCCACCAGGACCACCAGGGATGCCACCACTAGTCACCACCAGGCATGTCACCCTAGACCACCAGGGATGCCAATCAGTGCCCACAATGGATGCCAATCAGTGCCCACAATGGGCATCACTGATTAGCAGGCATTATTGTTTGGCACTGATTGGAATCCATCAGTACCATACATTACAGTACATCAGTGCCACCTATCAGTGCCCATCCATGCCCATCTGTGCTACCTATCAGTGCCCATCAGTGCCACCTATGTGTACCCATCAGTGCTGCATATCAGTGCCACCTATCAGTGCCCATCAGTGCCTCATCACCTCATTGGTGTCACCTCATTGGTGCCCATCAGTGCCACCTTATCAGTGCCCGTCAGTGCAGTCCCATCAGTGCCCATCAGTGAAGGAGAAAACTTACTTATTTACCAAGTTTTGTAACAGAAAAAAAAAAACCATTTTTTTTTCAAAATTTTAGGTCTTTTTTTTATTTGTTTAGCAGAAAATAAAAATCCCAAATGTGATCAAATACCACCAAAAGAAAGCTCTATTTGTGGGAACCAAATGATACAAATTAAGTTTGGGTACAGTGTAGCATGACCGCGCAATTGTCATTCAAAGTGCGACAGCGCTGAAAGCTGAAAATTGATTTGGGCAGGAAGGTGTATAATTGCCCGGTATTGAAGTGGTTAAACAGTATAGGGACTTATTTTTAATGTTGGTCATAGCTAGACCTGCAAAACAGGCCAGTATGAAGTGATCTAGCAGGACTTAATTTTCTGACTAAAGTTCCACTTTAAGAAAGAGAGAGCAATTGTACAGAGCTACTAAGAGCTCCTTCCCATATTCTCCAAGGTTTCTTTATGCACACAGCAATGTGTCTTTGCTCCAGTGGAATGAAAGAGCAGCAAAAAAACTCTCCTAAAGCTGCATTTTGCAAAAGCATCAAGCGTCGGGTGTTCATTTATTCCATTGGCCAGAATATTAATTTAATATTAATTTAAAAGCATCTAATAGCCACGTTTTTAATGCCCTGTTTGCACGAGGCCTTCAATTTATACCACAATCGCAACCTTTATGGAAATTATTATTTAAACGAAAAGATTAGAGCTTGTGCAGTTGCCTTGTATTAATATAAAGCATAAAGTACATTTACTTACAGCAAACTTTGGTGCTGGGATGAGGGCGATTGCATCAGGCGTTAATCCTTGAATCTGATCTCTAACTAAAGAAGACAGCACGATGTCCAGGAGACCAGCTAAAATCACCAAAATACATAGGTAAAGTGGACAATAATAGTAGAATAAGGTACCTTTCATTATTAAAGTTTATGTAAGCCCTAACAAAAAAACGTATTTATTTGCTCTCTTTTGGTCTGTTAAAAATAGCACTGAAATCGGTTTTAAGTAACCATTAACCCTTTCACTGCTAGAGACACTGCCTCCCCACCTGTCACACTGCCTCCCCACCTGTGACACTGGCCCCCCCACCTGTCACACTGCCTCCCCACCTGTCACACTGCCTCCCCACCTGTGACACTTCCTTCCCCACCTGTCACACTGCCTCCCCACCTGTCACACTGCCTTCCCACCTGTCACACTGGCCCCCCACCTGTAACACTGGCCCCCCACCTGTGACACTGGCCCCCCACCTGTCATACTGCCTCCCCACCTGTGACACTGGCCCCCCACCTGTGACACTGGCCCCCCACCTGTGACACTGGCCCCCCACCTGTCATACTGCCTCCCCACCTGTGACACTGGCCCCCCACCTGTGACACTGGCCCCCCACCTGACACACTGCCTCCCCACCTGTCACACTGGCCCCCCACCTGTGACACTGGCCCCCCACCTGTCACACTGCCTCCCCACCTGTCACATTGCCTCCCCACCTGTCACACTGCCTCCCACCTGTCACTCTGCCTCCCCACCTGTCACACTGTCTCCCCACCTGTGACACTGCCTCCCACACGTCACACTGCCTCCCCACCTGTCACACTGCCTCCCCACCTGTGACACCGGCCCCCACCTGACACACTGCCTCCCCACCTGTCACACTGGCCCCCCACCTGTGACACTGGCCCCCCACCTGTCACACTGCCTCCCCACCTGTCACATTGCCTCCCCACCTGTCACACTGCCTCCCACCTGTCACTCTGCCTCCCCACCTGTCACACTGTCTCCCCACCTGTGACACTGCCTCCCACACGTCACACTGCCTCCCCACCTGTCACACTGCCTCCCCACCTGTGACACCGGCCCCCACCTTTCATACTGCCTCCCCACCTGTGACACTGGCCACCCACCTGTGACACTGGCCCCCACCTGTCACACTGCCTCCCCACCTGTCACACTGGCCAGCCACCTGTCACACTGGCCCCTCACCTGTCACACTGCCTCCCCACCTGTCACATTGCCTCCCCACCTGTCACATTGCCTCCCCACCTGTCACACTGCCTCCCACCTGTCACTCTGCTTCCCCACCTGTCACACTGTCTCCCCACCTATCACACTGCCTCCCCACCTGTGACACTGCCCCCCCACCTGTAACACTGCCTCCCCACCTGTCGCACTGCCTCCCCACCTGTCACACTGGCTCCCCACCTGTGACACTGCCTCCCCACCTGTGACACTGGCTCCCCACCTGTGACACTGCCTCCTCACCTGTGATACTGGCCCCCCACCTGTCACACTGCCCCCCACTTGTCACACTGTCTCCCCACCTGTGACACTGGCCCCCCACCTGTCACACTGCCCCCCCACCTGTGACACTGGCCCCCCACCTGTAGCACTGCCCCACCCCCCACTTGACACATAGCCCCTCTTTTATCACACTGCCCACGTCATACTATTTCCCCATCACACTGCCCCCAACCTGTCATACTGCCCCACCTGTCACACTGTCCCCTGTCACACTGCCCCCTTGGCACAATACCCTCCTGTCATACTGCCCCCCTCCTGTAACACTGCCACTCCATAATTCTGCCCCCTTCTGTCATATTTACCCCCTCCTGTTACACTACCCCCATCATACTGGCCCCTTTTGTTACACAGCCCCCCTCCTTTCACAGTGCTCCCTCATTACACTGCTCCCCTCCTGTCATAGTTCCCGAATATCCTTTTCCTGTCACACTGCCCCCTCTTGTCACGATATCCCCCTGTCACACTGCCCCCTGTCATACTGCCCCCTGTTAGTCTGCCCCCGTCATACTGCCCCCTACTAGAGTTGCCACCTCATCCCTTTAAACCCGAACACATATGAATTACACAGGTTATGTGACTGATTAAGGTGGTAATTAAACTCAGTTGTTGCCTTATCTGCATTTAATTAGCCACAGAACCTGTGTAATTCATATGTGTTCGGGTTTAAAGGGATGAGGTGGCAACCCTACCCCCTTCATACTGCCCCCTCCTGTCATACTGCCCCTTCTTGTCACAGTGCCCCCTCTTATCACACTCCCCACTCCAGTCACACTTTCCAGATACCCTTCTTTGGTCACACTGCCCTCCTCCTGTCAAAATACCCCATCATACTGCCCCCGTCATACTGCCCCCCATCCTTTCACAATACCCCCCATCATACTACGGGTCAGGGGCCTTTCATGGTGTCTTGCACTGGGGCCCTGAAGATTATAGTCACGCCTCTGAGTTGTGCAAATGCTTGAGAAAGTCACAAAGCTATTTTTTTTAATAAAAGCTTTGAATAAAAACAGCTAAAGGGCACTCATGCTAATAATAATGATTCACCTGCAAGTGTTCCAATCTCTGTGAAGATCTCAGGGCCCCATCGGCTCACCACACCGAATGCTGAGCTGGATGTTATTAGATCTGCTAAGGTTTCTAGCTGAGCTTCAAAGCACTTTAGTTTCAGGGTTCCCACGAATACAGCTGCCTGGCTGCAAGAAACAAACATGGATATGATGTGTTACAATGTAATATGGAACATTTAATCAAACAAGACCTACTATGATATACATCAAGCAAACTGACCTGAACTCCTGAATATTCATTTGTTTGAGTTCCTGTACTCCGAGACCACACAGCAGATGTCCAAGAGCTGTTATTTCCATCAGATCTAGGTCTGATGCCCCTTTCTTGTGCTCTCTGAGGATGTTGAACACTAAAGTCTTCATCTGTAGATAAAAGCTCAGATTATGAGGATGTTCACTGTCAGATGCAGAGAAGTCTGATAATTGGAGGAGAGTAACAAACAAAAGCACAAGATCCTTCATCATAAATCTATCACAAAAAACATTTTCTTTTTTAAACATCATAAAACAGTTTTTTTTAATGTCAGACCTGTTTAGGGGCCCAGCTGTTCATTCTGCCCAGAAAAGACACAACTGTCCAATCCGATGTATCAATCTCATTTAAATCTTTTTCAGCCATGTGAGTGATGAGTTGCCCCATCTGCAGAATGTGCACCAGACTCATACTCTTCACTGGTCCAAACAACTGCAATGCAAACACCAATCAATGGAGCAATTTTAAAACATGAGCCATCCATTCCTCCAAATAAAGGAAAAGTACAACAACGCTATGGGGGAGATTTACTAAAACTGGTGAACACAGAATCTGGTGCAGCTGTGCATAGTAACCAATCAGCTTTTCACTTCAGCTTGTTCTATTAAGCTTTGACAATAAGGGGGCACATGCCCCTGGAAGACGTCATCTGTGGCGAAACGGCGTAGGGAGGAGCGACGTGCTGATGTCACCACGAACCACGCTTGTCCCGGAATCAATGGGCAGTGATTGAAAGCCGGCCGGCTCGAGTACTATTTTAATTACGCTTTTATACCTACGGCAAATTTGTAAGTGCAATATTGTTGCTTTTTAAGATAATAAATGTTTTTAAAGAATTACGCTATGGAAGCCTTTCTATCCTTACATGGGGAATGAATGTACATCATTTACACTGTGGATACCTTGAGTGGAACATCTACACTGTGGGTACCTTGAGTGGAGTATTTGGAAACATCTTGCTATCTTGAGTGGAGTATTTGGAAACATCTTGCTATCTAAGCACAGAGACCCGGGGCTGGGGAATAAGCCACAGGCATATGCGATCTCCTTAAACAAGAGATCAAACAAGCTGGTAAGCGGCAGTATTTTCATTGGTGGAGGATCTTTCCTGTTGTACCCTGTCACATCTTCTTGGGTGTCGTGTTTAATATCACTACGGAGGGCAGAGGAATCATCATTTATCTAGTGGAATACTTGTTCAGCGATCCATTAGGAATTAATTGGACACTTAGAGAGCTCTTTTAGTTTTTTATTGTTTTTGAGTATGCACGTTATATCAGTACTGTGTTGTCACAATAATATATCATTGGGTCATATGGAATATTTATTTCCCTCATTTTTTCTGATGCACAGTTAATATTCATATTTTTTGACTGATCATTTATTTAGCGCAACTTTTTTATCTTTTATTCTTTGATTGATAAGTATACACAAATGCACCAGATTCTGTGTACACCAGTGTTAGTAAATACCCCCCTGTGTTTCTTTGATTTAGGTCTAATCTACAGATGAAGTGCTAAATAAGCTTTTGAACATTTTTGTTTCTATTTATATTCCCTTGTTCAAATTTTGCCCAACAAGATATTAGATCAAGGCTTGCAGATAATTCAAAGCGGTTTCATATTTTACCTGCTTCACTTTTCCCAAAGCAGCCTTTGCCTGGTCAACTGAAAGATCATCATCTTCAGTGATTATATTTAGACAGCCTTCAAAATCGGACAGCGACATGCCACTAATCTGAACTGCATTCCATGCTGAGGGAAATGTTACTCTCATGTCCGAACAACGAGGAATTGGCTCTGCAGAAATAAAAGCAACATCATATTAAAGCATTAACTATTATGCTTCACAGGAAAATTAAACCCATTTTCCCACTTAACACCACACATCACCAACCCACCTCAGTTTATGAGCAACATCCACTTGCAACAAATGATAGTCAGCTACATAAAAATGCAATATATCCTTAAAAAAGTCTTTGAAAATAATGGCTTTAAACTCAACTGCCAAAGCCTATATACAGCAGTAAAGTGGGCTTGAACACCCAGCCACCACACATATTCATCCATGGTGGCATGAGGTTTGAGGTTGTGTGCTGAGCATGCTTACTGCGCACTTCCAACACAATGACTGAACTGTCACTGACAGCTCTTAAAGACGGCTTCTGATCGGGAGCCCATCATGAGACCGATGTGAGTGCTAATCCCAGTGGTCACATGACTGGTCACCTCCTGGGGATTAAAGCCCATTGAAAAGGAAGCCAGGAGGTGTTGTAAAATATTATTCAGGATTTTTATACAGTGCTCAGCATAAATGAGTACATCCCTTTTGAAAACTAAGATTTTAATCAATATCTCAACTAACACAAGAACAATTTAAAAAAATTTGATAAAATTGAATTTTATAGAACATTTGTTTAGCTCATTACATGAAAGTAAGGTTAATAATATAACTTAGGTTACAAAATCTTCAGTTTTACTCAAATTAGTTGAAGCAAAAATGAATACACCCCACAACAAAAACTACTACAGCTACAGTAGTATTTTGTATGACCTCCATGATTTGTAAGGACAGCACGAAGCCTTGTAGGCATGGAATGAACAAGTTGGCGACATATTGCAACATCAATCTTTTTCCATTCTTCAAGAATGACCTCTTTTAGAGCCTGGATGCTGGATGGAGAGTGATGCTCAACTTGTCTCTTCAGAATTCCCCATAGGTGTTCCCCAATTGGTTTCAGATCAGGAGACATACTTGGCCACTGAATCACTTTCACCCTGTTCTTCTTTAGAAACGCAACAGTGGCCTTAGATATGTGTTTTAGACCATTGTCATGTTAGAAAGTGCACAACGACTAAGTGCACAGAGTGATGGTAGCATCTTCTCTTTCAATTTAGAGCAGAACATCTATGAATTCATGATACCAGCAATGAAATGCAGCTCCCTGACACCAGCAGCACTCATGCAGCCCCACAGAAGGACACTGCCACCACCATGTTTCACTGTAGGCACCATGCATTTTTCTTTGTACTCCTCACCTTTGCAATGATATACAGTTTTGAAGCCATCAGTTCCAAAAACATTTATCTTGGTCTCTCATCACTCCAGAGTACAGAATCCCAGTAGTCGACTTCTTTTTCAGCATGGGCCCTGGCAAATTCTTGGCTGGCATTTTTTGCATGGGCTTTAGGAGAAGCTTCCTTTGTGGATGACACCAATGCATGCCATTCCTCTGCAGTGTACACCGTATTGTGTCACGGGAAACAATCATCCCAGTTTGGCTTTCTACTTCTTTAGCTAACTGCAGTGAACTTGCATGGTGATTTTCTTCAACCCTTCTCATCAGAAGACGCTCCTGTCAAGGTGTTAACTTCCATGGACGGCCTAGACATCTCTGTGAGATGGTTGCAGTTCCATCTTTGTTAAATTTTTGTATCACTTTTGCTACAGTATTCTTACTGATAAGTAAAGCTTTTCTGATCTTCTTGTAGCCTTCACCTTTCTTGTATATGGAAATTATTTACTTTCTCAGGCCTTGTGACATTTCTCTTCCATGTAGTGCCATTGCTGACAGCATGAAATGGGAAGAGGTTTTCTTTATTAACCTCCCTGGCGGTATGATTATTTCTGATTTTTAATGCTGAAAGTGGTACAATTATTTTGCATGGAAATTTGGCGTTTTATATTGCAGGCCTGTAATTCTTAGGAATAACTCACTTAAATCTGTCCAAACAAGAATCATTACTTTCAGTGTTTGATGACGGATTTCCCCACAAATCACTAACGCTCAATTCTGCAAGTGATTCTAATTTATTATCGCTGTTTTCTAGCTGGTCTAAAACCACTTTTGATATAAAGGGAGGTTTTTGGTTGCTATGGACAATCTCCAGTTTCCAGGCAGAAAGAATATTATTTATGATATAAAACTGCATGCAGGCACTGGAAAGACCACTAGGGACAAAAGGGATGTGAAATAAATTGATACAGTAATGTAATCTGTGTACTGTATATGTATTGTGTGTTTTACTTTTTGAATTTGGTGCCGTTCTCCGTCCCCGTACATCGCAACGATCGCATGGGAACGGAGCCCGGCTCCGTGATAGATCGAGCGGAGGACGGCTCGCTCACACAGCGGGGAGACATCGCAGGATCCTGGGGACAAGGTAAGTAACTGCACCTGGATCCTGCAATGCGATCCCGAGTGTGGCTCGGGGTTACCGCTTTTGGTACTGAAAATCTACCCTGAGCCACAGTTGGGAATACCCTTTTATAATCAAATGTCTGCTGGACACCTGTTTAATGAATAATTAAACTCACCTGCAGTTGAATTCTTGTTAATTAGGATTTTGTTGTCTAAAATTTAGCTTTGTGCCCAAGACTTTCGTTGGGGTGTATTCATTTTTGCAACATGGTCTTGAATGAATTTGTTAGGAAAAATACTTTTTGTGTGTGTGCAAATTAACGATACTTGGTTGCAATCAATGGCCCGCATTGGTGGAAGTATTTTGTAGTATAGTGTCCCAAAGATAACGTTGATTCTAAACGGAAAGTAAAGGTTTTCTGAAAAATATGTGCGGGTGTATTTATGTTGAGAACAGTACTGCCAAAAGTTTGTGTAGCGTTTTACAACATGAGGGCAGACAGTACAGTTACAATACAATTCAAAACAGGAGGAATCAGAGGGCCCTACTCTTTTATAGCTTACAATCGAAAAGGAAGGGTCAAGTAATACAAAAGATAATAATTGTTGGGGATGAGCTGATGGAGAAAACAAAAGTACAGTTGGTAGGTGGGGGCAGGATAGGCTCCTCTGTGTACAGATTAGGGTAGGAAGTTTCATAGGATGGGAGAGGCACGGAAAAAGTTTTGGAGGCAAGCATGGGATGAGGTGACAAGGAGAGAGCAGGAGGTCTTGGGAGGAACAAAGAAAATTATTAGATTGGTATTTTGAGACTAGGCTAGTGATGTAGCTGGGGGCCAAGTTGTGGATGGCTTTGTAAGTTGTTGTTAGTTTAATTTGTTGGATTGATAGGGAATTAACATTCAAAGTATTTACAAAAAGTGAAAGTTGAGGTGTCTCCTCAGCCACTAGTTCGGCATTGTGTTCAAACAGATATCTTGCTTTCATTTAGATTTTTTAAGCAAACTTTTGATAAGTGGTACAAGATAAAATGTCACAGCTACGTGGGGCCAGAAAGATGACATCTACAAATAGCAGAGTTGTGACTCTCAAACCCCTAATACTGGCTAATCTTCTATCAACGATTATGCTTTGATATCCTGCCTATGAAAATCACAGACAAGGCAAAGACAAAAGACAGCCCTGAGGATGCTCATACTCTCCTCTCAACAGATTCAACTAACAGTTAAGAGTGAAGACACATTTAGAATGTACAAAGAGTGCAGAAGCAGCCTGTGCTGCCGACATCTGCAGCATTCTCCTATAACAGAGGATGCCAAACTTTCTAAGCAAAGGGCCAGTTTACAGTCCTTTAGACTTTTGGGGGACTGGACAGTGGCCAGTGGGTGTAGAAAATGTCCTGGCATTACTGTAAGCAAACAATGCCCCATTTTTATTATGGGGTGAGTAGTGCCCCAGGGTTGGTGTCAGTGAAAGAAATTGTGCCTCATCATTGGCGTCAGTGGGAGGAATAGTGTCTCATCATTGGTGTAATTGGGAGGAATAGTGCCCCATAATTGGTGTAATTGGGAGGAATAGTAGCTTATCGTTGGTGTCAGTGGGGAGAAAAGTGCCTTATCATCTGTGTCAGTGGGAGGAATAGTGCCTCGTCATTGGTGTCAGTGGGGGGAATAGTGCCCCATCATTGGTGTCCTTGGAAGGAATAGTGCCTTATCGTTAGTGTCAGTGGGAGGAAAAGTGCCTTATTGTTGGTGTCAGTGGCAGGAATAGTGCCCCATCATTGGGTGTCAGTGGGAGGAACAGTGCCCCAAAATTGGTGTCAGTGGGAGGCATAGTGCCCCATAATTGGTGTCAGTGGGAGGAATTTGCCCCATTGTTGGTGTCAGTGGATGGAATAATGCCCCAAGGGCTGAACTAAGGCAAGCAAAGGGTCTGGCCACCAGGTCGCAATTTAGATACCACTGTCCTTTAACATACTTTGATGTACATGGATATATGCCTTGTCCAGTCCACTACACCCAGTAGGTCATATTGGCCTATTTCCATGGCCCCTTACACCACTGTACTTCTGCCTTATGGGATACCGCTAAACTGCACACCACCTGCATTACAGCCTGTGTTTACCATCAAATTAAATGCAAGCTACAGACATGGGGATCTTTGCATTTCTGTTCAGCATCAGACCTGGACCAAGATAAAGCACCTAAACATATGCATGTTTTGTCTCAGATGGTAAAGATTCTACATAAGAAAAATTTAATTATAGTAAAACTAAAGCTTAGTAGAAGAGCTCATACTTTTGTGTCTTACCTCTGTTGGTGCGAAAACCATTCTTAGTCAAGGCTGATGCCAAGAGATTTTTGATCTTCCTTGCTCTGGCCTGAATGTGAGAGTTTTGTTTTGTGCAAATAATTCCGATCTCACTGTCTTCCCATACTCTCTGACTCTCCAGAAGCCATTCCAGAATATCCCGTCCAAGCAAATCCTAGACACAAGCCAACGTAAACATACTCATGCCAGCTTACATATACAAGGCATATTGCTGATTCAACAAAAGTAATACATAGATGGGACAATGTTTTCTTATTGTACTATCTGTGATCCAGATACCTTTTGTTAACCATGAATTTACTGTACATCTAATTAACCCCAAAATGAGGGGATATTTTGACATTAAACCTAGGGCTTCCTTAAAACCCAGCAAGAGAGAAAGGGGATGGGGAAAGAGGTGCCAAGCCACCAATAGTGTAGCAGGTTTTTATTAGTCGAAAGTTAAAATACGAAGCTTATGCACTGAAAAACATCGCTGGTGTTAAGCATTGAAACAAGCCCAATGTAAAAGAGTTCCGTTCCCAATCCAGTCCACACCAGAGCCACTGATAGGAGCACAGTGAAGCCGGGGCAGGATTCCAAGCAAGCAAGCCATCACAAGTGACTTGATCTGTCAAGGAGCTGTCAGGAAGCTGTCAAGAAGCTGTCAACCATCCAGGGTGCTGTGACCAATCAGAACACGCTTCAGGGGCCAAACCAAATTTTGCAAAAACACATCTGAAGTCTCCCAAAAGCATGTGGGAAAATGTGTTATGGTCTGATGAAACCAAAGTTGAACTTTTTGGTCATAATTCCAAAAGATATGTTTGGTGCAAAAACAACACTGCACATCACCAAAAGAACACCATACCCACCATGAAGCATGGTGGTGGCAGCATCATGCTTTGGGGCCGTTTTTTTCAGCTGGAACAGGGGCCTTAGTGAAGGTAGAGGGAATTATAAACCGTTCCAAATACCAGTCAATATTGACACAAAACCTTCAGGCTTCTGCTAGAAAGCTGAGGACGAGGAACTTCATCTTTCAGCATGACAACGACCCTAAGCATACATCCAAATCAACAAAGGAATGGCTTCACCAGAAGAAGATTAAACTTTTGGAATGGCCCAGCCAGAGCCCAGACCTGAATCCGATTGAAAATCTGTGGGGTGATCTGAAGAGGGCTGTGCACAGGAGATGCCCTCGCAATATGACAGATTTGGAGTATTTTTGCGAAGAAGAGTGGACAAATATTGCCAAGTCAAGATGTGCCATGCTGATAGACTCATACCCAAAAAGACTGAGTGCTGTAATAAAATCAAAAGGTGCTTCAACACAATATTAGTTTAAGGGTGTGCACACTTATGCAACCATATTATTTTTGTTTTTTATTTTTACTTCCCTCCACCTAAAAGATTTCAGTTTATTGTTCAACTGTTGTACAGTTTATAGGTCACATCAAAGGTGGAAAAAGTTCTGAAATTATTTCTCTTTGTCTAATTTTTTTACATCACAGAAACCTGACATTTTAACAGGGGTGTGTAGACTTTTTTATATACACTGTAGACTGCAATAAGCGCACATTTAGTACAAGGGAACAATTAGAACCTCTGGTGCTTTGTGATATCAGTGTTCTTAATATCTCACTTCCCTTGTGGTCACCAGGGCTGAAAATAAGGGAATAATGTCCCTGTCAAAGGCAGCAATAAAAACCTGACAGACCTTGTAAACTCACTTAAGGCTGGCTATAGACAGAGAGAATTTCTTTCCTGCAACCACACACAGACCGCGTTGACAGGGGAATCTCTCCTGTCGAGCCATTGTGTTCTCCTGGTGGGAGGGGTGCAGGGGAAGCCCCATCCTGGGAGAACACAGTGATTATTGCTAGTGGCTATAACAGCCATTTGCAATAATCACATGTAAAATCTGGCAGGCTGGACCGGTGAATCAACTTGGGTACATTTAGCCTGCCCATACATGGTTCCAATCTTGGCTGGTTCCTGCTGAGTTTCGAACTGTCTATGGCCGGCTTAAGGGACCCAAAGTTAGAAAAAGTTTTATGCTGGAGTCCAGTTTTAAAGGTGTTTGTATTTTATTTATTTATAGTCTATTTCAAAGAATGGATTAACAGATAGAAGTGGACCTGTATCAGAAACAGTTTTAAAGTGCTAGATGGAAAGAACATGCTCAGGTCTGGTGGAGGGCCGAGTTTCCTCATTCCATGCAGGGTTCTTTATATATTCTAAGGAAAAATCTAAGTGGTTCTTTATAGCAAGGTTATATGGTTGGAGTCCTTGGGAGGCTGGTTTCATCACACACCAGGGTCAAGTGGGCTTATAGCGTCATCCTTGGCCCCCCCTCTCTTTCTTTCTATTGGATTTACTGACTTTATAAATGTTGTGAGGATGAGTGTCTTATGCCGTGAACACACGACCAGACTTTCGACGGACTGAATCAAGTCGGACTTTTCGACGGACTCTCGACGGACTTCCGACGGACTTCCGTCGAATCGGACTTGTCTACACACAATCACACCAAAGTCCATCAAATTCGTATGTGATGACATATGACCGGATTAAAATATGGAAGTTCATAGCCAGTAGCCAATAGCTGCCCTAGTGTCGGTTTTCGTCCGTCGGACTAGCATACAGACGAGCGGATTTTTCGACCGGACTCGAATCCGTCTGAAAGATTTGAAACATTAAATGTAAAGTCCGTCTGATTTTCGACCGAAAAGGTCCGCTGCAGGTCCGATGAAGCCCACACACGTTCGAACTGTCCGACGGATTTGTTCCTTCACTCATAACCCAGGTCTGACGTTCGCATTTGGTTCTGAGGATTCTGGAGATAAGTGTGTGATCTGCTTCAACCCATGTGATATATTGGGATCTGCTTGCATGACTACCTGTTAGCTCAGGAGTCCATGCTTTGAGGTGAGAGTATATAATAAGACCGGAGGTGGAGGGACTGTCACCTTATGTAGATTTATCATCACTGGTGAAGTCTTTCTGGGACTTGTCCACCAACTAGCTGGACTTTTTCTCATCATTTTATTGAAAATTATATTCTGGGACTTGTTGTTCACCAACGTTTTGGAATTTATGTTTGCGCTGCACTTGTATATTTTAAATATTTTCTATTTTGGATTTTTTGTGAAAACTCCTTATGCCCCGTACACACGGTCGGACTTTGTTCAGACATTCCGACAACAAAATCCTAGGATTTTTTCCGACGGATGTTGGCTCAAACTTGTCTTGCATACACACGGTCACACAAAGTTGTCGGAAAATCCGATCGTTCTGCATGCGGTGACGTAAAACACGTACGTCGGGACTATAAACGGGGCAGTGGCCAATAGCTTTCATCTCTTTATTTATTATGAGCATGCGTGGCACTTTGTCCGTCGGATTTGTGTACACACGATCGGAATTTCCGACAACGGATTTTGTTGTCGGAAACTTCTATATCCTGCTCTCAAACTTTGTGTGTCGGAAAATCCGATGGAAAATGTGTGATGGAGCCCACACACGGTCGGAATTTCCGACAACAAGGTCCTATCACGCATTTTCCGTCGGAAAATCCAACCGTGTGTACGGGGCATTAGTGTTTAGCTTGCATACAAAGGGGGGGTTTGTTGTTATTTTTACGCTGATTGCACCCTCTGCTTTTTATACTTTATAACAATATGTCTATAATCCTCCTCCCAGCCTCAGATCATGGTTGACAGTAATGCTCCAATACAGCATTGAGCCCTGTCTCACTCCACCTAAAACCATAAATAATTGCTCCACTTTAATTTAAAAGAAAAACGGATAATAAAAGAAGATCAACAGGTCTAGCTGTAAGGGGCTTTCATTTTAGATCACTTATTCAGACACGATATGTGCAGATTCTTACCTTGGGTATAGAATTGAGATTTTCTGGGGTAAGATGAAAGATCAGTCTCCCAATTTGTTCTATGTGTTTGTGTGTCCACTTAGTAGGATGTCTAAAAAATCAACAAACAATCAAAATGATACAATTTAATTGACTGGTATGAGAACCAACATATAGGGGTATTAAACCCAAAACTAAAAATTAAATATATTGCAGCTTACCAATCATTAGATGTGGTGGCTGTATTCGTTTTCTGTTTTAGGCCGCTTTCACGCCTGTCAGTTTTTTAGGCGGACCTGAGCGGACGCTCTATACAGGTCTGTGGCGCGACGGATGTCAGCGGTGACAATGTCCACTGACATCCGACCCGCTCCGATCCGCTAAAGTGTGACGGAGGAAAACCCTACTTTTCCATCCGTCTGCGGATGGGATCGGGTGAAACCGGACTCTACAGTCCGTCTTCATTCGATCCCCCATAGAGGAGAGCGGCGCACTGACAGATCGGTCCCTGCACAGTGTGCAGAGACAGACCTGTCATCCGCCAGCTCAGTGGGGATTGACGGAGCGATCCCCCGCTGAGCAAAGTGGAGCCCGTACATGGAAACGTCCGTATGAAAGGGCCCTTAGGCTTTTATCCTCTGCTTTCCCCTGGTGATCTGGCCAGTAACACACCACCTGTATTATACAGACACTACCCTGGATGAATGAGCACAGGAGGCAGAATTAGACAGCAGCATTGACAGTCTGGGGGGAGGGGAGTTTTTGAAATACTAGCAGATATAAATAGAGTAACATATTGAAGCTGAACTCCAGCTAATACTTTATAATACTTTTAATTGGTTACAGCAAAAAGTTTTGTTTTTTTCCTTTTGGGATAAAAGTTTTACATAATAAAAATAAAGCTGAAAATTTTTAAGGCCAAGTTCACCTTTTGTAACGTTACACCCCGTTTAAGGATGTAACATATTACAAATCCACCGGCCCCCGCACCGCTCACCGTTGTGACATGCGGTGGGGGATCTTCTCCCTCCACTCTCTGTCACACTCTGCAAAGAACAAAAGAGTTCTGTGAATAGAAAACTAGAATAGAAAATAGAAAAATAGAAAAAGGTCTGGCAACCTTTGCATGGCCAAACAGATTACAACCAGAGTCTGCAAGAGCCCTGCACTGCACCCACGATCTCCCGATCGTGAGTGCAATGTTTTCCAACCTCCCAATAAAAAAATAAATAATAAATGCACATTTTTTTTTAACCTGCAAAAAAGATGTGGATTTATACTTTTTTTTTCAAAAGGTGAACTTATCCTTTAAATACATTTGTCAGTGCTAAATGGTCTATCTCATCCCTGTAACTGCAATAGAAGTTTTCTGCTGAAAAACAGCAGACTTACTGGCCAGATCACCAGACGGAAATAAAAGAAACAAAATTAAAAAATGCTTTAACCACTTCAGCCCCAGAAAGATTTACCCCCTTAATGACCAGGTCATTTTTTTGTGATACGGCACTGCGTTGCTGTAACTGACAATTGCATGGTCGTGCGACATTGTACCCAAACAAAATTTATGTTGTTTTTTTTCACACAAATAGGGCTTTCTTTTGGTGGTATTTGATCACCTCTGCGGTTTTTATTTTTGCACTAAAAACAAAATAAGAGCAAAATTCTTTTTAAAAAAACAATATTTTTTACTATAATAAATATGCAAAAAAAAAAATGTAAAAAAAAATTTCTTCATCAGTTTAGGCCAATATGTACTCTTCTACATATTTTTGGTAAAAAAATATCGCAATAAGCGTATATTGATTGGTTTGCACAAAAGTTATAGCGTCTACAAAATAGGGAAAAGATTTATGGCATTTTTATTAATATTATTTTTTTTTACTAGTAATGGCAGTCATCAGCATTTTTTAGAGGGACTGCGACATTGCGGCGGACAGATCGGACACTTTTGACACTTTTTTAGGACCAGTGACATTTATACAGCGATCAGTGCTATAAAAATGTACCAATTACTGTATAAATGACACTGGCAGGGAAGTGGTTAACACTAGGGGGGTGATCAAGGGGTTAACTGTGTTCCCAAGGGAGGTGTTTCTAACTGTCAGGGGGACGGACTGACTGGGAGTACAGAGAGATCACTGTTCCTGATCATTAGGAACAGATGATCTCTCTCTACTTCCCTGACAGAACGGGGATCTGTTTGTTTACATTGACAGATCCCAGTTCTGCCTCTCTGTGGAGCGACTGCGAGTGGCCGGCGAATTTCGCGGCCGCCGGCCACGCGCGTCAGCTCTGGCGCCGTATCTATTACATGAAGCGCCGTACCGGTACGGCGATTTGCGCAATAGAGCTGAACTACTGCCGTTTATCGGCGGTGGCTGGTCGGCAAGTGGTTATTTTTATATTAGTCATGATGACACTATAGGCATATTTATAGAAAAGGGATTGCATTGCTTACACTGATCTGCATTTTTTCCACATTTATCATTTTTCCTAGGACCAAACAACAAATTTTAAAACCATGCCCTCTGTGGTACTGTGACTGTGTGAGCTGTGATGAGCCATGTTGGTCTCCAATAGCCACCAATCACTGAATAATGATTGGTTAATCACTGATTAAATCCGTATGGAAGAGAAATGATTGCTATATTAAAAATAAAATGTTACCTAGAGTTGGATTTCCTATTTAAGAATAGGAATCAACAATTTTATCAATGCCTGTACCATGTACCCCGAAGGTGTGTTTTCAGGGTATTTTAGACAAAGAGCATTGGCCAAGATATACCAGAACCATGGTAAGAGAAACATTGTTCTTATCTAGGAAGGCCGAAAATAAGTATTGGGACTGTTATGGCATATTACGTTGTGCATGTATTGAACTCAATTGTACTCATGCTATGGGAAAAGCCTTATTTTTGAATATGCTCATGTTGAGCGTCATGGATATTGTACCAATCGTTACATCTTTGACAATGAAAAGAGTTTAAAAAAAAAAAGAATAGGAATCACAGTATTTGGCAAATGGCTGTAGACATGGATGAATGTCAAATAGGCTTTGCAATGACATGAATGTTCTAAACTGATAAAATTGACCATTCCCAGCTTTATAAAGAATTTTCCAAAAATTGGCTAATTTTGATTTGTGAGTTTGGTAAGTAACCGTACAATGGGACAGGTAAACCACGTATCACATATGCAGAATTGTATTTTGTATACCCCAGCATGTCATCTTCTACTAGGATCAGCCCCAGATGTCTACTGAATTCCTCGGACACACAGTACATCTTCAGCTCATCAAGGTGGAGGAGCAAGTGTTTCCTATGTATGCCAGAAAAGTTTTCTTCTCCAATGAACCCAAACAGAGGACCCAACAGATCCATTTCTTCTGCAGTTATTATTCCATTCCCTGGGATTTGCTGTAATAATAGTAATATTAGAAGAAGCAGAAACTCACACAGTGACCAATACTTACGACTTAAACCTAATGTGGCAAGTTTACCTTCCCTCTGATAAATACAGCAGCATATACAGGATAAACATTAGGGTACTCATATATGAAAACTGGGCAGCTATAATTATAACTAACTATAAGTGTGAGGTTTATCTTAAAGATCCTGACATTCGGCACCCAATTCACAAATTATTTTTATTCTGATCTCGGAGCAGGGAAAACAAGGGCTAAAGCGTGTGTTAGCTCTTGTGATCACAAAGTTATGTGTCCATCTTCGCCTCTCTAGCTCTTTGGACATATCTGGTACGTCCAAAGTTTGAAGAGGGAAAACAAGTTAACAGCTGAAGTATCAGCCACAAGGTTGTTCATGTTTTTACCAGTCAGCTTCTGGCTTTACTGTAATGCCCCGTACACACGGTCGGATTTTCTGATGGAAAATGTCCGATCGGAGCGTGTTGTCGGAAATTCCAACCGTGTGTGGGCTCCATCGGACATTTTCCATCGGATTTTCCGACACACAAAGTTGGAGAGCAGGAGATAAAATTTTCCGACAACAAAATCCGTTGTCGGAAATTCCGATCGTGTGTACACAAATCCGACGGACAAAGTGCCACGCATGCTCAGAATAAATAAAGAGATGAAAGCTATTGGCCACTGCCCCGTTTATAGTCCCGACGTACGTGTTTTACGTCACCGCGTTTAGAACGATCGGATTTTCCGACAACTTTGTGCGACCGTGTGTAGACAAAACAAGTTTGAGCCAACATCCGTCGGAAAAAATCCTAGGATTTTGTTGTCGGAATGTCCGAACAAAGTCAGACCGTATGTACGCCCTATAAGAGTAATCCGGGAGACTGTAGACCAGCCCAATCACATTTACATGAATTCACAGGTGCCAAGCCCCAGGCCAGTGCTCCCCCCTCAGTGGTTCCCAAGGCTCTCCCACTCCTCCTGGGACCACAAGAGATGACATCAGGATGGCGAGTGGGAGGAGCTTAGGGAACATCTGTTTTCATAAATTATTACCTGTCATCTGCGTAATGCTATCTCATAGGAGGCTTGTTAGACCCCTTGTGATGGCAAAATAGTTAAATGTTAAAAAAAAAGTGGAAAACATGTAAAATCTAATAAAATAAATAAAAAATAAAAATAATTATAAGCACCTTGTCGCCCCATGTACAAACATTCGAACACAAACGCATGAGTATATAAAAAATAATTGTGCAACACATATCCACATATCCCTGCGCATGCCAGTGAGATAAAAAAAAGTTTAGGTCCTTCATTTACACTTAACTCTAAACTGATGAGCTCTGAAGGCATTTAAAACGTTGCCTACTGATCATTTTGGCTACCGTAGTTTTTTGCAGGCATACAAAGTTTTGAGATCTGACACATTTAGAATCTATTTATGCAACACACACTCATCCTGTATTTAAAAAAAAAAAAAAAACGGCGATTATATTGTGTTTGTGTGCACGTAAAGTATATAGGTTTGATGAACAGTTGTGAAAAAAATTGTGCAGCATTTCAAAGTGTGGCTACCGTGTTTTTATTCTACAGGGCCTCGGTTTTTAGAAAATATATAACGTTCTGGGGATTTAAAAAAATCATCTAGCTAAAAATGAAGATTTTAACAAAAAATTACAAAATTGCTCCAGAGAGGAAGTGCCTAATTGATGTTAGATTAATGCCCCGTACACACGGTCGGATTCCGACCGTGTGTGGGCTCCATCGGACATTTTCCATCGGATTTTCCGACACACAAAGTTTGAGAGCAGGATATAAAATTTTCCGACAACAAAATCCGTTGTCGGAAATTCCGATCGTGTGTACACAAATTCGACGGACAAAGTGCAACGCATGCTCAGAATAAATAAAGAGATGAAAGCTATTGGCCACTGCCCCGTTTATAGTCCCGACGTACGTGTTTTACGTCACCGCGTTCAGAATGATCGGATTTTCCGACAACTTTGTGTGACCGTGTGTATGCAAGACAAGTTTGAGCCAACATCCATAGGAAAAAATCCTAGGATTTTGTTGTCAGAATGTTCGAACAAAGTCCGACCGTGTGTACGGGGCATTAGAGTTAAGAATAGGGTTAAGAGGACCGGACTACCCCAAAACCATAGGCATGCACACAGGGTGTGCCAGATGTGCCTGGGCACACCCTTATTACCCCATGTGCATTAGCATTATACAGGAGTGGCACCAGGTGGGTGGTTGGGGTGCCAGTGGCCAGTGTAAATGCTCCCCTTATATTAAAGGCTAGGTTTAACTGTACATTACACCTATACTTAGGATGTAACATAATATGCTTCCAATCGACTGTCTCCCACCATCAGAGCCTCCTTCCTGTGACAGCAGGTGGTGTTCATATGTATTTGAGCTTTGGGGTGCACACCCTACTGCAGTAGGCTGTGCACACCTATGCACAAAACATTAAACGTGCCAACATGCCTGCCATTAGCTTTATCAACAAGAACAAGTTGTCCTGTGTATCTTTCTGATTTAGTATTGCTATGGCCACAGTTACACCTCTAGAGCCTGCATTAAAGGGTACGCCATTCATAAATACTAAATATGGCCCTGATAGTAGGTTAATATACATGATAAGTAAAAACTGTCAATGACTTTGGTTCTCCTTACCAAGGCATATAGTGCTCTTTGAGCCAATACAGATTTTTTGTACAGTGGGAGTTCCATGAATGCTTTTGGATATTTATGGGCATATTCCAGGAACAACTTCAGTGAGTCATTGGAAAGTCTGTCAATCAGCTTCAGCCTGGAAAAAACAATGACATAAAGTGAGATCATGTTGTCTTGATGCATAATTCAAGACTGTCCTTTCTACAAAATCATAATTATAGAAATAAACACACTTTCAAAAAATTATATAAATTATTAAACATTTGAAAACATCAAGATGAATTACTCTATATTTTTAAAGTATGTCTACAGTATAGCCAGCTTGTTCTCAAATACAGAGGCGGCTCTCTAATTAGGCAAATAAGGCGGTCGCCTAAGGCCTCGCACGAGTCGCACTCATAGGGGCCTCGCGACCGCCTCATTGAAGAGCCGCCTCTGCTTACAACAATGCCGCTGCGGGCGGCGTTAAGCTCCGGCCAGCAGTTGTTTAACAGGCAGAGGAGAGAGAAGACAGAGTGTGGCTCACTGGCTCTGTCTCGAGGAGGAGGCGGGGCCAGTGCTGTGTTGTCCGGCATAGGAGAGGGGGAGGAGAAGGGGAGGAGGTTCAAGCAGCCTGAGCAAAAAGTTTCTGCTGCTCCGGAGACGCAGATCGCGCCCCCCCCCCCCGGCCGTCACCCCCCACCACTGGAGTTCTCAGCAGAGCGGTCCCCGCACACCCGACCCAGGCTGGAGGAGGAATCTGGCATGCAGTGGGACGGACAGGAAGAGGAAGGTCCCGCGGAGGAAGCCCCATGAGCGCTGTATGTCGCAGATGTGAGGTAGGAAATAAGGTGTCCGGACCGGGCCACCTCTCTCTCTCTGGGGCTGTCAATCAGTGGGGGGAGGGGGGAACCGAGGCTCCAGCTGTAGGGAGAGGCACAGCTACCATGCCACAACCCCTTCTGCAGCCAGCAACCACCAACATGGGAGAGAGCCAGCCCCCCCAGCATCCCTCAGCCACAGACTGGTCTTTATATTCACCCCCTGTCCCATGCACTCCACTCCCTTCCTCCTGATCATCAGTGTCACAAACAGTAAGGGCAGCTCAGTCCCACTGTGCCCACCTGTGATTAGCAGCCCCTGACCCTTCCCTCTGCCCTGCCCTTACCCCCACCTATGCTGGTATCCACTGGGGGGGGTTGGGAGGTCCCAGTTCAGTGCTGATCCTCAGCCTTGGTGGGCCAGGCGCTCTGCATCCTGCGCTGGCACTGCCTGCTGATTGGCTTCTCCGCTGCTACCTCCTTCACTGACACCAGCAGCGAGATAGAGACACTGACACCAGCAGCGAGATAGAGACACTGACACCAGTACCGAGATAGAGAACACTGACACCAGCACCGAGATAGAGAACACTGACACCAGCACCGAGATAGAGAACACTGACACCAGCACCGAGATAGAGAACACTGACACCAGCACCGAGATAGAGAACACTGACACCAGCACCGAGATAGAGAACACTGACACCAGCACCGAAACAGAGAACACTGACACCAGCACCGAGATAGAGAACACTGACACCAGCACCGAGATAGAGAACACTGACACCAGCACCGAAACAGAGAACACTGACACCAGCACCGAGATAGAGAACACTGACACCAGCACCGAAACAGAGAACACTGACACCAGCACCGAGATAGAGAACACTGACACCAGCACCGAGATAGAGAACACTGACACCAGCACCGAGATAGAGAACACTGACACCAGCACCGAGATAGAGAACACTGACACCAGCACCGAAACAGAGAACGCTGACACCAGCACCGAAACAGAGAACGCTGACACCAGCACTGAGATAGAGAACACTGACACCAGCACCGAGATAGAGAACACTGACACCAGCACCGAGATAGAGAACACTGACACCAGCACCGAGATAGAGAACACTGACACCAGCACCTAGATAGAGAACACTGACACCAGCACCGAGATAGAGAACACTGACACCAGCACCGAGATAGAGAACACTGACACCAGCACCGAGATAGAGAACACTGACACCAGCACCGAGATAGAGAACACTGACACCAGCACCGAGATAGAGAACACTGACACCAGCACCGAAACAGAGAACGCTGACACCAGCACCGAAACAGAGAACGCTGACACCAGCACCGAAACAGAGAACGCTGACACAAGCACCAAGATAAGGACACTGACACAAGCACCGAGATAAGGACACTGACACCAGCACCAAGGTAGAGAACACTGACACCAGCACCAAGGTAGAGAACACTGACACCAGCACCAAGATAGAGAACACTGACACCAGCACCAAGATAGAGAACACTGACACCAGCACCAAGATAGAGAACACTGACACCAGCACCGAGATAGAGAACACTGACACCAGCACCAAGGTAGAGAACACTGACACCAGCACCAAGGTAGAGAACACTGACACCAGCACCAAGATAGAGAACACTGACACCAGCACCGAGATAGAGAACACTGACACCAGCACTTTAAAGCTCTTAATAAACTGTATAAATTACATATATTTTTTTGTCGCTTGAATTATTTTTCCCAATATGGGCGTGAGTGGGGCCTCATGTCTAGGTTTTGCCTAAGGCCTCACAAAGCCTAGAGCCGCCTCTGCTCAAATATTTTATTGTAAAGCTTTGTATTTGCCACACAATGCACTTAGGATAATAAATATGAAATACTTAGGTAGAAGTTGATTTCATATATACCAACAGAATGACCTTTACTTTAAAACTGCAATTATTGAATAATCTACAATTTGCATGATTGGCCAGATTCTAATTCTCCAACCCACTGGAGGGAGTTTGCATTAAATTAATACAAAAATGATTATGTATACCCAATCATACCAGCTGGAAGAATAAACACACAGTTTTGTAACACTGTGGCTGAATGGGCACAAGTATAAAAGTTGTCCTCAGTAATAATATCTGCTAATATGTTCTGAACTAGGGTGCCACTTCGGTTCCTTAGGGTTCCACAAGGTGCTTTGCGGAGGACCCCAAAGCACCCTCCCCATGTTGAGGGCAAGCGGCCTGGTATGGCTCAGGAGGGGCGCTCGCTCGTCCCTCCCCTTTCCTGGCCTGCCAGTTTGCTTGCTTATATATATATATATATATATATATATATATATATATATATATATATATATATACTAGACTGCCTGCACTGTATATATAGTCTACACTGAATGCACTGATATATAATTAATTAATTAATTAATTAATTAATACATTGCTTGCACTGTATATATATTCTACACTGGCTGCAATGTATATATATATATATATATATATATATATATATATATATATATATATATATACACACTAAACTGCCTGCATGCCACAAACTAACCTGCTAATCTAGCTCAAGTTCTCTCAATCTCCTCCACGTATCACACTACATACGGCTGCTGTGTAAGTAGCCTTATATAGTGTGGGTCGTGGACAGATCGCACTGTGATTGGCCAAAGCGGCAACCATCAATGCACTGCGATCTCGCAGTGCATTATGGGGCACTCGAATTTGCTGCGCACGCCCCATATGTTCGGTTTGTTTGCAGACAAACGAACACCTGATGTATGAGATGAACTTACGTTCGATTCGAACATCGGACCATCCCTGTTGATAAGTAGCATTTAAGTGTTTTACATTTTAGAATGGGGTGCCTCGCCTAAAAAAAGGTGACAAAAAATTATCCTAAAAAAAGACAAATGAGAATTTATTATTCAGTGTTGATAGGGCTAGTTCACGCCACAGAAAAATGTGCTCCAGATCCGGTCCAGATGCGTTTGTGCATGCATATTTTTGATGCATTTCTGCATGTGCATTTTTAATGCGTTCAAGATGCTTTTTTTCCATTGTCCGATATTTTTTTTTTACGCTCAAAAAATGTTTTATTGTTTACAATGCAAGATTATAGTGACAGTGACATGTAAGTTCCAAGACCAACAAAAAAAACCAACCAAAGAAATAATTATACCAAGCCAAAGAGCTAAAAAATGCTAACGGCACTAAACATAAAACGAAGGAGAAAGGTTCTCTTATTAATCTGGAATCACATGTAATGCAATTAGTCACCAAAAATAGTATAACAATAATTCATCATAGTTGAACCTCGAGAGAGTGTTACTAGGAGTTGCGAAGAATAAGAAGGGGAGAGACAGAAAAAAGTAAAAGGAGTAATGATATGGGAAATGAATCCCTGAAACAAAGAGAGAACTAGGACAGAGATGTAGCTATATTAGGAGGGGAGGAGCTTGATGTCCGCATAGCACCTGGCGTCAAGGACAAAGGTATGTGGATATATGATGCCCAGGGTTCCTAAGTTCATTCAGAGTACTTCGGTCATTGATAATACTAGCAATTTTTTCATGTATCATATTCCATGATATTTTGTGTTTAAGTCATCTAAAAGATACTAAGGGTGTCTTCCATGCTCCCGCTATAGTGATTTTCGCCGCGGGTAATATAAAGTAAATGAGGCGTTTCAATGGACGTGGGCGTCCGGTATGTTTTTGATGCATTTTACTGCATTCCAGTACAGCTCTATGCAGGAAAAATGCAGCATGCTCTACTTTTTTTTCTGGAACTGGAACGCACAGGAACTGCAAGCACTGATGTGAACTATGCCATTGAAAACCATGTAACCTACTTTCTACACGTTTTGAATGCAGGAAAAAAAAAGCACTGGAACGCATGTGGTGTGAACCATCTCTTAATTCAATAAAATTAAACCTGTCTGGTTACTGTGGGTAATTGCACTCTGCCTATATCATTATTCCTGGTGTAATATTTTATTAAATATGACCATAATATCCCGGCTCTGAGATGCCAGTCACTTTGTATGGGTACAGGGATGTGTTTGGACATCATGCTGTCTAAGTACACCTAAATGATGACACCCTATTGTATGAGCTCTGCCATTGTGTTAAGTGATAATTTAAGCAGCATCTACTTTTAGAATGCGCTTTTGGAGATATCAAATGTACTGCTTTATATGCATAGTAATTATATTTAACCATAAAGACCACCAAGCAAGTGAGAGGAAAAATAGTTTCAGATTTTATGAACGATAAAGAACTTTCTGACTCCTCTCAACACCCCAATTCATGCATTTTGAGGCTTGCTGTTCCACATTATAACCCTGCTGCCCTGGGCACTGGCCCATAGGTTCTCTTTTGAAAATACACCCACTATAGGTATTACGATGTATCTAAAGTCAAACTTTTTTAACTTTTGGATTGAGTGGAGAGTATCAAAACCTCTGTCGGTTTTTTCATTGCGGTCTGTGTCCCTAATAAGCAGATACACTTTCTCGATTTGTCCTGGTGACCAGTGTCACGAAGATTGAAAGTGAGAAAGAAACCAAATACCGTATTTGAGTTGCCTTCAGAGTAGGCCTAGAGGGGAAATCTTCCAATGGGGACAATTGTTCCTATGATAACTGTCTTTTCCTTCACTTTAGAGAAATTTCCCCTCACGTTCTGTTGTGTCTAAAGAATAGGAAGTGAAGGAAAGATGCCCTTAACTGGGCAAAGATGAAAAAAGCCTGACAAGTGTTTTCGCCATTCCATCCAATCTATCCAAGATGAAAAGAAAAGTGTTTATAGAAAAAAGATATAGCAAAGTAATATAAGAAGTCTTACGGGAGATCTGTGACGAACTCAGGGCCCATCCAGCCTGTGTCTTCCCAGGTTAGCTCAGGCCGCTTCTCGATTTCCTCTAAGATACACTTCCTCTAGGAAACATGAATACATATATTCAAAAACCTGAAACCACATCAATGAACCATAATTGTATTATTGACATAATAATTCTTACAAGACTTTTGCGCAGACCACTAGGTATCCCTTGAAGATACTTAACCACGTCTCTGATATCCGAAAGAGAGTTAAGTTGCTGCAGGTTGTCACATTCAATCCCATTAGCCAAAGTCCCAAGGGTCCTATTTACAATGAAAGCAATTTGGAAAATGTTATAGTCTTTGTCCATTGTTGACCTTTAGGGCTCATTCACACAGCTGACATGGGCCATACACCAGCAAGAATGAGTGTTTCTCTATGGAAGGTATGCATAGGTGTGTGCACAAAGCAGACAGTGTGTGTTCATGGCCGCGCATCCGTCCCTAACCACCTGCAACAGCTCGGATGTGCGCACAGCTACCATGTCTGTCAATCTGTCATTGATTTGTATAGGCTTTTGACCACCCCTGATAGCATACACCTGTGTATACCCACTGCAGAGAAATGCTGATTTTTGGAGGCATACAGCCCAAACCAACTGTGTGAATGAGCCTTTTCAAAACATAGCTGAACTATCGTAAAGTGTGTATCAAGGCAAAAAAATCAGTTCATCAGTACAATACTTGTACATTTCACCATGTACCCTTAAGAGGGCTTTCACACCGAGCCGCGGGGGGCGTCGGCGGTAAAGCGGCACTATTTTTAGCGCCGCTTACCGTAGTTTTACCGGCGCTATTCGGCCGCTAGCGGGGCGGTTTTAACCCCCCACTAGCGGCCTAAAAAGGGTTCAATCTGCCTGCAATTGCCGGGGGTATCGCAGCGCTGCCCCATTGATTTCAATGGGGAGCAGCGATGGAGGAGCGGTAAACACACCACTCCTTCACTGCTCCAAAGAAGCTGCTGGCAGGACTTTTCCTGACGTCCTGCCAGCGCACCGCTCTAGTGTGAAAGCCCTCGGGCTTTCACACTGGAGACAATGGAGCAGCTGTTTGAGGGCGGATTGCAGGTGATATTTTTAACGCTATAGCGCCTGCAATACGCCCTCGGTGTGAAAGGGGTCTTAAGGCCACTTTCACACTGAGGCGTTTTACAGGTTTTTTTGCGCTTAAAATAGCGCCTGAAAAGCGCCTGTAAACTGCCTGTGCTTTCACATTGGGGTGGTGCGCTTGCAGGACAGGAAAAAAAGTCCTGCAAGCAGCATCTTTGGGGCGGTGCGGGAGCGGTGTATACACCGTTCCTCCACCACCCCTGTCCATTAAAATCAATGGCCAGCGCTGCAGAAGCGCCTGCAAAGCGCTTCAGCAGCGGCGCTTTGCGGGTGCTTTTAACGCTTTTTCGGCCGCTAGTGGGGCGCTTTTAAGCGCCGCTAAAATGATGGTAAAGCACCGCTAAAACTAGCGGTGCTTTACTGTCAATGCGGCCAGTGCCTCAGTGTGAAAGTGGCCTTAGTATATGTTTAGCAGGATGCTACAATTGTATGCCCACTAGTGATTGCTCAGGGCCATTCTCTCCTTCTCTAGCTCCGCTTAGTTGCTGCAGAAAGAGGAGAGTGTGCAGTTCGCATGCACACAGATTGAACGGCCTGAAATGGTCTCTAGGGGGTGCAAAATTGTGGCATCATATCATGTGGCTGGTGTGGCAGTAATCAGGAATTTTGTTTTTACCATTTTGTTCTTTTTTTTTACATACTTTCATCAGAGTAGTTCAGTGGTACCATAGTAACACTGTACTACTCTGGAAGGGTGATCAGGGATCTTTTTTTTATACTGTCTTGCTTATAACAGTGATGATCAATGTTATTAGCAATAGTTAACTGTCATGAATGGCTTTCCTTTCATGACAACCTGCTTACTGTTGACAAGCTATAATTGGCTACAGCTAATCACATGGTCCAGGGTGCTGTGATTGGCCTAGGTACCATGTGATACCTGTGGGCCAATCACAGCATCATGCCGCGTACACACGAGCAGAATTTCCGACAGAAAGAGTCCGATGGGAGCTCTTAATCGTATATTCTGATCGTGTGTATGCCCCATCGGACATTTTCTGCCGAAAATTCAGACGGACTTAGATAGAGAACCCGTTCTATATTTTTCCAACGGAACAAATTACTATCGTAAAAAACACTCGTCTGTATGCTGTTCCGACGCACCAAAAACGACGCATGCTCTGAAGCAAGTACGAGACAGAAGCTATTGGCTACTGGCTATTGAACTTCCGTTTTCTAGTCCCATCGTACGTGTTGTACGTCACCGCGTTCTGGACGGTCGGAATTTGGTGTGACCATGTGTATGCAAGACAGCTAGAGCGGAATTCCGTCAGAACTCCGTCGTAAAAACCCTCAGAGTTTATTCCGACGGCAAAACCGGTCGTGTGTACAGGGCATTACAATACAGTCGAGAATGGAAGCCATTCATGACCGTTTTCCTGACATTGAAATCATGTGATTGCTATGACCAAGCACAGCAATCAGATGATATACCAGCCGTTCACAGCAGCCGGGTCCCGAGCACTGCTGTATGCCTCAGGGGATGTGCTAGTGCACATGTACTAGGCAACATACCAATATGTCGCCTAGCCTGGCTATGCCACCTGTCCGCAGTCAATGTACTGTGGGTGGGCAGCAATCGGTTAATAATGGCACCGCAAGTTCAATGAACGTTTTGCCACAATTCTTGGCGAGTTTCCGGAAATTTGTGCAGAAAGCGCATTTCTGCCTGCATTCCCTGAATGCTTAGGTGTGAATGCAGTCTTACTTTGTGTAGCTAATGCTAAAAGAATCCATTACAGAACACAGAGCAGATGCATATTTATGTAATGGAAAGAGTTTGTTTAGGCCAGTCTGGCACACACAAACTATTTAGATTCAGATTAAACCTGGAATTCCACTTTAGACATGAACAAAGCTTGCTGCTCTACCTGGTGGTCATACTGGTATATTGCACATGACTTACAGAATGGTATTCTTGGTCAGGTTTGCACCAGCCTGAATCTTCCTCCAGAGGAACTGGGTCTGTGGGGGGGGGGTAAAATGCTATTAATGCAGATCTTATTTGTTTCACGGTTAAACTGGCTGAAACAGGCACCTGCCTATCAATCCTCACCAGTTGTGTTCTCACAGAACTCACTAACAAAACCCTATTGACCAGTGTGCACAGATTTATATTACAAAGAAAAAAAATCATCCTGATACAAAAAAGTCACTTTACTCAATTCTCTCAATTTAATTATGAACACGTTGCTATATTCCTTTATTTACCACTTAAGGACCGAGCCTCTTTTTGAGATTTGTTGTTTATAAGTCAAAAACAGTTTTTTTTGCTAGGAAATTATCTTAGAACCCCCAAACATTATACATTTTTTTTCTAACACCCTAGAGAATAAAATGGTGGTCGTTGGAATACCTTCTGTCACACCGTATTTGCGTAGCGGTCTTACAAGCGCACTTTTTTTGGAAAAAATACACTTTTTTGAATTAAAAAAATAAGACAACAGTAAAGTTAGCCCAATTTTTTTTATGTTGTGAAAGATAATGTTACGCCGAGTAAATTGATACCCAACATGTCACGCTTCAAAATTGCGCCCGCTCATGGAATGGTGACAGACTTTTAGGTTAGGAACTTGTTCCTTGCTGTTTAACATTACTGCCAGTTGAGAGTCAGCTTTGTACCATTGCTCCTTTCCCTTGGGATCACAAACACTTCCAGTTGGGACTGAGTGCTCCAATGTGACATCCAAGACCCCAACACTGGCCAAAATGTATTCAGAGTACACTGGCCAATGGGTATCTTTAGTCATTTCAGATAGTATTTACTGCCTTTCATAGCTGCTGTGTATATCTGCAGTTGAGTTGCATTTTTTTGTGCTGTATCCACTGCATTATTGTGTCAAACTTTTGGTTTGTTGTCCGTTTAATTTTTACTCCTCTACAGAGCTTTTACTTTACAATGGAGCTAATTTTAAGCCACAGATGTGTCATTGAGATTGAGCTCAGCCAAGGCGGGTCATCACTGGGCGGACCAGAAGGACCCATTCAACCAGCGGCTCCTCTGGGGGTAGTGCTACACCTTTATCTACTGTTTATCCCTCGTCTGTTTGCTTTTCTAGTTTTAACACATTTAACTAAAGCCTGGTACACACAGGTATTTTTTTTTTTGTTCAACACAGCAGGAGAAGCTTGCTGTACTATCTATGTGAAGTTAGCTCAGAGATCTCCCCTCTGAGCTATTATGTTCTGACAGAGGGATCGCGTCCCTGCCAAAACACACCAGTCAGAGCTCGCAGCCTTTGGCTAACAGCGCTGATCAGATGCCGGTCGGCTGCTGGTTTTCCAGGATGCCCATTCGACACAAGTCAGATCTTAGGCTGGCTTCTGTCAGACAGGCTGCTGTACACAATGGCCACATGTCAGCCGGTTTCTGTGGAGCTGGCCAATATTTGGACTGTGTGATAGCATAGAAGTGAAAATATAGGAAAAACATTTTGTTGCCTAACTGATATTTTTTTTGCCATGCAAGCTTACTAGAATACTAAATAGGCACTGTATGACTCAAAAGCTTGCATGACAAAATATAGTAAGTTAATCAATGAAGAGTAACCTCAACCAAGAAATCTAGACCCTTACAGGATGACCACATTGTTGCCTGTCTATAGCCCATATGTAGAAACATTCTAAAGTTGATTTGAATGGAAGAAGTTATACAGAAAAGCAAAGTAATATGATTTGTCCCAATAGGAAGAGCATCAAACCTGCTGTGGCATCCAGTCCAGCTCCCCGTACAGACTCATGTTCCTGAACAGTATCTGTGTGTCTAAATGCAGGAGCTTCAGTGGCGCGAAGGGCAGGAAACAAGAAAACTGCTCGGGCCAGAGCTCTACATCATGGATATATTTCTAGGTCAAATAAAAGAAACAAAAGAATTTATAATTACAATGTGGACCAAATAATACATTCAATATATACATAAAAAAGATGAAATTAGAGAGAATTGGATGGATGGGCTGAAAGTTACACCAATTATTGAAGCAGATTAAATCAAAAATGATCCCATACAAAAAAGCACAAGCAGTAGTTGCAGTCCTGCAAATATATTGGGGTTTACAGGCATACCCCACTTTTAGGTACACAATGGGGTTTATTTACTAAAGCTGGAAAGTGCAAAATCAGGCTCACTTCTGCATAGAAGCCAATGAGCTTCTAACCCCAGCTTGTTCAATTAAGCTTTGGTAATAAAACCTGGAAGCTCATTGGTTTCTATGCAGAAGTGAGCCTGATTTTGCACTTTCCAGCTTTAGTAAATAAACCCCATTGTGTACTTAAAAGTGGGGTATGCCTGTACTTAAAGGCAAATATGATGTTCATTTTGCAGGGGACTTTTTACCAGAACTTACTGAATGTGGTGAAAATACATTTTTAAAGAATATCCAACCACGTGCAAGGAAAATAAAAAAAACAGACCAAAAAAAAAACTTGCATATGATTGGTTGATGGAAATCCGTAGAGCTTCACCTCATTTTCTAAGCTAAGGGAAAAATCCCTTGTAACATCAAAGTTCTCATGCAAAGTGAACAGCCTATTTGCCTTAGGGTCCTTTCACACGCTGAGCAGGCGGATGACAGGTCCGTCTTCGCTCACTGTGCTGAGACGGACCTATCAGAGCCCTGCTCTCCTCCTTGGGAGATCGGATGAAAACGAACCGCCTGTCCATTTTTAGCCGATCCAATAGACGGATGGAAAATAGGGTCACCATATGTCTGGATTTCATGGGCAGGGTCAGATTGGATAGCAGCGGGTGTCAGCGCTGACATCCGCTGCTCCATAGGAGTAAATGGAGTGTCTGTTCAGCCCGTGTGAAAGGGGCCTTAGGTAAATCAACCCCCATTACCCACAAGTGTATGGAGTTGATTTACTAAAGGCAAAAAGGCTGCTTATATTGCAAGGGAATTTGACCTAGGGCTTTGTGAATGTGGTGACATTTCAATTTGCAAAGAATATTTATTCAGTGCAAAGATAAAAAACAGCATTTTTGCTTGCACATGATTGGATGATTGAACTCAGCATTCACTAAACTCTACGGAAACTGCAAAGTGAAAATTCTATTTGGCTTTAGTTAATCACCCCCATTATCTAAAAGTTTACATGTCCATTTTACTTTCTTTTTTTTTTACCTTTGAATTCAAAATAAACTGCACATTAAAACTTGTCTTCATTTCTTATTTTACTAACACACTTTTGAAAATATTACTGTAGCACCGTTATGGAAATGTAAGGTAAATTCCTGTTTAGAACACAAATCAAGCTCTGATATGCACAGAGGGGGCACAGAACTTTTGTTCTTTATTTAGGAATGGATATAGTGTCCTTGATTAATTTACTTCTCGAACATGGGTGTTATTATAGCACACCATGAGATAGCTATCAGGCCTGGATTAGGAAGTCCTGCACTGTTGGGCTACACAGTGATTTATGAAGGTAGCATTAGCTTTGGTAGATACATTTGTTTTAATGAATGTATATATAATTTGGAAATCTCCATACAATTGTTTGTTTTGCAACTTTTACATATAGGTAAGCTTATAATAAAGCATATCTGTAGGTAAAATGAATATCTTTCACGTTTTTGCAGCCGCTGACGTCACCTGTGCTCTGGAAGGAGTATGCCATCCCTTCAGATTACTGTGCCGCGATCGTGGCTCCCGTGCGCATGCACAGAAGTGATGTTATTGCGGCTCTGCCATTCAAACGACCCGAGCTTCCGAACCCAAAGTTAGACTGTGAAGATAGAAGCCCTGTCAGCGGTGACAATGTGGAGGGCTTCATTTTATAGGTAAGTCTTTCATAATGTGCTAGTATATGATGCATACTAGCACATTGTATCATTACCTTGCAGGTGCCCGGAATAATTTTTTTCAGGATTTACCACCGTTTTTAAGATGGAGATCTTTAACGTTTTTTTCTGTTGACCACCATTAAACATATTTATAGTCATATGTTGAAACCTGGTAACCTGGTGTTCCAGAAACACCAACTACTAAAACTTAAAGTAAAATTCAATCCAAAACATATTGAATTTTGGACAAGGTGGTGAGGGGTTAGAACATTTGTAGGATTTCTTTTGCTATCTGTACCTACATTGGGGAGGATTAAAGTAGAACTATGGGCACAACTTTTTTTTTTCATTTTGGATAGAGTAATGCCCCGTACACACGATCAGAAATTCCGCCAGCAAAAATCGGATGTGAGCTCCATCGGACTTTTGCTGGCAGAATTCCAGCCAGCAAAAGATTGAGGGCAGGTTCTCTATTTTTTGGTCGGAAAAAGTTCCTATCCAAAAATGCATTAGTCTGTATGCAATTCGGACGCACAAAAAATCACGCATGCTCGGAAACAATTCGACGCATGCTCGGAAGCATTGAACTTAATTTTCTTGGCTCGTCGTTGTGTTGTACGTCACCGCGTTCTTGACGGTCGAAAGTTCAGAGAACTTTTGTGTGACCGTGTGTATGCAAGGCAAGCTTGAGCGGAATTCCATCGGAAAAAACATCCAAGTTTTTTCTGACTGAATTTCTGATCGTGTGTATGGGCCATAAGCGATGGTTTTAACCCGTGTCAGATTTTATTTTATTTTTTTCCACCATCTGTGTCCCAATTCAGAGATTTCCATTCACTTCCTGTCCCATAATCAGATAGGAAGTGAGAGGAAATCCCTGCAAATTAGGGAATTCCTTGGGGACCCTCAGATCACCAGAACTAGTGTCCCCATTGGAAGATTTCTATTACTTTTCTAGGGGACAACCCAAAATTTGGCATTTTCTTTTACTTTCACTTTCAATGATAATGGTAAACAGGACAAATAGAGAGGGTGACTTTCCCTAAAGGGGGCAAAGACAGCAATAAAAACTGATAGGGGTTCTACGGTTTTACCTTTAGTTATACTTTAATTTTACTTTCTGTAACAAAGAAAAACAAGGAAATTACAGTAAATCTCCCTCTATTCAGAAATATTTCCTCTGCTCCTGTTCCAGTGATAACTAACATTTTAGATTTCCTGTCTCAGTGGCACCAGGCGCTGGGGCAAAGAGTGAGAATGAATCCCCCCCAATGGGAGCACAGACAATAAAAAGAAAAGCATGACAGCAGTTCTAATCCTCCCCTATTCTAAAACTGAAAAAATAAGTTTTGCTTTTAAATAAATATGCAGGTCAGGTATTTCCACTTCTCGTAGTTCAATCTATAGAGGCTGTAGAGCACAAAACTCATAAGCTGAGTCCAGGGTCGCTGTTAGAAATCAAGGGGCCCCATGCAGCCTATGGGGCCATGGGGCCACCCTTGATCCCGCCCACAACCCCACCCTGGCTCCGCCCCTGACCCCATGCTGTCACGGAGGGGGGGGGGGGGCTGGGGGACTGGTAGCAGAAGCTAGAACATGAAATATGTTCAGTTTGTGTCCACATACACCACAGACTTGTGTCTATTATTTACATCAGGCTACCTCTGATCTGTCACATTTAGGTCTGGAAAAATAGAAAAGGATGTTCTTTTCCATTTTTTTTTCACTTGAATGGACATGGAGGTAGATGGATCTAAATGCACACAAGTCAATTCATAACAGGACTCCTGTAGACCAACATGGAGCTTTCAATCAGGTCCGTATGAAAAACTGACAGGCGGACCTAATTGCAAAGGTTGGTTGAAAGGTACTCAAAGGGGAGTGTTTTGGGGGTGGAAAAAATGCAGCTTGGCTGTGTGTTTTTATTGCCCCCTCCCCATCACACGAATAATGTAGCATCTCACTATGTGCTCATGGTCATCATCATTATGATGATCACAGCACAGCACAGCAGGCCCTGCCTAAGGCTCCATCTTCATCCAGAAGCCATGAGAACAGGTTAGTCAATTGAATTGAATTTGGTTAGCATAACTCTCATATTAAAGGGTAAGTACAGAATATTTTCTCAGGAAGCACATCTTTTAAGTTAGTATTGCAGATTGTTATAGGTCCTTCATAGGTCCTTCATATTTTACAAGCTTGTTCCATGTTTTTGCTATTTTGGAAATTTGTAGATTAGTCATGAGAGAAAGCTGGCAGTGTAATTGCCCAATTGAGATAATAAGGGTGATTTACTAAGAGAGTCAAGAATCTTCACACGATAAATTGTGTAAATATTGGCGTTGGTTTACTAAAGGCAAATAGACTGTTCATTTTGCAAGGGACATTTCCGCAGAGCTTAGTAAATGAGGGGAAGCAGAAATATGCAAATATTTTTAATTTTATTTTTTTTCACTTTTCCTTGCACGTGATTGGGTATGACCGTCAGTCACCAGCTCTCTACTCTGCCTCTCCGTTGCTCACTAGAGCACCGAGCTGGGGAGGGGACGGAGCAACTGGCTCAGTCCCCCAGCGGAGCAACTGAGAGGCTGAGCCAGCTGCCAGTCCAACCATAGTGTTGGGATCTTTCCAAAGCTTGGACCAGCTCTGTGACACCAGCCAACAGCCAGCTTTAGCTCACTGTTGACTGAAAACGGGTCACAGGAGTTCAGAACGAACTGCACTCCTGTGATCCATAGGAGATGTAGGGCTAAAATAACTTTGGCTACACTTCTCCTTTATGGTGTCCTGTCCAATTGCAGTCTGATTGATTGGTATAGGGCAACACAGACAGCTCTTGTACTTGGCATTAAATAATAAAAAGCCCAAAATGAAATGGTTATTGTTGCTGAGTGTGCAGAACCTGGCATAATCACATACCCGCAATGACTGCATAATGGCTGCCTTCTGTGCAGCATTCAGTAAAGGCAGAGAAGAACCTAAGCACTGACAAGCTCTTGTTAAGAGATGGCTGGGCAGAGAACGCAGATAATCAGGACTAAGGACAGGAATCAGGGAGTGCAGTCTACAAATCACGTGTTCTACAACCTGCAAAATAAGGACAAATGCATCATTATGTAATTTCCTTTTAGTCCAAGAACAGGCTATGTATTAAAAAGACACATCACTAGCTCACCCATCAACAACAACGAGTCCAACTCTATTAAACATCAGCAGATAAGCATAGAGAGTACTAACTAACTAGTTATGTTGAAGATTGCTAGTGCTAGTAAATATAGAGTATAGAGCGACAGTGAATGTAGAGTATGGCTAAGCATGCCCCTACACCAAAGAAGTGCCACATATTTCTATTGTAGGCTGTTATATAGGGCTATATATATAAAAATAGCACTGTATCTCATGTATGCACTAGTCACTTTATTTATCACATTTCATTAAATTCATTAAATTATAACGTCATGATATTTAATTTAGGAACAGTGCTCAATATATATATATATATATATATATATATATATATATATATATATATATTTGACTCCATTTCTGGTCTTGAATAGCAGCTGTTCGTTAATTTAACCAGCGCAGAGATCATCTTTTTTTAACATGTTATACAGGGCTGACATTGTTTTATTTAATTTTTAACTCTTTTTATTGAAGAAGATGCATAACATTAATACGGTCATCAAAGTGCTCAAAATGAGCAGCGTAAAGTACAAAATACAGTGTTACAGACATGAAACTGGTCTTTAAAAACATGTACATAACTTTGCTTAGAGTTCCAAGGAAAAGTCAATTAACAAATAGCCTCCTGGGTACATTTCTAGTTGCTGATTATGATGAGGATAGAACACCATGCATCCCATATCTTATTGTAATTCTTTACACCCTCTATGTTCATGTATGAGTTTCTCATATAACAGTATTTGATTCATCAACCCGATCCACGTCGAAAAAGATGGGGAAATAGGCTGGATCCATTTGATTGCAATAGCTTTTAGAGCCAAAAATAGTGTCTCTCGCAGCATAACTCTATCATACCTCTGCTACTGCTCCTCATCCAAAATGCCTAAAAGACATTTTTTGGGTAGTTCGGGGCATAGGCACCGACAGAATGGAGGAGAGAGTGTCTCTTACTTGCTTCCAATACCTAGCTTTGACAGGGCACACCCACATAATATGTGCAAAATCAGCACTTGTGTAGCTACATCTCGTACAGCTAGGTGTGGGTATGCAGCGCACAGCATGTAGCCATGCCGAGGTGATATACGATTGGTGAATCACATAGAGTTGTATTAACTTATTGTTAATAGCTGGAGACACTTATAGGTGTGAGGAGCAAGCCTCCTCTCAATCCTTGTCCAAAAAATCTGGGATAGCTTTTTGCCACTTAGATTGCACATTAATGGAGTTTTGCTGATAGTGGCAGTTAACAGATGGGAATAGACCTCGGAAATGAGACCTCCAGGGCCTTGTGACCTTAACACCCTTATTAATGAGTAGTTGGGAAATTTCGTATATTTATCCCAAACTGGGCATGTAGTGTATGTCTAAACTGAAGATACCTATAGAAGGCTGTACAGGGAAGGTCATATTTCTGTTGTAATTCTTTAAAAGATGAGAGGACAGTAACAATTTTTAATGTCCTCTAGAGTGTCCAGACCCTTTTGTTCCCAAAAGGAATAATCTGCTAAGTGTAAGCAAATGGAAAAATATGGGGTTGTGCCAAATAAGAAGTTTAGCTGCAATATCTTTGAACCCTACTATATACCGTATTTATCGGCATATAACACGCACAGGCGTATAACACGCACATTCATTTTAAGAGGGAAGTTTCAGGAAAAAAAACTTAAATTTTTAATAAGAAACTTGAAGCAAAATAAGGGTCAGTGCCCATCTGCAGCCTCACCATTGCCATCAATGCAGCCTGATCAATGCCCATCTGCAGCCTCACAAGTGCCATTAATGCAGCCTCATTAGTCTACATCAATGCAGCCTCACCATTGCCATCAATGTAGCAGCCTTGCCATTGCCATCAATGCAGCAGCCTCACCACTGCCATCAATGCCCATCTGCAGCCTAGAGGGGACAGGGTGGGGGACGAGCGCCGACAGATTACATACAGTGAGAATCTCCTATAATAGACAGAACAGTGGTCCAATGGCGGCCCAGGAGACGGGACTTTATATTACAGAGGCCGCCGAGTAAACAGGAGATTATCACTGTATTTAATCTGACGGCGCTCATCCCTCCCCCCTCCCTGTCCCCTCAGAGGCAGCTAAAATTGAAGTATTGGCGTATAACACGCACACGCTATTTGCACCCGATTTTCATGGTGAAAAAGTGAGTGTTATACGCCAATAAATACAGTATGTTTAACTTCTCTCCATACAGCTCAAACTAGATTTAAGATTAGCAAACTTACTTTTTCTAGAACCGTCATTTGCGCTTCCAGTGCAATTAGTAAATTGTTTAGCTTAAGAACATGGGCCAAGTGTGACTTCACCAGTGCCGGCGTGACAGGTGTCAACCAGTCTGACAAATGACGTAGTTGCCCAGCTAAATAATAATAATACATGTTAAGGAGTGCCATATCTGCTTCTACTTTAGGGCACTGTAGGGTGGAAAATGTAGGCTTTCATCGGTTATTTGCCCATATAAAGGAACTGAGTAATGCATCTAGAGTTTTAAAGAATGATTTTGGCACCGAAACCTGCATGTGGGAGGATACAGAGACATTTCGGCAAGAATAATTTTTATTAGATTTATTCTACCTGCCACCGTTTAAAAGTTTAGCCCAAGTGGTAAGTTTAGTTCTAATCACTTGAAGTAAGGGGTCCATGTTAACTTTTAAGGAATCTAAAGGGGCTAATGTGATTGTTATTCCCAAATACTTAAAGTGGTTGCAAACCCTCACATATACCCAGTTAAGAGAATAGCCTCAGATAATACACAGAGATGAAACAAATCTTCCTACATAAGTTTTACTTGTATATCTGCAGTCTTCCCCTTTCTACACCCTTTGAGAAGTGCAGACCGTGTTAAAAACCTTTTTTTCTTCTTTCAGCGGTTGATAGGGGTGGGGGGACTGGACTTACACTATGTGAGAGCTGATTGGAAGAAAGGGACACCCCCCTCCATATAGGCAGAGGAACGTAGTAACATGCAGAGCTGTGCTCTGAATAGACAAGCGCTCTGCTGATCTCCCTCTAAGCTCCCTGCCTGACACAAATTTTCAGCTCATATTATCTCATGTGTCGGAGAACTTGTCAGAAGTTACTAATGCTGATAACAGAGGAACAGAGCACCAGAGAAAAATGGCTAAAATGGTTAAGACATTTTTGGTGTTTGGAATACTTCTTATGTCTGATCATCATGAACTGTCTATAATCAGCATTGGAATCAATATTTTCATTAAAGCATACAGTTACGGTAGCTTGAAGACATTTTACAGATTTCAATTTCATGACATTCTTTTAAAAAGTCAGAGAAAACTTTTACTTAAATGTTAATTAGCATTCTGAAGCAAGCCTTTTATTTAGGCACATTAGGTAATTGGTTAGAACTTCCACCTGGCAGCACTAGCGACATCGGTTCAAATCCCAACCACAACACTACCCACCTGGAGTCTGAATGTTCTCCCTGTGGCTGCGTTTGTTTTTTCTCCTGGTACTCCAGTTTCCTCCCACACTACAAAAATATTCTGGTAGGTTAATTGGTTGTACTATGTGTATGAATATGAGTTTGGGACCTTAGATTGTAAGCTCCTTGAGGGCAAGGACTAATGTGAATGTACAATATATGTGTAAAGTGCTGTGTAAATTAATGGCACTGTATACAGTAAGTACATGTCATAATATTAGTAGACCTGCCTATGGAAAAGTCAGACTAGTCATCAAGGGCAGCACTGGCCGACAAACAGCCGGTCATTCAGAGTGTTCCCCCTCAAATTATGCAACATGAACCAATGTGGGGTTATTGAATGCACCAAAGGTCTAGTTTACACAAAACCAATAATATGGGTTCTCACAGCACGGGAAGGTAGGAAAGCATATCAAGGCAACTGAAGAAATGTAACATGTTACAACCAAAAACATAAATGTATTTTATTGGGATTTTATGTGATAGACCAACACAAAGTGGCACATAATTGTGAAATTGTGAAAATGATAAATGGTTTTCAAATTGTTTTACAAATAAATATCTGAAAAAATGTGGTGTGCATTTGTATTTATCCCCCCTGAGCCAATACTTTGTAGAACCACCTTTTGCTGCAATTACAACTGCAAGTCTTTTTGAGTATGTCTCTACCAGTTTTGCACATTTCATTTTTGCCCATTCTTCTTTGCAAAATAGATTCAATGGAGAGCATCTGTGAACAGAAATGATCAAGTCTTGCCACAGATTCTCAATTGGATTTAGGTCTGGATTTTGACTGGCCCATTCCAACACATGAATATGCTTTGATCTAAACCATTCCATTGTAGCTCTGGCTGTAGGGTCATTGTCCTGCTGGAAGGTGAACCTCCACCCCAGTCTCAAGTCCTTTGCAGACCCTAAGGCCTCGTACACACGATACGAAAATCAGAAGGGTAAATTTGTAAGACGAGCTGTCTGTGGTATTTCGGATCTTTAGTATGGTGCTTTCGACAGCCGATTTGCAGGCTATAAATTTTTTGTCGGATGAGAACTCAATGTCTGATTTTCGGATGGTCAGTACAGAAATCGTCACACAAAAGTCGAAAGAACAAATACACATGATTGGAATCAAGGAATGACTGGGAAGAGTTTGGTCTTGTAAACTACTGTTCATAATCTAGAAATAACATCCATGACGCGGCAATGGATGAAATGTTAAAATGCAGCGCACATTCTGATCTTCTTTAATGGGATAATAATGAAGCTGCTTTGCATGTAGTTATGCCAAATGTATTTTAAAAGGCATTTGTTTTGTACGATCTGAAAATCGCGAATCAAAGCTCACCAAACTTCTACTAACACGAAATTAGCAGAAGGGGTCCAAAGGGTAGTGCTTGAGAAATGAACTTCCTCTTTTTACTCTTGTACGCTTGGTCGTACAACAATCGAACCATGTGTACAAGGCTTTACAGGTTTTCTTCTAAGATTGCCCTGTATTTGGCTCCATCTATCTTCTCATCAACTCTGACCAGCTTCCGTGTCCCTGCTGAAAAAAAGCATCCCCACAACATGATGCTGCCACCACCGTGTTTCACGGTGGGGATGGTGTGTTCAGGGTGATGTGCAGTGTTAGTTTACTGCCACACATAGTGTTTTGCTTTTAGGCCAAAAAGTTCAATTTTGGTCTCATCTGACCAGAGCACCTTCTTCCACATGTTTGTTGTGTCCCTCACATGGTTTCTCGCAAACTCCAAACGGAACTTGGCTTTCTTTCAACAATGGCTTTCTTCTTGCCACTCTTCCATTAAGGCCAGATTTGTGGAGTGCACGACTAATAGTTGTCCTGTGGACAGATTCCCTCACCTGAGCTGTGGATCTCTGCAGCTCGTCTAGAGTTACCTTGGGCCTTTTGGTTGCTCCTCTAAATAAAATGTTCTCCTTGTCCAGCCTGTCAGTTTAGGTGGATGGCCATGTCTTTGTAGGTTTGAAGTTGTGCCATACGCTTTCCATTTTCGGATGATGGATTGAACAGTGCTCCGTGAGATGTTCTAAGCTTGGGTATTATAACTTAACCCTGTTTTAAACTTCTCCACAACTTTATCCCTGACCTGTCTGATGTGTTCCTTGGCCTTCACAATGCTGTTTGTTCACTAAGGTTCTCTAACAAACCTTTGAGGGTGTCACAGAATAGCTGTATTTATACGGGGATTAAATTATACATGGGTGGACTCTATTTACTAATTGGGTGCCTTCTGAAGGCAATTGGTTCCACTAGATTCTAGTTAGAGGTATCAGAGTAAAGGGGGCTGAATACAAATGCACGCCACACTTTTCACATATTTATTTGTAAAAAAAAATTGAAAACCATTTATCATTTTCCTTCCACTTCACATTTATGTGCAACTTTGTGTTGGTCTATCACATAAAATCCAAATAAAATACATTTACGTTTTTGGTTGAACATGACAAAATGTGAAAAGTTTCAGGGGGTATGAATACTTTTTTAAGGCACTGCAAATATAATATACATTCCTATCTATTTACCAATGCTAGCAGAATAATGATTAAAAAAGTTAATGTTGATTGAGAGAGTTTAGTTCCCTTTTAACCCTCACTTTACATGCAAAAACATAATAAACTTTAACCTTAGGTCTAAAAGCTAGCTATAAAGCTAAACTGCAGACATTAAAGCAAACAGCAGTATACATCTGCAACAATGGTTTATATTACTGTCAATAGATTACCATAAGTGTATGTATTGCCAATTATTTAATATATTAATTGGAAAATCCACTATATGAGTGCATAGAAATCTAAGAAAGAGGCATGTTGGTGGCCTTACTGTATACTCCACAGTATATCTCTCTAGCGGTTTTTCAGATACCAGTTGAGTCTACTCAGTAAAAAGCTGAACATTCAGACTGTTTCACCTCATCCCTAGAAGCTGGCACATATGGCATGCAAAAAGTATCTGAATATAAAAAGTGCATATATGCAATAAAAAAAGTAGTGTTGCATATACTTACATTAGATTTGGGGGTGATATGATTGAAAAGTAAAAACCCCTGAAAAAAAACAGTTATTATTACAATATATAAAAACAGCCTAACCAAAAGGTTAATAAACATTTTGACATATTTTACGTTTCAGTCACTGGGGTTGATTTACTAAAGGCATATAGGCTGTGCACTTTGCAAGTGACCTTGCCCCAAACTTTAGAGAATGTGGTGAAGTTTCAAGGAATACAGGTACCTAAAGTGTTTTGTGTTCCATACCAACATATTACAAAAAAAAATAAAAAATGATATATATATATATATATAGATAGATAGATAGATAGATAGATAGATAGATAGATAGATAGATAGATAGATAGATAGATAGATAGATAGATAGATAGATAGATATACACAGTATCTCACAAAAGTGAGTACATCCCTCACATATTATATCTTTTCATGTGACAACACTGAAGAAATGACACTTTGCTACAATGTAAAGTAGTGAGTGTACAGCTTGTATAACAGTGTAAATTTGCTGTCCCCTCAAAATAACTCAACACACAGCCATTAACCTCCCTGGCAGTATGATTATTTCTGATTTTAGGTGCTGAAAGCGGTACAATTATTTTGCACAGAAATTTGGCGTTTTATATTGTAGGCCTGTAATTCTTAGGAATAGTTCACTTAAATCTGTCCAAACAAGAGTCTAGTAGACATCCCGGGTATGATAAAGTTTGAAAAACGAAATAAAAAATTATAATATAATAAATAACTATAAATAATTATAACAAATAATAATATAATAATAATAAAAATTATATAATAATATAATCAAATCAAAAACACTGAACTTTGCTCAGTTGCAGAATTTTAGCTTTCGTTACTTTTAGTGTTTGATGACGGATCTCCCCACAAATCACTATCGCTCAATTCTGCGAGTGATTCTAATTTATTATCGCTTTTTTCTAGCTGCTCTAAAACCACTTTTGATGTAAAGAGACAGTTTTGGTTGCTATGGACAATCTCCAGTTTCCTGGCAGAAAGAACAGTTTTATATATATAAAACTGCATGCAGGACACTGGGCAGACCACTAGGGACAAAGGGGATGTGTAGTTATTTGATACAGTACTGTAATCTGTAAGATTACAGTATGCTGTATCTATACTGTGTGTTTCACTATTTGAATTTACCGCCGAACTCCGTCCCCGTGCGTCGCAACGCTCGCAGGGAACGGAGCTCGGCACTGTGAATCGAGCGAGACACAGCGGCTCGCCGATCACAGCGGGGAGACATCGCAGGATCCAGGGGACAAGGTAAGTATGCTCTTCCTGGATCCTGCGATGCAAGCCCGAGTCTGGCTCGGGGATACCGCTTTTGGTATGTAAAATCCAACCCAAGCCAGACTCGGGAATACCGCCAGGGGGGTTAATGTCTAAACCGCTGGCAACAAAAGTGATTACACCCCTAAGTGAAAATGTCCAAATTGGGCCCAAAGTGTCAATATTTTGTGTTGCTACTATTATTTTCCAGGACTGCCTTAACTCTCTTGGGCATGGAGTTCACCAGAGCTTCACAGGTTGCCACTGGAGTCCTCTTCCACCCTCCATGATGACATCACGGAGCTGGTGGATGTTAGAGACCTTGCGCTCCTCCACCTTCTGTTTGAGGATGCCCCACAAATGCTCAATAGGGTTTAGGTCTGGAGACATGCTTGGCCAGTCCATCACCTTTACCCTCAGCTTCTTTAGCAAGGCAGTAGTCATCTTGGAGGTCGTTATCCCCTCCCATCTCCGAAGGGAGGGGCTCATGCTCTGCTTCAGTATGTCACAGTACATGTTGGCGTTCATGGTTTCCTCAATGAACTGTAGCTCCCCAGTGCCAGCAGCAATCATGCAGCCCCAGACCATGACACTCCCACCACCATGGTTGACTGTAGGCAAGACACACTTGTCTTTGTACTCCTCACCTGGATGCGGCCACACACGTTTGACACCATCTGAACCAAATAAGTTTATCTTGGTCTCATCAGACCACAGGACATGGTTCCAGTAATCCATGTCCTTAGTCTGCTTGTCTTCATCAAACTGTTTGCAGGCTTTCTTGTGCATCATCTTTAGAAGAGGCTTCCTTCTCCCATGACAGCCATGCAGACCAATTTGATGCAGTGTGCAGCGTATGGTCTTAGCACTGACAGGCTGACCCCCTCCCCTTCAACCTCTGCAGCAATGCTGGCAGCACTCATATGTCTATTTCACAAAGACAACCTCTGGATATGATGCTGAGCACATGCACTCAACTTCTTTGGTCGACCATGGTGAGGCCTGTTCTGAGTGGAACCTGTCCTATTAAACCGCTGCATGGTCTTGGCCACCGTGCTGCAGCTCAGTTTCAGTGTCTTGGCAATCTTCTTATAGCCTAGGCCATCTTTATGTAGAGCAACAATTTTTTTTTCAGATCCTCAGAGAGTTTTTTGCCATGAGGTGCCATGTTAAACTTCCAGTGACCAGTATGAGAGAGTGAGAGCGATAACTCCAAATTTAACACACCTGCTCCCCATTCACACCTGAGACCTTGTAACACTAACAAGTCACATGACACAGGGGAGGGAAAATGGCTAATTGGGCCCAATTTGGAAATTTTCACTTAGGGGTGTACTCACTTTGTTGCCAGGGGTTTAGACATTAATTACTGTCTGTTGAGTTATTTTGAGGGGACAGCAAATTTACACTGTTATACAAGCTGTACACTCACTACTTTACATTGTAGCAAAGTGTAATTTCTTCAGTGTTGTCACATGAAAAGATATAATAAAATATTTACAAAAATGTGAGGGGTGTAAACACTTTTGTGAGATACTGTATATATATACATATCATATAAAAAAATTATATAAATATATAAAAATTATATAATATATAAAAATATTAAACTTCAGCTATAAGCAGGGACCTACATGGAAGCAGGTGTTAGTACCCTTTTAGGAAGACCTGGGTGATGCTAGTGTGTGGAGTACTGTGACCTTTATAACCTGGTGTGGGTGGGGCCCTGGGCAGAAGGTGGATGGAAGCTGGCTATCCTTTACTTATAGCATGCAGGTCTATAGCTTGGGGAGTAGTGGACCATCTGCGCCTAGGCCCAGAGACAGACTCTATGTGAGGACCCACTGCTGGAGGACTCATGAAAGAGCATTTGGGAAGATAGCTCGACTTTATGAGTGGAGGTTGATGGCACTGATGTGTTTTGCACTGTAAATGGGAAAAAGTGAAGTTAAGAAGCTGTAGTTTGTTAGTCAGTAAATTGCTTAAAAGGCATCTTGTGTGGACATTCTTTATTCAAGAAGGTGGACCTCGGACCAAGAAAACATGACTACTGTGAGAAAGGTGGGCCCCAGGTCTGGAGCATGGGGGACACAAAATTTCTCCTAAAAACAGGTAAATGCGTACCTTAAGAAGAAGCAGGGGTGATGCCCTTGGCCAGCTTGGCGGGAACCACCATCTAATCCTTAACTTGTCAATATACATATGCTATCTCCTGTTTAGATTCCTAAGGAAGTGACTTTACCTGAGCAAGTGAAAGGTCAGAGGCTTGTATCATTGTCAGAAGATTAATCACATGACTGTGTGGAAGTGTCTGGAAAAATGACACTCCTAGTTCGGAAAGCAGACTTCTCCAAGTGAAGAGCTCATTAAAGTCCAAGGAATGTACATTGACTTTTCTCAACACATCCACTAATGAATAAGCCAGCTGAAATAAAAACATGAACTTTTAACAAACTGCACATGGAGCTGAAGCTATGCTATAACAAGATGCACCAAATATGGACCCAGTGCAATGACAAAATGAGTTATTACACATATGACAAGTGTATTAGGACATTTTAGCGAACTATGACTATTTTAGCTACTCAACTCTTTTTCATAATTTTAAAGCAAAAAATGAATGCTGCCTCCAGATTCATCCACCCTACCAACTGCTCAGTGTCTGCTACCCCTCTTTGTCAATCACTCCACTGGCTTCCACTCACTCAACAAATTAAATTCAAAATACTAAGCTCTAACAACTTACAAAGCCATCCACAACTTGGCCCCCAGCTACATCACTAACCTAGTCTCAAAATACCAACCAAATCGTTCTCTTCGTTCCCCCTAAGACCTCCTGCTCTCTATCTACCTTGTCACCTCCCCCCATGTTCACCTCCAGGACTTCTCCCGAGCCTTTCCCATCCTCTGGAACTCCCTACCCCAATCTGTCCAACTATCTCTTACTCTGTCTACTTTTAGGCGATCCCTGAAAACCCTTCTCTTCAGAGAGGCCTATCCTACCCCCACCTAACAACTGTACTTTTATTTTCTCCATCAGCTTATCCCCCACACTTATTAAGTTTTTTATCTCTTGACCCTCCCTCTTAGATTGTAAGCTCTAATTAGCAGGGCCCGCTGATCCCTACCGCATTAAATTATATTGTAATTGTACTTTCTGCCCAAAAGTTGTAAAGAGCTGTTAAAACTGTTGGCAAAATATAAATCATACTGTATATAATAATAAAACAAATTGTGGAACTAAATAGCAAGCTAAAGAAATATAGAACTAAAGAGAAAAACATACTCGCCCACGGTGGGACAAAGTCTTCTGTGAAATGCATTCAAGTAGCTTCTTCTCCAACACTCCTAATGGGTAGTGGAAAGGCTGAAGGTTTTGCAGGTCCTCATATGTCAAATAGCAAATGAAGCCCGCAAGCCTTTGTACATGTCAGTGTAAAGAAAAAAAAAAACAGACAAATAAAGAAATCAAGATATCAGAAACTGACAATAATAACCAGACACAGTGGGGTTGATTTAATAAAATGGAGAGTGCATATTCTGGTGCAGCTGTGCATGGTAGCCAATCAGCTTGGATCCTTTTTTAGATATTGTGTTCTATTTCATTCTTACTGTATAAGGTTTTGATTTTACATGGTATATTTTGGTTTAATCATATGCATGAAGGATAGCACTGTCATTTTTTGGGTTATACAGCTTCTAACTTCAGCTTGTTCAATTAAGCAGTGACAAAAAAACATGGAAGCTAGGCATGTGCATTTCGTTTCTTTCCGAATCGAAATTCGGATGAATTTTTCATTATTCAGAAATTCGGATGGATCCGAATTTCCGAATTACAAAAGTAAAGAATTTAAACGAATCCGAAAAAAAAACAACGTATTCGAAATCATATATAATATTTCTTTCTATTCTGTTCTACTGTTCTATTGTTTTTCTATTCTATTCTTTTTTATTAGAATTGATTTCATTCTATTTCTATATAACCATTTTCCGAAATTCAAATTTTGTATAGAATGAATTTGAATTCAAATAGAAAAGATTAGAATATAATAGAAAATAATTGAAAAACAATAGAACAGAATAGAATAAGATATAATATATATTATATTTCATTCTGTTCTATTGTTTTTCTAGTCTATTCTTTTCTATTATTTTCTATTCAAATTCGAATTCATTCTCTACGAAATTCGAATTTCAGAAGCCATCTTCCGAAATTCAAATTTCGTATAGAATGAATTCAAATTCAAATAGAAAAGTTTAGAATAGAATAAAAAAGAATAGCATAGAAAAACAATGAAACAGAATAGAAAAAAATATAATATATATATATTATATTTTATTCTCTTCTGTTCTATTCTTTTTCTAGTGTATTCTATTTCTATTATTTTCTATTCTAATCTTTTCTATTCTAATTCATTCTATACGAAATTTTAATTTTAGAAGCCATTTTCCGAAATTCGAATTTCGCATAGAATTAATTCAAATTCGAATAGAAAAGTTTAGAATAGAATAGAAAAGAATAGCATAGAAAAACAATGGAACAGAATAGAAAAAAAATATAATATATATATAACCATCTTCCGAAATTGGAATTTGGTACAGAATGAATTTGAATTCGAATAGAAAAGATTAGAATACAAAATATCTGTTATATTGTTTTTCTATGCTATTCTTTTATATTTTCTATTCTATCCTAATCTTTTCTCTTGGAATTCGATTTCATTCTATACGAATTTCAAATTTCGCAAAATGGTTATATATAGTTTACTTTTTCAAATTCAGTTAATGTTTTTTCGAATGCGGTAGAATTTTTTTGAATTTTATAGTTTTTTTCGAATGCGGTAGAATTTTTTCGAATTTTATAGTTTTTTTCGAATGTGGTAGAATTTTTTCGAATTTGACAGTTTTTTTCGAATGTGGTAGAATTTTTTCGAATTTGACAGTTTTTTTTTCGAATGTGGTAGAATTTTTTCAAATTTGAAAGTCTTTTTCGAATACGGTCGAATTTTTTCGAATGCGGTCAAATTTTTTCGAATTCGAATACGAAATGAAACGAATTCCGAAACAAATGTAACGAATGCAACGAATTTAACTGAACGAATTTAGTTAAATAACGAATCAAAACTAAACTAAACTAAACAAATGTTTTCATCCTGCACATGTCTAATGGAAACTGATTGGTTTCTGTTTAGAGCTGCATCAGATTTTGCACTCTCCAGTTTTGGTAAATCAAACCCACAGTTTCCAAGTATGGTTATGACTGCTACAATGCAGGACTAGATGATGTAAAAATGGCTAGTGGATGAACAGTACCTGAATGGAAACAGTTTTCAAAAATTTCAGATTGCTTTCACAAATCGGAATGCTAAGGGTCCATTCACAGCCGCACTGATGCACTAATCTTGCGCATCACACTGTTTCCTTTTTTTTTTTAAAGAACTTTGTTAAAATGTCACAGAGTAACATTTCATTAGGTTCTATTGGCTACAGCGTGAAGCAAGGTGGTGGATTGCATTGCACCACAATGTAGTGGTGTGAACTGGCCTAGAAGAAGACCAGCATTTTGCCTGGTCTTGCAGGGGGACTGTGCTGAAACAGCTTCCCAGAGCAATCCCTCTGTACCTGGTGTGAATGAGCCTTTAGAATTTCTCACCCTATTCAGGATCCTATTAATCTTGTTTTAGCTACTCAACAATTACAAAGCCTTGGAGACAGGAAGTCAGAGGATATCTCTACAAACAAGGTAAGTTTACGCTTAGACAGTTCTCACTGAAACAAATATTGCTATTGTAAAATGTCCCATTTATGTCTGTTCCAGTGACAATTCAAAATGTATGATTTTTCATCAGTATTAGAGCAGATGACAATGGTTACCAGGACAAATATCGAAAGTGAATCTTCATTATGCTGTCCATAGACTGAAAGTTTTTTTTGTTCAGCCTGTGGATTAAACAAAAAAATCTATCCAATTCCTGCATTAAAGTGGTTATAAAGACTGAAGTTTTTTTATCTTCATGCATTCTATGTATGAAAGTAAAAAACCTTCAATGTGCAGCTCCTCAGTCCCCCAATACTCACTTGAGCCTGATCCCGATCCGGCGATGTGCACAAGATCAGAAGCTCTCCCAGGTCTCTGCCTCCTCACTGGCTGAGATACAGCAGCGGGAGCCGTTGTGGGGAATGGGGGCCAAGCCGCGCTCTGTGTATCTCATAGACATACAGAGGCGGCTTGGGAGTGAGCCCGTATGAGTGCCCCTAGAGCAAGCAGCTTGCCATGGGGCCACTTAGCAGGGGAGGAGCCGGGAGTGCAGGCGGGGTACATAGGGTTGCCAACCTCCCGCAGCGATTTTTTACTGGCAAAACATGGAAAATGTACTGGCAACCTGAGAAATTACAGAACTCCTATTGAAAACTAGCACAGTGAATATTTGAACAGTATAAACATGATATGGAAACACTGACAATACTTAGAACAAAGTAAGTTGCTTGATTTACACTTAAAAAGTCAACAAAGCATGAAATGATCAGCCCCTTATATTTACTGGCAGTTGTAAAAAAATCATAGATGTTTACAAACTGTCAGTAAATTTACTGGCAGTTGGCAAACCTGGGGGTACATGGGAAGAGGAAGATCGGGGCTGCTGTGTGCAAAACCATTACACAGAGCAGGTAAGTATGACATGTTTATTTTAAAAAAGCTGAACCTTTACAAAAGCTTTAATCTTATACAACACGGATGGATGAATGGCTTGTTGCAGCTATCATACTTTGACAGCTGGCCCAGCCTTCTGTCAAAATACCCAAACAGCGGCTGCATTTGAGTGGGTCCTACCACTGTTCAGGAGAAAATGATCCTTTGTTTTTGGGTGGAATTCAGCCGACTGGGCCACTCACTGAGCAAATTTCAGATGGTTTAACAGGAACTGGCCAAAATTCACATAGTGTATGGCTAGTTTAACGGGGCCACAGAGAGCAATAAAAACAACATAACTAGAATTCTATCCCTTATACTCTATATTGTGACAACGGGACCCATGCTGTTAGAACACACCGATCAGTGGCTGCAGCCACTGATCAACGACAATCTACCAGCATATGCCTTTGACAGAAGTCGATCAAATGACTGACTTCTCTCGAGTAAGGATGGTCACACACTAATCAAAATCCAGGCGGTCTGTGCTGAGCCGGCCAAGTTTCACTCAGTGTATGGTCAGCTTAACACCGATTCTGACATATTTCACAAAGTATAAACATTCAATGCAAGCGACACTGAGACATTGGGACTAAAGCATGCTTATTGCTCGCGCTATCTAAGAAAAAAAAAGATTCAAAGCAAGATCATACTTCTCAAATGTTGTAAAACATTTAAAATGAATTTAAAAGAATACAACAAAAGAATAAAACAACAGTTACATTATAAAGATACATAGATAGAAAACAAACACAAGTGTTCAAAAAAATGAGTCCCGAGCCATTTATTTGTATTAAAATCTTACAATCTCAATCTATTCGGCCAATAAGATATGTAATTTGCCTTCTAGTGACCCTGCACAACTAGTGCACTTGCTGGTAGCAGGTAATGCAATCCCAGAGCGGTAAATTCATTGTTGAATAGCATTATATACCTCTTTATTTTGTCTACGTCTTGGCTCTGGTTCATCAGGCTCTGTGCCACAAAACGTCCATGCATCATACCCAGGTTCACATCTTTCCAGCCATCTGCCAGCAATTTAATCTGTTGGGCACAAAACAAGTGATTAGTATGACTGTCAGTACCTCACTAGCGTCCCTTTTATCCTGAGCTTGTACACTTCCCTAACACAGTAATCTTATGTATAATACATTACACAAATCTACTGTAATGATCACTATGACATTAAAAGTGCAGTCAGATTAAATTCAGGGAGCAGCTTGCCCATTCTTCTTGTAGGACATTCAGGCGTATTAAATAAATCAGGGACATTAGAAAAGATACAGACTGGTGTAACTGACAGCAACGAACAAGATTTGCTCTAAATAAGATACTGTAAGTGAATTGTGATTGGTTGCTATGCATTTCTGCAGTTTGCTATTAAATGTATTGAGCAATAAGGTATCTACCACTTCTAGGCCAAATGTTTAGAAAAATTAAACAATTTGCTGCCAGCAACAATATATAATAATGGATAACTCCTTACCCCATTATTACAGGTATTTATGTAGCACCAACAATTTATGTAGTGCTTTACATATATTGTGCATTCACATCAGTCCCTGCCCTCAAGGAGCTTACAATCGAAGGTCCCTAATATACAAGCTTACTTACACACTTAATAGGGTCAGTTTAGACAGAGGCCAATTACCCTACAAGAATGTCTTTGGAGCGTGGAAGGAAACCCACACAAGCGCAGGAAGAACATGCAAACTCCATGGCGTGATCCGAACAGACAAGACAGAAGTGCTACAGACATATATATATATATATATATATATATATATATATATACACACACACACACATATACAGTATCTCACAAAAGTGAGTACACCCCTCACATTTTTGTAAGTATTTTATTATATCTTTTCATGTGACAACACTGAAGAAATTAAATATAAACTAACTCAACACATAGCCATTAATGTCTAAACCGCTGGCAACAAAAGTGAGTACACCCCTAAGTGAAAATGTCCAAATTGGGCCCAATTAGTCATTTTCCCTCCCCGGTGTCATGTGACTCGTTAGTTTTACAAGGTTTCAGGTGTGAATAGGCAGCAGGTGTGTTAAATTTGGTGTTATCGCTCTCACTCTTTCATACTGGTCACTGGAAGTTCAACATGGTACCTCATGGCAAAGAACTCTCTGAGGATCTGAAAAAAAGAAATGTTGCTCTACATAAAGATGGTCTAGGCTATAAGAAGATCGCCAAGACCCTGAAACTGAGCTGCAGCACAGTGGCCAAGACCAGGCAGCGGTTTAACAGGACAGGCCTTGCCATGATCAACCAACAAAGTTGAGTGCACATGCTCAGCGTCATATCCAGAGGTTGTCTTTGGGAAATAGACATATGAGTGCTGCAGAGGTTGAAGGGGTGTGGGGGTCAGCCTGTCAGTGTTCAGACCATACGCCGCACACTGCATCAAATTGGTCTACATGGCTGCCATCCCAGAAGGAACCCTCTTCTAAAGATGATGCACAAGAAAGCCCACAAACAGTTTGCTGAAGACAAGCAGACTAAGGACATTATTACTGGATTACTGGAACCATGTCCTGTGGTCTGATGAGACCAAGATAAACTTATTTGGTTCAGATGGTGTCAAGTGTGTGTGGCAGCATCCACGTGAGGAGTACAAAGACAAGTGTCTCTTGCCTACAGTCAAGCATGGTGGTGGGAGTGTCATGGTCTGGGGCTGCATGAGTGCTGCCGGCACTGGGGAGCTACAGTTCATTGAGGGAACCATGAATGCCAACATGTACTGGGACATACTAAAGTATTCCAACATGATAACGACCCCAAATACACCTCCAAGACGACCACTGCCTTGCTAAAGAAGCTGAGGGTAAAGGTAATGGACTGGCCAAGCATGTCTCCAGACCTAAACCCTATTGAGCATCTGTGGGGCATCCTCAAATGGAAGGTGGAGGAGCGCAAGGTCTCTAACATCCACCAGCTCCGTTAAGTCATCATAGAGGAGTGGAAGAGGACTCCAGGGGCAACCTGTGAAGCTCTGGTGAACTCCATGCCCAAGAGGGTAAGGCAGTGCTGGAAAATAATGGTGGCAACACAAAATATTGACACTTTGGGCCCAGCTTGGACATTTTCACTTAGGGGTGTACTCACTTTTGTTGCCAGTGGTTTAAACATTAATGGCTGTGTGTTGAGTTATTTTGAGGGGACAACAAATTTACACTGTTATACAAGCTGTACACTCACTATTTTACGTTGTAGCAAAGTTTCATTTCTTCAGTGTTGTGAAAAGATATAATAAAACATTTACAAAAATGCGAGGGGTGTACTCACTTTTGTGAGATACTGTATATATACACATATATACAGGTATATATACACAGTTAAGTTGGTCAGTTAAGTAGCAGAGGGGGTTGTTAATTTCATTAACACCAAAGCAGCTGAAACTGATTAACAACAGGTGCACTAGATGGGCAACAATGAGACAACCTCCAAAACAGGAATGGTTTAACAGGTGGAGGACACTGACATTTATTTTCCCCTACTCATCTTTTCTGACTGTTTTTCACTAGTTTTGCATTTGGCTAGGGCACTGGTAGCATGAGGTGATACCTGGACCCTATAGAGGTTGCACAGGCAGTCCAACTCCTTTAGAATGGCACATCATTACGTGCCATTGCCAGAAGGTTTGCTGTGTCTCCCAGCACAGTCTCAAGAGCATGGAGGAGATTCCGGGAGACAGGCAGTTCCCCTAGGAGAGCTGAACAGTGCCATAGAAGGTCCTTAACCCATCAGCAGGACTGGTATCCACTCCTTTGTGCAAGGAGGAACAGGATGAGCATTGCCAGAGCCCTACAAAATTAGCTCCATCATGCCACTGGTGTAAATGTCTCTGATCAAACAATCAGAAACTTCATGAGGGTGGCCTGAGGGCCGACATCCTCTAGTGGGCCCTGTGCTCACTGCCCGGCACCATGGAGCTCAATTGTCATTTGCCATTGAACACCAGAATTGGCAGGTCTGCCACTGGCGCCTTGTGCTTTTCACAGATGAGAGCAGGTTCACCCTTTGCACATGTGATAGACGTGAAAGGGTCTGGAGAAGCCATAGGGAATGTTATGCTTCCTGTAACATCGGTCAGCATGACCGGTTTAAAGCAAAGGGAGGGGGAGGCACCAACTGAAAGTATAACAAGGAGTTCATCATAAAAAGTGCAAAAAATGAACACTTATTAGGTCCAAACAGGGGAGGATGCCCATCAAGATATGATCAGTCCTGGAGCGATCCGATGCCGATCTACAGGCTCCGGTGCCAATCCCCCAGCTGTTGGGGATGTGGATCTTGCCACAGGCTGTGTGTGTATATCCGGGGACCGGCAGCGGAGCCCCCAGAGCGGCAGCGGATCACTCCAGGACTGATCATATCTTGATGGCCATCCTCCCCTATTTGGACTTTGTAAGTGTTCATTTTTTGCACTTTTTATGCTGAACTCTTTGTTATACTTCCAGTTGGCGCCTTACCCTCCCTCTGCTTTTGACTTGTTCACAAAGGTACTGGACACCCTCTGAGGATGGCTGCCTCCTTTTCTCACAAACATTAGTTACTAGTATTGAACTATCAGGAATTGCCATTACAGCCATTACCCATTTTTTTATACTAAGGACATAACACCATTTGAAGTGCCAGAATCCCCTCTATATCCAAGCATGGTGGTGGGTCAGTGATGGTCTGGGAAGGCATATTCATGAAGGGATGCACAGACCTCTACAGGCTAGACAATTGCACCCTGACTGCCATTAGGTATCGGGATGAAATCCTTGGACCCATTGTCATACCTTATACTGGTGCAGTGGGTTCTTCCTGGTGCATGACAATGCCCGGCCTCATGTGGTGAATGTGGTGAGAGTATGCAGCCAGTTCCTGGAGGATGAAGGAATTGATACCATTGAATGGCCCCCATGCTCGTCTGACCTAAATCCAAAAAACCTCTGGGACAATATGTTTCGGTCCACTGACGCGGCCAGGGTGCACCTCAGTCTGTTCAGGAGCTTAATGATGCCCGGGTCCGGATCTGGGAGGAAATACCCCAGGACACCATCCGTCGTCTCATTAGAAGCATGCCCTGACATTGTCAGGCATGCATACAAGCACATGGGGGCCATACAAACTACTGAGTACCATTTTGAGTTGCTGCAAGGAATTTTCAGAAAAATGGATTAGTCTGCTGCATCATTTTTTCACTTAGATTTTTGGGGTATCTTTGAATTTAGCCCTCTGCGTAGGCCAAAGTGGTGACCATACATCCCAGGAGTCTTCATGGGCATTTGTTTTCTTTAGGCCTGATTCACACCTATGCAGGTTGCAATTTGCATATTGCAGGTGCATTTTGCGTTTTTCAAAACACACTTTGGATCCATTGAAGTCTATGGAACCAAAAACCAGAAAAAAGGCTTTCCATAAAATGCATAGATGAGAACTATAGGAAACCATGTTAAATGGACTGTAGTGTGTTTCTGCAAAACTGAAAATGAATGAAGAGGTGCAGCGCTTATTAAATAAAAGTCCAATAAGTCATTTAAAGTTCATAAAGAGCCAAAACACTTGAGATGAATACTGGTACGCTGGATAGAAAAAGCCGCCACCAACACCCAATAGTACTGACTCTTACCCTAAATCAAAGGGATTTGCACAGTGGATGGTCAAATGATAGAAACAGCGATCATCACAAGCAGATAGAACCACTCTGCCAGAGGTATGCTGATCAATGCACAGTTATGGATATCAATACTCTAATCTCTCCATAGACCGTCAGGAAGACCAATGGATGGACCTCACCTCAGTACTGGTACTCTTCTTCATGCTCAGGTATGTCGGATCCTCTCCGTACCGCGCTGCTCTGGCTACTAGCATCTTTTGGTCAAATGCTAGTATTATGCTAGTATAGTATTTTTCAAAGTAATTTCTCAACAAAATAAAGAATGGAGACATGGATGGATGGGTGAGTTTGCTTTGAATATTAAAATGAATTAAGTAGCGTTTAATGTTTGTTGTGCTCAGATACAGTTTAGTTACCCTTTAACCTAATATCGGTAATATAAAATTATTCCATTTTAAAGGAGTTTCTTTTTTTTCAATATTGGCGATTTACTTTAACTGGGCAGTAACTAATTATTATATGGACACTCTTAGAAAACATATAGGAGAATCTTAAAGGCACCAGCATTGGAAAAAGTCTACTTTAGATAACCGTGATCAGCAGAAGCAAGTCTGGCACCATTGTACACAGTGCATGCATGATATATGAAGAACTAAATCCCATACTACTAGTCTGGTAAACATGACATACTGACCTGATCAGCGCTCAGCTGGATGAAATGACAGAATGGCATGTAGGGTAGCAGTGGTTGGATGGATGTGAGAAATTGTGCAGTCCACGATGGGATATCACCAATTGTTTTAGCCTGTAGGAGACGTTTCACAAATGCACGCTTCTGAGCAATTTTCATATCTGGACTATGGATCCTGATTGCTTCTAATCTAAAACAAATGAATTATTTTCAGCAAATTATATTTGTACTGACCTGTATGTACATATATATATATATATATATATATATATATATATATATATATATATACGCATATACACAATACTGCTTTAAGCTGGCCATAGATGGTTCGAATCTCTGCATGTTCCTGCTAAACTGACCATGATTTGAACCATGTATGGGCAGTCTGAATGTAAAGTTGACCAATCGATCAATGTGGGTACAACCAGCCCGTTGAATTTTATAGGTTATAGCCGCTAGCAATAATCAATGTGTTCTCCCGGTGGGAGAACCCCCCTATTCCTCTGGGAGAACACAATGGCTTTGCGGGAGGGTTTGATGGGGGAATCAAGTGATTTCCTTTCCTGTATTGATCTCATACCAGTGCTGCTTACCATATACAAGCCTTTATATTAGTAAATACAGATTGCTACAACACTACAATGCAACAAATATAATTTAAAAAAAATTATATATTTTTTAAAACATCTAATAATTATCAAGACAATGAAGAAGTATTTATACATGTAAACAAAATGTTTTGATTAATCTGCTTGCTTGACAGCCTGACTTACACGCTCTGATTGGCCAGTAGGTTGAGTGGAAAGCTGACAATGTCAGATATAGACATAAATGGTATAAACTGAGAAAGATCCACAAATATTTGGGGTGTCAAGCGGGGAAACTTTTGGATAACCATTGATGTCAGAGTTTCTAATCCTTTTTCATCTGGTTGTGACACCTGGAGAAAGAAAATATGTATGTCATTATAGTAAAAAATAAAAAAACATATATAATACATTTTAAAAATATAATACATTGTTATTTCACAGATAGCAGTGGTGTATACACATAATTTGTTCTAACTTGACTGTAATGGATCTACCAATAATAAGCAGTAGTACCCCTAGTTTGAAATAACATCTGTAAACATTGGCAATAGGACTGTCACTTAACATGTTATGGAGACAAAAGAAAGACATAAATGAATCAAGCTCAGCCAGTTCAAATTCCTAGATATCTTGATCCAGAAAAAGTGGAAGCAAAACTGATGTGAAGGAACCACCATTTAGAAGATTTGGCACAAAGAAAGCTCTGCCATTCTAATAAGGTCCTTGAACGGCATCCCATGCATATACTGTATATAGACCAACTTTCTGGACTATTGTCCGCCAAAAAAAAAGGGGACTTTTAGGTTCCAGATTAAACTCTGTGGAGGCCTTTAAGCAGTCGAAACCTTGGGGCCCCCTCACAGGTTTCTGGAGGTTTCCCTTGCATGTGCTCTAGTGGGATAATATTGAAATAAGTAAAATATGTCGGGCGCTAGATGAAGATGACCATCACTACAGCACATTACAAGAAGGTTGCGCCAAAATGTATTTACAAACCAGCAGCTGAAAGAAGATGAGCTTAAGAGATATACTGTAAAGTAAAGCTGATGTCTATGGTTCATGTACTTTAAGTTATTGGGTGCATTACAATAATACAGGCTTTAATATAAAGTTTCATTTTGAGTTGATTCATTTTTTTCTATCTTTTGTAAACAATTTAATGTTAAACTTATGGAGAAGAGACATACTGATCCTGACCTTTGAACCTGACTCTTACCTTGACCCTAAGGCCTGGATGTTTTGCAAACTCTCCTAAAAAGCCTTTCATTCTGGCAGCAGCATTTTGGCAAAAAATATAAAACGTCTGACACTTGTAAAAGTGTGTAACACATTTAGGTGTGTTTACAGCTACCAGGCGCTTGGGAATGAATTCCTTTCATTCGTCAAAAAAAAAAACTTATTCTAATGCGTTAACACGCTTTTGAACGCATTAACGCGCGTTTGCAAGCGTCAAACATTTTTTTCTGTCAAAATGATCCTGCTTCTGGATGCACTAGCATTTTTTTTTTCCTGCCTCTTAAAGCTCCTGCCTCTGAACATTGCTAAAAGCCTATGTGTGCATGGACATGCAGGGAAGTTTAGAGGCAGGAAAAAAAAAAAAACATGATCTCGCTATTGTTTTCTTTCTTTGTTTTGTTACACACTCATTTACATATTTTTCCCCTGGCAAGGAGTGAAAGATACAATGTATCTTTCTCTTCATTAAAAGCAAGAAAGAAAACACAGGGGCAGGCTGCACAGTGACTGCCAATCAGAGGCTATCACAGCAATCAGGTGGTCAGGAACCCGAGAGTCCCAGTTCCGATCATTAGTTGGAGACCCAGGGTGTTTTGTCGAAAACTGTCCCCCATCCGATAGTGTCCGCCCTGTACTGCGCAGGCGCAGTACAGAGGACAAACGAGAGCCGAAAGTCTCCGAAGTTCAACAGCTGATCGTCAGCTGTACACGGCGCCTGCGCTTTTATTCTTACCCTGTGTCCAGGTTCATTCCCTACTATCCAAGTGGACATAGAGTAAGAATAAATAGATGCTGAGCGCAGCGAAGCCGTGCACGAAGCGCGGCGAGCGAAGCGAGCCCGCGAGGGGCCCTCTTACACAGCCATCACTAATAAGTTCCCAAGCGCCGTGTACAGCTGATGGTCAGCTGATCAACTTCGGATGCTTTCGGCATCTCCTTCTCCTCCGTACTGCGCAGGCGCTGCGCCAGCGCAGTACGGGGCGGACACTATCTGATAGGAGGACAGTTCTCGTCAGAACACCGGGAACATCTTGATAAGAACCACGTCTCTGTGCTGGGAACGCAGTGCGCGGTACACTTTCTGCACAAACACAAGTATGCATATGTGGCCTCATAGAAGAGGACCCACTTCAGTGATGCCGCATATACAGTATCTCACAAAAGTGAGTACACCCCTCACATTTTTGTAAATATTTTATTATATCTTTTTATGTGACAACACTGAAGAAATGACACTTTGCATGAGTGTATAGCTTGTATAGCGTGTGAATTTTCTGTCCCCTCAAAATAACTCAACACACAGCCATTAATGTCTAAACCGCTGGCAACAAAAGTGAGTACACCCCTAAGTGAAAATGTCCAAATTGGGCCCAAAGTGTCAATATTTTGTGTATTCACCAATTATTTTCCAGCACTGCCTTAACCCTCTTGGGCATGGAGTTCCCCAGAGCTTCACAGGTTGCCCCTGGAGTCCTCTTCCACTCCTCCATGATGACATCACGGAGCTGGTGGATGTTAGAGACCTTGCACTCCTCCGCCTTCCGTTTGAGGATGCCCCATAGATGCTCAATAGGGTTTAGGTCTGGAGATATGCTTGGCCAGTCCATCACCTTTACCCTCAGCTTCTTTAGCATAGCAGTGGTTGTCTTGGAGGTGTGTCTGGGGTCGTTATCATGTTGGAATACTGCCCTGCGGCCCAGTCTCCAAAAGGAGGGGATCATGTTCTGCTTCAGTATGTCACAGTACATGTTGGCATTCATGGTTCCCTCAATGAACTGTAGCTCCCCTGTGCCAGAAACACTCATGCAGCCCCAGACCATGACACTCCCACCACCATGCTTGACTGTAGGCAAGACATACTTGTCTTTGTACTTCTCATCTGGTTGCCTCCACACAAGCTTGACACCATCTGAACCAAATAAGTTTATCTTGGTCTCATCAGACCAGAGGACATGATTCCAGTAATCCATGTCCTTAGTCTGCTTGTCTTCAGCAAACTGTTTCCTCCTTCCGGGAGGACAGCCATGCAGACCAATTTGATGCAGTGTGCAGTGTATGGTCTGAGCACTGACAGGCTGACCCCCCCAACCCTTCAACCTCTGCAGCAATGCTGGCAGCACTCATACATCTATTTTCCAAAGACAACCTCTGCATATGACACTGAGCACATGCACTCCTGAGCACTGAGCACATGAAATTCTATGGTCGACCATGGCGAGGCCTGTTCTGAGTGGAACCTGTCCTGTTAAACCACTGTATGGTCTTGGCCACCGTGCTGCAGCTCAGTTTCAGGGTCTTGACATCCTTCTTATAGCCTGGGCCATCTTTATGTAGAGCAACAATTCTTTTTTCAGCGATAACACCAAATTTAACACACCTGCCCCCCATTCACACCTGAGACCTTGTAACACTAATGAGTCACATGACACCGGGGAGGGAAAATGGCTAATTGGGCCCAATTTGGACATTTTCACTTAGGGGTGTACTCACTTTTGTTGCCAGCGGTTTAGACATTAATGGCTGTGTGTTGAGTTATTTTGAGGGGACAGCAAATTTACACTGTTATACAAGCTGTACACTCACTACTACATTGTAGCAAAGTGTCATTTCTTCAGTGTTGTCACATGAAAAGATATAATAAAATATTTACAAAAATGTGAGGGGTGTACTCACTTTTGTGAGATACTGTATGTGTGCAGGAAGGGGTTAAAGGTCGGAATTTCGGCAAGTAGCTGGGGATTCGGATTTTACCACCCCCATTCTGGCACCCTAAGGTGGCTCCCTAAGCAGCCTTACACTGTATGCTGACCCTGGCAAAGAATTCATTAAGGTAAAAAAACAAAAACATTAGCCTTTAAAACCATTTAAGCAATAGTTATTATTTATTGTAAATGTGTGTTACCTTATATTGCTTTGTCATTAATCTATCTTATCTCACCTGAATTCTGGGCCATGACCTATGCATCAGAGAGAGGAACCTTTCCACTGCATCGTTTTCTGCTGACATGAGGACCTTCTGGAATCCTTCTTTTGGCATGTGCAAATATTCCTGTGATACAACAAAATTGGATGACTTGGAATGTAACTCTCAAGATGACCATCAAGCAGAAAAGGGTCTGTTATTCAATGAAGCAGCACAAGACGTGAAAAATGTCTTCCGGTGCTTTTTTCTTTTAAGTGTTTTTTTTTTTGTTTTAGAAAGAGTGTGGAATTTGTCAATTATTTATCACTGTCACCGAACAGCAATAAAAGGTAAAAAGAGAGCAAAAAAAGTCTGTACGGTATTCAAAAAAACAAAAAGATATACAGTAATTTTAAGTCTTATGCTGCAATATTCTCTAGCTACTCTTCCAAAAGTATTAAAGTATATGTAGTGCCTGACATATATTCGCATGTGACAGTTGAAGTTTTTCTGTTGGTGTCAATGTCATTTTCAGTATTACATTGCTCATGATAGCGTAGATTTTATTGTGCTTCATGTATTTAATCTGAGCCTGCAAATTTTAACAGAATGTAAAAAAAAAGCATAAACAGCTGAATGAAAAGATAGAGCTTTGACAATAGATCCAGCATCAATTATAGCATACAAAATACATTGGCGCTAATATATGAACAATTTGCCGGGACTACCTTTGCTATTATGCCCCGTACACACGGTTGGATTTTCCGATGGAAAATGTCCGATCGGAGCGTGTTGTTGGAAATTCTGACCGTGTGTGGGCTCCATCGGACATTTTCCATCGGATTTTCCGACACACAAAGTTGGAGAGCAGGAGATAAAATTTTCCGACACCAAAATCCGTTGTCGGAAATTCCGATCGTGTGTACACAAATCCGACGGACAAAGTGCCACGCATGCTCAGAATAAATAAAGAGATGAAAGCTATTGGCCACTGCCCCGTTTATAGTCCCGACGTACGAGTTTTACGTCACCGCGTTTAGAACGATCGGATTTTCCGACAACTTTGTGCGACCGTGTGTAGACAAAACAAGTTTGAGCCAACATCTGTCGGAAAAAATCCTAGGATTTTCTTGTCGGAATGTCCGAACAAAGTCCGACCGTGTGTACGCCCTATAAGAATTAATCTTTATTTTTCAAACTTTAACAGCAAAATAAGATGGAAGCTAGAAGATGATTTTTTGCTTTAGGCAAGCAGATTTTTTTTTGCTAGTACACAGTTTTCATATATAAGCCATATTGCCAAATAAAGACAAACTCTTAAGCCTCTTGTGTTTTATTGTATTGTAACTGTACTGTCTCCCTTTATATTTAAAGCACTGCGCAAACTGTTGGAGCTATATAAATCCTGTACAATAATATTAATAAACAATATTAATATGTTTATAAGATATTGACAGAAACATGATGCTACTCCAATGTCGTTAAATATAAATTTTGAATTTAAATGACTAATTAAGGTATGCTTGGTCAGCATTAGATAAAAAATATGTAGGTGGGGTGCTGCGCGGTGCAGCGGCAATAATTCACACAGTCAGGTGCAATAATAAAATTGCATTGACACAAAGTAGCAACAGTTCACAACAATCCCAGTGGAAAGACTGCCAAGCTGGGTGCACTCATGGTTACAGCAACGTGAACAGAGCGAGTTCTGGCCGTAATGACAGCATTTGTAGAGAGGGGCAGAATGTGGCCTGGCCATTTCGTGCCCAAATGGGAAGATGCCCAGAGGAGATGCAACCCTACGCTTTCCCTCCTTGTCAGCAGCTATTCCGTACCACTCGTACTATCCCTAACAGATGGGGTACCTTTCCCTTCACTGCCCACTTGCATAAAGCACACCAAACTCAGGAGCCAGGGCCTTAAATAGGCTCTAATTGACCCAAGATGGCTGCCAGAGTCACATGGAGCAACAGCATCCAACTGGATCGCTTCCCAGTGACCGGTTAGCCATAAAGGAACCAGGTTCATACTGACTTACTCTCTAGCTGCAGAGCCGCTGCGGTTAAGCACCATCTGCAGTGGAGAAAAACTGAACCTGCCTTCAAATATATAATGAGTACAGAGAAAGAAGAAGTAAAATGAAAAAAATTATGAAAGGAGTGGAGCAAGAGCAGGGTAGGTGGGAAGGACATGTGGGAGAAGAGGGGGAATAGTAATAAGTCTATTTTTATTATTGGGCTAGGTCAGCCAATCAAAGAGGTATATTTGGCATGGTTCTCATGTTACATTATTAAGATCACATAACTACTGATATCAGCTCACTGTATAACTCTGAACAAAAACGGAAAGGGCTTGAAGTAGTTCCTTAAGCAGTTAGGTCTGAGTTTCCCATACTATGCTATCAACTATCATTGTATCAATTAAAAGCCTGATCCACATCTATGAAAAATGGAATGAAAGAAAGCGGAGTGAATCTAGTGGTATCATCTAGATTCCCCAGGACCCTTTCACCCATAGGGATGGGCGAACACCGGTTTGCACATGGAGGTTTGTCCTATGGCTTCCTCACCATGTTTATTATAGATGTGGCTTGGGCTATGATTGATGCAATGATAGGCAGTAGAATGGGAAAGTGACCTAAACCACTTGAGGAACTTCTTTAAAGTAGGGCTTTTCCATTTTTGATCCTCCACACTTGCAGAAAACTGACTGTGGATATGTTTGGAATGATGTGATATCGGTGATGTAACATGGGATCTATGCCTAACACACCTCTTTGGAACAATCTCTAAATTTATTATATCTCGGGCTTGATATCTATCATGGCTTTGGTGGATTTATCACACATCATTCCTAAAAAAATGTATTCTGCTGTACACAAGCAAGCTTGCCAAGTTTGGGAATTTACTAATTAGCAAATAAACTCATGTCATTGCCAATACTATTACATTCCTGGAACTTACAACAAACCATTGATAAGGGATCAAAATACATTTTGCATAATGCTATAAAGTAGTAGTCATTAGCTCCTAATTATAGATCATGATCTGAGGATCCCGTTTGAGGACTGAGCATAGCGTCCCACCACTGGCATAGCGTTCAGGAAGCTTTAGGGAAGGAGTTTCCTGAGATAATACTGATCATTCCCAGATCAATAGAAATGATGTTTACCAATGCACATTCTAGGACAGACAATGTAAGACCTACCTGAAGAAGAATTTCAAAAACTGTAACATTTTCCTCCTTCTGAATGAGTTCCCAGAGCACGGGCTGTCAGACATAGGTACAATACATACAGATTAACGACCTAAGAATTGTAATATACCCCAGACATATAAGAACAAGTGGTTATAATGGAAACAATAATGTGGAATGCTGATGTATGATAAAGTGATCCATCTGGTCTGTCCATTTTACTGACTGATATATTTCTGTAAAGTGACCCTAAACTCTTTAAAAAAAAATTCTATTCAAGTATGTATTCCTAACTCAAAAAGTCCATGAAAATGCTCTCAGCCTCCTCCAAATCTGCAAATTATTATATTTTTGCCACTGTGATCCAATTTCCTGTTAGAGGGTTGTTCTCACTGTATGTAGAAATGTAGACACCCTCTCTTGCTCGCTCACGAGATGGACTATTCTCTATGGACTATGGGCTTTGTAGTGTGCATAGAGTACTTGACTAAGCCCTCCTATCATTTTACAGTCAAAGCTGCAACCATAGCCTCTGTTTGATCTGCAGTTGCCATGGTGCTACACGTGATCAGTTGTGAGCTAACCATTACCATTCACTGCATGCCTTGAATGTAACTGTTTTGGGAAATCCATGGGTTTAGTTCTACTTTAACGTGTATCTAAAAAAGCAAAACTTTAATATATTGCAGCTTACCCATCCTTTATTTTTATCTGGTGATCCAGCCAGTAAGTTTGCTAAATTTGCTTTAAAGTGGAGTTCCACCCACTTTTACAACTCTTTAGCATCCCTCACTAAACTGTGCACTGTAAACGAATTGGATATTTTTATATTTTTTTTTCTCAGCACCTACTGTATATCTGCTGTATTCATTTTTCACTTCCTCCTCCCTGGCCGTGGCCCATCGCATCATTTCCTGTTTGCAATGCCTTCTGGGAAGGGGCAGCAACTTCCTCTGAAACTGTCGTTGCTATGGAAACCTGACCTGAAACCTATTACACTGCTTGTGCTGCACTGAGCATGTGCGAGATCTGCAAGGATGAGATCCAGGAAGAAATATAGTCTGGCTTCAGATGCCCACACTTAAGATGGCCACGGCCTGCTGTAAGTTTATAAAATAACAAACTACTGCTATAAACTAACAAAACAGACCTTAGTTTACAGACTAACTTTACTAGAATACATTAAGCTTGTGTATTATAGGGGTATTTTTATTTAAAAAGTATAATTTCGGCCGGAACACCACTTTAACAGACAGAGCTGTTGTTGTGGAATCTCATATTAGCCATTGTATTTCATATTGTATATATTGATTTGCATATATTTTATTGATAATTATTATTATTATTATTATTTATATTATTATATAGTAGTGGTTTTATCAATATTATTATTCAATAAGTAAAGCAACAATTGTTAATCTTTAATAATGTATACTGTGTTTTCCAGATTTAGAAAGTCTTCATTTTTAAGTGTTGAACTTTAAATGACCTCTGCTTTATGACAAGTACTTGTAAACAGGTGTTCTCAAAAATGTATTAAGATAGTCTACTGGATGAAAGTTCATTAGAATAGATTCAAGTTATGAAGAATTGTCTCAGACAGATAAGAAAACAGGTGGTTAAAATAATTAGGTGGAATACAGGAAAGTTATGTACAGAACATTAATTAAGTTTGACAGGGTCAAACAAAGGTCTGCTTGTGCCCTCATTAAAACTGTTAAAATACATGCATATAGTGAAACATATAAAACATCTGGTGGGGTTATTGAAAGTTAATTGTCTTAAAGTTGTAAATCTGCAAATCCTTAAAGCTAGTTAAATCTTATCAAGATAAGGAGAGTTTGATAACACAGCTGGGTGCCAGACTGTCTCTATACAGGTGTTTTTAATTGGACAAAAACATTTATAAATCACTTTAATGAACATATAGGAATTTTGGGAATTATTAAGTTTATCTGGTTGTAGAACAGGTGTCAGATTTATAGTTGGTTACTTTGATGTAGATCTTAGCGACCAATCATATGTAAGAGATAAGTTAAGATAAGACTTGTAAAAGTGTATATAAATGCAAGCTCTGCAATTGTTAGACAGACAAGTCAGATAGGAGCTCATAAGGCTGAACTCTATGTATGCTGCCCTATTGCACGGGTCATAGAGGTCAGAACCAATGGGCAAGTATCTGTCCTAACTTGTCCCCTCGGACAAGTCAGATAGGAGCTCATAAGGCTGAACTCTATGTATGCTGCCCTATTGCACGGGTCATAGAGGTCAGAACCAATAGGCAAGTATCTGTCCTAACTTGTCCCCTCAGACAAGTCAGATAGGAGCTCATAAGGCTGAACTCTATGTATGCTGCCCTATTGCACGGGTCATAGAGGTCAGAACCAATGGGCAAGTATCTGTCCTAACTTGTCCCCTCGGACAAGTCAGATAGGAGCTCATAAGGCTGAACTCTATGTATGCTGCCCTATTGCATGGGTCATAGAGGTCAGAACCAATGGGCAAGTATCTGTCCACAACTTGTCTCCTCGTACGAGTCAGAGAAGACTTCTTGACTTGTTCCAGAATGTGGTCTCAGGTGAATTTCCCTCAAAGACTTGGTCGAGCTGGAACCCAGAACTCTGTGAGGGAACCAGACCACTGGTCGACCGGCTGGTCCCTATCAGGTGACAGGTTCCCAAGAATTGGCAGTAAAGACCCATTCTGGTTCAAGGTGAGAACACTTCACAATCTTTTCAATTTGGTTAGAGGATAAGAATATTTATATCTAATATGCTTGCATTGTAAGAAACTGTATAAATTAGACCTGTATATTGTAATATTTTGAACATAAACCTGTATGTTATCAGCTGTTAATAAACCTGCATTGCTGAAGTTCTGCCTGGTTCGATACTTTACTATTCTACTTCACTGTCCAACAAAAGTGTCAGACGGTTAAGACAAATCATTTTACACTGACATGAGTGCTTACAAAGGTCAGCTTTTACATAAAATATAAATACAATCCACCCATGCTATGTGTTTGTACAATCAGATATTATACCGCAAACCACAGCGCAAACAGTACTAAATTACTAAAGTGCAAATGCTGTGCATTCACCATAAACTTTGAACAGCAAAACAAACATATCATAAGATCATAAAAAAAGTCCAATGTGAACTGAAAAGTAAGTAGCTAGTGAAAGTCTGTATTTGGACTCCCAAAAAAAATCAGTGACGTCACATCTGGTGAGCGGTGGAACGCAATTGAGGTTGTGAGAACCAAGCCAGTTCCTGGAGCGAGCCGACTGCTCTGTATACAGAACTTAAAGGATGTTCATGCAAAGCAAATATAACTGGAATATTGTGTGTTTTTAATCTGTTAATATAATAAACTAGAACGCACTATACTTTATGGATTCTTTATCCTTCATGCATGAGTGGTAATTACATAGGTGGATATAGAGGAAGTGGCATCTCCCCGCTCACCAGCAAAAACCTGATACACCCACATGCAGTACTGCTAAGAGGTCCATAGCATCTGGTGAATTAAAGCACAAGAGGGTGTGCGGACCACAGATCACCGTGTGATATTTTTCGAGCACTACAGCACTTTAGAATATTTCTGCCCGGAGCACTTTTGGAAGAAATTATTTTTGGACTTTCACTAGCTACTTGCTTTTTTTATGATCTTATGATATGTTTGTTTTGGTATTCAAAGTTTATGGTGTATGCACAGCATTTGCACAGCATTTGCAGTAATTTAGTACTGTTTGCACTGTGGTTTGTGGTATAATATCAAAACGGTCAGCTTTTATTTGTGTTTAACCTTTATGCCAAAAGGGAATGAAACTGTTCCTTTAACCCCTTCCCGCTGGCCATATGCATAGATGCGGCCTCTCGGAGGGTGGGCTTTAATGTTTAGAGGCTGCATATATGCAGCCCTATGTAAAAACATTACTGTGCTGAGTGTACGCTCCCTGTGTGCACCCGGAACAGTAAACGGCGGGTAGAAAGCTCCCGATGCATATTTGCGATCAGGAGCCTTCCCATCATGTGACCGCTAAGACTGCCAATCGCAGCGGTCACATGATCGGAATGCCTGCCTCCCCGCATTTAGAACCTCTTATAGGGCCAGGAGGCAGCGGTGGCGGAAAGGGGTTAATTGCTTAAAAATAGTTTAGCTTTAATTTGTTAGTCAAGTCCATCTATATCTGCTAGATTGACAATGCTGCTTCCCAAGGGTGGCTCTGTTGCTCCTCCACAGAGAGGAGTCACCCCCAGACAGGAAGTGTGTTACTGGCAGGATTACTAGATGAAAATAAAGGGAAAAAGATCTAAAAAAAAAAAAAAAGCAAAAAGAAAATGAATGCAACCACCAGATCTAAGAATTGGTAAGCTGCAATATATGAATTTTTTGTTTTTTGGTTTAGATACACTTTAAGTGCAATGGAGGAAAGGCAGGTCACAAGGCTGGCTGTGATGCATGGCAGAGCTGTGTAAAACCCATTGATGGATGGGCAAATACATAAATGGCAAACAAGACAACACCTATATATGTATTTCAAAGCCTTTACTATTTGCTTTATTTTATGTTAATATGTGAATTGTATTAGGTCCTATTATATATACTGTACTTCTGCAGCCCACCCCCCCCCCCCCCCCCCCATCCCCTGGAGAGCTGCTGGGTTCCCCCTCCCGCCGGCTACTGCAAGGGATGCTTTTAGGATGGAGAGTGGAGTAGAATCCAGTAAATGTGTTATTTACTGGCCCCTTCCATGTCTTAATTAATAGAGTCAATGATCTGTACAGATTACTGACTCTGTTCATTCATAATTGAGGCTGCAGTTTGGGAAGGACTGTAAAGTTCTGTACAGACTGAGCTATTTCTGTCCATTCATTCTGCGCTGCTAAGGCTGCAGCAAATGCGATTGAGGGCTGTGTCTTTAATCTCCTTTCTCTGTCTCAAAGGTGAAATATCAAAGGTCTTTATTGTTTCTTGAACTAGGGCCCTGAAGGTTCTACTTACGCCTCTGATTACTTTCCCTTTGTCATTTTTTTTGACAATGAGCTCCATGTTAAGACAAACTTCAGGCTCCAAATATTACAAGTAACCAATCACATACAGTACGGTTATTTTAAAATCTGATTTAAGAAGAGTAACTCACGCTAAAGCAGCTCAGAAGATCCTCCTTATTAGAATCACTGCTCTCCTTTTCTAGATACAGCTCCACAGCCCGCAGGATGCTCAGCGAGGAATTCATCTTGAAAGAAGCCCAGAAAGAGCTATTATCCAGCAGGCTAGAGAGGAGAATGGCTTCTCCCAGTCTATCCCTTGTTTCCTTACCTATCTGCTCCGGGTCTGAGAAAGTGAAGAGAAAATCAAGCATCTTCAGTAGATACTGGACATTGAGCGCCCAGCCATAAGACTCACTGTCACACTGGGATAATTGAGAGACCAGACCTATGATGTACGATACTGGATTTCTACACAGTTGGGAGGAATCAAAGCTTGGGGAAATAGGTAATGCATCTGCCAGTCTTTGGAGAAAGCATTTTCCATTTAAGGATACATTTTTCCAGCAGTAATCCACAACCCACGGGTGGACAGCTTTAAGCGAAAAATATAAAGATGTATTTCTGCATACTAAATCCTTAAAATCCTGCATGTTGATCCCTTTGCAGTCTTCCACCAATGTACCATTTTGAAAATCATTACTGTCCCAGGACTTGTAGCTACAAGAGCTACGATTTGCATTCAGCATAACTGTTTTTACGATCTGTCTTTGACATAGTTTGGTTACCCAAGTCCTAGTGTCCTCTGGCATGCTGGATAATGACTTATTACTACAAAGTTTCTCCATCAAGAAAGTTTTGTTTTCAAATAGGCATGTCTTTAAGGATTTGGGGTTTATGGACATCCCCTGCCATACATCCGAGCATCTAATATTGTTCCGTAGTTCTCTGATGGCCTCAGAGCTGTTGAAGACATTAGTGCACAGGTCACTCATCATTGATAGATCTTGGCTGTTCCTTAAAAATGATGAGTTTTTGCAGACAGTAGTATTAAATTCAAGTGGGAAATATTCCCTGCATATCCACACCCAAAATGAGTCTTCTTCCATGGAAGAAAGGTACCACGCAGCATCAGAGCAGGCAGCCTGAAGGTCATAAGTTGTATCTACTGAGTAGCCAGTAGCATTGTAAACATTGCAGTATAAAAACACTGTAAAGTTGGAGACTCCAGGCAGTCCTGGAATAGAATCATTGCATACTGCTTCCAGGACTTCAGTATATGGTTGAGATTCCTCCAGCACATCAGATTGTGACCTCCTGGAGATGTCATGTGTCTTGACCTCTGTTTTCCAAGCAGGTTTACCACATGTCAGGATTGGGGGAGCTGATGGAAAACCTGTTGATGTAAAACCAAGGGACTGGACATTCCATGATATATTATGTTTTATTCCCCTGTGTAGAATACAACATCATGTTAATGTGAAACACAAACCTATTATCAAAAGGCAGTCAATATTGATTGTCCTGCATGCAGTAGACTGAAATACATCTCTAGCCACAACATTTTCTTATAGAGTACCGGATGGTAAGAACCCCTGTCAGTTTGATTTGGCATCTGTATCTCCATTTTGGAGATATCTAAAATAAGTACCAATAAGGGAGGTATTTCAATAAGAAGGACACCACACCCCATCAATTTATAGACAAGAATACATTGTAAGAGGTCATTGATTTTCCCAGTAACCCAAAGACAGAAGACAAACTGGATATAAAGATGTATTACGCTAATCAATTAAAAGTAGCCAGAGCTCATCAAGTTAAAAAACATAATTGTCATAAACTCTCCTCTAACCCTGCTGGGACCTACATGCTTGTTAAAGAACATTCAAGATATAAGTTACAGATGCAGGATGATCTACAAATCAGCAGGCCCTCAACATGTTTTGCTTCATGAGTCACTTCTTCAGGAGGAACGAGGGATAAAAAGACTCTGAAAGGGAGCACAATAATACTTGAAAGATATAAAAACTATTGATACAAATTGTATCAATAATTAAAACAGTATATTATATATAGAAAAAAAAATAAACAGAAAATTGTAATGGTCCAAACGGGCTTACCCAAAAATAACAGGAAATGGCAAACGTGGCAGGAGAGTCCAAGGCTCTTCTTTACCAAGCATTGATGTCCCAGCAGGGTTAGAGATGAGTTTATGACAAATATGTTTTTTAACTAGATGAGCTCTGCCTATTTTTAATTGATTTAATGTAATACATTTCGATATTTTTCATATCTGGTTTGTCTTCTGTCTTTGGGGTATGGAGAAAAACCAATAGCCTTTTACAATGTATTCTTGTCCATTTTGGAGATGCTTCCTCATCTTCTACTCCAAGGAAAATGTAGTCCCTGGGACAGGAATTGAGGGGGTTGGGGGACACACAATGGCAGTAGAAACACTCCTACTGCCAGACTTGAACACCAACACTTGAGGAGAAGGACATGAAAATCAACAACCCTGTGTAAAATCCAATACCATCTGAAACAGTGTCTAGACTCCAGAAAGAAAAGAGCAGAAGGGGAGACAGGAGAGGTAAGTATAAGGCTGCATTCACACCTGAGTGTTTCAAAGTTGCGTGTTTTTACTGTGGTTTTACGGCAATTTTTGCTGCGATATTGCCGTGATTTTGTACAGGTCACCAATGTAAAAAGCAGAAAAATGCCTGTAATCTGCCCCAAAGAAGCTCATGTTCTTTTTTGAGCCTAAGGCGTTTTTCAGGCATTTTGCTTCAGGTGACAAAACGCTCAGATGTGAACAGGTGTCATTGAAACGAATGGGATTTTGCTTGTTGGGCATTTTTCAGGCGTTTTTTCTGGCGTTTTTTACAAGCATTTTATGAGCTAAAAACGCTCAGGTGTGAATGCAGCCAAAGTGGGTCTGGGCCTTACTAGTACTCAGATAGGAAGGATAACTTGCCACAGATTTGTGGCACTGTTGAATTGTGAGTCTGTTAACTTGCTGCACATTTTCACTGGCAAGTTGTACACTTTCAGATTTAGTCAACAAGAGTTGTCGCTACAATTCATGACAGGTGTACCGCTAATCATCAGTATCAGTGGATGTCTGTGTGGAGACAAATGCTAGTGAGATCCATGTGCAATAAAGTGTTGCCATTTTGAGGCAAACAACAAGATGAGTGACATTTTGATATTTACAAAGACCATTTTTATCAATAATTATTACTAGTGTGTGCCTACTTTCTCTACAAAGTATATTTTTTAGGAGGGCCACACTAAGATAATAATTTTCTTAAAGTACTGTTGATACATAACACAGCGTTTTTATTTTCTAGCTCTACATTATATTTCTATGATTATTGAGTAGTAAAGGCAAGGTTTTGCTTTTTTTATGTATAAATATTATTTGTGTAATTCAGAATATACAATATGGTGTATAGATGTACACTGTGAATGATGAAGTGTCCTAGACTATTAGCCTGAACCTGCTTATACCCACCATACTGAAACCCCTGGAATTTTACAGTTGTAGCGGTGCAGTTGCCACTAGTAACAAACATCCACCAATTCACCCCACTGCCAGACTTCCATACATCACTTGCAGTAGACAATGAACAATCTTTTGCCGGTTTTGTTTTTTTGGTCTATTGGGGGGTACAACTTGGTTGGGGAAAAGGGTATATGGGATGCCCATAGGGTAGTTCATTTCACCATCATACTTTAAAGATTTCACACACTAGCACATAGTTAGAGCCAGAAGAGATGATGTGCATTTTGTTTGCTATGATCTTTCTCCTGCCTCACCATGCAGACTGTTGCTCCTCCTCTACTTAACTCCCGCAGACTATTGCTTCTAGGAATTCCCAGAACTCTTTTCCTCCTGCACAAAACTTATACTGAAGTAAAGTAATGTCACATCTTTTTCTGTAAGCAAGAAGGACGCACTCAGAATAAATCTTTAAGCTGGCTCTGGTTGCTCGCTGCTACTAGGCCAGAGGCCTGCAGCACCTCTCACCAGAGGTCTAGTAGTTTAAAAGCACGTGTTGGATGGTGGCCCATGTGCGTACAACCCGGTGTTCTGCCAAGAAAGTTCCGCTCGGCGGATAAGGACCCCCCTCTACTGCGCAGGCGCTGCGCCTGCGCAGTAGGATCCGGCGGAAATAGCCGAAGGTGAATAGCTGAAAATCAGCTGTACACGGCGCCTGTAAGAGGGCCCCTCGCGGGCTCGCTTCGCTCGCCACGCTTCAGGCACGGCCTCGCTTCGCTCTTTTTGATTCCCCCTCTAGGTCCACTTGGATGGTGGGGAAGGAACCTGGACCCAGGGCGCAGGCGCCATGTACAGCTGATTGAAGACTTTGAGCTTCGGCTATCTCCGGCGGCTGACAGTAGTTCGTACTGCGCAGTCGCTGCGCCTGCGCAGTACAGGGGGGTCCTTATCCGCCAAGGGAACTTTCTCGGCAAGACACCGGCATAAACTTTTAGGATAACAGTATCAGTGGATGCAATACTTACCACAAGAGCAGTTGCTGCAGATTACCTGCAAAAAAAAACAGATATTGTTGTCAATTTAACACAACTGATATAAAAGCGTGTCAGTATAAATCTAAACTAGAAAAATTTGATCTGATTTTGACAAGTGAACAGGACCATGGATCACCTTGATATATGAGCCATGGATTAAGAACAGGATAGAATTTTGTAAAGATTTGTTTATCTTCTCCCATGTCTTAAAAAAAACTAGATCTACTGTATGTGAACTAATACACACAAACTCTGATTCACACTGTATCTCAGAATATTTTATTAAACCATCCATTTATCCATAGTCTGGCCATTTATATTCTCTCATATATATTGGTTATACATCCATAGGAACTTACCTACTGAACACTTTCCATTCTGATCAGCGTGGGGTATTCCAATCACTGATGACACTCTGTTCATCAGGGTCCCTTTCATACGAGAGACTTTTCTGTTCAAGTTGTCATATACAGATCTTTCCATTCGTTTCATAAGATTGTAGTGAAGATCTTCTAGTACTTCCCAGACAACATCCTCTGGACTCCCTTCCACATCAACAGTCTTGGTTCCACTCTCCTTCTCCTTGGAGCGGTAAAAAATGTCAAAAACATTTTGGACTTCCTCCTGTTCAGATAAAGGATTAAATCTACTGGAGTTGGCATGTTTTTCCTTTAAGCTTTCTGAAAACATATTGAAAGGCCTATATTTCCCATGTGATGCAACTGAAATCCCTGACTGCACATTGACCACAGGTGTCCAGTTTTTGCCTTCAGGGGGCAACAGGAGCTTTAAAATCTGAACAGGATGAAGCCCACAGTTACTGTGACCCATCAAAAAACATAGGACCCCTTGGAGAGTTGCAGTCCGTGTTAAGGTTCCACTAAGGAGAGCTTGAAACAGAGTGTCCATCAAACCACCAAGCATCTCCCAGTTGTGTCCTAGAAGATTAAGAGCATTTTGACTGTTGCTCATTGATTTGAAAACTCTCTGTAAGAAGTTGAGAAGAACACTCCAGTTTTGACTTCCTCTTAGAGAAACAAGAAAGTCATGTAGCTTTAGGAGTGGTAAAGTTGGAGATCTCTCCACTGGTATCTGGAGAAACTGTTGAAGCAATGAGTTCCAGGCTTCACCCTCCTGCTCGTTTGATTCCTCTTTCTGTAAATATGATGAAATATTATAGAGGAATTCAGACAGACGATTTTTCTTTGCTTTGTTTTTCCGAGTCCCAAGGAGTGATAGATCACTTTCCGATGTAGTCCAAAAAGATCCAAAATTTAATACCATTCTATCCAGGAGCAATTTTATGTCATCGGATTGAAGTTTTGTTTTTATGTTCGACATTATGGGAAGATGATTCTTAATTTTAGATTTCCATTTGGAAAAAATCTTTTCTAAGTTGCTTTGCTGCCTTTCTTGATTTTGTCCTATATCAGTGAAAATAATAAAAATTAGAATCTTTGTGGCAGCAACCTCAAATTATGCAACAGAACAACACAGCGATACTTTTTTTATTTTGCTATGTACTTCCTTTTTTCATGTACTAACTTTATTTAGATGGCTATAAAAAGTCTGATAAAATGTAATCACATTAAAGAGTAAAGTATGCAAAAAAGCAACCCTGGCCAAATGCATATACACTATATTGTCAAAAGTATTGGGACACCTGCCTTTACACACACATGAACTTTAATGGCATTGGCACTCCAGTCTTAGGTCTGCACAGAGTCCTGACTTCAACCTGATAGAACACCTTTGGGATGAATTAGAATGGAGACTGCAAGCCAGGCCTTTTCATCCAACATCAGTGCTTGACCTCACAAATGCGCTTCTGGAAGAATGGTCAAACATTCCCGTAGACACATTCCTAAACCTTGTGGACAGCCTTCCCAGAAGAGTTGAAGCTGTTATAACTGCAAAGTGAGGGCCAACTCAATATTGAACCCTACGGACTAATAATGGGATGCCATTAAAGTTCGTGTGCAAGTAAAGGCAGGTGTCCCAATACTTTTGACAATGTAGTGTAAAAACTATTTACCATTTGCACATGGCTATAAGTACAGGGGACATCATTACTGCTGACCTTCTCAAACAAAGATCAATCACAGACACTAAGCATTGTATTTATGACTGATCAGCTAAGACAATCCTTCAGAAAAAAAAAATGAAAAGTTAAACACTATTGTGCATCATCACAGTAATAGACTCTTAAATAATATGATATGCCTTATACTAGAAATATCACAATGTACCATCTTGCGAGATTTTATGCAATAGCCTTGCTGACTCTACCCTTAGGACACAATGTGATCCCTTTGGGGGGTCTAGAGGAAGGAGTAACACAATTCTAGACCATTCAATTGTAGTAACCAATGCTACATTTCACATTAAAATAGACAGGTTACTGGTAAAGTCGCAATGTTTCAAATCTCAGTTCACAATGATGATACGATAGCCTATCCATGTTACTCTATGCAGAAATAAGAAGATGTATGTGTATGCACACACGATTTGCAGTCTATTATTCACTTATATAACATTGCTTTTCATTTTCTGGGAAAAATAAAACATTTTCAATAAAGACATTGAACATAAAATAGATGAAAAGAGGTTAAAGATGAGGCCCTACAACCTAAAACAGTGGAAATTAAAACATCTTGTTTTCGAAACCCTGTAATTATTGCTGTAGCCAAGTGCTGGACTACAGAAACATGGTGAAGAAGGAGACTCTTTGCAGTCAGTTGTACTTTCACTTTCTACTGTTATGCTTGATTTTGTGTTCCACAATCCCCTCCAGTCATCAGGGGGAGAGCTATAACCTGGAAAGCCCATGGACTTCTATTCAGAACGCTAAGGATCATGAGAATCGAAGTCCGGGACAGCAGCCAAAGATTGTGACTCATCACCCTTTACAGCACAATGCCCTTAGTACACTGAGGGAGTGGTGGAATAGTTTTTAACAGACTGCTCTAAGAACTTCTTCCTCTTGGCGCTGAGGGGACTGAAGAGAGCACATCCTCTGCATAATGACCAGACTGCTGAGAGATTGGACCAGTGGAGACACCTGAGGCAGCCTAGCAGAGACTGCAGCGACCACATCTGCACTTTTGCCTCAAGGAGACCAGAACATCCTCTCACTCTCTACTTCCCACTGCTGAATCTCAGGAGGCATTTTGTGGACAGACTGAGGGGACCCGCTTTTCTGCAGCAAGAGTTCACAGCTGCACTACAGGGACTGGTGAAAGGGCACAACTCGCAGAGGCTGAGTTGCTGGAGGCAGGACATCAAGTATACTTCACGTCTACTGCACCTATAGCACACCTATACCACACCTTTACTGCATTTTTATCGCACCTATACTGCATGCTGGTTTACTAAAACTGTCATTAAGTACACCAACGCTTCTTAAAGGGCTCAACGATAGCTGTCAGAAGAACAACATAAAGGACTGCCCCCCTGTAAAAACATCCTGCAAGTCCCTTTTGTTCCTTTCTGCCATTTATTTAATTTCTATGAACAGTGCACATCCAGTCGATCTAGGCCTAGAATAGGCACCATCAATGCACTTCAGCATTATAGTTCATTAGTTCATGTGTTTGATAAATCAAGTTTTATTACTGTTCACTGCTACACTTTAGGTGACTATTTATGCTGATCTGAACGTCAAGTGTCATCTTTTGCCAAGTCCTTGTTACTAATCACCCTGTATGCTAAATTGTGTTAATACCATTGTTAATCCATTTCTATGCTTACTTCCTTACCAACCTTATCATGTGACAATATCACCTTTACCAACTGGTTCAGTGCCATTTTTCTTTGATATAGTACTACTATTGGGTAATAAGCAGTGATTTTCTGTGATATTGGATGCTTTGTACACTCAACCTAGAGGAGCAAAAGTTCTAAAAGAAGTCAAAGCAAAGAAAAGAGGACCCATCCTAACCAGCGGCTCCAACAGCGATAGCATTACATTACTTATGTTTAAATCAAACCTAGAAATTTTTTGTCCTCAGGCAACTGCTTGCTGTTTAAAAATGTAAGTGCCTCCCTGTACCTGTTTGCAGTCAGCAAAACATCCTACTTAACCTACAAACTGGGTTTTGTCCTGTTAAGGGCCCATCAATGTCATCCTCATTCATGTTTCTCTATTTGGAGCAATTTTCAAGTGTCCTCAAAACTATTTAAACAGAGATATTGGGAGAGCTGAACTGTAAAAAAAAAAAACACCTCAACATTGAAGGTCAGTGGGTGTGAAAAATTACCTGGTGCTACCTAAATAAACAATAAAAATGCACTGATATCAGCGAGAGTAAAGAAAATGAGAGGACATCAGTGGTCAGCGGGAGTAATAAATGCCGCAGCTATCATTGGGAGGAAACGTTCTGCATTGTGTCAGTGGAACAGTGTCCCATCATTATGGTTAGAAAAGTTCACCCAGCATTGTTGTTCAGGGATTACTTACCTTTGAATACATTTCACATCCTGCATTGCTCCTCTACTAGCTTCATGATGTCTCGGACAGAACTATGCAGGCACTGTCAAGCAGGAAATCACTTAGCCCAACAGTGCCTATGATATGTCGCATTCAGTAGCTCCCTGTGCAAGCATGGCCTTCTCATTGTAGGGTTCAGTCTAAGGCAAGGGGAAGAACCTCACTTAAGGACCACTGTTCTAGAATGTTAGTAACCTGGAAGAGTACATACCTTCATATCTTTCAATCTTCATTGTATACATGCTAGTACCTCGTTAACTGCCAGGATCAAGATTAAAGGAATTAAGCAAAGGCAACTGTAATAATTCCATCCTCACAGGTTTACTTTATGGATAAAATAGGAAGCTTAGTTCCAATCTGCATCTTTATTTATATTATTTTTATTTTGTTTGGTTTTTTACATTTAATGAAATTTGGTTGAAAAAAATGAACTGCATGAAGAACTAATATATATATATATATATATATATATATATATATATATATATACAGTGGGGCAAAAAAAGTATTTAATCAGCCACCAATTGTGCAAGTTCTCCCACTTAAAAAGATGAGAGAGGCCTGTAATTGTCATCATAGGTATACCTCAATTATGAGAGACAAAGTGTGGAAACAAATCCAGACAATCACATTTTTGAAAGAATTTATTTTCAAATTATGGTGGAAAATAAGTATTTTGTCAATAGTTCATCTCAATACTTTGTTATATATCTTTTGTTGGCAATGACAGAGGTCAAACGTTTTCTGTAAGTCTTCACAAGGTTGTCACACACTGTTGCTGGTATGTTGGCCCATTCCTCCATGCAGATCTCCTCTAGAGCAGTGATGTTTTTGGGCTGTCGCTGGGCAACACAGACTTTCAACGCCCTCCAAAGGTTTTCTATTGGGTTGAGATCTGGAGACTGACCAGGCCACTCCAGGACCTTGAAATACTTCTTACGAAGCCACTCCTTCATTGCCCGGGCAGTGTGTTTGGGATCATTGTCATGCTGAAAGACCCAGCCACGTTTCATCTTCAATGCCCTTGCTGATGGGAGGAGGTTTGCCCTCAAAATCTCACGATACATGGCCCCATTCATTCTTTCATGTACACGGATCAGTCGTCCTGTTCCCTTTGCAGAGAAACAGCCCCAAAGCATGATGTTGCCCCCCCCCAATGCTTCACAGTAGGTATGGTGTTCTTTGGTTGCAACTCAGCATTCTATCTCCTCCAAACAGGACGAGTTGTGTTTCTACCAAACTGTTCTACTTTGGTTTCATCTGACCATATGACATTCTCCCAATCCTCTTCTGGATCATCCAAATGCTCTCTAGCAAACCTCAGACTGGCCCGGAAATGTGCTGGCTTAAGCAGGGGGACACGTCCGGCACTGCAGGATCTGAGTTCCTGGCGGCGTAGTGTGTTACTGATGGTAGCCTTTGTTACGTTGGTCCCAGCTCTCTGCAGGTCATTCACTAGGTCCCCCCGTGTGGTTCTGGGATTTTTGCTCACCGTTCTTGTGATCATTTTGACCCCACGGGGTGAGATCTTGCGTGGAGCCGCAGATCGAGGGAGATTATCAGTGGTCTTGTATGTCTTCAATTTTCTAATTATTGGTCCCACAGTTGATTTCTTCACACCAAGCTGCTTGCCTATTGCAGATTCAGTCTTCCCAGCCTGGTGCAGGTCTACAATTTTGTTTCTGGTGTCCTTCGACAGCTCTTTGGTCTTCACCATAGTGGAGTTTGGAGTGTGAGTGTTTGAGGTTGTGGACAGATGTCTTTTATACTGATAACAAGTTCAAACAGGTGCCATTAATACAGGAAATGAGTGGAGGACAGAGGAGCCTCTTAAAGAAGAAGATACAGGTCTGTGAGAGCCAGAAATCTTGCTTGTTTGTAGGTGACCAGATACTTAATTTCCACCACAATTTGCAAATAAATTCTTTCAAAAATCAGACAATGTGATTGTCTGGATTTGTTTCCACATTTTGTCTCTCATAGTTGAGGTATACCTATGATGACAATTACAGGCCTCTCTCATCTTTTTAAGTGGGAGAACTTGCACAATTGGTGGCTGTCTAAATACTTTTTTGCCCCACTGTATATATATATATATATATATATATATATATATATATATATATATATATATATATATATATATATAAAATTTTCCTTTGCTGCTTTACTTTTAAGTTTATCATCTTCATTATTTTTCACATTCAAGTCCAAGTTCACATAATGGGCGATCTTGAATTCATACATCTTTTTCAGACATCACCTTTGGTGATTTAATAGTAACAGAAATATTGAAGTTAATACTGGAACAAATTATTACAGAACAGATTCTGGTTGTAATTTAGACAGGCGGGGGAAGAGGAACAGAGTGTGTGGCATAAACCAAAGGAACTTTGCTGAATTTTTTTTTAGGGTTCATGCCTTAAGTCTTCAACTAATTAAAGGGGAGCTATAATCTTTAAAAATAAATCATTTTTAGATATTAAGAAGATAACTTTATCAATGGGGGCGTGACCGGATGTGTGACGGGATGCTAGAGTGAGTGGAGGTGAGGCGTGCGTGAGCTTCCCCCAGCCCGATGCCTCCGTGTCCGTCTGATGTGTCTAGCGCCCGGAGCCTGCCTGGATGAGCATCTTCCCCCTGCTGTGTGCTTCACTGGCTGTTTGTCTCCCTTGCCCGCCAGTCCGAGACGGAGTGTGATCCCGGGACAGAGGTACGTCCGCCCGGAATAGGAAGAGACCCGAGCCCTCGGAGCGGGGAGAAGGGGGCTGGGCTTTCTGCCCGAGCGGTCGCCCGAGCAACGCTCCCGTCACCAGCGGGAGGAGGCGGTTGAGACAGCGTGAGTATAGGGCAGGAGGAGCCACAGCCACTGCCAGGAGCATCCAGGAGCTGCACTAAGGTACCGGCTGTTAATTTTTACCACCACTACTGTTACTACTAGCTGTTGTGCTTACTAAAAAGCGGACCATCTCCCCCTGCTTCCCGTGGGGTGGACTACCACCTGGACAGTGGGGGGGTGAAGATATAGGTGACCCACTACACTGACACCCAGCGCCTTTTTTATCCTATCCAGTGACAACATACCTTTTGCTAGTCGGCGGTGGGTTGGGGTAGGGAGGGGGTAATAGCCTGGAGACTGACAGTGCAGCGGCTTCGGCCGATTCTCGGCTGATTGGATTTTTGGCTGGTCGGTTATCCTAGTCCCTGCCTGGAGGATACTGCTGGGTCTGTAAAACTGCTGAGGGTGTTGAGAGGTGGGGGGAGGTGGGGTGGAGAGGGGGGGGAAAGCAGAGGAGGAGGGGTGAGTGCGGGAAGGTAGGGCAAAGGGGAGAGCAGAGGGGGAGAGAATAGGAAGAGAAGAGAAGAGAGAGGAAAAGTCGCATAGCACAAACTTTACGTGTGGCTAAAACCTCCTAATCTATCTCTCGGACCAATACAACCATCTATGACTAGGAAAAAGGGAGAAGAGCTGCAGCCACAGGAGAACTCTAGCTCCCAAACGACCCGCACCTCTAAAGAGAAGGGAAATCAGGCAGCAGCGGCAGCAGCGGCCAAACTTGAAAAATTTGCTCACCCCTCTACCTCTACCTCATCTCCATCTAAAAATGTCCAGCACCAGCAGGATAGACTACAGGCAGGGGACAGGAAGAGCCTAGGAAAAGGACCTGCGACAACACACACAACAAAGGCAGCAAATAGTAAAAGCTTAGAGGGGGAGCCCGCAGGATCAGTGAATAACAATGCTATTGTGCACAACACACCAGGAGAAGCTGAACCCACATTGAAAGACGTTTTATGCGCTGTCAACTCCTGCAAGGCCTCCCTTAGCGATTTGTGCGTCCAGCTCACCGGGCTAAAGGATGAGCTAATTACAGTAAGCCAAGAACTGCAAAGGACTATTTCTAGAACAACAACACTGGAGGAGAGAATAAGCCAAGCTGAGGACGACCTAAACCCACTAAAACGAGAGCTTAAGGCATTAAAAACGCAGATAGACCTACACAACGCTAAATTTGAAGAAATGGAAAATAGGTCCCGCAGAAACAACGTAAGGGTGGTAGGACTACCGGAGCGGTGTGAGGGCTCCCACCCCGAGGAGTTCTTTGAGAATTGGCTTAGGGGAATATTCGGGGCGGAAACTTTCTCCCTTCTTTTTTCCATTGAAAGAGCTCATAGGGTGCCAACTAGGACCCCATCGACCTATAATTATAAAGTTGATCAACTACAGGGATAAGGTAACCCTGATGCGCAGGGCCAGAGAACTGGGAGATATCCTGTACAATGGAACTAAGATTTTATTTTTTCCCGACTATTCCCCAGACCTCCAAAAACGAAGGGCTGAATTCAGGGATATTAAGCGAAACCTGCGGAATTATAAATTGGAGTATGCCCTGCTGTATCCCGCTCGACTGCGGGTTCGCAGTGATTTATAGGGTTGGGCAAAGGGGCGCTTGCAAATTACACATAGTTAGGAGGGGGAGGTCTTTAAAGGCAATGTATACTGGTACACGTGTTTTTGTATTTGCAATTAAGGGTTGTAGAGTGGGGATGGAGAGATCCCTGAATACGGGGGTTCTACGTCCCTCCCCACTCTCCCTTTTTTTTTCTTTTTTTTTTTTCTTCTTGGTTTGCACATTCACGTAGTTGGCAGGTTTTGGACCCACGAATCCACAAAGGCACTGATTCTCCATTTTTTTTAGGTTGCTTTGGTATTTTTTTTTTTTTCTTTTTTTTCTCTTTTTTTTTTTCTTGACTAGATGTCATTAAAGACGTTAAGAATAGGTTCCTGGAATATTAGGGGTATGAGCGACCCGGCCAAAAGGGCCGCGGTGTTTCTGGCGATGGAGGCTTATGGCGTCGAACTGTCTTGTCTGCAGGAAACTCACCTCACCAACGATACCAAATCAAATGCTCGGAACTATAAATTTCAAGAACAGTATCATTCTGTACACACCTCATATTCAAGAGGTGTGAGCATACTGGTGGGTAGGAGTATTTCATTTTCCTGCAGGGAAGCCAGGATAGACGCACTGGGCCGCTATGTATTCCTGAGCTGCGTGGAAAATAGACCACTAGTGCTTGCAAATATCTATGTTCCGCCTCCGTTTAATACAGAGCCCATATTGGATCTGTTGGAGTTTGTGGATAACAAGGCTGATGTACCTATAATTTTGGTGGGGGACTTCAATACTGTTCTGGATAACACAATGGACCGATTTCCACCACTGAATCGGGCAGAGAGACTATCAGAGGGACGCCTAGGTCAACTCCTGAGAGAGGTTGGGTGGTGCGACCTATGGAGATCCCACAACCCAAACACCCGGCAGTATTCCTGTTACTCAGGAACACATTCCACCCTCTCGCGCTTAGACATGGCATTAGGTAACTGTGAGGCCCTGCAATTAGTAGGGAACATAGAGTATAAGCCGAGGGGAATCTCAGATCACTCTCCTATGACCCTGACCCTGAATCTAAACACTAGAATCGGCCGGAAAAGATGGACAATAAAACCGCTCTGGTTAGACCTTATAAGCTGCCCAGAAGAAGTAACCTCCAAATTAAAAGAATTTATAACATTTAACGCAGGTACAGCACCGGCGGGTGTAGTGTGGTATGCCCTAAAAGCGTTTCTTAGAGGATTACTACACCAACAGGTCACCAAAATAAAGAAAAAGTCAAGGGAATGGGAGGCGAGGGCCAGCAGGGAAGCTATGGAATCAGAGGCGCAATATGTGGCGGATCCAACTCCTGCAAAGCAGGCGATTTGGCTCAATCGACAACAAGAGTATAGAGAGGTAATCAATAGAAGAGCAGAGAACAAAAGACTTTTCCAGAAACAAAATTATTTCGGTGAAGGGGAGAAAGTAGGTCGGATCCTTGCACTTATAACGAAGTCTAACCTATCCCCATCAGCCATTTTCTCGATTAGGACACCGGCTGGAGAGATCACTTCTGATCCTGTCGCGGTCCTAGAAACTTTCTCTGCGTTCTATAGAGATCTGTATAGGTCGCGCTGCGGGTCGGATCGGCGCAGTATGGACAGGTTTGTAGAGGGGGTGGACCTACCTGCTTTATCGGAAGGGGATAGGAGTGCAATGGAGTCCCCCCTGACCTTAGAGGAGCTCCAAGGGGCTGTCATGGAGATGTCAGCCCAGAAATCTCCCGGCCCGGACGGTTTGCCATTGGAGATTTACAGAAAATATGGGGAAGTGTTGCTCCCGGAGCTCTTAAGGGTATTGGAGCAGTCGTTCAAGGACGGAGGGCTGCCTTTATCAATGTCAGAGGCCGATATAATAATGATTCCAAAAGAGGGAAAAGATCAACTGGAAGTCACCTCATATAGACCGATATCATTGTTGTGGTCTGATGCCAAAATTGTCGCAAGGGTGCTCGCATCCAGATTGAACAAATGCATCGCAAACCTGGTACACCCTGACCAATCAGGGTTTATCCCTGGTCGGTCAACTAGTACTAATATCAGAAGGGCCTACCTGAACCTCCAGGTGCCGACCGAGAATACAGGGTCTAGAGCCATATCGTCCCTGGACACCGCCAAGGCCTTTGATAGCCTAGAGTGGGACTACCTCTGGTGGGTACTTGAGAGGTTTGGATTTGGCCCTGTTTTTATTGGCTGGTTAAAGATCCTCTACAGAAATCCCAGTGCAAGACTTAAGTTAAACAATGATTACTCGGAAAGTTTTTCCCTCGAAAGAGGGACGAGACAGGGTTGCCCTCTGTCTCCTATGTTGTATGTTTTAGCCATGGAGCCACTGGCGGGCGCGGTGAGATCATCACCCGAACTGCAAGGATTTCTTAGAAAAGGGCGGGAGGAGCGAATAGCGCTTTTTGCAGACGACGTCCTATTTTTCCTTGGAGATACGACCTCCTCACTGGAGAAGATCATGAACCTTGTGGAGGACTTCGGAAAGTTCTCAGGGTTAATCATTAACTGGGAGAAATCGTCGCTCCTGCCGGTCGACCCATTGGTTAGCCCGATCCCGACTAGTTTGCCCCAACTGAAAGTCACTGAGAAAATGAAGTACCTCGGCATTGTGCTATCCAGGGACCCCAGTGAGTTCATCGAGGATAACCTGGCCCCCCTCCTGTTAAAATTTAAAAAGAAATGTGATATTTGGACTAGACTCCCCCTGTCTGTGGCGGGTCGGGCCAATTTGATCAAAATGGTTTGGCTACCTCAGCTGCTATACCTGCTCCATAACTCCCCAGCTTGGATTGGAGAGAAGTGGTTCCAAAAAATTCAATCTCTCTTTGGGAAACTAATATGGAAAAAAGGGCAGGCCAGGATATGCCTGCAAAAGCTGCAGTGTCCTACCACGGAGGGGGGTTTGGGGGTTCCCCACCCCTTTGCTTACTTTCTGGCAGCCCAGCTGCAGCAGCTGGGCGGATGCGACATTGATGGAAGGGGAAGCAGGAGTGCCCAACTTATTTTGCAAGGTTGCCCACATAGCTCATTGGTGGAAGCACTGGAGGCAGAGTCACTACAATGAGAGATCCCGACTCTTAAAATGACCTCCAGGGTCTGGCAGACAACCAAGCGAATAATGGGATATAAAGGAATTTCAGAATATTCTCCAATCTGGTACAACAAGAACTTACAGGAATTATTATCTGTTGAGGGTAACAGGCTGTGGGAAAGGTGTGGGATAAGCTGGCTAACACAGCTATATGAGGGGGATATCTTGAAACCTTTCGAGGAATTGAAATATGAGTATGGGATCCCAATTCGCGCATTCTATACCTACTTACAGATTAGACATGCCTTGAATAGGCAGTTTGATAGGCATCCTCCCATATGGTGTAGGACTCTGCTGCTACACACCATAGTTAAATCAGAGACCTCCAAGGGGCTAATCTCAAAGATATACACCCAATTAACAAAGAGAATAAATATCCAGGTAGGCCTCCCTGGGGGTAGGGCCAGATGGGCGGCCGATGTGGGGGCGATAACGGACGCTGAGTGGAAGAGGATCCTGGAATTTGGCACTGAAGTGTCTGTCTCGTCTTCACAATTGGCCTCCCATCTGATGCTGCTACATAGATCTTATTACACTCCAAAAAAGCTTTTTATGTTTGGCCGTAGAATCAATGATGAGTGCCCTAGATGTAGAGGAACAGGCGACTTAATCCACATGATGTGGCGGTGTCCAAAGTTAGTCAGGTATTGGTCCGAGATTTTAAAGAAAATAAATACAACGTTCAAAACTAACTTAGCACCCGATCCTAAGACTTGTGTGCTTGGCCATGTCAACAATGGGCTGAGAGACAGGAGCACAGCGGTGGCCGTAGCTAGATGTTTGTTCCAAGCGAGGAAATTAATAGCGCAGCTCTGGCAATCAAGAACTCCTCCGACTTCGGAGGATTGGAATAGAATAGTTGACTCCACAGTGTGGTGCGAGAGGACGTTCTATACTAGGGCTGGCAATTATAACAAGTTTGTGAGGTTGTGGGGTTCGTGGGTCCAAGTAATGCCGTGCCCGCAAGCAGTGCTATCTGTATGCTGAGAGCGCTCATGTCTTCAGTAACGGGGCACAGCTATACTAGGTGCAACTCAGAGTTAAGAGAGAATATTGCACAGCCTTGTCGTTGCCCATCAGCAGCGCCCGGATACTATGGGGGGTATTAAGAGAGGGCTACTGGGGGGTGGGGGGAGGGTCCAATCACGCGAAAAGGTAGTAAAATATACAAATATGATACGGTCATGGCAGGAAGGTGGTCACCAGGTCCAGGGGCACTAGTTGCAGGATACGGGCCCTGCAGCTTCGGACTTCTGGTGTCACTTATACACTGTATTGCAAATTGTAATTTCTCACTTTATGAGGGGAAAGGAAAAAAAAAAAAGGGGGGAATAACTATAGAATGCCACAATGATGTGACTAGATTAGAGACGCATATGAGCATTAATCTGAAAGTAGTCTCTGGATAAAGTTAACTGACGTGGCAAGAAAAAAAAAAAAAAAAAGAAGATAACTTTATGTAAATGAGACTTTGAGACTTTGGGACTTTGGGGGGGGGGCAGACTGTGAGCGGTGGGAATAGAAAATGTCCTGGCATCAGTGGGAGGAACAGTGTCTCATCATTGGTATCATTGGGAGGAATAGTGCCCCATCATTGGAATTAGTGGGAGGAATAGTGCCCCATCATTTTTACTAGTGGAAAGAACAGTGCCCCATTGTTGGTGTCAGTGGGAGGAATAGTGCCCCGTTGTTGGTGTCAGTGGGAGGAATCATGCCCCATTGTTGCTGTCAGTGGGAGAAAAAGTGCCCCAATGGTCAGATAAAAGCATGCAAAGGGCCGCAACCATCCCCAGGCCTGTTTGGAAACCACTGCTCTACAGTAAAAAAAAATAATTAAACTTTCTGCAATCTCCAGTAACATAAAACACCATAATGCAAGGTCTGAGTTTTATGCATAACTGAATATTTGTCTTGCCAACGATTTTTATCTAGAATTTAGAATTGCAATGCAGTCAAGATAACATATCAGTATGCCCAATTCAATAAGCCAAAACATGAAAACAAACAAATGGAACTCACAGTATGTTTAAATAATTAGGGTTAGTAGGTCATGGCAGATTTCTCCAGATCTATCTGCAGATATTTGCAATGGTATTATTTATTTATTTATTTATTGTTTTTTTTTTTTTGCATGTTTGTGCATATTTTGTATACATTAATTTCCAGTGAAGTGTCTGTCTCAATTGTGGGATCCTAAAATGGTCTGGAAAGTTTATTGTTTTATTAGTATTTTCAGAACGATATATAAAAATGTTTAAAAAATGTATATTATGTACTGTAGAAAAAAAAAAAACTAAACCTTAACCAGGTAACAGTCTACAAATCCTGAAATGCCATGCAAGTGTTAAGCTCCATTTTGATTTACCTTGGCTTGAAAGAGGCACCAATATCAGAATCATCCAGAAGATGAGTTTTTGCCATTCCATATCCGTATTATCAAGGCTAATGGTCCTCTGATACAAGAAACATGACAACTCCTATGTAACCTGAAGAGTCACATCTGCCCATCTATATTCCTCTACAAGCCGTGTGGCATCTTCACTGTTGTCCGTGACAGAGAAACAGGATCTGTAACATGACATGAAGGATCTGTCACTTGAGCATCACAGCAGCTTTCCTCACCTGAGCAGTTTCTGGAGTTACAACCATTATTTACAACCAGTCCTCATGTTACACTTTCCATTGAATAGACACATGAAAGAAAAGCCAGAGAAAGCATCAAATTCTTAGTGTTAGCATAGCTACACTATATTTCCAAAAGTATTGGGACGCCGGCCTTTACATGGACATGAACTTTAATGGCATCCCAGTCTTAATGCCGCGTACACACGATCGGAATTTCCGACAATAAATGTTCGATGGGAGCTTGTTGTCGGAAATTCTGACCGTGTGTAGGCTCCATCAGACATTTTTTGTCGGAATAGTAATAGGAATAAAAATTGTCACTTTTATTCCTATTACAAGGAATGTAAACATCCCTTGTAATAGATAAAAGCATGACAGGACCTCTTAAATATGAGATCTGGGGCCAAAAAGACCTCAGATCTCATATTTACACTAAAATGCACAAAAAAAAAAAAAAAATTGTCATTTAAAAAAATTATTTAAAAAAAATGGCCCTTTAAAGATCTGTGGGTGGAAGTGACGTTTTGACGTCGCTTCCGCCCAGCAATTCTATGGAGACGGGTGGGGGCCATCTTCCCCTCACTCGTCTCCATACCCAGCTACTGACAGGACGCGATTGCCTCCACCTCTGCTGACGGCTCTGGTAAGCAGCAGAGGGCACCGGATCGCAGCAACTAAAACTAGAGTGCAAGAATTGTTGCCGCTCTGCACAGAAATCAGCTTCCAGGTTTTATTTTTTATTTTTTTTTTTGGCAAAGCTTAATTGAACATGCTGAAGTTAGAAGCTGATTGGCTACCATGGACGTCTGCACCATATTTTGTATTGTCCAGTTTTAGTAAACCAACCCCTTAGGCCCCTTTCACATGGGCACCTCTGTGAAGCGGATCCACTTGTTCAGTGGGTATCTCTCTGCTGATCCCCGCTGAGCAGGCGTATGACAGGTCCGTGACATGGACACAGCCCCGCTGTTTTCTATGGGGCTGCCAGATGGAAATGAAGCATTTGTCCGTTTCCATCAGATCTGATCCCGAAGATGGATGGGGAATAGGTCCGCCATCCATGTGTTTTTGGCGGGCAGGATCGGATCGGATGGCGGCGCTCCATAGAAGAGACCGGAGGGTCCGATCGATTGGGTCCGCCTAAAAAACTGACAGACCTGATCGGATCACCCGTGTGAAAGGGGCCTTAGTCTGCACTACTGATGAGTACCTATGACATGTTCAGTGTATTAACCCCCACAGCACCAGAGGAAGACCGCTGGGTATGGGGGGAGATAGGTAGAGGACTGAAGATTTAAGTAAGATGTAAGTACCGTCCCTTACTGATTAAAAAAAAAAATGTAACTAAACAATCTGGTCATAGATCATTCCATTCGCACACTTTTTTTTGTTTACCTAGAGAACTGCATGAAAAAAAAAAAAAAAAAAAAAGATTCCTCCATCCACACAAGTGACGTGGGTGGAGGAATCATCTCTTTTCTGGGACCTTGTATTCTAACAACAGGACTCTCTGCCGTCAGAATACATTGATCAGCGGCTGGTCAAGAAAAAAAACATTTCTACTTTTCCAACAAGCCCAACGCGACAAAAGCTGATCTAATGAACGCTAGCTTACTAGAAACATGTTAAACATCTTTTTATGTAATACGAATTGTTTCCAAGAATAGAAGGCGTTTTCATTAAATCAAGCATAGCTATCATTATCTATGAGCTGAACACTCTGCAAACATTTATTTCCCTGAAAACATATTCTGCTTTCAATTAAAAAAATTCTCTAAAATAACTTTGTGAAGATTTTAATAACCACCTATAAAATATATGCTATTGATGACAGGTAAAAGACACCAATCCTGTTTGAAATATCTTTTATCTAACTACATTTAGGTAATTATCAGTACAATATTATCTAGAGAGAGATAGGTGTGAACAATTTACACATTATAATATTTTAATATATTATTCTAATATAATATGTATTATAATAAAATATATTATATTATTTTAAAAGTTTGTTATTGAATAAAGATTCTTTTTTGTTACTTACCTCTCATGCGTTATTGCTCCAACAAAATTTTATACTCTTCCAAGAATATTTTGAAGCTGTAACTCGGATGTAATTTAATTTAGGAGAAAGCAGAAAACCAACCAGCCTCATTCAGCAGCCTCTATCCATTGGATGCAATCTATCTGATCAGGTTGCTAATGATCAGCAATTTATGAGGACAATAGCTCTGTCCATGGTGCCCATCTCTCAGAGGACGGCGAAGGAGAAAACTGTGCGGGGAGGGGCAGCTTACAGACCTTTCATGTCACTCTTGCATCTTACTCACCTGCCCTGTGGGTCACATTTCTTCTCACTACATGCTGTCACTGTATTTGGCATTGGTCTACAACACATACACCAGTTTTGTTTTATGTCAAACCAACAGATGTAAAAAAACAAATAGGTGACTTCTTGCACTAATCCACCTCACTAACGTGCTCCAAATCCTCAAACAATATCTACAGATAGCAGCTCCTACCAAAAAGCTACCTATTAATAAAGTACATAAACCAAAAATCTTCAAATATATTAAAACTAGTGCATAACCCACAGCTATTATTAATTATGAAAACATAACCTCTGTGTATCAATTTGTGCAAATATGTAAACAAATAATATGTGCAACAAAGCAAATAAATAGTTAAAAATTGTATATAATCAATCAGTCCAGTGCAAGATCTATCTATCTATCTACACACACACACACACACATATATATATATATATATATATATATATATATATATATATATAGTGCTAAAAATGAAGTCCAATTAATGCAAAGAAAATATAAAGTGCATCCATATAAAGTCTAGTTCATGCACAATATATATAAGGTGCGTTATTTGCATTCCCAGTTAGTGCATCAGAAATGGTAGTTGTGTGTAGGCTGATCATGCTATATAAGCCTGAAGCCCACTGCTTCCATATGGTCATATAGGACTCTTTCAGTTTGGTGTAGCAAAGTACAGTAAGGCCATTATAATGAGAAGATCATTGCCTGATTTGGTCAGTAATGATCAGGAAATGACTGTATGTCTATGGGAATATTGTGGCCTCTCCAGACACCCCCTATCTGAGCAAATATCAGAGGAAAAAAGTATTGTCCAGAATAGATTTTCTAGAATTATTGTTATGCTCCTCACCTGGACTAAGATTTGGTTGGTATTATCAAATGGTGCTATATGGCCCCTGACTGCGTTTTTAAGTTTATTCCCTCATGTTCTTTTGCAGCTGCAGGGAACATGGCACCTGTTTGAATGTATGGTGGACCTGCCCTAAGGCAATCCAGTTCTGGACATGAGTTTATGCCATTCTCAGGTCTATCTTTAATGTTTCCTTACCTTGTAACCTCTGGGAAGCCTTTCTACATGAACCGATACTATCCCTTACTAAACACCTGAGCAAGCTGGTGAGGTTTGTGTTGCTGGCTGCATGGCAAATTTTGAGTAGAGCGTGGAGGCAACCATTTATTAAGTTGCGGAAGTTAAATAGAGGCTAATTGGCACAATGGTGCACAAGAAGCTCGCCTCTATTCTGGATGATACCCGCGCTAGGGTTTGGGATCCCTGGATCACATATAATGCCCAGGGGAACATTGATCGAACCCTGCTCTCCGTATGATCTTATCCTGTAGCCTTTGTACAGGACCGGACCATCGGGGAACCTCTGCCCCCCAGGACCCTCCTTTTTTCCCTCTCCTCTTTCCTTGATCCCAGGCAAGTCCCTTATTCTTTATCTCCCTCTCTGCTCTCCTTACACTCCCATTTCTTTCTACCCTCTCTCTTTTCTAACCCCTTTCTTTTCGACGTCCCTTGCAAGGGCCATCATATCCTTCTTTCTCCTTTTTGCCTTGTTACACAAACTAGAGTGCCTGATATTTCTATAATAAGCAATTCTCACTATGACAGTGCACTATGTTAGACTTTCATGCTATGCTTAGTTTGGTTACCTTGGGGTGGTCTGTTTGTACAGATGCACCAAGCCATGTGCTTGACCTTTCTGTAATGTTCCACACACCATCAATTGGGAACTATTCTTCCAATCGAAACCAACTATGGAGCACTATTCCTCCCAATATAATCAATGATGGGGCACTGATGCCTTGGCATTTTCTACTCCCACTGGCTACAGTCTGACCCCTCTAAAGCCTGAAGGACAGTAAACTGTCCCCTTGCTTAAAAAGTTTGGAGACCCCTGCTCTATAGGATGCATAAACTTGTATTCTAAGGCACTATCACGTGGCAATAGATTTTTTTATCACCTGCCTTTAAACAATCAGTGAGTAATAAACAGCAGTTATCAAATGACTAGTGGAACCCTGTTTGGTGCTATTGTTTATTAAACTAGTATAGCACTACCCCCACAGGAGCCATTTGGTATGATAGAACATCTGTTCTCTGCCACGACTCTAAACCGCTTCAGCTCCTCTGAGACACATGGATATAATACCTCTGGAATAAGGCCAGTTATCTCAGTTGTCACAAGCAGGTCATCACAAGGCGCAGTCTCGCGCTCTAGTCCTCACAGATTCTGTCCTCTGGCTTTAAGGACATAGCAATGATACCCAGCTCCGTTCCCCCCACACCAGGCTCTGCTCTCTGTGTAAGCATGCACAGCAACAGGTCCGCATGCACTGATTTACCCGCACTGTCTGTGTTAAATTCTGTAGGATTGCCCGGGAAAAGTCCTGTGCTCTCCTCCAACCTTGGAATCAACTTTTAATCAGATCATGTTAGTTGGGTACTATGTGGAGGAATTTGTTTCATGCTCTTGCAGTGACTTGCCTTCCTAGTTACAAATAGTGATGAAATTTGGGTTTTCCACTACCATGGGTTTGAGGTTGGGGTGGATTTGGAATGTGCCGTCCAGAAGAACGGGAGAATGTGCCGATTCACCTGGTAAAGTTTTTTTTTTTTTTGTAATACATGGCCTTTAAACTATGACCAGCAGGCTTAGAAACGAAAATTAGTGATTATTTTTGAGGATTATTCAGGATTTGTATATTGCCAGCAGCTTGCGCAGTGTTTTACAATATAAACCGAGACAGTACAATTACAATAAATATATCAGTACAAGAGGGTTAGGGTGGGCCCTGCTCGTGAGAGTTCACAACATAATATGGAGGGGCAAGTGATAATAACTGTGAGGGATGAGCTGATGAAGGAATTAAAATTCAGTTGTTAGATGGGGGTGGGATAGGTAAGACATTCTCTTACTCTAAAAGGAGAGGGGCACAAAGCAGCCATAGTGTCACTGTATTTAAAGCCACTGTAAAGAAAGGATAGCAAAATCTTATAAACATACAGAGATTAGGGTAAATTAGGGTAACAAGCTTCCACTTGTAACCAACCATCTATTCTTGGAGCTGCCTTTTGGTTTTCACCATATTGCTGCATCATTTGAAATAACTAAAAACCAACTGAAAGAATAATTTGCACCTTAACCACCTCACATTATATCACTCACGTTTACAGTACCTCCTATATCCATAGATAGGTTCTAGATCTTTTAGCTCCTATTATTCTATGAATAATATTTTAATTTCATATTAATACTTGAAGACATGTAGAGAAGCCCCCTCTTTACTCTTTTACCCTATTCAGAGATGGGCCCGATTCCTTTCATTTTCTCTTCCACAATCCCCAGGACTCCTGGACACTCAACAGAGATATCATTTCCACTGATTCCAGCACCCCAGGGCTCAGAGGGACCACGCCTGATGAGACAGCAGTAACTGGGAACGTGATTGGTCACCAGATGCTGGTCCATCTAATGGGTGACACAGATGGATGGCTGAAGGAGCAGGGTGGGTTGCCGTCCAATAAGACCAGATACATTTTACAGAAAAAAAGAAGCAACCCATGTTTGGAATTACATGAACTATTTGGAGGTGGCCATAGTATGCTCGGAGCAGTGGTGTGTACCCATGACTACTGCAGATGAAAAACCACTGTATCGCCCAGAAATTTAACAGACAGTCCCATGCGAGGCAGCCATCCTGAAATTGATAAAAGGGATTGCCCAGCTCCAGACAGATCTAGCTGCATTGAGGCATGGAGAGGTTAAAGGAAAACACCCCTGCTTGGAAGAAGCAAACACTATCCCAGAGACGATATACGTAGGCAAAGCCATCTTCGCCATGCTGTGGCTGCGAAAAAAAGGCCATTAGCTGAGGGACCGCAAAGAAAGACATTAACATTCAGTTGTTAGGTGGGGGTGGGATACTGTAGGTAAGACATTCTCTTACTATAAAAGGAAAGGGGCACAAAGAAGCCATAGTGCCACTGTATTGAAAGCTGCTGTAGGGAAAGGATAGGTAAATCTTACAAACATACAGTGCCTTGAAAAAGTATTCATACCCCTTGAAATTTTCCATATTTTGTCATGTTACAACTAAAAATGTAAATGTATTTTATTGGGATTTTATGTGATAGTCATTATTTATTATAGTCCACACATAGTGGCACATAATTGTGAAGTGGAAGGAAAATGATAAATGGATTTCAAAATTTTTTACAAATAAATATCTGAAAAGTGTGGCGTGCATTTGTATTCAGCCCCCTTTACTCTAATACCCCTAACTAAAATCTAGTGGAACCAATTGCCTTCTGAAGTCACCTAATTAGTAAATAGAGTCCACCTGTGTGTTGTCAGGTCACCTGATTCCAGGCGACAGATGCACCCAGTTGGGGTCTGGAGTGCACCACAAGGTAGTGGACCCTACGGCTGACTGCTACGGATGGAGCTCTAGGTGATACAGGAGAGCAGGTATTCTGTAGTACCAACACGGATGACACTGGGAGCTAGAGCATGAGATTTCCCAGGGCGCGGAATCTAAGAGCCAGCGGGTGTTCACCAGAAGCCCCTAGTGGTGGGGATAGATTTAGCTGCAGTCTGTTGAAGGTCCCGACCCCTAGGGCCTCCCAGCTCATGCTCACGGTAGACTACAGGGAGGTAGAGAGGAAGCAGCAGACTGCGACAACAAAGGATAGTCAGGAGATAGCCAAAGGTTGGGGCAACAAGCAGGTAAGGATAATTGTAAAGATCTTGCGAGCTACCTAATAAATATCCCGTATCTCTCTGTGATGTACTGACAGCTGCTAGCACCAATCATGCCCCACACTATCGTATAAAATCAAAATAAAATAAATGATGTGCTGCGCTATCCCCTTAATGATCCACTGAACCTGCAGCACAACTATAAAAGGTACCAATAATTAACTAGTGCATATAAGTCTGTGACACTCTGACCTTATAGGGTCAGTATTTGGTCCTTAAAAAAATAGTAAACGTCACTTGATAGGTGACTGTGAAAAAACTATCCTATTTCCCCACCCCAAGGTAATAGCTGCTCACCTCAGAGCGTGTGACCTCACAACCAAGTTTGGTCAATACACGCTTGTGAATCACCTTAAAGGATTCCAGGTTAGGTTGCAATGCCCCAAACTGCTCAATAGCCCAATGATGTTGCCTCCTCACATATAAATAGCAAAAAGAAACTCCATAGTGTGATATAGTTTAAAATGATTTTAATTATGCAAACACAACCCTAATTTAAGGTATTCACATGGGTCTGGTGCGTCAGTGCACCGCTCTATAACATGCCTTAAAAACACCAAGCCGTAGATGAGATTGTGTGCTCTTACTCCTTCTGACAGACCAGCTGTCTCCTGCATTGTCCAGTCCCCTCCCCTACGCATGTCGATAAAAGAGAAATCACGTATCTTCATCAGGGGGATGAGGTAAGGATAGTCAGGATATAGCCAAAGGTCGGGGTAACAAGCAGGTAAGGATAGTCAAGAAAAAGCCAAGATTGGTAACTGGAATCAGATGTAGAAGACACAGCAAGTCGCACATGAAATCCAAACACACAATATTGATCAGCAGAGCTGGCTTGCAGTGCACGAGTTAATAAAGAATTCCCTGATAGGGGCTGGGGTGGAGCCATGCTTTTAGGAGAGATTACTTAAGCAGCCAGGTGAGAGTGGCTGGCCTCTAAAGCTGAACACATGGACAGGTAAGCTGACAGACAAACATTACTGCATATCCATGACAGTAACCCCCTCTTGCGAGGCCTCCCCCTCCCCCGCTTAGGCCCAGGCTTATAGGGAAACTTCAGATGAAACCTCCTCAACAGATGAGGTGCAAAGACCTCAGATGCAGTGATTCAAGACTTCTCCTCAGGACCAAACCCTTTCCAATGCACAAGGTACTAAAGAATGCCTCTACAGAGCTGGGAACCCAAAATTTGACTAATCCCGTACTCCTGAATATCCTCAGAGACCGGGGCCGCGGTAGGGAGAGGACGAGAGAACTGATTGACTACTAAAGGCTTCAGAAGGGCAACATGGAATGAGTTAGAGATTTTGAGGCTTTTAGGAATCTGGAGTTTGAAGCAGGCCGGATTCATTTTAGAGGGTATAGTGTACGGACCAATGAATCTTGGGGCAAACTTCAGAGAAGGAACTCAGGGCTTGATGTTCCTGATGGAGAGACAGACTTTGTCCCCTGGTTGTAGAGAAGGTGGTTTATGCCTGCGGCGGTCGCCAAAGCCTTTTAAGTTGTCAGCAACTGCCCAGAGGGAATCATGAACGTCACCTCAAATAGTATTGAAAGACTCCTGAGTGGTAGCCAAAGCTGGAATATCTGGAGAACCGGTCATGGGAAGAGGGTGTTTTCCATAAACTGCGAAAAGGGGTGTTTTCTGACAACTTGTATTTACATGATTGTTGAGAGAGAATTCTGCCCACGGGAGTAGAGAGGACCAATCGTCATGATGTGCAGAGACTAAGGTGCGAAGAAAGACCTCTAACTCCTGATTAACCCTCTCAGTCTGTCAATTGGATTGAGGGTTTTAAGAAGAAAAATCCAAGACAATGTTGAAGGATTTGCAAAAAGCTCTCCAAAAACGAGACACAAATTGAACGCCCCTGTCAGAAACAATATGAGAAGGAACCCCATGGAGGTGGAACATTTCTCAAGCAAAAATGGGAACCAAGGCAGGAGCAGAAGGAAGACCAGGAAGAGGAACAAAATGAGCCATCTTCGAGAACCGTTCGATTACCACCCAAATGACCGTATTATTCTCTGACAGTGGGAGATCGGTGATAAATCCATGGCAATGTGAGACCAGGGCTCCTTAGGAATGGGCAAGGGCATGAGAAGACCAGCAGGATCTTGTGTGGAGGATTTAGACTGAGCACAGACATGACAAGCCTTAACGTAGTCTTTGACATCCGAGCGGAGATTAGGCCACCAGTAGTGACGACTGATGAGCAGGAAGGATCGGAGGAACCCAGCATGACCTGCCACCTGGAAATCATGTCTCCAGCAAAGGATCTTAGCTCTTATCTCAGGGACGAAGGTCTTGCCAGGAGGAATTTTTGACTCCAGGGTGGTAGAATGGGCAACAATGCATGAGGTCAGAAAGATCGGCTCAGGTTCAGGGGTGGTCTCCTCGTCCAAAGTGTCAAATGACCTAGAGAGTGAATCAGCCGGACCGTTGCAGCAACCAGGTTTGTACGTAATTGTGAAATTAAAATGGGAAAAGAAAAGACTCCACCTGGCCTGTCTGGGATTCAGAAGTTTAGCATTCTGTAGGTACTGTAGATTCTTGTGATCAGTAAAAATTGTTACGGAGTGAGGGGAACCCTCCAAGAGATGACGCCACTCCTCTAACGCTAATTTAATTGCAAGAAGTTCCCGATCACCGATAGCATTATTTCTCTCTGCCTAAGAATTTTTTTGGAAGAAGAACACACATGTTTGACGCCTCTTCTCAAAGGAATAAAGAAGCACAGCTCCCACTCCCATTGAAGAAGTCTCCACTTCAATAAAAAATGGATCCCCAGAATCCCCCCCCAGGGCCTGTTTCAGGTCGTGAAATGCAGAGACAGCTTCAGGAGGCCAGTCCTTGGCATTCGCACCCTTCTTGGTCAAGGCAATAATAGGCGCAGCCATGGAAGAGTAATTCCTTATGAACTGCCTATAATAATTTGTGAACCCAAGAAAGTGCAGCGTAGCCTTGAGGCTAGCAGGAAGAGGCCAGTTGGTAATGTCCAAGACCGTTCCAAGAGTCATACGAAGACCCAAACTCGAGACAAAGTATCTCAGAAACAGGACTTCAGAACATTTAAAAGAACATTTCTCCAGCTTGGCATACAGATTATTCTCTCTAAGGCGCTGAAGTACAGTGCGGACACATTCTGTGGACAAGCAGTTTTTCCAGAAAAGATGAGAATGTCATCCAGATAGATGACAACAAACTGGTACAGCAGATCCCTGAAGATTCCATTGACAAAGTTTTGGAACACAGATGGGGCATTACACAAACCAAAAGGCATAACCAGGTATTCGTAATGCCCGTCTCTAGTGTTAAACGCGGTTTTCCATTCATTACCTTCTCGTATCCGAATCAGATTGTATGCACCTCTGAGATCCAACTTGGGGAAAATGGAGGCACCCTTCAACCTGTCGAATAGCTCAGATGTTAAGGGTAAGGGGTATCGATTTTTGATAGTCACCACACTTAAACCTCGATAGTCGATGCAGGTCTCAAGGTTCCATCCTTTTTGGCAAAGAAAAAGAACCCTGCTCCTGCAGGCGATGAGGATTTCCGGATGTAACCTCTCTCTAGATCCTCTGCGACATACTCTAACATGGCCTGGGTCTCTGGGATAGACAAAGGGTAGGTATGACCCCTGGGCAGAGTTGCTCCAGGGACAAGGTCAATAGCACAGTCAAAAGACCTGTGGGGAGGAAGCAGCTTAGCTGATTTCTTACAGAACACATCCCGGTAATCGCTGCATGCAGCGGGAAGATCAGAAGATACAGATGTTGTAGCAACCAGAAGTCTCTCCTTGGGGGCAACCTTGAGAAGGTAGGATGAGAAACATGAGGGATGTCAAGCCAGGATCTGCCCAGAGATCCAGTTCACATGTGGAGAGTGGAGCTGTAGCCAAGGAAGGCCCAGTAAAATGGGGGTAGAAGCCTTGGGTAGAATGAGGAAGGATATCCACTCCTGGTGGAGTATCCCTACAGACATCCTAATAGGTAGAGTCCGGAAGTGGATAGGGCACCCTGGGAGAAATCAATTGCCAAGACTACCAGTGGCGTAGTGAGGGGCAAAAGGGTAAGCTTCATGTAAGAAGCAGTTCTCCAGTCCATAAAATTGCCAGCAGCCCCGGAATCCAGGTATGGAAAGATCGATTGAGGAGAAGCGCCTACATGAAGGAGCACCGGAAGAAGAAGACGAGAAGGTGATGTTTCTGGGTCCAATACTCCATCTTCCAGATGTATTAGACCGGAGTGTTTCCTGGACGAAGCGAGAAGGCGTCACGAAAATTACCCTTGCCCCCACAATAGAGACACAAGCCCAGAGTTCTGCGCCTAGCACGTTCTTTGGGGGCTAGTCTGGTCCGGCCCAGCTGCATAGGTTCCTCAGCAGGCAGAAGATGCTCCACGGCATAAAGGGAGGAGAGCTCAGCCTGGCTAGGGCCCAGGCAGTGCTGGCGTCTTTTTCCTAGGGACCACTCCTGAAAACGAATGTCGATCTGGTTTTACAAGGAAATGACATCGTCCAGACTGGCCTGGATGGCTCTTTCCGCTAATTCGGCTTTCACTCGGTCAGAGAGGCCGTATAAAAAGGTTGCAACCAGGGCCTCATTGTTCCAGCTCAACTCAGCTGTGAGGATATGGAACTGAAGAGCATATTGTCCCACTGAAGAAGATTCTTTGCAAAGAGGTAAAAGGGCACTAGCTGCTGAAGAAACCTGAGCCGACTCCTCGAAGATGTTACAAAAGAGCTTCAAGAAGTTGGACAGGCTGGAAACCACAGGATCATTCTTCTCCCACAGGGGGCAGCCCAGGCTAAAGCTTCACAGGAGAAGAGGAAAATGATATAGGTTACCTTTGCCCGATCAGACAGGAATTTTTGAGGCTGAAGCTCAAAATGAATGGTGCATTGGCTGAGAAACCCCCTGCAGGCCTTGGAGTCCCCAGAGAAACGGGAGGGAGCTGGCAGTTGTAGTAAATGTGTGGCTGCGACTGCGACCGGAATAGGTGCAGCCACCGATTGTACTTGAGGCTGCTGACTCTGGGTTCCCAAGGAGGCTTGAAGCTGCTCGAAGTGGGAAGCCAGATCCTGGAGGAATCGCATCACCTGAGTCTGATTCGATTCCTGGGTCTCAAGTCTGCGGACTATGCCCTGCAATGGATCATCTGCAGTAGCGGCACATCAGCCGGGTCCATGGCTGATCAAACTGTAAGGTCACCTGAGTCCAGGTGACAGATGCACCCCATTGGGGTCTGGAGTGCACTGCAAGGTATGGCTGACTGCTGCAGATGGAGCTCTAGGTGATACAGGAGAGCAAGTACTCTATAGTACCAACATGGATGACACTGGGAGCTAGAGCATGAGATTTGCCAGGGCGTGGAATCTAAGAGCTCACCAGAGCCTAAGTGTTCACCATAGGCCCCTAGTGGTGGGGATGGATTTAGCTGCAGTCTGGCTCCAGGTCGCGACCCCTAGGGCCTCCCAGCTCACGCTCATGGTTGACTACAGGGAGGTAGAGCGGAAGCAGCAGACTGCGACAACAAAGGATAGTCAGGGGATAGCCAAAGGTTGGGGCAACAAGCAGGTAAGGATAATCAGGAGATAGCCAAAGGTCAGGGTAACAAGCAGGTAAGTATAGTCAAGAACAAGCCAAGAACGATAACTGGAATCAGACGTAGAAGACACAGCAAGTCGCACACGAAAGCCCAACACACAATATTGATCAGCAGAGCAGGTTTGCAGTGCACAGGTTAATATAGAGTTCCCTGATAGGGGCTGGGATGGAGTCATGATTTGAGGAGAGATTACTTAAGCAGCCAGGTGAGAGTGGCTGGCCTCTAAAGCTGAACACATGGAGAGGTAAGCTGACAGACAAACATTAGTGCATATCCATGACATGTGTAATTTAATCTCTGTATAAATACAGCTGTTCTGTCAAGCCCTCAGAGATTTGTTAGAGAACAATATAGAACAAACAGCGTCATGAAAACCAAGGAACACACCAGACAGGTCAGGGATAAAGTTGTGGAGAAGTTTAAAGAAGGGTTAGGTTCTAAAAAAATATCCCAAGCTTTGAATATCTCATGGAGCACTGTTCAATCCACAATCCGAAATTGGAAAGAGTATGGCACAACTGCAAACCTACCAAGACATGGCCGTCCACCTAAACTGACAGGCCGGGCAAGGACAGCATTTATCAGAGAAGCAGCCAAGAGGCTCATGGTAACTCAGGACAACTATTAGTCGTCCACTCCACAAATCTGGCCTTTATGGAAGAGTGGCAAGAAGAAAGCCATTATTGAAAGAAAGCCATAAGAAGTCCAGCTTACGAGAAGCCATGTGGGGGACACAGCAAACATGTGGAAGAAGGTGCTCTTTTGGCCTAAAAAAACAAAAACGCTATGTGTGGTGTAAAACTAACACTGCATATCACCCTGAAGTCTGAACACACCATCCCCAAGGTCACACATGGTGGTGGCAGCATCATGTTGTGGGGATGCTTTTCTTCAGCAGGGACAGGGTAGCTGGTTAGAGTTGATGGAAAGATAGATGGAGCCAAATACAGGGCAATCTTAGAAGAAAACCTGTTAGAGTCTGCAAAAGACTTGAGACTGGGGTGGAGGTTCACCTTCTAGCAGGACAACGACCCTAAACATACAGCCTGAGCTACAATGGAATAGTTTAGATCAGGGGTGTCCAAACTTTTTTTTAAAGAGAGCCAGATTTGATGAAGTCAACGTGCGTGAGGGCCGACCATTTTGCTTGACATTCTTTGAACCATTAAAATTCGGTCTAAGCACTAATACACTGCCCAATAAGAATTCTCTTGCCATTGTGGCTGTGTGGTGAAGAGATAAATATACACAGTATCTCACAAAAGTAAGTACACCCCTCACATTTTTGTAAATATTTTCTTATATCTTTTCATTTGACAACACTGAAGAAATGACACTTTGCTACAATGCAAAGTAGTGAGTGTACAGCGTGTATAACAGTGTAAATTTGTGGTCCCCTCAAAATAACTGAACATACTCAACTGCTGGCAACAAAAGTGTGTACACCCCTAAGTGAAAATGTCCAAATTGGGCCCAAAGTGTCAATATTTTTTGTGGCCACCATTATTTTCCAGCACTGCCTTAACCCTCTTGGGCATGGAGTTCACCAGAGCTTCACAGGTTGCCACTGGAGTCCCCTTGAACTCCTCAATGACGCCATCATAGAGCTGGTGGATGCTAGAGACCTTGCGCCCCTTCACCTTCCATTTGAGGATGTCCCACAGATGCTTAATAGGGTTTACGTCTGGAGACATGCTTGGCCAGTCCATTACCTTTACCCTCAGCTTCTTTAGGAAGGCAGTGGTCATCTTGGAGGTGTGTTTGGGGTCGTTATCATGTTGGAATATTGCCCTGCTGCCCAGTCTCCAAAGGGAGGGGAACATGCTCTGCTCCAGTATGTCACAATACATGTTGGCATTCATGGTTCCCTCAATGAACTGTAGCTCCCCAGTGCCGTCAGCACTCATGCATGACACTCCCACCACCATGCTTCACTGTAGGCAAGACACACTTGTCTTTGTACTCCTCACCTTCCCACTACACACGCTTGACACCATCTGAACCAAAAAAGTTTATCTTGGTCTCATCAGACCATAGGACATGGTTCCAGTAATCCATGTCCTTAGTCTATTAGACTGCTTGTCTTCAGCAAACTGCTTGCGGGCTTTCTTGTGCATCATCTTTATAAAAGGCTTCCTTCTGGGATGAAAGTCATGCAGACCAATTTGATGCAGTGTGTGGCGTATGGTCTAAGCACTGACCCCCCACCCCTTCAACCTCTGCAGCAATGCTGGCAGCACTCATATGTCTATTTCCCAAAGACAACCTCTGGATATGACGCTGAGCACGTGCACTCAACTTCTTTGGTCGACCATGGCGAGGCCTGTTCTGAGTGGAACCTGTCCTGTTAAACCACTGTATGGTCTTGGCCACTGTGATGCAGCTCAGTTTCAGGGTCTTGGCAATCTTCTTATAGCCTAGGCCATCTTTATGTAGAGCAACAATTTTTTTTTTCTGATCCTCAGAGAATTCTTCGCCATGAGATGCCATGTTGAACTTTCAGCAACCAGTATGAGAGAGTGAGATTGATAACACCAAATTTAACACACCTGCTCCCCATTCACACCTGAGACCCTGAAACACTAATGAGTCACATGACATCGGGGGAGGGAAAATGGCTACTTGGGCTCAATTTGTACATTTTCACTTAGGGGTGTACTCACTTTTGTTGCCAGCAGGTTTAGACATTAATGGCTGTGGAGTTATTTTGAGGGTACAGAAAATTTACACTATTATATAAATTGTACACTCACTACTTTACATTGTAGCAAAGTGTAATTTCTTCAGTGTTGTCACATGAAAAGATAGAATAAAATATTTACAAAAATGTGAGGGGTGTACTCACTTTTGTGAGATACTGTATATCTTTTGTGGCCCCAAACGAATCCTCAAGCGCTGCTCAGGACTAAGGATGAGCTCGGGTGTGTTATTTTGATATACCAAATTTATCGGCATATAACAGGCACAGGTGTACAACACGTGAATGGAGAACTGAGAGCAGCGCAGCCAGGAAAAACTACAACTCCCAGATCTTGAAGGCAGGCAGAGGCAGCAGGGCATGCCGAGAAGTCGGGACCCATGTCTGTGACTGGCACGATCTGCAACTTTACTTGAGCCCAGGACAGCAGCATCACCCCCCCCCCCACCCCAGGACTGGAGGAGGCCATGCAAGGACCTGCTGAGCTGAGATGAGAGACCCCGACATTCCCAATTAAACCCCATATCCCATCTCCCCCCAATATACCCTATTTACCCTTTCCCAGTGCCCACCCAGTAACCTCAAAATAGCACTCATCACTTTGGGTCCTGCTGGGAGCTGGCCATAGCCTATGGGTCCTGCTGGCCTGTGGGTCCTGCTGGCTTGTAGGTCCTGCTGGCCTGTAGGTCTTGCTGGGAGATGGCCATGGCCAGTGGCCAGCAGGACCCACAGGTTAGCGGCCAGCAGGTCCCACAGATCAGCGGCCAGCAGTACCCACAGGTCATTGACCAGCAGGACCCACAGGTCAGCGGCCAGCTCCCAGCAGGACCTACAGGCCAGCGGCCAGCAGGACCTGCAGGTCAGCGGCCAGCAGGATCCACAGGTCAGTGGCCAGCAGGACCCACAGGTCAATGACCAGCAGGACCCACAGGTCAGTGGCCAGCAGGACACACAGGTCAATGGCCAGCAGGACACACAGGTCAATGGTCAGCTCCCAGCAGGACCCACAGGCTGTGGGTCCTGCTGGGAGCTGCCCACGGACCTGTGGGTCCTTCTGGCCTGGGGATCCTGCTGGCCGCTGGCCTGTGGGTCCAGCTGGGAGCTGACCATGGCATGTTGGGCCTGCTGGCCACTAGCCTAGGGTGACCAGACATCCCTGGTTTCCAGGGACAGTCCCCGGACTGAGGACACTGTCCCCGGACCAAGTCTGTGCTTGATTTTGTCCCCACTTTGCAGGGCCAATCCTGAGGGAGAGGCAGAGGGAGAGCGCCCAGGGCCGGCCCTACCATGGGTCCCGCTAGGCCCATTGGGCTGCCTCGGATGGGAAGGGGGGCAAGCGCTGCCGGATTACACAGAGCCGGGATCTCCCGCTTACCCGGCGGTCAATGTCATACGAAGTCCCGTCTCCTGGACCAGCAGGTCCAGGAGGCGGGACTTCGTATCACAGCAGCCACACCGGGTAATCGGGAGATCTCCGCTCTGTGTAATCCAGTGGCTCTTCTTTCTCTAATCTCCATGCACTGAAAAGACTGCATTGATGGGCACTGGTGAGGCTGCATTGATGAGCACTGATAAGGCTGAGCTGATGGGGACTGGTGAAGCTGCATTGATAAGCACTGATCAGGCTGCCTTGATGGTTACTAGTGAGGCTGCATTGATGGGCACTGATGAGGCTGCACTGATGGGCACTGGTGAGGCTGCACTGATGGGCACTGGTGAGACTACTTTGGATGGGCACTGGTGAGGCTGCATTGATGGGCACTGGTGATGGTGAGCTGATTCGGTGGTTAAATGGGCCACTTGACTGGACTTGCCCCCCAGGCCTAATCCTGCCAACCCTCCCCTGCCCCCTACATTGGGTAAATGCTCTATATGGCTGGGGGAGAAAGGAGTAAGTTTAAATACTTTTGTTGCTCCTCGCTTCCCTAGCAGCTGGTGCTCTTCTACACTGTCCGACGTTCCCAGGATGTGGCCGTTCCCTTGACATTATAGTGTACAGTGCAGGATTGTTGGTCCTGCATTGTACATGATAACATTGGAAAGCTGCAACTTATCAGGCAGAAAAGGGAACCGGCTTTGGGGGACTAGTTGCAGAGCAAAGATGAAACCTGCAGGAGCAAGGAATAAAGAACAATCGGCATTGTCACTCTGTTACAGGAAGTAAATAAAAGATCCACTGGCAGCATCAGCACTGACCATAGTTGCACTTCCTTCACACATACACCTTCACAATATCTAAAACAATATAGTAGTTGGGGTGGTCTCTTATTCCAAGAACAAGCATAAAGAGCAGAAGGCAAAATTTATCTGCGGACATAGACCATTGGATGGGCATTAACGCCACTAGTTTCGTTCCCCTTTGTTCCATGACCTAAACTGTCATTAACTGCCTATTCAAAGCAATGGTTTAGTTTACAATTGTTTGGGTGGAAAGAGGAATGTCACTAAAGAACATCAAGCTATAGAGAGGTCATTGGTTTCTACTTAATTGAAAAGATGTAGCCAAATGAAAACTGGTTGAGCTTAGAAAATTGTTGCCTTCATTAAATGTAAGTGATAATGCACACTCATTTGCAGACAATAGTAGAGTAATTAAGAGGAAATACATAATTTATGAGTAACCCAACAACAGGTCGCCCTGCTTATCCAAAGACATAATTTGGGTTCCAAACAAAAAAGGTCAACCAGCTCTGTTTGATCATTTACTCAGCAAGACTATCAACATAGAGCACCTGGGCATTGTATTCACAATTACACAACTAATCCTCTTTCATTTAAATCACTTGGCATATAATAATTGAAACACATTTTGAAATACAGTATGTAGATTCTATATCTTTTAGCTCCTACTAGGCTATGTAACCATGTTATGAATAAACTTTTCATATTCATACTTGGAGACTAGTAGAGGAGCACCTCTTTACTCACGCTATTCAGCAATGGGTCCCAATCCCTCTCATTTCCTTTCGCACAAACCCCATGGCTCCTCAACACCCCACAAACCCCATGACTCCCCTGCTTCCTGCACCCCAGGGCTCAGAGGGACCACTCCTGATGGGAAAGCAGTGACTGGGAACATGAGCTGTCACCAGATGCTGGCCCTACCAATGGGTGACACAGGTATTCCCCATTTATCACCACCCTCTGAACTTGCCCTTGTAGCCAGGTTTCAATCTATGTATTCACCCTATGGTCCATGCCAACGGACCTTATTTTGTACAGTAAATGTTTATGGGGAACTGTGTCAAATGCTTTTGCAAAATCCAGATACACCACGTCTACGGGCCTTCCTTTATCTAGATGGAAACTCACCTCCTCATAGAAGGTTAATAGTTTGTTTTGGCAAGAACAATTCTTCATGAATCTATGCTGATTGCTGCTAATGATACCGTTGTCATTACTAAAATCTTGTATATAGTCCCTTATCATCCCCTCCAAGAGCTTGCATACTATTGATGTTAGGCTAACTGGTCTGTAATTCCCAGGGATGTATTTTGGGCCCTTTTTAAATATTATTGCTACATTGGCTTTTCTCCAATCCGCTGGTACCATTCCCATCAGTAGACTGTCAGTAAAAATTAGGAACAATGGTCTGGCAATTACTTGACTGAGCTCCCTAACTACCCTCGGGTGCAAGCCATCCGGTCCCGGTGATTTATTAATGTTGTTTCCCAAGTCTAATTCTAATTCTGTTTTCTGTTAGCCATGAGGGTGCTTCCTGTGATGTGTCACGAGGATAAACACTGCAGTTTTGGTTACTGAAGCCCCCCAATTCCCTTGTAAAGAATGAGGCGATGAATAGATTCAATACCTTCGCCATCTCCCCATCTGTCAAGGTTGCTATACACAAACATCCAATACAGGTGATCAGATTGTTGGGCTGCACCAAGGAATCAGGGACAAGCGAGTAAATGAAAAAAGTATGTTTACTAAAGATAAGGACACACGTGCAAAGCAACAGCAAACCATAAACAAGTAAATAAGTGCAAGACACAGCAAACTGCCAAAACACCTAACTATCTAACTAATATATACACAAGGAAACAAACATGAAATAAACAAGGCAGGGACAAAAGCAACAGTGGAAGAGAAGCCAGGTATAAGGAAGTAGACTGTAAAGGGAGCAGGTAACAGGGAACAGGGCTCAAGGACAGTATACTCGGACCGGGGTCCAGGATAAGGCAGGAACAAGAGCAGGTTCAGGCAGGGACAAGACTAGCAGAGGGAATTCTGAAGCATTTGAGCTTGTGTTCAGGGCAGGTTTACATAAACCAGCAGACCCACAGCAGGTGTGCTTGATAGGTGGTCGGTAGTCTGGGCAGGGAGGCACCCGCTGGTGGCCCCCAGAATTACACCCTTTGGTGCTGAGCATAACAGTGCCACCAGCAGGTAAAACCAGTAATGACACCGTTCCTGACAGTTCCCCCTCCTTAAGGAGTGGCCTCCGGACGCTCCATTCAGCAACAGGTTCGACAGTCCGAGTGGGTGCAGAAACATCCTAAAAAGTTTCCCTACTAAGTCTGCGGACTTCTTCGCACTTTCAAGGCCAGAGTCCTTTAGTTCAGTGGGGGATGTGCCACCAAAGTCTGAAAATAGGACACGCACCCCACCCCCAGGGTCAGGAAGTTTGGATCCGGAAATGAAAATTAGCAAGGCAACAGGCAAAAATCGGACCACACAGGGGCATTACATTCAGGCTGGGCGACAAGCAGGATTGAAACAGCGGCAAGATTGGGCATCAAGAACAGGTTTAGCAGGCACCATGTCATCAGGCTGGGCAAAGAGCTCTGGGTCATCAGGCTGGGCAGCAGGCACAGGCACATCAGGCTGGACAGCAGACAGAGGCACATCAGGCTGGGCAGCAGACAGAGGCACATCAGGCTGGGCAGCAGACAGAGGCACATCAGCCTGGGCAGCAGACAGAGGCACATCAGGCTGGGCAGCAGACAGAGGCACATCAGGCTGGGCAGCAGACAGAGGCACATCAGGCTGGGCAGCAGACTCTGGGTCATCTGGCTGGGTAGCAGGCTTCGGGTCATCTGGCTGGGTAGCAGGCATTGGGTCATCTGACGGGGTAGTAGGCTTCGGGTCATCTGATGGGGTAGCGGGCTCCGGGTCATCTGGCTGGACAGCAGACGCTAAAACATCAGGCCGGGCAGCGAGCACCGTATCCGCAGGCTGGGTAACAGGTACCGGCTCATCAAGCTGGGTAACGGGCACTGGCCCAGTAGGCTGGGTAACGGGCAATGTCTCAGCAAGCTGGATGACGGATACTGGCTAAACAGGCTGGGTGACGGGCACCGGTTCAGCAGGCTGGGTAGCGGGCACCGGCTACACAGCCTGGGTTATGGGCACCGGCCCAGCAGGCTGGGATACGGGCACCGGAACTTCAGGCTGGAACGCAGGCACCGGAACTTCTAGAACGCAGGCACCGGAACTTCAGGCTGGACAACGGGCACCGGAACTTCAGGCTGGACAATGGGCACCAGAACTTCAGGCTTGGAAAGGGGCACCAGAACTTCAGGCTGGGAAACGGCACCAGAACTTTAGGCTGGAGCGGATCAGCTGGTGTGGAGGCAGGATTGAAAACTGGCATGATGGTAAGGGTTGGGAAAAACTTATTTTTGGTTTTAGCCACTGAAGATTTGTATGTGGGTACAGGACTGTAGGTAGTAGATGCAGCTGGTAGAAGCGAAGAGCAGAAGGATGGTAAAACAGAGGGAGCAGATTTTGAAGGGAGATTTAGTGGAGCTGATGGAGGCAGCCGGGAAGAAGCAGGAGGGTTAAAGACAGGGTAGGTGCAGCAGGAGGAAACAGGGTACTGGTACTTCATTGGTAGAAGGGTGTATTGGGCAGCAACTGTGGTTGTTGGGGGTAAAGGAGAGGAAGACATCCCAGCAAGCTGGTATCTAGCCACAGAAATGGGTAATTGGCAGCTGACAGAGGCTGAGTACAACAAACTTGACCAGGCCTGTAATAGTGATTGCACAAAATCAGGTTTGCACATTGCTTGTCTGACCAGAGACTGCACTGAATCAATACATTCTGCCACAACCTGTTGAGGACAAACTGTATAATGTTAAAAGAAAAAGTCATCCTCCAATAGCCAAACCAAAGACTCTACTTGAGCTGCACTAAAAGGGGGTGTATAATCATCACCTCCCCTAGAGGCATCAGACAGGACCAACTCAGCACAAATCTGAATCAATGGTTGCACGTCTTCAAACAAAAAACTGCCTTGGTCAATAAAAACATGAGCTAGACGGATGTGTTCTAACAACTGTTCCTTAGTGCATTCAATTAATGTCTGATAACAAAAATCTCTGTCATCTGTTGCCAGGAGCGATAAATACAGAATATTTTCAAAACCCATCTTTATTAATTAGCAAGTGCTCAAGCCCAACTCCCAGGTGCAACCGATCTGATTGTATGGCTTCAGAATTCTGTCAAGGATGCTATACACAAACATCCAATACAGGTGATCAGATCGTTGGGCTGCACCAAGGAATCAGGGACAAGTGAGTAAATGAAAAAAGTATGTTTATCAAAGATAAGGACACACGTGCAAACCAACAGCAAACCATAAACAAGTAAATACCGTATTTATCGGCGTATAACACACACAGGCATATAACACGCACGTTCATTTTAGGAGGGAAGTTTCAGGGAAAAAAACCTACATTTTAAATAATAAGACTTTGAAGCAAAATAAGGGTCAGTGCCCATCTGCAGCCTGACCAATGCCATCAATGCAGCCTGATCAATGTCCATCAGTAGCCTCACAAGTGCCATCAATGCAGCATCCTCACCATTGCCATCAATGCAGCAGCCTCACCATTGCCATAAGTGCAGCCTGATTGAACAGAACAGTGGTCCAATGGTGGCCCAGGAGACGGGGCTTCCTATTACAGAGGCCGCCAAGTTAACAGGAGATTCTCACTGAATGTAATCGGACAGTGCTCATCCCGCCCCCCTCCCTGTCCCCTCCGAGGCAGCTAAAATTGAAGTATTGGCCTATAACACGCACACACTATTTGTACCTGATTTTCATGGTGAAAAAGTGAGTGTTATATGCCAATAAATACAGTAAGTGCAAGACACAGCAAACCCCAAAAACACCTATCTAACTAATATATATATAAACACAAGCAAAGGAAACAAACATGAAATAAACAAGGCAGGGACAAAAGCAACAGGGGAACAGAAGCCAGGTATAAGGAAGCAGACCATAAAGGGAGCAGGTAACAGGGAACAGGTCTCAAGGACAGGATACTCGGACCGGGGTCCAGGATAAGGCAGGAACAAGAGCAGGTTCAGGCAGGAACAAGGCTAGCAGAGGGAATTCTGAAGCATTTGAGCTTGGGTTCAGGGCAGGTTTATATAGACCAACAGACCCACAGCAGGTGTGCTTGATAGCTGGTCGGTAGTCCAGGCAGGGAGACACCCGCTGGTGGCCACCAGAATTACACCCTTTGGTGCTGAGCGTAAAAGTGCCACCAACAGGTGAAACCATTAATGACACCGTTCCTGACACCATCCTCTGTAACCAGACATCCTTCCTCATTCTTTATGGGGCCAATATGGTCTATCCTCCCTTTTTTACTGTTTACATTTCTAAAGAATTTCTTGGGATTTTTTTGCTCTCCTCCACTATGTGTCTTTCGTGTTCAATCTTAGCCATCCTAATTGCACCCTTACATTTCTTTTTTTTTTTTTATGTCAAAGTATTTTATTGATTTCCAGATAGAAAAAATACAGTATAACGTGTACATCAACTTCTGAATCACCAAATTCGGAGAACATTAATAATACATTTAACTCTTACATTAAACGGCTGTGTGATATACATTTGGGGAGTGATGTGGGCCCTCAACCACCGACACCCTCTTTGAGGTCTAGCTGTGTCGGTGGAAGCGGGAGCTCCCCATCTCCTTCTTTAAAGGTGTGAAAATCAGAGGTAGCTGCTAAGCCTTTAATTAGCCTTCGAGATTGTTCAGTTTAGCAGAACCTCTTGATCTCCCATGGTGGCCTGGAATCAGCCTGGTGTACATTTAGTTCTAGCCCTATAGGCTTCAAGGTATGATCCATGGTGAAAGATTATAGTGTGGAACACACCAAAGGAGAAGATAGAAGAGTAGAGGGAAAGAAGAAGGAGAGCACCCTTACATTTCTTTTTGTATTCTTTATAAAGTTTGAATGCTAATGATGATCCCTCAACCTTGTATTTTTTGAAGGCCTTCTCTCTTGCTTTTATATGCATTTTTACATTGGCGTTAAGCCATCCAAGACTTTTGTTCGCTCTCTTAAATTTATTATCCAATGGGATGCACTAGCTAATTCCCTTATTTAATATGCTTCTAAAGCGAACCCATCTCTCCTCCGAGTTCCTTGTTCCTGAAGCCACGTACATACGAGCGGAATGTCCGACAGAAAAAGTCCGACAGAAGCTTTTCATCGTCTATTCCGATCGTGTGTATGCCTCATCGGACTTTCTTTTTCGAAAATTCTGACGGACCTAGGTTTCTAGAAATGGAACATGTTCTAAATATTTCCGACGGAACCAATCCCGGTCGGGAAACCCGCTCGTCTGTATGCTGTTCCGACGGACCAAAAACGACGCATGCTCTGAAGCAAGAACGAGACGGAAGCTATTGGCTACTGGCTATTGCACGGACGCTTTTCATCGTCTATTCCGATCGTGTGTATGCCTCATCGGACTTTCTTTTTCGAAAATTCTGACGGACCTAGGTTTCTAGAAATGGAACATGTTCTAAATATTTCTAATGAAACCAAATCCTATTGGGAAACCGCTCGTCTGTATGCTGTTCCGGCGGACCAAAAACGACGCATGCTCTGAAGCAAGTAAGAGATGGAAGCTATTGGCTACTGGCTATTGCACTTCCTTTTTCTAGTCCCATCATATGTGTTGTACGTCACCCCGTTCTGGACGGTCGGACTTTGGTGTGACTGTGTGTATGCAAGACAGCTTGAGCGGAATTCCGTTGGAGAAAACTTCTGAGTTTATTCCGACGGCAAAACCGGTCGTGTGTACAGGGCATACGTTTTTATACCAATTTATATCTTCTAGCAAGGTTAGAATTTTAGGGAAAGTGTATAAAAGAACCGAGCTAAACACAAACTATAATCAAAATAATTGAAAAATGTATAAGGTGATCAGAAATTGCTAAACTCAAATAGCGACATAATGTGAAAAATTAAAAAATGCGCTATGAACCACATAGAGGTAATAAATTACTAAAGCAAAAAATAAAAAATATGAAAATTAATTAATAAAAAAATTGTTAAATAAAGATAAGGAAACAAAAAACACAGTCCGTGATAAAAAGTGACTTCCGTTATCAACAGTCCTTATTAAATTATCTTCCACCCAAAGTGACTGAAGACTTTAAAGACATCTTGTGAAAAAAATCCACCACCTATAAGGGTATATGATTACCAGAGGTAAGCTGTAATAAAGCCTTATGCCAGAGATCCACTCAATAGGGACATCACCATCTGTCTCTGCATGGAGGGAAGATCACCCGGGATTCATCAGTAGTAATTGGCTCGGTATTGGAGACCAAGGCACGGAGCGGTTCACAGCAGAGGTTCTGGGGCGTCCCTGTTCTCCATTTCAGGTCAGCAATAGTGTAAACCCAAGCTTTAATGATCACCAGAGACCCATGATCCCCCGCTACAGAGGATCAATGAGAGCTGTTTAGAAGTAAGGAGTTCCGGATGACATCCGATAGACCGGGAGCCTTAGAGTGTAGTGGCACAAGAAGGACCTTGGTATTATATCTTCTAGCAAGGTTAGAATTTTAGGGAAGTTGGCTCTTTTGAAATTCAGTGTCTTTGTATTTCCCTTATGTTTCCTATTTGTGTGATTTATACTGAAGCCAATTGACCTGTGATCGCTGTTTCCTAAATTGCCCCGTATTTCCACATTCGTGATCAGGTCTGTATTGTTGGTAATCAGTAGATCCAGTAACGCTTTGTTTCTAGTTGGTGCGTCTACCATCTGTCCCATGAAATTCTCCTGCAAGACATTTAGGAACTGGCGAGCCTTAGACGAATGCGTGGTCCGCCCAGTCTATATCTGGATAATTAAAATCCCCCCATTATGATAACACTTCCCATCCTTGCTGCTAACCCAAATTGTGATACAAGGTCTGCCTTTCCCTCCTCCCTCAGGTTAGGTAGCCTATAGCATACTCCCAGTATTATTTTCCCCTTAGCTTCATCCCTTTGGAGATTCCACCTCCTCCCTAGCTCCCTTTGTGATGCCATCTCTCACATTCACTTGTACATTATTCCTAATATACAGGCATACCCCTCCCCACTTCCTGATGACGCGCAGAGCATGAAATGCATAGAAGAGAGGCTTGACATGCAAATACACAGGAGCTCCTCACTGCCGCTTGGGCTTTGAATCGCACGCCATACACCGCTAGTCATACAGCAGATGGGATTGGTTCTCACAGACCCTAGAGCTGCTAATGTGCTGAGCACCTACCACATTTTCATGTAAGTGCAGCATTTTTAACCAATAAAGCAGTATTACACTATACCTGCTTTTTGAGACTCATTTGGTGGAGCCAAGTCTGCAGATTCTTTGATGGGAAAGGAGACAGGAGTTGAATATTGTGGAGGATATACTCACTGACTGAAGAGGTATACCCATATACTCATGTTTTATAATTACTGGCTGGTCGCATTTCTACGAGAAGAGGTGATAGATCCTGAATATGGTGGAGATTTACCCATGAATTGAAGAATTTGGTATCTTAAATGCCTTATGGTCACTTGTTGGTCTAATTGATCTGGTGAGCGCAATCTGTTTCTCACTTTAGGTGTAGCACTTTATATTTGGTTCACTGAAGCACTTTTTATTCATAGAATCACGGCGTTGGAGAATTTATTTCGGATTGAAGAATCACAACAAGTATGAACTTTTTTAATTTTTTATGAATTTAATATTGTGCACTTTCTTATATATAATATTTTTTTTACATATGTATATTTTCCACAGTTTTTTTGATCAATTATTAATTGGTTCAATATTTATTTGATTGTTAATCACAACCGTTTTACTTGTTAGACCAGATAGCGCCCTTTTTTATTAGAACTGTACTTTCTCCCTTTATATTGTTGGCACTATATAAATTCTGTATAATAATAATATTATCAATAATAATAAAAGCCAGTACGGTTTTTGATGGGTGTACTACCAGCATGGCTTTGTACATGAATACCATAAAATAATCTAAAAAACTACTGTAAAAAAAATCAGTTTGCCCAGTGAAACACCAGATTCGTGCTTCCCATTGCACACAATCATTCCAATCAGCAGAATGACACTACATCTTTGTATGCAAGGTTTTGTGTAGAGTCTCCCAAGTCTTGGCCCCTTTCAATTTGTGATGTCTATCAGTAACAAGTGATCTGGATGTAGTGCCATTCCTCATGTTTGGAAGAAACCAAAGCCCTAGAGGTCTGTTATCTTGGGAGCTCTCACTGCCCGGGGAAACTGTAGCCAACATTCATATTACACGCATGAAAGAGGCCTCTCTGAGGACTGGCTGATGGATGGCTTTGTGTACCAGCTGGTAATTGGCTCTGTACTTCTGATATCACTGAATATAAGCAGACAGATCAGTGCAGATAAAACTAAGCAATTGTGTATTCTAATTGGCAGACATTCAAGGCTCACAACTACCTGCAGTAATTATATGAAGAACACACAATACTTTGGAGCGTTGTGTTCTTTATCTGTAACAAGGGAGCCTGTTGTTCGTGTAACACAGTTCAGCTCAGCTTTGCATGGGGGTCTCAGGAAAATGTATTGTTTACATATTTTGAACACAGAAATTTCAGACATTTAGTAGATTGATTTTATTATTCCAAGAAATCCAGGTAATACATTTGTAGCATACAATATCAACAGCAGAAATGATAATGTTAGGCAACCTGTTAAATTTTACACAAAATAATAGTACGTTTCTATTGCTTAGCACACAAACTATGCTACAAGGAAAAGTCCATCAACGCTTAAAGAGTGCTTTAGAAGTGGCTTTAATTTTCACTTGGTAATCCTACAAGTAATACACTACTTTGTTGGCAGGTGTTATAACCCTTTTATTGTTGCCCCTGCTTGTACTGATGTAGTGGGTGGCGTTAATGTCCCTTTATATGCCAGCTGTGGGTGGGGCCCAGGAAGATGTGGTATGGGAACAGGACACCAGCATTATTTAGCCTATGCACTGCTAGAAAGAGCCCTCTGTAGGGCTGAACTGCTAGGGTGTACAGAGGGAACACACTGGGGACAGGAAGAGAAACCTTGCAACCCCTGACCTTCATCTACCAGGTCCTGTGGCTTGTTGAGCCTTTGGAGAAGCACCCCATGTGTGTGGAGGGAACACCCAAGTGAGAGCCACCAGTGAAAGAGACTAGTTACAGCTAGGAATACTGAAATGGTTTGGTGACTTCTGTGAGTGTTCTGCACTTAAGGGACCACTGTTCTGGAGGCCATGTAAATGGCTGAATAGTTCTCTGCTCTTCCAACTTCTGTTCAGTGGGTGCAAGAAATGACCAGACATTTGTTTACTCTGGGTAATAGGCCTTAGGCTGGGAAGATGGAGGAGGTGTGCCTCTGCCCAGGAGAGAGGGGCACAGTAAGGCAGAGTATCCCCTAAAACAAAAGGTAGTTTACTATACCTTCCAAAAAGAAGCAGGGCTGGTCCAGACTCAGTATGGTGCAAACAGCCTCCCAATAAGGGACACTTACACCCTGTCCTGGGGTGATAATGCTTGCTTACTGTAACTATGAGAGGACATGGAGCGTTGTCAACCTAGGGCAGGAATAAAAAAATATTTCCCTATGTCCACATCCTCTAAGCATAAGAGGGAGGCGTTATGAGACTGAAAGTGAATATTTCAGAAAAAAGCTGATTGTGTTATTTTTATTCAATTAATAGGCTATTCACTTGTATCTTGTTTGTGGCTGGAGTTCTGCTTTAATGTGAATTTGTCTTAACAAGTTGGAGTGGTAAGCACACAATCTCTGAAACTTAAAGAGCATTGGGCCCTTAAATTACAATTGTCAGTGCTCATTTGGAAACAGGTACGTGAAATTGTCACATGGAGGCCGGCACTGAGGTTGGAGTGTCCATACTGGAAACTACTTCCTCAGTGTAGTTCAGTAACCCTGAGTCTGATAAAATGACAGGTTCAGCTTTCATAACCTTCCTTCCCAGATCTCTATGCCTATTACACAGACAGGTGCAGTGCCCGAGGAGTTTTGTTGTGGGGTGGGAGCAGCTTGATGGTTATCTCTGGGAGAATAGTACCTCATCAAAAAATAGAGATCTTCACCAGCACACCTTGGTGTAGTGATAATTTTGATTGTTATTCACATAAGGTAAAAGGCCTACAATACTGCTTAACCTTATGTTAATAAAGGTTCACATTACTCCCATACTGGTATAAGGTGTGCTGGTGAAGATACCTGTTTTACATTTTTTTCCCCTGTTTTTGCGCATTCACCAATCACTACAGCAACCTGCACGTATTTTGTGGGCGAGCCGAGCTCCAGTCTGTCTGTACGCCGACTTTGATACGGTTATATTTACTTATCTATGAACTGGCAATAATTCTTTTCCAATTTTCCACAGCCACAGGGTCTCATCATTTTGAATTAGCATGGTTACTACTGTATTGTGTATTCTAATGCTCTGTAATAGTACACATTAACTAGGTACTTCTAGGGAAATGCAGCCATCTGCTGTGCTCCAATGTAATGCCAATACTGAGCCCACTTCTTAGAACCAGTCTGGGTCCTGTATATAAGCTTTCAGGATGGAGAAGGGACCTCAGTGTCAGTATATAATGATGACCTGCAAGACAATTATGAGGGAATCTAATGCATACTCTTGTAATATATTGTATGTTGTGGTAGAAGAGAAAGGGAAACTGGGGGAAAACATGGAACTTGAATGTGAGCAGTAACGGAACCAAACCGGCAGGGAGATCTCAACAGCAGAGTCATCAAGTAGGATCAAAAGGGATAATGAAAGAAAAATCTCCAGTGTAATGACTATATCCATTTCTACAGCCAAAATAAAAGTTATTGCGCTGGTAGATCAAAGGCGCAGCTGGCAAAAAAAACTGATTTTGTCTTGTAAGTCATTGTATACACTGCCACAGCATGGTTCATTGATTGTTTAGCATGGCAAACCTATTGTTATACAATGATAAAAGGGTAGCTCATATCACCCCGCTCCCTTTTTAACTAAATAATTGCTGTTGGGTGCGCTAAATATTTTGGAACATGATGTCTCTGATTAGTTACCAGTGCTATTTTCAGAAAGTTGGAATGCTGAATATCTAGCATAAGTGTGGCAGTATAGGCAATCAATAAAACAGAACTGCACTGAAAAGCAGTCCACATCAACCTCCACTTCCTACAGGTGGGAGAGCAATGTCAAACCTGACCCAACCTGAAGCAAACCTTCTCCCCCCCCCTTTTAATAAACTACCATATGCTAAATAAGTGTATTTAGGGAAACCTGTACTTTTACAAATAGAAACAGGCTTTTTTGTTAGATTTCCCATTTCGTACAGACCCATTCTGCCTGGGCTCTGCATCATAAATCACTATTTTAAAAAATGGTGGCAGGTTCCTTGTTCTGTGCCATCCCAACTGATAATGCCAGTGTCTGATCTTGTGCATGTTCTGTATGGGATATTGTATGAGATTAGATTAGTTGGCACATGCGCCATGTGGGATATGACACTGTTTGTTGTTCTGGTATTGGTACCGAGCCATGCCAAGGAGCATCTGTGACACTTTAGCTATGATACCAGCACCTACTGGAAACCAGAAAGTGAAAAAAAATTTAAATGAAAGAAAAATTCCAGCTATGGCATTTTATACATAGTTACATTGGTCCAGCTTGGACCAATGTAATTATGCATACACCATACTTATGGAATCCCTCTAGAACAGTGGTCTCCAAACTGAGGCAATTTGCTTACTTTTATCTGGTCCCAATAACACCAACTAAGGGGCCCAATCACATTAATGATGGGCACAATTCCTCTCAATGACACCAACGATGGGGCCCAATCACATCAACGATGGGACAAAATTTCTCCCACTTACACAAATAATAGGACGCAATTACTCTCACTGAAACAAGCAATGGGGCATTATTTTTTCCCACTGATCCTGGGATTGTTTCTACTCCCACTGGCCACAGTATGGTCCTCCTAAAGTCTGAAGGACATTGAACTGGTCCTTTGTTTAGAAAGTTTGGAGACCCTTGTTTTAGAAGCTGGAAATCACTGTAGCAGACACCGCTACTCCAGTGATCTCCACTTGCTTCCGGATCCTGTGCTAAGCAACTGCCTTGCTGTATTCCGATCAGAAGAGGTCGGTCAGTTGGCATGGGTGCCATTCAGAAAATGCTTTGCATTTTCTAAATGAATGCAAAGCATTCTGTGATAGACAAGGTGGAAAGGCGAGGGGGTGACATTATGCTCTCCACCTCCTCCAATCCTTCCCAGATACCCTAGCAGCTGTGATCTCCTGACATTGCAGGGGTTAACATGAGTGGCTGGACCCGTCACAAGCGCTCATCAAAACTGCTGACTATACCCGCTCTTTCCAACCCCTCCTTCATTCATAAAATCTGTACTATCGCTTCCTGCAATAAAGAGCATCCTATGAATGGAGGAGGTGGACCTTTCCTTCATCCGCCGATGCTCCATTCATAGAGCGCTTTTAATTGCAGGAAGTTATCGTACAGCTTCTTTAAAAGGAAGAGGGGAGTGGAAAGGGCAGGCACAATCAACACTCTTGATTAGTACCTTTGACAGGTCCAGCAAATGCATTACCCCTGCAGCACATGAAGATCACAGCTGCAGGGAAGAGGGGGGCGCATCAGACTGAAGATTTCAAGGAACACAGTAGCCACTAGCACATGGGACTCATCATTTATTGTAAGTACTGTCGCTGGTGCTGATTTAAAAAAAACAAAAAAACATTTCACTAAACTTCAGCTCTAAACAAAAATCTTTTACTGCTACATGTGAATTTAGCATGTTTATGGACGTGCAGAAAGAGCTGCATGCACCATGGAATTTTGTGTTGGGGTAAAGGGGGGGGGGGATCTAATTTAACACAAGTTGCATATGTTATGCTGAGCGGTGGCATACTTACTATAAGTTAAGTGAAAAGTGAGCAGAAACAAAAACCGTTTCAGGTAACCATAGATAATGACCTGTTTTAATGTTAAATCGGATCATTTCAGCCTTTCACCTGACACCGCTAGCCTGTCATAGCCTTGTCTCGCACAGTAATCGGAGATTTTACACTCCAAGCCTCCTGCCACAGCCAGCCGAGCCCAGGTCCTGTGTTCCTAGAATACAATGGAGGAATTCCTGCATTATTGATGGGACGGGATGCAGGTCCTGCTCAGTGGCCAGGCTTCACTAGCATTTCTGAATAAAAGAGCAGCATGTGAGACCCAGCAGCCCTTTTTTCATTTCTTTATTTTCAAGTTGCCCTGGCTGAGCTGGAGATGTGTTACCTGGGAGAGTGACAGCTGATTATGGGGTAGCATATTTCATGTTCATTGAAAATATATATACTAAACACAAACAGTGAATAAATACATAAATCAGTAAGTAAAATCCAAATAAACCCTGAAGCCTCGTACACGCGATCGGATTGTTGGCCAACAAAACGTGAAATTTTGTCCGAAGGCCGTTGGCCCAAACTTGCCTTGCATACACACGGCCACACAATTGTTGGCCAACAATTACAAACGTAGTGACGTACTACATTGTTTTTCAGCTCTTTAGCGCCACCCTTTGGGCTCCTTCTGCTAATTTTGTGTCATTAGAAGTTTGGTGAGTGTTGATTCGTGCTCTTCATTTCGCGTTTTTCATTTCGTGCTTTTTAGTTCGTTTCTGAGCGGCCGTTCGTCAACCAGCCATGTTGCGGAATCGGAGGAGATAACGTGTTATTTATTATTGTATAGAAATTGGGAAAACTCAATTGTTACCATATAAATCTTTCATAAGGAAATTATTTTTCCATCTTTTACCCATTTAATTTCATGTTCTCAAGATCCCATTCCCAGATCCGATTCAAGGATCGGTGTGCGTCTGCATGTGTGTGTGATTGTATTGGAGTGTGCGATCCAGATATGGTGGCCACCTGTCTTGCATCTAGACGTTTAGTCTCATTTTAGATTATGTGTTGGAGGTTGGTGTTTTTCAATTTTTCTCAATATATGTGTGTTTTACGTAGTTATTTTGGATAATCAATAAAGAATATTTTGTATTTCACCGGACTGTCCTCATTGAAGAAATTCGTTGGGTTTTCCCAATTTCTATATGCTGATTTGTTAATTTCAGAGGACAACCACCCCTAGAGGTTTCTTTAAATTGTTCATTATACACCTCAGGCTGACGGTGAAAGCGGATCTTTGTATCGGGTAAGGCTAATTGTTGGCCGAAATTCCTTAACCCCATCAGATGCGTCCTAGATTGGATGAGCCCCAGGTCCTCTTTCCGTTTTTTTCGTGTTATTTATTATTGGCCTTGGAGTTATTACTTTGACATTATTTTTTTGGTTGAATAATGATTTGATTTGGTATATTTTCTATATTTTTGGATGCATATAATGCACTTTTTGGTTAAGTTCTATTGGCAGATAGCATGTCTAATTTTATGTTTTCTTTATTTAATGAACAATAAAAAAATTCTATAGAATAATACTGGCTATAATGTGTTTTACTTCAAATGACGGTTTGGGAGTAGGCAGTTACATTTAAAAAAATACAATGTAAAATTGACAAGGGACACCAACATAGTTGTATCTTTGATCTTAAAAACTACGGGATAATGGTGTTGTGGTAACTTGCCCAAATTAAAAAAAAAAAATAATAATAATATTATTCTTGATATCACTAGCAAAAAAAAACCTTTGAAAACTCATTTGTAATAACTCCATCAGTATCACCAGCAAAGCAGCTTCATTATTATCCCATTAAAGAAGAAGAGAATTGTGCGCTGCATTTGTAGATTTTATAATTTGCCACGTCACGAATGTTAATTCTCCATTACGGACGCTACTTTACAAGACCGACCGCTTCCAGCTCGTCCTTGCTTCTGATCATGCGTGTTTGTACTTTGGACTTTTGTCCGACGGACTTGTGTACACACCATTGGAAAATCCGACAACAAACATTTGTCCGCAGAAAATTTGAAAACCTGCCATCCAACATTTGTTGGCGGAAAATCCGATAATTGTCAGATTTACCGCCAACAGCCTGTCATCACACATTTCCCATCGGAAAGTCCGATCGTGTGTACGCGGCTTGAGGGCATTAAACTAGAATTAAACCCTCAGCATTTTTTAGTTCAACACATTGAGCACAATAAAAAACAAATTCCCCAGTAAACTATGTCAAAGTTTATAACTGTCAGTGCTGATGGCCCTAACTTTCTCAGAGCTGCTTTCCTGAACCCCCAGTTTTCACAGGAAAGAGTTAAAAACGACAGCTGTTTTAAACAAAAATAAAAGTCTGCAGCTACAAATACTGTAGCTACTGACTTTAAAATAAGAGATACTCACCAGCCCAGGAGATCAGCGCTGTCTTCACCTGGGCCGCTTTTTTGCTGGTCTTTAGATCCCTCAAACCACATCTTGGCTGTTGGAGGCGGCGGTGACTTCCTGCTGTTTCACAGCTGGCTCCCTGCTGCACATGTGCAAGATTGCATTACGCTGTCAGATGGGCCTTGCATGTCCCAGGAGGTTGCGGGAGGGAAGGGGGGCAGGTATAACTTTTATAATTCTCTCCTATGTAGGCATTGCAGAAGTGGGAGGGGGATACCTGTCAGGAATTGGTACCTGCTTCCCCCCCAGACAAGAAAAAAAAACTTCTAAATGTTAGAGGAGGGGGAGGAGGAGCACATTGGATGTACTTTCACTTTAAAGTGAAGGTTCAGAGTGGACAGTGCAGTCTGGAATCAGTCTGTTAGATTGGAGAAGGGAGGTGGGCAGAGCAGCAGGGCAATGCCTTGCCATGCTTTTGGCTGTGTGTTTCTATTGATTGACACAGTGAAGGAAGATACAACTCTAGTCCCTGCATGCAAGAGTGGCTCCAATGGATGCTGCAAGAGAAAGGAGCCACCTTAAAACAAGAAACCTGGGGCAGCTATTATGGCACCAACTTAAAGCGTAACTCCACTTTTGTTGCGATAAAAACCTTCCCCTCTGGGTGATCTATGTACACTGCAAGGATTATAACAAACTTTGTTGCAGATTCCTACCTTTTGTTATTCTGAAGAAATCCATGTGTATCTCTCTGTGCCTTTGTGCTGAGTGAGTCTATTGGGAGTGGTTTCATAATTATCAATCAGCAGTGGCAGCTGCAGGGCACTAATGAGGAAAGCTGCTGGGCCTGCATCCCTTTAGATGTGTTCCAATTTTTAAAATATCTCACCAAAAATTACATTTTTGTTGTAGGGGATGCCTGGAATCTGACTTGTCTCTGAGCCAATCACACAAGCAGGAATTATGTTTCTGGGGAGTGGTCAGTACACATTCTGTGTACAGAACAACTCCAGGTAGCCATATTGCAATGTATTTATAGAAAATTACAGCGGCTACAGATTGAAAAGAAAAGGTAATTTTTAATAACATTCAATTACAATATGACTTGTATCGCAATTGTACAGACTATATTATTTTTTCTTTATTTGCTAATTTTTTTCCCCACGAAAGCGGAGTAACCCTTTAAACTGGAACATAGGCAAGGATTAGAAGATAAAGAAGCTGCATGCTCAGTAAGTGATTAAATCAGCTGCCGAAAATGCTTACAAATATGAGGGTTTAATATCACTTTAATGACCCATCGTCAGGGTTAATTGCCTTCACTCATAAAAGGTGTGCTTGATTTATACATAATGCTTTGAACTATATGAATCAAAATAATTTTGCAATGTCGCAGGACTGAAAACTTTTTTGAAATAATCATGGAGCGATCACAGCAACATACAACTGGAGAGACTGAGCATTGCAATCCATCTCAAAGGATGCTAATCTGAAATGTAGGTGATGCCTAAATAGTTATCTTGTAAAACAATGCCCTCTTGTGGTAAAAAGTGAAAAATACATCAATTTAAAGGGACTCTGTTACCAGTTCTAAACTTTTAGTTTCCGTGACACTCTTTACTGTATTGTATAAAGCCTGAAGAAGAGACTGAAGGGGTCCCAAAAGCTTACATCTTTAATAACTTAAAGCTGAACTCCAGGAATATTCTGTATTGCAATTATTACATTGGTCCAGCTTGGCACGATGTAAGTGTGCATATCTCACACCTGACGGGGGCTGGGGAAGTTTAAAATAAGTGTAGTAATTGGTGCTAATACAATGATAGCCACAATCTTCTGGGCCATGCTTGGGTTCTCTCTGAGCAGCTGCCCCATTGCACAATGACCCCAGAGGGTCGCTTGTACAGCACTGCCGCTACTTATAGAACGTCTTCTATTTTTTTCAATTAATACAAGGCATCCTCTGATTGGACAAGGTAGTGATTGTGTCATCACCACCATGTCCAATCAGAGAATGCCTTCTATGAATGGCAGAGATGCTGAGTGAGCCACCCCTTGTAGTCAGTGTGCATAGGAAAATATGCATGCATAGAACCTCACCATAGGTGTGCGCAGCCTATTGCATTAGGGTGTGCACCCCAAAGCTCAAGCACACATGCATTTATGTGTTTGTATGTGTACTGACTACATTGTGCTTACCTTCTCCTGGTAAGCTGAAGTCTGTCCAACACTGCAGGCTGTGTTTATTCCTACCTCTCCTGCCTGCTGCAGCTGCCAGCACCTTCTGTTGTAATGTTAAATAAGGCACGCTGGGGAAGGGGGCTGTGCGGTGTCATTACCATTGGCTAAGGAGGCAGCAGAGACATGGAGCAACTGTAGCCTCTGGCTTTTTACAGACACTGCATGGTTGGCAACCTTGGTGATTAGGGTGTGCCCAGGCACACCTGGCACACCCTCTGCGCACGCCTATGAACCTCACCAAGCCCAGGAAGATCGCAACGATTACTGTAGTAACGCCAACTACTACAGTGCTTTTCAGCTTCACCAGTGGCCCGTCAAGCATAAGATATACATACTTACAGTCTGCCAGCTGAACCGTATATACTTGAGTATAAGCCGAGTTTTTCAGCACATTTTTTTGTGCTGAAAGTGCCCCCCTCGGCTTTATACTCGAGTCAAGCACTTTTCTGCAGCAAAAAATGACATTTTCCGAACTGAATTTGGGGCCCCGTATCTCGGGGCCACTTGCTGGGGTTCCTAGCACCAAGTGGCCCCGAGATATGGGGCCACAAAGTCGGTTCGGAAAATGTCATTCTCTGCTGCAGAAGTGCTTGACATTTTCTGAACCAAATTTGGGGCCCCGTATCTCGGGGCCACTTGGTGCTAGGAACCCCAGCTTTGGATATGTTGTAGTGCTAGTTCCACTGGGTTTGCACACCAAATTTGGGGTTCCTAGCACCAAAGATACCAGATACCAGAGATAGGGGGCCCCAAAGTCGGTCATCTGTGTCCATCTGCAGCAATGTAATTTCGGGACGCTTTGGGTCCAGAGACCCCAAATTTTGGCTGCAGCTAGGGGGTATCTAGGAACCCTTAACTACTGAGTTTGAAGTGCGGGGGACCTAGGGCTGCAAATGGGCACAATGAGGCATGCAAATGGGCATTGTTGACCCTCTTTTCCACTTACAGTAGCTGCGCATTTCTCACCCTAGGCGTATACTCGAGTCAATAAGTTTTCCCAGTTTTTTGTGGTAAAATTAGGTGCCTCGGCTTATATTCGGGTCGGCTTATACTCGAGTATATACGGTAAGTATAGAATACAATCATTCCTGGAGTTCAGCTTTAATTTAGCCAATAAAGGGTATCACCCAAAATCCAAACTTTCTGCATTAAAAGGTAAATTCACCTTTTTGAGAAAAAATAAAAAAAGGTGAACTAACTCTAAGTAGCAAAAATTAAAAGGGCAAAGACCCTTAAAGAAAGGAGGTACCAAAGCAATCCAAGCAGAATGACTAAAAATAAGCAATTTTTTTTGAAAACCATTAATAATATTAAAGTAATGAAAAATGCATCACATCATAAAAACTGAGCCACCGCCCAACACCATTAAAAATTGACAACATCGTCAGTGAAAATAAAATCATGGAGTCCGGACTCTAAAGATGACTATGACAGAAGTTCTATCACCATAAGCCTTATTTCCCATCTCAAGATCCTCAGCTCATATTAGAGCATGGCACTACAACAAAAAGTTGAATCATCAATAAAGTGTGACAGAGAGCAAAGCTAATGGTGCTAACTCCAAGAATCCTGGCCACCCCTCCAGACCCCGCTACACATAGCAATTGTCATGCCCTGTGCTGCTGGTGTAGCAGCCCATACACTCCAGTACACAGCCCCAGAGTAAGCGTCCATCACAATGCTCACAATAGCAAGCGCTCATTGGTCAGTGCCACCACATGAGCGTGCTGACCAATAAGAAGCACTTCTGGGACTGGAAGATGAAGCCTCAAATGTGCTTTTCATTGGTCAGCATGGTCATGTGGTGGCACTGACAAATGAGCGCTTGTCATTGCAAGCATTATGATGGATACTCACTCTGGGTCTGTGTAAGGTGTACAACAGGGCCTCCAAACTGTGGCCTGTCTTTGCTTGCCTTTATCTGGCCCTTGGGGCACTATTTTGTCCACCGATACAAAGCACTATTTGTTCCACTGACACCAAAGACTGGGCACTATTCCTCCTACTGACACCAGAGATGGGCAATTAATATTCCCACTGACACCAATGACGCAGCACTATTCCTCCCACTGACACCAATGATGGGGGGCACTATTCCTCCCACTGACACCAATGATGGGGGCACTATTCCTCCCACTGACACCAATGATGGGGGGCACTATTCCTCCCACTGACACCAATGATGGGGGGCATTATTCCTCCCACTGACACCAATGATGGGGGGCATTATTCCTCCCACTGACACCAATTATAGGGGGGCAATATTCCTCCCTCTGACACCAATGATAGGGGGGCATTATTCCTCCCTCTGACACCAATGATAGGGGGGCATTATTCCTCCTTCTGACACCAATGATAGGGGGGGCATTATTCCTCCCACTGACACCAATGATGGGGCACCATCCCTCCCACCTACACCAATGATGGGGCATCATCCCTCCCACTTACACCAATGATGTAATTGTTTTATTTCCACTGACCACCAAACCATTGTTTACTCCCAAAGATGCCAGGGCATTTTCTACTCCCACTAACTAAAGTCTGGCCCCCCTTAATGTGTGAAGGAACGTAAACTGGCCTTATATTTTTCGAAAGTTTGGAGACTCCTGGTGTACAGAATGCCACTCTGGAGCATCATGGCCGATATGTACAGTGGGGTCCAGGAGGTTGGCCAGGATATTTGGAGTTAGTTCACCTGAAAAGGTTAACTTGCTCTTTACATTTTATTAACCTGTTGCCACAGTGAGTTTATAAAAATTTCCATAGGCAAAAAAATTTCTCGCCCGCCCCACGTCTCTGTAAAAGGTTCTGAAAACCTGGGCAGGAAGGATCAGTGATCACGTAATTGATAGTCTCTCGGCCTGTAATTGTCATCATAGGTATACCTCAACTATGAGAGACAAAATGTGGAAACAAATCCAGACAATCACATTGTCTGATTTTTGAAAGAATTTATTTGCAAATTATGGTGGAAAATAAGTATTTTGTCAATAGTTCATCTCAATACTTTGTTATATATCCTTTGTTGGCAATGACAGAGGTCAAACGTTTTCTGTAAGTCTTCACAAGGTTGTCATACACTGTTGCTGGTATGTTGGCCCATTCCTCCATGCAGATCTCCTCTAGAGCAGTGATGTTTTGGGGCTGTCGCTGGGCAACACGGACTTTCAACTCCCTCCAAAGGTTTTCTATGGGGTTGAGATCTGGAGACTGGCTAGGCCACTCCAGGACCTTGAAATGCTTCTTACGAAGCCACTCCTTTGTTGCCCGGGTGGTGTGTTTGGGATCATTGTCATGCTGAAAGACCCAGCCACGTTTCATCTTCAATGCCCTTGCTGATGGGAGGAGGTTTGCACTCAAAATCTCACGATACATGGCCCCATTCATTTTTTTATGTACACGGATCAGTCGTCTTGTTCCCTTTGCAGAGAAACAGCCCCAGAGCATAATGTTGCCACCCCCATGCTTCACAGTAGGTACGGTGTGCTTTGGTTGCAACTCAGCATTCTCTCTCCTCCAAACACGATGAGTTGTGTTTCTACCAAACAGTTCTACTTTGGTTTCATCTGACCATATGACATTCTCCCAATCCTCTTCTGGATCATCCAAATGCTCTCTAGCAAACCTCAGATGGGCCCCGACATGTACTGGCTTAAGCAGAGGGACACGTCTGGCATTACAGGATCTGAGTCCCTGGCGGCGTAGTGTGTTACTGATGGTAGCCTTTTTTACGTTGGTCCCAGCTCTCTGCAGGTCATTCACTAGGTCCCCCCGTGTGGTTCTGGGATTTTTGCTCACCGTTCTAGTGATCATTTTGACCCCACGGGGTGAGATCTTGCGTGGAGCCCCAGATCGAGGGATTATCAGTGGTCTTGTATGTCTTCTATTTTCTATTTATTGCTCCCACAGTTGATTTCGTCACACCAAGCTGCTTGCCTATTGCAGATTCAGTCTTTCCAGCCTGGTGCAGGACTACAATTTTGTTTCTGGTGTCCTTCAACAGCTCTTTGGTCTTCACCATAGTGGAGTTTGGAGTGTGAGTGTTTGAGGTTGTGGACAGGTGTCTTTTATACTGATAACAAGTTCAAACAGGTGCCATTAATACAGGTAATGTGTGGAGGACAGAGAAGCCTCTTAAAGAAGAAGATACAGGTCTGTGAGAGCCAGAAATCTTGCTTGTTTGTAGGTGCGCCAGAAAGCGCCTCATCCACCAGCGGGAGAGGATGTCCATTGAGGACTGCCGCAGACTGGTTCACAGTCTGCTCAGAGACTGTCACTTGATGGACTTCAAGGAGGAAGAGGAGGTCTGAAGATTTCCCCATCCCCCCCCACCTGTGTATCCTTTGGCAGTTCACATAAAGCTTCGGGCCTGTGAACTCTTTACTCCCTCCCCTACCCCACCTTCTCCAACCCCCCCCCATCACACCCGTTGCCCATTTGAATGTTATTTGACTGTATGACCGGACTTTTTGTGAAATGGATTTGAAGTACTGCCTTCAGGGTAATGCGGCGTCATGCATGATGTGATGTTTCGGGGTATTAATACTCTGCACAACACATTAGGCATCATACCGCAGGATGAATGTAATTTATTTGTATGCTTGGCAATGTACTGTTATGTAGTGTATTTATGCGCTGCGTCGCAGTACTGAATGTACCCTGTTTAAGTATTTGTTTTTTGTATATTTTCTTGCAAAATAAAGTATACATTTTCAATCAAAAAAATTGTGGAGTTTGGAGTGTGACTGTGTGAGGTTGTGGACAGGTGTCTTTTATACTGATAACAAGTTCAAACAGGTGCCATTAATACAGGTAATGAGTGGAGGACAGAGGAGCCTCTTAAAGAAGAAGATACAGGTCTGTGAGAGCCATAAATCTTGCTTGTTTGTAGGTGACCAAATACTTATTTTCCACCATAATTTGCAAAAAAATTCTTTCAAAAATCAGACAAAGTGATTGTCTGGATTTTTTTCCACATTTTGTCTCTCATAGTTGAGGTAAACCTATGATGACAATTACAGGCCTCCCTCATCTTTTTAAGTGGGAGAACTTGCCCAATTGGTGGCTGACTAAATACTTTTTTGCTCCACTGTATGTGGCCAGTTTGAGTTAAAGCCCACCCCTTTGCTGCTGCATATATGTGCCACTTGGTAGCTGATGTTTACCCCTGGCCACCAGTAATGTTCGGACAGAACAGATTCTCAATCATCTGACCACTGTGATAGCCAATCACAGCGCTCACATGATCACTGATCTTCAAACCCTCCCGGGCGTTCAGAATTTTTTAAAGGAATGCCAGGTCAGGTGGGAAGCAATTAAAATACATATTTCAATAAGATAAAAACAATAAACACCTATAGCAGCTTTTACAGATTCCCTGCTTGTTTTCATTTACTTATATAAAATGGCAAAGCTTGGCAAAGTTAGTAGGAATCTGAAACTTCCAGCAGTGTTGGATATTACTTGCTCCCACGCTGCAATGTGAATGTGAAATGAATGCCCCGCCCTCTGATTATAATAGGACTCTGCCTACAGACAAAAAAGTGTCCCTACAATTTTTTTTACAATGTTGGCAACTATGTGTAGCGGTTGGTTGCTACTAGTTACTAACATCCACGCATATTCTTCACCCTGCTGTGAAGTTATTTGCTTTGTTTTGTTGTTTTATTTGGGGGATTGAACTTGGTTGGGGGAAGCCATATGGGATGCCCATAGGATAAATTGGTATTTGCAATGTTATAGCAGCTCCGGCTTTACATTGAAAATGTCATAGTGCTTTCCTCATTTCTTTGAAAATGTTATAGCGGTTAGGCTTTACATTTCCTTGGATAGAACAAAAATGGTGGACTCTAATCTTGACAGCATTACTTCAGACCATTCTCCTCCTCTGCACTCTCCCTGCAGACTTCTACCTCCAGGACACTTCTCCTGCACATCACTTTCCTGTCACAGCATTAGAAATCCTGTCCCACCATCTTGAGCTAACTAGGCCTCACTCTGAATAAGTCCTAGAAGTAGTTTCACTTGATGATTCTTAATAGGCCAGGGGCCTGCAGTATCCCTTCTTGATGGCCCTGAACATTAATTGGAAAAGATATTTGATGATGGACTACTGATCCCAGCAAGCCCTGCTTGCAAATCCTGCGCCCTCAGGCTGCAATGATTTGGCACAAAACCCCTCTGGCTCTGCACCCAGCAACCCTGGCATGCCTCTTCCAGATCTCCACTGTGCTTCACTCACCGACTCCTGCCCTGAGTCCTTCCTGAAGGATATACCCCGACCGTGTGGACCAACTGCTTGTCCAGCTCCTGTTCCAGGACACCTCTCCATGACTGTGTAAGGAGAGGCTCCCGAGCTCCCCTGCCTGAGTCGCTCCCCCCCAAGATGGGGGAGTTCCTCCTGCAAGCAGTCTAGCACTCCACCCTTCAGTTCACCCAGCTTCACACAACTCCTCCCTAGCAGGCTGACTGTGGGTATATGTAGGAGGCCTGCCCCCTGCCAATCCTAGTTGGGGATTGGTCAGGGCTCCTCACATGTACTCCAGGTCACTCCAACTCTCAGCCCTGCCCCTCTTCCAGAACATTTTCACTAAAAGCAGGGGAGGCGCCCAAAAGCTGAAGTACATGTCAGTCACACCCACTGCTACACTAACCCCTCCCTGCCCCCAAGATCAAAAACAAACAGGCCTAACTCGCAGCATAGGCCTGCTTAAATTGACCTGCACTGACAGATCCTACAAAACACTACACTTCTAGCACCTACCTATGGTAGAGGGTGCTAGATATGCAACTGACATGAACTGGACTGCCTGCTGGGGAATGCATGGAACACCTATGCATCCCTGTGCAGGCAAACACAGCCCTCCTATGGTAGGGAGAACAGACATCCCCGGTTTCCGGAGAGAGTTCCCGGATTGAGGACACTGTCCCCGGACCAGGTCTGTTACCGGTTTTGTCCCCGGATTGGATTTGAACAGGAGCTGGAGCAATTTCAAAGACAGTCAGTGCAGAATTAAAAATAATAATTCTGAATTACACCCCCCCCGCGCTCCACCGCACCTACTAGCGTAGGGGGGTGTATTTTTTCCATTATCTGTGCCCCTTTCTGATGATCATATGCTAGTCAGAGTGAAGGGACCATTTCTTCAGTTTTACGTGCATGCCCATTCAGCTCCACTCGCATGTTCTTCTGCCTTGGTTCAAGTCTCGGCCAGCCGCCTGCCTGTTTATCTCCTTGCCTTCCCGGTAGAGTGATCTTCCTCCGCTCCCCACCCAGTAGTAGCCGGGGCCCGGAGAGTGAGACTTGAGAGGCTGTGAGGTGGGTGGCAGCGATGATGGGCTGAGAGAGGCAGCTGAGCTCAGCTGATGGTGTCCAGCAGCAGGCACAGAGGGGAAGCGGATCTGATCATGGGGCTGCCAGTGCCTTCAAGGCTTCAACACAGGTGTGCTTTGGGGGTGTCTTTGAATAGACTACATTGCACTGTGTCTGTCTCTCTGACATAATGGATAGTATCAACTCACAGGCAGCAGGCACTTATTGGTCATAAGTTAAAGTAGTGTTATTATACTTTTTAAATAAAAATACCCCTATAATAAACAAGCTTAATGTATTCTAGTAAAGTTAGTCTGTAAACTAAGGTCTGTTTTCTTAGTAGCAGTAGTTTGTTATTTTATAAACTTACAGCAGGCCGTGGCCATCTTAAGTGTGGGCATCTGAAGCCAGACTGTATTTCATCCTGGATCTCATCCTTGCAGATCTCGCACATGCTCAGTGCAGCACAAGCAGTGTAATAGGGTTCAGGTCAGGTTTCCATAGCAACGGCAGTGTCAGAGGAAGTTGCCGCCCCTTCCCAGAAGGCATTGCAAACAGGAAATGATGCGATGGGCCACGGCCAGGGAGGAGGAAGTGAAAAATGAATACAGCAGATATACAATAGGTGCTGAGAATTTTTTTTTTTAAATATCCAATTTGTTTACAGTGCACAGTTTAGTGAGGGATTCTGAAGAGTTGTAAAAGTGGATGGAACTCCACTTTAACAAAATCAGCATCCAGCAGCCATGTTATGAGACACACTGTGACAGTGCCAGCCAGAGCCATGATAGAGTGCCTGCTGCCTGTAAATTATCATAATGCTGATGATGTAACTGCTACAGGGTGGTTGCGCTGCACAGGATCATGTATATATGTGATCCTGCATTTCTGGGTATGGGAGCCAATCAGCGGCTCCGGCGGACTCACTGATCGTTATGTACATAGGCAGAGCTGTGGGCTGTCAGTATGAAAGACATTGATCCTGTGTTCCTGCAAAGCGGGTACAGGGATCTATGCTTTCCCTTAGTAAAAGCACCTCCCCCACACTAAGAAAACACTTGTTAGCAGGGCCACTGATAGGGCAGTACAACCGGGATCGGCCAGCAGGGGGGGCCCGAGCAGGTTTGTAGTTAACCATTTGCCGACCGCCGCACGCCGATGTACGTCCCTTTTTTAGTGACAGATATCGTTGTTATGGCAGCAGTTAGCTGCCATAACCCCTGTATCCCCGTGTTCGGCCGGCGGTAGGCTACCAGATATAAAAGTGGTCTCTGCGGCGGATTCGCTGCAAGATCACTTTTATCGGTGGCGGGAGAGGGCCCACCTCCCGCCGCGATCCGGTGCCCTCTGCCGCTGCCGACTGCTCCGGTAAGAGACGATCGCGTCTGTCCCCTGGGCTGACATGGAGACGAGTGAGAGGAAGATGGCCCCCACCCATCTCCATGACACTGCTGGGCGGAAGTGACGTCAAAACATCACTTCCAAACATACCTCTTAAAGCCACATTTTTTCAATGTCATTTTTTCAAATGACTATTTTTTTTTTTATTGCATGTTTACATTCCTTGTAATAGGAATAAAAAAAAAACAGTGTAAAAATAAATAAAATCAAGTAAAATAAATAGGAAATTTTTTTTTTAAAACGCCTCGTCCCGACGTGCTCGCGCGCAGAAGCGAACGCATACGTGAGTAGCGCCCGCAAATGAAAACGGTGGTCAAACCACACATGTGAGGTATCGCCGCGATTGTTAGAGTGAGAGAAATAATTCTAGCCCCAGACCTCCTCTGTAATGCAAAACATGCAACCTGTAGAATTTTTTAAACGTTGCCTATGGAGATTTTTGAGGGTAAAAGTTTGACGCCATTCCACGAGCGGGCGCAATTTTGAAGCGTGACATGTTGGGTATCAATTTACTCGGCGTAACATTATCTTTCACAATATAAAAAAAATTGGGTTAACTTTACTGTTGTCTTATTTTTTTTATTCAAAAAAGTCAAAAAAGAATTTTTTTCCAAAAAAAGTATGCTTGTAATACCGCTGCGCAAATACGGTGTGAAAAAAAGTATTGCAATGACCGCCATTTTATTCTCTAGGGTGTTAGAAAAAAAAAACAATATATAATGTTTGGGGGTTCTAAGTAATTTTCTAGCAAAAAAAAATGTTTTAAACATGTAAACACCAAAATCTCAAAACGAGGCTGGTCTTTAAGTGGTTAATATCTACCTAAGAAAACAAATTAGCTAAATAAATTTATTAACCTGCACCTACTTGATTGGCAAGGTATATAGTACCTTCCTGGGCCCCATCAGGTTAACAGAGGGGCCCAGGAGGTGAGAGCAGAAGAGGGACTTTTTCTCCATTTTCGGGCGCAAGCATACAATCCCTGCTCTGCACCAGTGTGCCTTGTGCTCACTGTATGATTCCTCAGCGGATGGATTCCATTGTAATGCGGCTCCCTTCCCTCAGTAAGTGCCGTGCTGCAGCCTGAGGGAGAGACTAATCCCTGAGGAGGCTGAGCCAGTGCAGAAAGAGTAATCCCGACGCCGGTCCACAGACAAGCAATCCCCCGACACACACACTGACACATCACACAGGCCGAGGCTCAGTCCCCAGACTCCGCCATTGTGTGCTCATGGTCATCATCATCATCATTAACCACTTCAGCCCCGAGCCTGCTTTTCAGACTCGGTGTTTACGAGTTAAAAACATGTTTTTTTGCAAGAAAATTTACTTAGAACCCCCAAACATTGTATATATTTTTTTCTAACACCCTAGAGAATAAAATGGCGGTCATTGCAATACTTTTTGTCACACCGTATTTGCGCAGCGGTCTTACAAGCTCACTTTTTTTTGGAAAAAATTCACTTTTTTGAATTAAAAAATAAGACAACAGTAAAGTTAGCCCAATTTTTTTTATATTGTGAAAGATAATGTTACGCCGAGTAAATTGATACCCAATATGTCACGCTACAAAAGTGCGCCCGCTCTTGGAATGGCGTCAAACTTTTACCCTTAAAAATCTCCATAGGCGACGTTTAAAAAACTCTACAGGTTGCATGTTTTGAGTTACAGAGGAGGTCTAGGGCTAGAATTATTGCTCTCGCTCTACCGATCGCGGTGATACCTCACATGTGTGGTTTGAACACCGTTTTCATATGCGGGAGCTGCTCATGTATGCATTCGCTTCTGAGCGTGAGTTCGTCCAGGACGGGGCACTTTAAAAAATTTTTTTTTTTTTTTCTTATTTATTTTACTTGATTTTATTTATTTTTACACTGTTTTTTTTTTTTTTTTTTTAAATTGGGTCACTTATATTACTATTACAAGGAATGTAAACATCCCTTGTAATAGAAAAAAAGCATGGCAGGTCCTCTTTCAAATATTAGATCTGGGGTCAAAAAGTCCTCAGATCTCTTATTTACACTAAAATGTAATAAAAAAAAAAAAAATGACAAAAATAAAATGGCCTTTTAAGAGCTTTGGGCGGAAGTGACGTTTTGATGTCGCTTCCGCCCTGCTATGGTATGGAGACGGGTAGGGGCCATCTTGCCCTCACTGGTATCCATACCCAGCAGGAGACAGGACCCGATCGCCGCTCCCGACGGCTCCGGTAAGCGGCGGAGGGTGCGGGAGAGCGGCGGGACCCTCTCCCGCCGCCGAAGACGGTGATCTCGTGGCAAATGCGCCGCAGAGACAACCATTACCGTTAACCTGACCACCGCCTGAAGAGATGGATACCTCGGTTATGGCAGCAGCCGCTGCCATTACCAAGATATCCCTCTTCAAAGTGCCGATGTATATAGTCGGGTGACGGTCGGTAAGTGGTTATGATGATCAAAGCACAGCAGGTGTTGTATGGCTCTGTCAGTCTAACATGCTGTGTGGTGCTGACTTTCTTAAAGCGGAGTTCCCATTATACAAAAAAAAAATTAAAAGTCAACAGCTACAAATACTGCAGCTGCTGACTTTTAATAATTGGACACTTACCTATCCCAGCGTCCAGCGATGCGGAGGATCGAAGCCCCGCTCGTCTCCCCCTCCGCTCGGCGGCGCTGGCATTTTAACTGTGGGCGCCCGGCTGTGGCTTCACAGCCGGGCAACCACTGCGCATGCGCGAGCCACGCCGCGACCCGCCGCGCAATCATCTGGGACCGGTCACATGTCCCAGATGATTGCCTAGAGGGAGGGGGGAGAGGTGATCTCCCTTCCTGCACCGAGGGAAGTGACGTCAGGAGCCCACAGGGGCTGAAGAAGGCAGATTACGAGGGACCCCCTAGCAACAGGCATTTAGAGGTGAGTAAAAAAAAAATTTACTCCAATTTTTTTTAAGCACATTAATTCTTTTTTCTTTTTTTTTTTTTTTTTGGGGTGGAACTCCACTTTAATATATGGCTGTAATGTGTGTTACAGACTATAACACAGCACAGCCATAACAAAGTCAGCACCCAACAGCATGTTACACTGCCATACAGCACCTGCTGTGCTTTGATCATCATAATGATAATGAATATGAGCACATAGTGAGATGCTACTTTACACATGTGGGGGGGGGGGGGACAGTAAAAACACACAGCCAAGCTGCATTTTTACCACCCCCCCAAGCCACTCCCCTTTGAGAATTTTTCACCCAAGCTTAGCAATCAGGTCCGCCTGTCAGTTTTTTCATGTGGACCTGATTGAAAGCTCCATGTAGATCTACAGTCCTGATACGTATTGACTTGTGTGCATTTAGATCCGCCTACCTCTGTGTCCATTCAGGTCAAAAAATAAGTAAATAAATGTAAAAGAACATCCTTTTCTATCCTTTTCCAAGTCTGTGGTGTATGTGGACACAAACTGAACGGGCACAGATGTCAAAACGCTGACATCTCTCCCATTCAGATCATGTTATGATTGGTTGGGCGCTGTAAAGCTTCCTGGTGGTAAAGCTAAGGTGGGTTCAGACTACGGCCCGAACACGCCTGAGCTCATACCAGCTAATTAGTTGTCAAAAAAAACTTCTAAAATAAGACATCTCTGCTGCTTTATCATAGTGTAAAAAGTTTAGAAAAATAAATTAAAGAATGAGCTACTAGCTTCATTCTGCATTTCCTATTGCACTTTTTATTATTCACCGTTGCGCTTTATGATTGGTTTTTATTGCCTTATATTGTGCTCTTGAATCTATGGATTTAATGTTTATCATTATTGCACTTGATTGCACTTCATGATGGATTTTATTGCTTTTTGAACTTCTATTATGGATTTTATATCAATCATTATTGCACCTGATTGTTTATTTGTTCATTTTACCCAGGGTTAGTTAGCACCACATACTTTGTTTTTATTTTAATGGTTATTAAAGGTTCATCTTTTGGAACATGTTACATGTTTCAGCTCCTGCCACCATTCCCCCAGATTTAGCGACAGCATGGGGTCAGGGGCGGAGCCAGGGGTGGGGTTGTGGGCGGGGCCAAGGGGGCCCCATCAGGTACGCTGTATGGGGCCCCATGATTTCTAACAGCGGCCCTGCTTGTTAGGCACACATTTAACCCTTTGATTGCTATAGATGTTATCCCCTTCCCAGCCAGTGTCATTAGTACAGTGACAGTGCATATTTTTAGCACTGATCACTGTATTAGTGTCACTGGTTCCCACAAAGTGTCACTTAGTCTCCGATTTGTCCACCGCAATATTGCAATGCAGCTATTTGTTGCTGATTGCTGTCTTTACTGGTAAAGAAAAAAATGTCCCCGCATTTAATTTAAAAAATCTGGTCACCTTATCCTATGGGCATATGCTTGAGTATGCCCTTGTGAATGAGGCCCCGGGGAGGGGGGGGGGATGCTAATATCCTGGACCTGGGCTTTAATGAAAAATGTGCATTGACTGTATGAATGTGTTTATTTAGTGGTTGAAATATCTGCACCTAGGTTTACACATGTTGCAGCTGTGCAGCTTGACTTAACCATTTAGAGGTACAGTACATGGGCTATAGTGAGCGGTACAATACTGCAGCTTGCATTCAATTCAATGCCTGTCAATTGTGTTCATTTTTGTATATTTATATCCTGCTGTTTTTTACTAAATTATTCCTTGTACAAACAAAGGTGATCTTTTCAACCTGTTATCAGAGCGAATAGCACATTGTAAATGAAAATTGGTTTTGAATGTACGATTTTTTTATTGCACAAATCAGCATTACAGCATATGCATCAAAAGGCATTCTTGAAATTACAATTCAGATTAATATCGATAATAATAATACAGAAAAGAGGTACAGTATTTTATGGTTTATCATATAGTCCTATTTCAACTGAAAACTTAAATCAAAGTATAACAATCTGTCAGTTAGAATATCAGCATTCATCAGCCCTCGCTCATTAGCTAGCTACCCGGGCATTGCCTACTCTCATAGGTAAGTCTCTATAGGGGCAATACTGAATTGACCGATTTCTTCCGCCAGGAGTCAGGAGTAGGTGGCTCAACCGATTTCCATTTTAGAAGTATCTCCCTTCTGGCATAGAACAGAGAAAAGGTTTTACATAGCTTAACATATCTGTCTCCTCGACCTCCTCCAGATAACTCAGCAGGAGCACCAGAGGGTCTAGGGGTATCTGGGCCAGAGTCCTAGCCACCTCTTCCCAGTATATCCGGAGCTTGGGACAGGACCAGACCATGTGCCAGAATGTCCCCGCCTAAGTCCTACATCTAGGGCAGGATGGGTCAAGGTGGGGGTATATGCTGGCCATTCTGTGCGGAGTGTAGTAGGCTCTGTGGAGGAACTTAAGCTGGATGAACCTATCTTTGGCCACTATCATTGATGGTATAAAAGTAGAGACACAGTTCTCCCACTCCTCTGCACCCAGGGCCGGAACATCCATTCTCCATTTATCTAAAGATCAGATGGGTTTAGTTACATAGTTACATAGTAGGTGAGGTTGAAAAAAGACACAAGTCCATCAAGTCCAACCTATGTGTGTGATTATGTGTCAGTATTACATTACATATCCCTGTATATTGCGGTCATTCAGGTGATTATCTAACAGTTTCTTGAAGCTATCAATGCTCCCCGCTGAGACCACCGCCTGTGGAAGGGAATTCCACATCCTTGCCGCTCTTACAGTAAAGAACCCTCTACGTAGTTTAAGGTTAAACCTCTTTTCTTCTAATTGTAATGAGTGGCCACGAGTCTTATTAAACTCTCTTCTGCGAAAAAGTTTTATCCCTATTGTGGGGTCACCAGTACAGTATTTGTAAATTGAAATCATATCCCCTCTCAAGCGTCTCTTCTCCAGAGAGAATAAGTTCAGTGCTCGCAACCTTTCCCCATAACTAAGATCCTCCAGACCCTTTATTAGCTTTGTTGCCCTTCTTTGTACTCGCTCCATTTCCAGTACGTCCCTCCTGAGGACTGGTGCCCAGAACTGGACAGCATACTCCAGGTGCGGGCGGACCAGAGTCTTGTAGAGCGGGAGAATTATCGTTTTATCCCTTTCATTGATCCCCCTTTTAATGCATGCCAATATTCTGTTTGCTTTATTAGCAGCAGCTTGGCATTGCATGCCATTGCTGAGCCTATCATCCACTAGGACCCCCAAGTCCTTTTCCATCCTAGATTCCCCCAGAGGTTCTCCCCCCAGTGTATAGATTGCATTCATATTTTTGCCACCCAAATGCATTATTTTACATTTTTCTACATTGAACCTCATTTGCCATGTAGTCGCCCACCCCATTAATTTGTTCAGGTCTTTTTGCAAGATTTCCACATCCTGCGGAGAAGTTATTGCCCTGCTTAGCTTAGTATCGTCTGCAAATACAGAGATTGAACTGTTTATCCCATCCTCCAGGTCGTTTATGAACAAATTAAATAGGATTGGTCCCAGCACAGAACCCTGGGGGACCCCACTACCCACCCCTGACCATTCTGAGTACTCCCCATTTATCACCACCCTCTGAACACGCCCTTGTAGCCAGTTTTCAATCCATGTACTCACCCTATGGTCCATGCCAACGCACCTTATTTTGTACAGTAAACGTTTATGGGGAACTGTGTCAAATGCTTTTGCAAAATCCAGATACACCACATCTACAGGCCTTCCTTTATCTAGATGGCAACTCACCTCCTCATAAAGGTTAATAGATTGGTTTGGCAAGAACGATTCTTCATGAATCCATGCTGATTACTGCTAATGATATCATTCTTATTACTAAAATCTTGTATATAGTCCCTTATCATCCCCTCCAAGAGTTTACATACTATTGATGTTAGGCTAACTGGTCTGTAATTCCCAGGGATGATTTTTGGGCCCTTTTTAAATATTGGTGCTACATTGGCTTTTCTCCAATCAGCTGGTACCATTCCAGTCAATAGACTGTCTGTAAAAATTAGGAACAACGGTCTGGCAATCACCTGACTGAGTTCCCTAAGTACCCTCGGATGCAAGCCATCTGGTCCCGGTGATTTATTAATGTTAAGTTTCTCAAGTCTAATTTTAATTCCGTCCTCTGTTAGTGTCGTAAGCCACTAGAAAAACGTACTTTTTTACAAAAATTTTTTAACAGAAACAAAGAAAAACTTGTTTTTTTTTTCTAAATTTTCAGTCTTTTTTTATTTGTTGCGCAAAAAATAGAAATCGCAGAGGTAATCAAATACCACCAAAAGAAAGCTCTATTTGTGGGAACAAACGAACAAAATGAAGCAGCGCAATTGTCATTCAAATTGCTACAGGGCTGAAAGCTGAAAATTGGCTTGGGCAGGAAGGTGTATAAGCACCTGGTATTAAAGTGGTTAAATAACTGCCAGCAGAAGGTTTTTAAGTCATTTCTCAGAAGCAGCTATGAAGCCATCTCATTGGCTAACAGGTTGCCAGGGTAACATAGGTGAAGTTGTTTTTAAATACGCCAATAAATAAGTATTTATTGGCGTATCACACTCACTTTTTCACCATGAAAATCGGGTGCAAATAGCGTGTGCGTGTTATACGCCAATACTTCAATTTTAGCTGCCTCGGAGGGGACAGGGAGCGGGGCGGGATGAGCGCTCTCAGATTACATTCAGTAAGAATCTCCTGTTTACTTGGCGGCCTTTGTAATAGGAAGCCCCGTCTCCTGGGTGGCCATTGGACCACTGTTCTGTTCGATCAGGCTGCACTGATGGCAATGGTGAGGCTGCTGCATTGAAGGCAATGGTGAGGCTGCTGCACTGATGGCAATGGTGAGGCTGCTGCACTGATGGCAATGGTGAGGCTGCTGCATTGATGGCAATGGTGAGGCTGCTGCATTGATGGCAATGGTGAGGCTGCTGCATTGATGGCAATGGTGAGGCTGCTGCATTGATGGCAATGGTGAGGCTGCATTGATAGCACTTGTGAGGCTGCAGATGGGCATTGATCAGGCTGCATTGATGACAATGGTCAGGCTGCAGATGGGCAATGACCCTTATTTTGCTTTAAAGTTCCTTATTTAAAATGTAGTTTTTTTCCCCTGAAACTTCCCTCTTAAAATGAATGTGCGTGTTATACGCCTGTGCGTGTTATACACCGATAAATACGGTAACTGCCAGCCAACGATTGATTTATTCTGCTAGATTTAAATCACAGAATATATATTAGAGAAGGGAGACACTAATTTAAAGAGGAAAAGGGTTATTATAATATTACAGAAAATTACTACATTTTCTAAAAAAAAAATAAAATAATAATAGATAAACACGAAGCAGGGAGGTGGCAGGTGGTAATAGAAGGAGGCATCACCAGGCGTACTCCACTCCTGCTGGGACTACCCAGGAAGAAGTATGAATACGTAGTTGGGAGCATCTCCTGTGTAACAACTGACATTTCAAAGATGAATGGCAGAAAGAGGCACAGAGAGGAAGAATTGGATAGCACCACCGAGACAGTACAGAGCAATGTGGAGGAGGCTGGTGCAACTCCGAGGAAGCAGCGCACATATGACAACTCTACAGAGACAGGACAGAGCTCTGCAGAACAGAGAGGAAAGAAGAGGAAATCTGATGAAGAGACAGAATGTAAGAGTCCTGTGATGAAGAGGAGAAGGGCAGCTCAGAGCCCTGCAGAACAGGGAGGAAAGAAGAGGAAATCTGATGAAGAGACAGAATGTAAGAGCCCTGTGATGAAGAGGAGCAGGGCAGCACAGAGCCCTGCAGAACGGAGAGAAAAGAAGAGGAAATCTGATGAAGAGACAGAATGTAAGAGTCGTGTGATGAAGAGGAGAAGGGCAGCACAGAGCCCTGCAGAACAGAGAGGAAAGAAGAGGAAATCAGATGAAGAGAAAGAATGTAAGAGTCGTGTGAAGAAGAGGAGAAGGGCAGCACAGAGCCCTGCAGAACAGAGAGGAAAGAAGAGGAAATCAGATGAAGAGACAGAATGTAAGAGTCCTGTGAAGAAGAGGAGAAGGGCAGCACAGAGCCCTGCAGAACAGAGAGCAAAGAAGAGGAAATCAGATGAAGAGACAGAATGTAAGAGTCCTGTGAAGAAGAGGAGAAGGGCAGCACAGAGCCCTGCAGAACAGAGAGGAAAGAAGAGGAAATCAGATGAAGAGAAAGAATGTAAGAGTCGTGTGAAGAAGAAGAGAATATCAGAAGATAAAAGTATGTATTATAATGATGGATTTTCATATATTATATTGGGAGGGGTAGGGCGGCATTTCTCCATCAACTTGAACATTAGATAGAAGGGAATTTAAAAAAAGCTGATATTTGTTCTGTTATCGGGAGGATTTAGAAAAGTGTGACTGTAGCCAAAATAAAAACTGGCATACAAGATACAGGCTGTCAGTAGCATTGCAGCGGTATTAACCGCTCAGCGACCGCCCCACACAGATATACTGCAGCAGGGCGGCTGCTCTGTGCCAGATCACATACCTAGTACGCAATCTGACACTTCTGGGTCCGGGGTGTATGCGCAGCCGGCGACACGGAACACGGAAGCCAATCAGCGGGTCCGGCGGGCGCGATGTCTGCCGGGACCTGCTGATCGTTCGGGGATTAAAGGCAGAACGGCGGTGTGCCTTGTTAACAAGGCTCTTTGTGAGGGGAATGTGCTGATCCTGTGTTCCTGCTAAGCAGCAACACGGATCTTTACATTCCCCCAGTCAAAGCCCCTCCCCCACAGTTAGTAAGCACAACTTAGGCATACATTTACCCCTTTGAAAGCCCCTGATGTTAACCCCTTCCCTGCCAGTGCCATCAATATAAATGTATTGGGATTTTTTTAAACAAAAATATGTAGCAGTATACATATTGGCTTAAACTGATGAAGAAATTAGATTTTTTTATTTTATTTTTTTTATTGGATAAGATTTATAGCAGAAAGAAAAAAAAATTTGTTTTTTTTTCAAAATGTCCTTTTTTGTATATAGTGCAAAAAATTAAAAAACAAGACGTGATCAAATAGCACCATAAGAAAGCTCTATTTGTGAGAAAAAAGGACATAAATGTTATTTGGGTAATTGTCAGTTAAAGTAATGCAGTGCCATATCGCAAAAAAAGGCCTGGTCATGAAGGGGGGTAAATCTTCCGGGGCTGAAGTGGTTAAACCCCAAACCAAAAATGTAATATATTGCAGCTTATCAATTATTAGATGTGGTGGCTGCATTTTTTTCCTTTTCTGAGGATTTGTTCCCTTCTGTTATCACCTGGTGACCTCCTGTATTAGTGAGACACAACTCTATAAGAAGGAGCAGAGGATGCACAGCAGACAGCACAATGGTCATTCTGGGGGGGGGGGAGCGTTAAACGTTTTAGCAAATTTGGATGCATTAACAAATTGAAGGCAAACTCCAGCTCTCACTGTATAATCAGTTACAGCAAACAGTTTTTTTTTCCTGTTGGGATGAAAGTTTTGCATGAATACACAAAAGCTGATCATTTTAATCCCCCCCCCCCCGCCAATGTTAAGTGGTTTATCTCATCCAGGCTGCAATAACTATTTGCTGTTAGGTTTAATACTGCTTTAATCACTTCAGCCCAGGAGGATTTGGCTGCCCAATGACCGTGCCATTTTTTTTTGATTTGGCACTTCGTCACGTTAACTGATAATTGCGCGGTCATGCGACGTGCCTCTCAAACAAAATTGACGTCCTTTTTTCCCCACAAATAGAGATTTCTTTTGGTGCTATTTGATCACTTCTGTGGTTTTTTATTTTTTGCGCTATAAACAACAAAAGGGCGACAAATTTGAAAAAAAGCAATATTTTTTCGTTTTTGCTATAATAAATATCCCCAAAAAATATATAAAAAAATGAATTTCTTTCTCAGTTTAGGCCGATATATATTCTTCTACATATTTTTGGTAAATAAAATCGCAATAAGCTTTTATTGATTGGTTTGCGCAAATGTTATAGCATCTACAAAATAGGGGATAGATTTATGGCATTTTTATTAATAATTTTTTTTACTAGTAATGGCGGCAATCTGTGTTTTTTATCGTGACTGCAACATTATGGTGGACAGACTGGACACTTTTGACGCTATTTTGGGACCATTGTCATTTATACAGCGATCAGTGCTATAAAAATGCACTGATTACTGTGTAAATGACACTGGCAGGGAAGGGGTTATCCACTAAGGGGGAAGAAAGGGGTTAAGTGTGTCCTAGGGAGTGATTCTAACTGTGTGAGGGCTGGGCTTACTGTGACACGACACTGATCACAAGGCAGAACAGGGAAATGTCTTGTTTACACAGGCGTCTCCCTGTTCTGCAGCTCCGTGACACGATCGCGGGAAACATCGAGTCCGTAGGTCCCGCGGGCACAGTCACGGAGCTTGCGGCAGGGGCGCGCATGGTACGTCCCTTTGCGCAGCCGTGCCATTCTGCCAATGTAAAAGTACAGGCGGCGGTCGACAAGTGGTTAACACCGCAGTCTTTGTCTCCCCTGTAATAGTTTTCCCGATAACATAGTTTATTACATGGTGATCCGGCCAGTAAGTCTGTAAGTTTCAATTCCCTTTAACAGAACATGCTGTCCAGCAAAAATGACATTTGAACATGGGACAAACCATTTAACACTGATAGGGGTGCTTACAATGGTCAGCTTTTATTCATTCATGTAAAACCTTTATCACAAAAAGAAAAAAAAAATTGTAACTACTTAAAAAGTGTTAGCTGGAGTTAATTTGCTGGCTTTAATTTATTAGTCACTTATGTAAAGTCCATGTACATCTAATAGTCCATCTAACACGACCCTCTCCACTGACTGACAATGCTGCTTTCCAACGGTGGTTGCATTGCTGCTTGCTGAACGCTCCTCCATAGATACAGCGGTGGAGTGAATGTAACCACCCTAAAACAGGACTGGCCAATCATCACATGAAAATAAAGGAATACAATCTTGATTTGAAAAAAAAAAAAAATGCAAAGATTAGTAAACTACAATATCATGTAATATAGTTTGTTCCAGTGATGGAGAACCCCCCTCTTTGTGGGTACCCGCTTACCCCAAAAGGTGCCAAATGTGGCAGCGGAGGGAGGAGACAGGCAAGCGGAGCTTTCCCTTTTGGGTGGAGCTCCGCTTTAAGCATATCAGTTCTCCCTGTTTAGGAGAATTCAATTGCCAATAGAAATAAGCACAGTAAGAGGATTTGTATGGCGAAGTGGTAATAAATGTAATTTCTTTCTTTCTCTAGAAGAAGACTGGAGAATAGCAATGTACGCCGCCATGGAAGAAGAAGAAGAAGCCCGTAGACAATATGCAGGGGGTTCCCTGAATGTGCACAGCTTCATCTACCACAGGATACTTGACAAGGGAAACTTTGGGAAGGTAAGTGACTAAAGATAAGCTTCCTGCTTACTAGTTCTTTATAATGGCCGTGCTTCACTTATCCTCTCTCAAATGCCCCGTACACACGGTCGGATTTTCCGATGGAAAATGTCCGATCGGAGCGTGTTGTCGGAAATTCCAACCGTGTGTGGGCTCCATCACACATTTTCCATCGGATTTTCCGACACACAAAGTTGGAGAGCAGGAGATAAAATTTTCCGACAACAAAATCCGTTGTCGGAAATTCCGATCGTGTGTACACAAATCTGACGGACAAAGTGCCACGCATGCTCAGAATAAATAAAGAGATGAAAGCTATTGGCCACTGCCCCGTTTATAGTCCCGAGGTACGTGTTTTACCTCAGCGCATTCAGAATGATCGGATTTTCCGACAACTTTGTGTGACCGTGCGTATGCAAGACAAGTTTGAGCCAACATCCGTCGGAAAAAATCCTAGGATTTTGTTGTCGGAATGTCCGAACAAAGTCCGACCGTGTGTACGCCCTATAAGGGTCACCATACACAGTACAATCTCACTGTACAATGTGTGGATGGACTTGTGTCTTTTTTCAATCAGGCTAATTGTGTAACTATATAAGAATTAGGCCTCATGCACACTGGATGTATTTGTAGCTGCTTGTACGGGTGTCAGCCATTTAATGGCAGGGGTTTTGGGAGAAAAAAAAAACGCTTGGCGCTCGTAAATGCGTGTTAACGCTAGGCACGTTTAGTGCTTGAGCGTTAGTTGATTTCAGTTGCCACAATACAATATTATTCTGCCCAATGAAATGAATTTACACACAAGCACTTGACACCTGTAAATGCACCATAACACGTTACACACTTTTACATGCGTCAGAAGTTTTTCCAAGGATTTTGGGAAAGTTTGTAAAACGTTGTGTGTGTGCATGGGGCCTTAGGGGGACACAATATGACCATCCTCACAGAACACTGTACAAAGTGTGAAGCATAACCTTGTATACTCAGTAAAGTCGGTGGGGGATGGAGGGGTATAAATTACTGAGCAAAGGGGGACTAGATACACAATTGTGTCCCCCACTTAAAGCGGAGGTTTACACAAAAATGGAACTTCCGCTTTTCGGAACCCTCCCCCCCTCCGGTGTCACATTTGGCACCTTTCAGGGGGGAGGGGGTGCAGATACCTGTCTAAGACAGGTATTTGCACCCACTTTCGGGGCATAGACTCCCACGGTAGTCTACGCCTCTTCCCGTCCCTCCGCGCTGTCTGCTGGAACACACACGGGTCCCAGAGACAGCAGGGACCATTCGGATTGCGCAGCGCGACTCGGGCATGCGCAGTAGGGAACCCAGGAAGTGAAGCCGCAAGGCTTAATTTCCTGATTCTCTTACCAAAGATGGCGGTGGCAGCATCCGAGGACCGAGGGACGGTTCGGCCCCAGGTACCGACATCGCTGCACCCTGGGACAGGTAAGTGTCCTTATTTTAAAAGTCAGCAGCTGCAGTATTTGTAGCTGCTGACTTTTAAAAAAAAAAATTTTGCAGGACTTCTGCTTTAACACAGGGGTAAAATGCCCATTTCCCCTAGGGGTGATGAATAAGGTCATATCCTTAAATTATTCCCCTTAAATGATTGGCTTCCCCAGCAGCCAGCACTGTTCTCGGCTTCCTTGACCCTCTGCATCCTCCTGTATAATGTAGGACTCCTGGGTCTGCACTATATGGGGGTGACAGAGAGCTGGGACCGGCTGGGCAGTCAAGGTAGGAGACTTTGGAGGGAGCGGCCATGTAGCATGGAGGAAGCTTACAGTAGTAAGGAAGGTTAAAGTATAACTAATGGTAAAACTTTTTTTTTAGTTTTGGATATAGTGGAGATGGATTAGAACACCTGTCAGTTTTTATTGCTATCTTTGTCCCCATTGATTGTCCTGTTTATTATCATCTTTGAAGGTAAAAGAAAATCCCAAAATGTCTGGTTGTCCCTAGAAAACTAGTAGAGGGGAAATCTTCTGATGGGGGCGCTACTTCTGGTTATCTGGGGGTCCCCAAGAGTTTCCCTTAATTTGTAGGGATTTCCTTGCACTTCCTGTTTGGCTATGGGACAGGAAGCAAAGGTAAATCTCCCCAATGGGACAAAGATGGCAAAAATAAACCTTACAGGGGTTATAACCCCCCCCTCTACTCCATCCAAAATTAAAAAAAAAAAAAAAGTTTTACTTAATGATCTACTTTCAAGCAGAGTTCCATCCAAAAGTGGAAGCTCCACTTTAAGGACTCCTCATTTTTTTTAGGGGGGGGGTACCTAGTTTTGACAGATACCCAGCTCCCACTTCTGCTCGGGCCGCCAAGGCGACATGGGCGGAAATTTGCCTCTCCCCCTCCCTCCCTGCAATCTTCTGGGACACGTCACAGCTCCCAGAAAATTGCCCGGCCACTGAGGAGGCGCAGTGCGACTCGCATATGTGCAGTGTGCACACGGCTGTGAAGTCGCAAGCTGGCACAGTTGGGTGACCACACTTGCGATGCCAGCGCCGGGGAGAGGATCGAGGGTTCTGGCGGCCGCATCACTGGATCGTGGGACAGGTGAGTGTGTGTTTATTAAAAGTCAGCAGCTACACTTATTGTAGCTGCTGACTTTTAATAAACTTAAAAACGAGTGGAACTGTTCTTTAATTATTTTACCAAACTCATAATTCCCTAGGTACGACGAGTAATTAAAGCAATATTATAAGGCAGAACTTTTTTTATTTAAATAACAAACATGTCATACTTGCCTGCTCTGAGCAATGATTTTACACAGAGCAGCCCTAATCCACCTCTTCCTGGTTTCCCCACCGGCGTTCCTGACACCTCAATCCTGCCGAGCGCCCCCAAAGCAAGCACCTTGCAATGGGGACACCCGAGCAGGCTCGCTCCAGAGCCACAGCACCATGTGTCCATTCACATGCAGAGCTGAGGCTCGGCCCTGCGCCCTCTCTCTCCTCATTGGCTCACTGGCTGTGATTGACAGCATTGGGAGCCAATAGCGCCTGCTGCTATCTCAGACAATGAGAAAGGAGAGTCCCCGGAGAACCAAGGCTCTTGTGCACATCGCTGGATTGAGATGGAGCTCAGCTCAGGTAAGAAAAAGGGCGAGCTGACGTCACTGCTGCACATTGAAGGTTTTTTACCTTTAAGCATAGAATACGTGAAGGTAAAAAACCTTGAGCCTTTAAAATCAATCAATTTAAACTCTTGCAGTATAGAGGGGGGGGGGGGGGGGGTACACTGCACAGGAGGAATGTCTATTAATGATGTTGCAGCTCGAGCATATGGAAAGGATAATGTACTAACCTTCTCTCTCCTACAGGTGGTGTTGGCAACATACCGTGACACCGGAAGACTGATGGTGGTGAAGGCGGTCTGCAAACGGCTTCTACTTGAGTATATGCATGAAGACAGTGTCTGCGTTGAGCGCCAAATCATGGAGATTGCCAGGGGCAATCCTTACTGCATGTATGCCTATGCAGCGTTTGAGACAGAGGTAAGTCTATTTCTGGTAAAATCAAATAGAATGAACAGCATATATAAATCGTAATATACAGGAGCAAAAAACATTGCTCAAATACAAATAAATAAGATTATTCAGATGTAGGGAAAGACACCAGAAACAAGTTACCAAAGAATGTACAGTAATTAGTTTAGTATGTGTGTCCTTTCACCATGGAACCCTCCAGTATTTACAGCAACTGCCTGAAAGTGAGACCATAGAACAGATTATATAATGGAGTCCCTTATATCTATACATGGGGGGGGATTTTCTAAAACTGGAGTGCGCAAAATATGGTGCAGCTCTTCAAAGAAACCAATCAGCTTCCAGGTATTATTATCAAAGCCTAATTGAACAATCTGAAGTTAGAAGCTGATTGGCTACGATGCAAAGCTGCACTATATTATGAGTGATGCAGTTTTAGCAAATCTCTTCCAGCGAGTGTAGATGGCCTATATAGATAAAAAGTTCGATATCTGTAGATGTAGATAGAGATATAGGGAGATATAGATAGATGTCATGCAGTGCACTTTGGTGGAGAATTATAACATGTTTTTTTATTTGTACCTTCTAATAAAATTCTTTTACTAACCTCTCTGTTATCCTTTCCACAGGAATGCTTGTACTATGTTATGGACTATATGAGCGGAGGAGATCTGTCTTATGTGTTAAATGACAAGCACAAGTTGGACCTGACCACCCTCAGACTCCTGGCAGCCGAGCTCCTGTGTGGTCTGAAGCACCTGCATTCCAAACGAGTACTTCACAGGTATTTAATAAATTCTTCAATCATTTTACAATTGCCCCCTCCCCACCTCCACAACTAAACTGTTATTAAATCCAATTTATGAGGAAAAGGAAGATGATGAGTGCACACTTAACAGTTAATCTTCCTTCATCCAATGTCTATAGCTGACCCCCCCCCCCCCCCCCTTTATTACCAGGGTGTTTCAGTTTTCAGTGCTGCAAAGCTTTGCTAAATACTCTGTCATGCAAACTTTAGCCAAAGGTACTTTACATCATTTTTAGACAGGAAGAAATGTTCTTTTGGTGGTATTTAATAAGCATTTGGATTTTTATTTTTTTCTACAGAAAGAAAAAAAATATAAAAAGAATAAAATAATTTTCTCTTACCGCCCGTTAAAGTTAAAAAAGGCCAGGCCAATAGGAAAACTGATTGACCAATTTTTGGAAATTAGACTCCCCAAGGCGATCTCATATTTTTGCACAATTTTTGGAAATAAAGAAACATGCTGGCATTGAGCTGGTTAAAACATAGAACTTTGTGATAATGCACTGAATACTTTAAATGTACAGAAAAGGGGAAATTAAGTGGTTAATGTACAGTTCACATACAGTGGGAGGATGGAGATGAGGAGGTTAATATACACATGTGCAGGATAAGGAAGGTGAAAGGGTAATATATCACATAGACACAAATTTGAGATCAGATGTATGGGGGAGGAGGAGGGGGAGTGAAAGGGTTAAAAAGAAAGAAAGAAAAGGATCCCACTGTCAGCTCATCTGCTGCAGATCCATTCATTCTCATTCGTTTACTAAAATTCCTGTCCTACCTCTATTGTAAGAAGATGGGGGACAAGCCATGTAATCACTGATTGGTCAGCACAGCAATCACAAGGTACAGAGCCGCTAAGACCAGCTCTGCACACTTGTGTCTGTATACTGAACCTCCAAGGATGGCTCAGTACACAGTGGTTAGAGGGCACAACAGTTGCCCAAAGGCTTTCTCTGCAGCACAGTTTATAAATGCCATATAGCAGTCCATACAGTGGTGCACACTGCTAGAAAAGGGAACTTTGTAAATCTTGACCCTTCTATAAATCAGTAATACTTGGATACCTGGGGTATAAGGGGATATAAGGGGGATTATTGTCTGAACTGTAGACCTGACACTTTTTTTTTTCTCCGCAGAGACCTGTCGAAGAGAAACATTCTTGTAGATCGCACTGGTCATGTGAAAATTGCTGACTACGGCATGTCAGTAGCCAACGTGTATGGATCTAACATGGTGATTGGATGTGTTGGAGACCCAAGAATTGCGGCCCCAGAGGTAAGTAAAAGACCATTTATATTAGTCCTTAAGAAATGTATAAACATGGCAAAAAAAAAACAGATTGAGCCTGTCCAGAGTTAAAGAGAACCTGTAGACACAGAGATATTATAGATCAGTGGTTCTCAACCTCAGTCCTCAGGTACCCCCAACAGGCCATGTTTGCAGGTTTTCCTTTATCTTGCAAAGGTGCTTTAAATCTGAGTCAATGGCTTGGTATTTTGGACAACTATTTTATCTAATGCCGCGTACACACGATCGTAAATTCGGCCAGCAAAAGACATATGAGAGCTTTTGGTCGGAAAATGCGACCGTGTGTATGCTCCATCGGACTTTTGCTGGCGGAATTCCCACCAGCAAAAGATTGAGAGCAGGTTTTCTATTTTTCAGTCGGAAAAAGTTCCGATCGGAAATTCTGATCGTCTGTAGCAATTCCGATGCGCAAAATTCCTACGCATGCTCGGAAACAATTTGACGCACGCTCGGAGGCATTGAACTTCATCTTCTCGGCTCGCTGTAGTGTTGTACGTCACTGCGTTCCTGATGGTCGAAAGTTCGGCGAACTTTTGTGTGACCGTGTGTATGCAAGACAAGCTTGAGTGGAATTCCGGGGCTTCTTTTTTAGATGTGGTGTTTACAAGTTAAAACCATTTTTTTTTGCTAGAAAATTACTTAGAACCTCCAAACATTATACATTTTTTTTTCTAACACCCTAGAGAATAAAATGACGGTTGTTGCAATACTTTCTGTCACACCGTATTTGCGCAGCGGTCTTACAAGAGCACTTAAAAAAAAACAAAAAAAAAAACTTTTTTTAATTAAAAAATAAGACAACAGTAAAGTTAGCCCAATTTTTTTTTATATTGTGAAAGATAATGCTACGCCGAGTAAATTGATACCCAACATGTCATGCTTCAAAATTGCGCCCATTCATGGAATGGCGACAAACTTTTATCCTTAAAAATCTCCATAGGTGACATTTAAAAAATTCTACCGGTTGCATGTTTTGCGATACGGAGGAGGGCTAGAGCTATAATTATTACTCTCGCTCTACCAATCGCGGCAATACCTCACGTGTGGTTTGAACACTGTTTTTATATGCGGGCGCTACTCACCTATGTGTTCGCTTCTGCACGCGAGCTCGGCGGGACAGGGCGCGTTTCAAAAAATTTTTTTTATTATTTATTTTACCTTTTATTTTTTATTTTTACAATGTTTTAAAAAAAAATGGTGTCACTTTTATTCCTATTACAAGGAATGTAAACATCCCTTGTAATAGAAAAAAGCATGACAGGACCTCTTAAATATGAGATCTGGGGTCAAAAAGACCTCAGATCTCATATTTGGACTTAAATGCAAAAAAAAAAAAAAAAAAAAAAAAAAAAAAATGACAACAAAAAAATGTGCCTTTAAGACGTATGGGCAGAAGGGACATTTTGACGTCGCTTCCACCCTGCTATGGCATGGAGACGAGTGGGGACTATCTTCCCCTTACTCATCTCCATACTTAACAAGGAGACAGACGCGATCGCCTCCGCCGCTGCCGACGGATCCGGTAAGCGGCGGAGGGCACCGGATGGCGGCGGGAGGGGGGGGGGCCCTCTCCCGCCACCGTTAAATGTGATCTTGTGGCGAATCCGCCGCAGAGACCACTGTTATCTTGTAGCCGACCGCCCTCCGAACACGAAGATACCGGGGTTATGCCAGCTAGTTGCTGCCATAACGATATCCGTCCCCAAAGTAGGGACGTACATCGGCGTGTGGCGGTCAGCAAGTAGTTTTAAATTAACAAAGTTACAAATTATAAATGAAACATGTTTGGGTGGCACCTTGTTCCAAATGATGCTGTTGCTTTCTAGTGTGATTTGTCGCTTTGATCCTAATCTCTCTCTCTCTCTCTCTCTCTGATTTTCCCACAGATACTTTCCGATATGCCATATGAACTAGCTGCAGATTACTTTGCATTGGGGATCTTACTATTTGAAGCAGCCTTTGCTGAATATCCTTTCACCCGCGAGCTCGGTCAACTTCAGGACCCCATATTGTGGGCCGAGCCATGTTACCCAGACAATGCTGACCCCATCTTCGTGGGCTTTCTAAACAAGGTAAGTAGTGACACAGTCCCAGCAGGACAAGGAAAGTAGACATATAGGCTCAGCCAATGAGCCAGTGCACTTTTTAAATGTGGGCTGAACTTCACTTGCTTTGGGACGCTGAAGTAAGTGAACCCCTATTCATTATGATTGTAAAAAAAAAAAAAAAACGAGGCTAAGAGGTGGAGGAAACCCTTCACATGACTTTGAATAATGTCATGCAACATCGCTCTCCTCCAAGCATTCTTTGCAGCATTATGCGGAGAACACACCACAGACTCCACATTGCGCCCTGTATTTTATTAATAGGATATAAATTACCAGCGCTGTGTGGAGTATTTCCTGCAATGTGCGGACAGTGGAAGCTGCAGATCCTTAGGCCCCTTTCACAGTGGTAGGGTCCGCCTGCTCAGTAGAGGCTCTCTCCACTGATCCAGCGGATTACAGGTCTATATCCACTTCACTGATGTAGAGCGGACACAGCCCGCTGTAATCTTTGGGCTGTAAGATGGAGATGGACCGCCTGTCCGTTTCCATCTGACTGTCAGCTGATCCGATCTGTAGGATGGATGGGGAACGAATACATATCTGTTTTTAGTGGACAGGATCAGATCGGATGTCGGCGGGTGTCAACGGACACATCAGCCACTCCATAGAGAGCAATGGATGGTCCTATCGGGTCCACCTAAAAAAAAAAACTGACAGGCAGACCCGATTGGTCTGTCCGTGTGAAAGGGGCCTTACAGACCTCTTTGCAATTTTGTGTCATTACTATCATCTTATGCTTTTCTCTCTTTTTTTTTTTTCCCCAATAGCTCCTGTGCAAAGATCCACAGATGCGCAAAGCAGAAGTTGCCAAGATTCAAGAGGATCCATTCTTCAATGGTATAAATTGGAAGGAGGTGGAGGCAGGAGAAGCTCGCCCGCCATTTTCTATACGTCGAAAGGTAAGTAAAAATTTTGAGCTGTATGTGTGGTCCGCCAGCCTGTCACTGTACACGTGGCTGTGACCGATGACGACACTTTTTGGGGGGATTATAGAGGGGGGGGGGGAAATGTTTGTGAGACAGTATCATTGTGCCTTGAGAGAAACCATATTTATGAAAGAATTTGAATACTGCAAGTTCACGTATTATAATTGTGCAGCAATTTTATTTTCCATCTTAGCTGTACTTGGAATATTACTCATCAGATTGAGAGTCCAGGTGAAGCTGGGAGACCAAGTGTCAAACTGTGAATTTGAAAGTATATCAAATGGCAGACCTCAGGAGCTCTCACTAGGGTTGCCACCTTTTCTTCAAGCCAAACCCGAACACAGGGCAATTTTTTTTATTTTTTGCAGTAAAGACTATAGGATTATAAAAGACTTGGGACACATTTGGGTGCCCCAAAGAGAGTAGTAATGTAATGCACAAAGCGTGCCAGTGGGAGTGGCCAAATTGCCCTGACATCATCACCCCACCCTTCAGGGATGCCAAACCTACCCCCCAAACAGCGGCAACAGATTTGTGTATGACTATCCCAGTCATTTGGGGAGCCACAGCCTGGTCTTAATAATGTGTCCAGGTTTCAGGTGGACTGAAACCCTGACACATGATTCAAAACCTGAACTGTCTGGGTGAATCCTGGACAGGTGGCAACCCTAGCTCTCACCCCAACTCTCAACCTGAAGACTCAAGAGAAGTGAGTAAAGTGAAATAAGGGGAGTCTGCTCAATTCTAATATTGAAAATCCATATCCTTATGTATGCAAAGTGGTAACTTATATTTGACATCTCACAATCATATGAACTTTAATGGCCCACAGAGGTCATAGATGCATTTCTTTTATTTATTAGTGTATCTCATTGGTCTCTTTTTCAGGGCTTCAGGGACATGACAAGAGAGAAGTTACCCTTGTACACCGTCAAAATGGAATTAAGTATTTTACCCGAAGATCATCTGCTGTTCCGTGACGTTTCCTTTGTCACCGAGGAATGGATAGCCATGCAGAAGCTGAAACGATAACTTAACACACCAACTTCTAGCTTATGGAAAACATAAATCACTGCAAAGCATTTCAGACTTAGTACTATTTTTCAAGCATCTACCCACATTAAATTCAGCAACCATTATTTAACCCCATAAATTGGGGCTTTAAACAGACCCCTGACATCTTACTATTAAGACACGACAGTTAACGGGGGAACTCGGGACATTTATAGGGGGGCCTGAGGACAGTAATGGGGAGGGGCTCAACACAGTAATAGAGGGGACCGTAAGAGGGGAGGGGAGGGTAATAGAGGGGACCGTAAGAGGGGAGGGGAGGGTAATAGAGGGGACCGTAAGAGGGGAGGGGAGGGTAATAGAGGGGACCGTAAGAGGGGAGGGGAGGGTAATAGAGGGGACCGTAAGAGGGGAGGGTAATAGAGGGGACCGTAAGAGGGGAGGGTAATAGAGGAGAGAGGGTAATAGAGGGGACCGGGGACCGTAAGAGGGGAGGGTAATAGAGGGGACCGGGGACAGTAATAGAGGGAGGGTAATAGAGGGGACCGTAATGTAAGAGAGGGCTGAGGACAGTAATGGGGGGGCATGGGACATTAATGGAAGGGACTGAGAACAGTATGTTTACCAATGTTAATGGTTGTATGTTTGGTGCTGAATCTGAAATACCATGCAGTGGTTTATGTAAGTTTTTACAATATTAGCTAGTTTTCATTGCTTACATGGTGTGTGCCAACATCTATTATCAGTTGTCACAGCTCTAGTGCCCCTCACAGTAGAAGTGATTCTTTGCTTAGGATCATACTATCTTTGGTGGCATTTGACTTATCCCATAGGTTAGGCAAGTATAGTAAGTAAAAAAGAAAAGTTAAATTGGTTGGTAAGATGGAAGGCTGGTTGGTAGGTAGGAAGGCATGTTGGTAGGTAGGAAGGCATGTTGGTAGGTAGGAAGGCATGTTGGTAGGTAGGAAGGCATGTTGGTAGGTAGGAAGGCATGTTGGTAGGTAGGAAGGCATGTTGGTAGGTAGGAAGGCATGTTGGTAGGTAGGAAGGCATGTTGGTAGGTAGGAAGGCATGTTGGTAGGTAGGAAGGCATGTTGGTAGGTAGGAAGGCATGTTGGTAGGTAGGAAGGCATGTTGGTAGGTAGGAAGGCATGTTGGTAGGTAGGAAGGCATGTTGGTAGGTAGGAAGGCATGTTGGTAGGTAGGAAGGCATGTTGGTAGGTAGGAAGGCATGTTGGTAGGTAGGAAGGCATGTTGGTAGGTAGGAAGGCATGTTGGTAGGTAGGAAGGCATGTTGGTAGGTAGGAAGGCATGTTGGTAGGTAGGTAGGTATGTTGGTAGGTAGGTAGGTATGTTGGTAGGTAGGTAGGTATGTTGGTAGGTAGGTATGTTGGTAGGTAGGTAGGTATGTTGGTAGGTAGGTAGGTATGTATGTTGGTAGGTAGGTAGGTATGTATGTTGGTAGGTAGGTAGGTATGTTGGTAGGTAGGTAGGTATGTTGGTAGGTAGGTATGTTGGTAGGTGTGTATGCATACATACACACACACACACACACACACACGTATGTGTGCAAAAAAAAAAAAAAAAAAAAAAAAACACATTTTACCTACAGGTAAGCCTCATTGTAGGCTTACCTGTAAGTAAAAATGAAAAAGGGTATACAACCACTTTAATAATTATGTATTGTATAGTATATTTTATTAGTTTGATCAGTGTATTGTAAGGGGGGGGGCGCTAAATAATTATTAAAGAAACATATAAAAAATTCCATTCCCTATGAACTACAGATAATTCATTCAAGTAGTGAAAACCAGCCTGCCTGTGTGAATGAAAATTGAATAAACAAAAACATAAACCTAAAGGCAATACAGGATAATTGTGTTCAATAATAATTGTGCAACCATAACATATGTCAAAAAAATTGTGTAAATCAAATATGCAATATAGTAGAAAGGTCCATCAAAAGGTGAAATTATAATGGAATCCTGATGTGAATCTTGATAACAAGGCGTGAGCAGCAAAATCCCTTCACCATCCCTGAAAAACACCAATGTGCTCATGGAAATGGATGTCAGCTTACCAGATGAAGTTGACCAATTTAAACGAAAAAAAAAGTCAAATAGGTTTTAGCAAGATAATGCTTGCTGCAATGGAGAAAAAATGAACCAAACTCTTGTCCTCATATCACAGGGTCTCACGCATGGGACATAAAATAGATGGAGAGGAACCAAACATAGTGTAACACCATTTATTTAAAAACTTGAATAAAAACAAAAACATAGCCAAAATGGCTACTCACATATAAGGTGCCATCGCCCGGCACTGAGGCTAAGAAGCGTATCTTTTGGGTGGGGGAATCTGCTCTGTAGGAGAAGTTCCCAGATGATCGCGGCAGCAGCGTGCGTTCCACCCTCGACAGACAGACGAACCACGGAAGCCGGATGTGATGTAATTGCGTGACCAAGTACTGCCTCTTGGCTATGCTTTGTTTTTAAATAAATGGTGTTACACTATGTTTGGTTCCTCTCCATCTATTTTATGTCCCATGCGTGACACCCTGTGATATGAGGACAAGAGTTTGGTTCATTTTTTTCTCCATTGCAGCAAGCATTATCTTGCTAAAGCCTATTTGACCTTTTTTTTCATTAAATTGGTCAACTTCATCTGATAAGCTGACATCCATTTCCATGAGCACATTGGTGTTTTTCAGGGATGGTGAAGGGATTTTGTTTTTGATTTTTGTTATCAAGATTCACATCAGGATTTCATTATAATTAATTTCACCTTTGATGGACCTTTCTACTATATTGCATATTTGATTTACACAATTTTTTTGACATCATATGTTATGGTTGCACAATTATTAATGAACACAATTATCCTGTATTGCCTTTAGGTTTATGTTTTTGTCTATTCAATTTTCATTCACACACAGGCAGGCTGGTTTTCACTACTTAAATGAATTATCTGTAGTTCATACGGAACGGAATTTTTTTATATATTCGTTTAATTATTATTTAGCGCCCCCCCCCCCCCCCCCCCCTTTACATTTATGCATTAATGAATTTTATTCATTTTTTGTTTAGGGTGTAGCTGCTTTATTAATTACATAATGTTTGTGGCGCGGAATATTCATTATTTATTCACTGATCAGTGTATTGACCCACTGCCAGTACCATGTGACCAATCACAGCAGATCACATGACACTTGTAAACGATGGATGCTTCCTTTCATGCCACTGTGTACAATTGTGTTTCTAGCTGTGATTAATCAGTGATCACATGTACAGACAGGGACAATCACAGCTCATCTGTACCATGTGATTAGCTGTGGCCAATTACAAACACACTGAATTTATCAGTTTCAGTAAAAATGGTTGCTTATGCCAGTGAAATTCCCTGTCAAAGTGTGACAGCATTGAAAGCTGAAAATTGACCTGGGCAGGAATGGGGTGAAAATGCTTGGTAGTGAAGTGGTTAAGAAAAAGGGTAAATATTAGTGCTCCATGCAGGCAGGGATGCTCCAAGGCTAGAGCAGAATCATTCTGTAAAACTGCAGCACCAGCAATGAGTGGGCCAGCATCCCCCAATTGCAGTCAATGAGTTTGATGCATCAAAGGGGTAACCATGATTAACTTGCTTGACATCCGCGCTATAGCCAAATGACGGCTACAGCGCGGACCTGAATTCCCGGGAGGCCGTCATATGACGGCCTCCCCTGCGCGAGCCCTGCAGGGCGCGCTGTGATCACCGAGTCAGAGACTCGGGTGATCACCGATCCAAATAAGGGGCCGGTCCCGGTCCCTTACCATGTGATCAGCTGTCAGCCAATGACAGCTGATCACATGATCAAAACAAAAGCTCTGTGATCGTTTTTTTTTCTCCTCGCGCTGACAGTGCGAGGAGAAGAAAAAGCCGATCACCGGCTCAGCAGCAAGGGACATCGGTCCCGAAGAGGAGGAGGCAATAATGCCTCATACGTGCCTCAATTGTGCCACAAGTACCCCCTGCCAATGCCACCTGTTATTGCCACATCAGTGCCACCTATCAATGCCCACCATTGCCACCTAACAATGCCCACCAGTGGTGCCAATCAGTGCCACCTAGCAGTGTACAAGATCAGTGCCCATTATTGCCACCCATCACTGCTATCAGTGCCCATTGGTGCCGCCTCATCAGCGTACATCAATGAAGGAGAAAAATTACCCTTTTAAAAAATTTTATAACAAAATATAAAAAAAAATATTTTTTTTTTTTTTTTTAAATTCGCTCTTTTTAAATTTTTTTAACAAAAAATAAAAACCGCAGAGGTGATCAAATACCACCAAAAGAAAGCTCTATTTGTGGGGAAAAATGATAAAAATTTCATTTGGGTACAGTGTTGCATGACCGCGCAATTGTCATTCAAAGTGCGTCAGTGCTGAAAGCTGAAAATTGGTCTGGATAGGAGGGGGGTTTAAGGGCCCTGTGAGCAAGTGGTTTAAAAAAAAAAAAAAAAAAAAGTAATAATTTAGGCTTTAAAAAGTACTCCATAATTCCACATTTCACATCCAACAGACTATGGTTTTGTCAGTCTATACACAGCAATACCACAATAGTAAACAAAAACAAGCAAAACACAAAGGGTAAGGGGGTATTTATTTTCAAATTTGTTTCGAATGTACAAAAAATAAAAAAAAAATTAACGAAAACCAATACCATCAAATTGTAGAACCCCCTCCCCCCCAACCCTATCCCTCCCAACCTAGATGGAAAAGTGGTGCCCCCCTCAAGCCACAAATAATTGTAAGGTCCTTGGATGTTTCCAACAGTGCATCTAAGAAATCTCTAATCAACTGCCATGTTCCCTTCAGGAAGGTAAGTGTCGCTTCAGTGTCCACACTGTTTTCCCAGTAGAACCCAGTAATGTCAGGATGACAACCCCACCCTGGAAAAAAAAAAAATACCAATTTGAGGACATAATCTCATTTACAACTCTTCTTTTTTCTTCTTTTTGGGTTTTTCATCTTCTGTCACAATTGGAGGATTGGTTGCTTCCTTCTTCAGATAGCTAAGGAAGTCGCTGACCTCTCTGCCACCCTGAAAAACATACATAGCAGTTTAATGTCTAGAAATTAAAAGACAGTTTTGCACGACTAATAAACCTACAAGATATGGGGCAACTCTTCTCCAGGTCAAGGTTAGTCTTAATGCAATCAGGGTTAAAACAACCTGATAACCACAAAAGCAGCTGGCCTTTGAGTCACTGGAATATCACTACCTTCCACTTTAAGGCCTAAAGTTTCCATGACCTGGAGGCACAGGGGAATACACTGCTTACCTCATATCTCTTTGGACTCTGCTTGCTTCCAGCTGGTGCAAAGTAGATTGTTGGGAACCTAAACAAACAAAAACACAAATTACACTGGTGAAAAGCATGCCCAAGTCCAACACTATGACCTGCTGTGAAGTTGGGTTTTAAAAGAAGGACAAGTGCAGGATTAAGGTCACCTCACAATGTACAGTTTAAATGTCTTTCTCCATAGGGATAGAGGGTGCAATACCCTTTTTCTCACTCCAGCAGGACCCTCCAGGGGTGCACCCCATTTCAAAACTTCCTCTAAAAAGGTGCTCCAGGGCAGTCACACCCTGCCTACTCCACATACAATAGCCTTACATTGTATGTGATGCTGAAGGCCTGCCCACAGCACCCAAGGGAGAAGAACCACACCGGGGCTACCCAGAGCAGGGGGTAAGGTAAAGTAATGCAACAGGCATATAACCCTTGTAGTGATGCTCAAGTTCCCCATCAGTCAGTTTTGATGGGATTGGGGGGGGACCAGGAGAAGCCATGCCTAGTGGGAGATCACAGTGATCACTGCTAGCGGCAAAAGCCACAAGCAATAATTGCATTTTAAAAACAGTCAGGCTGGGTGTACCCAAGTTGATCGAATGATCAACTTGGGCCCATACATGAATCACATCCTTACATCTCAGTCAGTCCCAGCTGAACTGGCCAAGTTTAGAACAGTCTATGGCCGGTTTAGGAAAGCCAAAGAAACCTCTTGACTCACAAATCAAACACTATACCGTTCTTGTTAAATGCAAAATTTGTATTCTGGCAAGTACTGTCAAAGCTGAGAGCTACTCTGACAATGCAGCTCTTAAAAGGCTGTCATCAACCCATTATAAAATAGTAAATTAAAGTAAAGTTCAAGGAATGTGAAACTCACAATATGTTCAGAAATGGTGAAAGGATGAAGGGCTAAAATATGGCATTTCCCAGTAAATTATATTAGCTTTTGCATGCCAAGTACCAAGAAACATGGCAGAACAGCTTTACTATCCTGCAGTCATTTAAACAATTTAGACATAAATTAGATGTTAATAAATCAAAGATTTATTGGCATATTATATCTAAACCAGAAGGACTTCGCGCTCGTTCACATGAGCTTTGGTTTCTGATGAGCAATCCATGTTGCTCTTCAGCAAGCATTGTATCGCCTCTTCACCGCCTGCTTTAACACCTTGATCACTGCGGTTGCTGGGAGCTTGCATAGTGGGACCCATTCACTTGAGTGGGTCTCGTTCAGCGAGTACACCTACCAAAAGACAGGCTGCTGTCTTCATTAGCTGCAGAGGCAACGGCTGAGCAGTAAAAGCACTGCTCAACTGCAGGGTTTTCCTAGCATGAATGAGCCCCTTAATCTGCTATACAATGACAGTGGATACATATTCTTTTCATACAGCATTCAGAGTTTACTTGAATCAAAAAGGGCTGGTAATTGATTCAAGTATTGTATTTGTGGGGCCTGAACGTCCTGGCTAGAGCACCTGATCAGTTCGTGGACTTCTATATTGGCAGTGGAGCTGGGGTAACATTTTGTTTCTCTTCAGTTTCTCTCAGTAGCACACTACTTACCCTCTGACTTCAAAGTGAGGAGGCACATCATTGGCTGTGGCGTCCATCTTGGCAATAATAATGTTTGGATCTCCAGCCAGCTGTTAAGATGTCAACGTTTTATTAAAGTGATCTAAAACCACATGGAAGACATACATGACAGCCACCCCACCCACTGACATACAAGCAATTGTACAGTGTGAAGTGTTTATACCTTCTCTCCAAGTTCCTTGTATTTGGGCTCCAGGTTCTTGCAGTGTCCACACCAAGGAGCATAGAACTCAATGAGAACATCTTTGCTGTCATCATTTACAAGCTCGTCAAAGTTTTCAGCCACAACCACCTTAAAAAACAGAAAACTACAGTAAGAATCTCAACCAAAAAAAAAAAAAAAAAAAAAAGTATGCAAGGGCAGATCAAACACCCTGGACCAGAACCCTATGAGGCGAGCACAGGACCACCAGATATGTACTACATCCCCTCGTTTGCCACACCCTCTGAGGCACCGGTCGCTGAAGGAAGGGTTTGAACTCGCTATCCGGCCCAGGACCCAGTTCCATCGTAGGAGAACTTTGTATGCAGCTTCCAGGGTAGCTGTGTTGAAGGAGCACTTAGCCACGGAGGACCAGGCCCTGTCCCACCATTACTTATAAGACGCAGTTGCAGGGGAGTCTATAGCGTTTAGAGAATAAAATCATCGAGATGGTACCTGGGGAACCAGGGGAGTCCTGATATTTCTGTACTGCAAAAGCACATTATCTGAACATAGGAGTAAGAAACTATGAACTGGTCTATGGCAAACAGAACATTTTTAGCAACCATGAATAGAAGGTTAGTCAATAAGCTTGCCAAGTGTTTCTCTGCATTGCTGCACATTTATAAAAAACAGTTACATAGGTGCTCTGCTGTCACTTTTGCGCCTTTGTGAGAAAACAAGCCTGATTAACCAAGAAAAAGAAATGCTTTGACTCGCCCAAGGAATTTTTTTTTTTTAAACTCTAAAATTTAGGGCACAAATATATTTACCACAAAATTGAGTGATATCAGAGATGAGGTCGCATCGACATGTGCATCTTTGCTCCTGCATGTGAAGAGCTCAAATTTTTTGGGGGGCGGAGTTTAAAACGTTCGGGTGTAACTATTTTTTACACTTAAACTTTCTGATCACATTGTGAACAAAACATTGGACCAAGCAGTAAAGGCTGGATGAGCGTCATGAAAGGCAAGTTGATGCAGAAACAGACAGGGGGAGGTTTAGGAGGTGGTGGTTCTGGACATGATCCAGCAGCTGCAGTAAAAGGATTACTAGTTACTATATAAAATGGGCTCCTAACCATCATGCATGGGGCGGTCCAGTATTTTCTTGATACCAAACCGTTGCCCTCACCTTGACTGGGCCATCATTGTTTTCAGGAATTGGCTCAGACTTCATGTATCTCTTCAGCTTGCCATCAAAGTAATCCTGAAGGAAGCGATCCAATGCTTTCCCATCGCGACTATGGAAGGAAAAAAAAAATTAGATAAAGTTTTGATCTGCATTGCTTCCTACACACTGGTTAGAATCAGTAATGCATGAAAACACCAAAGGTATGATCAGCATGTCTACTGCAGTGTACTCGTAGATCTCAAGATGGTGATAACCTGTCCTATTAAAAAAGGTCCCCCCCCAATCTTGTAGAAATACTAGTTTCTTGGCTATCATGCCAATCCCATGGCTTCACCGTTTTGATTAGTCCACTGAACACGCATATAACCAGTCAAGTTCAGATACTTTTGCCTGACCAGCAACACTCTTAAATGGGAAAGACAGAAAGTGAGCATCAAGCTGAGAACTGGCAACCATTAAAGAGCTTGGTTCAGAAGATCAGAAAAACGGAAACAATGATGCATGTACACGCTAGACTAAAATTTATGTCAATAGCCAATTTTTGCCAAAAATGTAATATTTAGGCGAGCAAAAGTCTATTGAAAAGGAACGCAAGTCCTTTTGCTCCCTAGCTGATGCGGAGATGTGAAAAAGGGCTCTGCCTGGCCATCTGTGCAAGGGCAGCAATTTCTGAGCATGCACAAACATGGTGAAGTTTGGGATTTCCAGAACCGCTCAGTCTTAGTGCATGTCTGGGAACCCTGTGCATGCAGAGATGCACCACAGGGCTATGGTAGGATCCAAAAGCCCTTTGGCACATCTGTGCATGAGTAGTATCTGGGGAGGGAGAAATTTGACTAGACTGAAAGTTAACTGCTGAGAAGTTGCACCACTTGCTCACCCTGCCCTTCTATTCATATTGCTTGTATTACAACTTTCATACAACGCGTTTTCGGTGAATGGAGGAGCAGTTGAATGATAGTCTCCATTCACAAAGCAGGCAGGTTGCACAACTTGTGGCAGCAACTGCTGTTAACCTTTACAGCACCGGAAGACAACCACTCAGGGCAGTATTTGGGATGAAGGAGGCAACAGAGGAAGATTGTAGCAGCCTGCAGGTAATGGGAGATAGATAGACATACCATCTTGTATACAATAAACTTTATAGCAAACTTCCTGTCCAATCAATAATCCACCGCAGAATGATGCCATTCAGCCTTGTAGCGTAGATATACACCCATCCCCCCCTTCACCCACTCCTTTAACACACAATTAGTATACAAGAAAGACCAATTTCTACAGCCCTGAGCCTGCACTCTGGCAGTGCTGTGCATGAATCAGAGATTGACATGCCTATGGTGTACTGTGTGCATGTGCCTGGCTCATAGACCCCATTCTATTTCCAAACTGCCCGATGTGGGGCAAAGCAAAATTCTATTTTAAGTAGAACAGGGCTTAACATTTTCCATTTTGGATAATTCAAGGGAGGATTACATCCCGTCAGATTTTTTTTTTTTTTTTTTTTATGCCAACTGTCACATTGTCAAGATTTACCTTCACTCCCTGTCCCAGAGCCAAATAGGAAGCAAGAGGAAATCCCTGAAAATTAAGGAATTCCTTGATGACCCCCAGGTCACCAGAACTAGTGTCCCCATTGGAAGGTTTACCCTCTTACTTTTCTGGAGGACAGCCTAAAATTTGGTATTTTCCATTACTTTCAATAATGGTAAACAGGACAAATAGAGGGTGAATCTCCCAAAGAGGAGCACAGTCAGCAATAAAATCTGACAGGTGTTCTATTGCCTCTTAACTATCTAAAACTAAAACAGGTTTTGCCATTATAGTTTATAAAACACTTTGAAATCTTTGGCCCATTAAAACTGACACTTACGAAAATTCCTCCTGCATGGCATATTTCTCGCCCTTAGCGGTTTTGATTCCAACAACAGGAAGGTCACCAGTACTGGCATCCAAACCAAACTCTGACACCTCGTGTGCAAAGGATTTGCGGTTGGCAATGGCAAAGTTGAGCTTGTGTCCAGCATCGAGAAACTTCTTTGCAATCATCATTACCCTGGAAAGAAAGACTAGTTAGTATGGGAAATGAGCAAGAATTTTCCAGGTCTCCGATGCACAAAAATTTACCGACAGTCCACTCAAGACCGATACTTGTTGCATCAAATCTCACCAGCCTCTTACTTGAAGGATCTTTAACAGCTAAGCACAATCTCAAGAATTGTGTTTACAAGTGTTTTAAAACAAAGGTTTCTATTCACAAAATTATGCATGAAACATTTGCAACCCAACAATGTGAGGGTGGTAAAGAGAAAATCCCACACCCCAATTGTGTTTCAACCACTTTGGCTAAAATATATTTGCCTACAGCCATTGCTGAACTCCTGAAATTTTATTTTTAAAGACCACACTGGCTTCATTACCATCATCGTCAACCAGAAACTATTACACATCAGGCGTTAGGAACGTCCAAGGCCTCAGCATACATTCCCTCACCCCCTCCTACCCATTAAGGGAAAAAAAAAAAAAAAAAAAAAAAAAAAAAAAGAAGGGGTACTCACCCATTTTAATCCACACCAGCCTGGTCACATGATGTAGCTCCGGGAGCACACATCAGCTGGGAATTCCAGGAGCTTTGACATTCACTCATGTTCAGGTGTTGTCAGGGCTCCCTTCTCTTCCCTGCAGCAGCCACTACCTAACATAGGGGAGCCGGAACTGTGGGATCACAACCAGATCGGATTACAAATACAGGTTAGGCAGAATAGGTAGGAGGGTGGATGGAACAATTTTAATAATGGCCTTAGGCTGTTCTTCCACTTTAACTCCAGTAAAGCCAATACGTTGACATTATGACCAGGGAACCTCGTGAGGTTAGTTGTAGTAAAATTTTTCACAAGAGAAATGTGTTCAACATGGCGTAGACAATTCTGTATGTTCTGATTTTCAACAAGCACTGAGCTGCAGCATATAAATGGTGATGTAGCTACATTATGAGCATTCCAGTTTAAATGCATTTTCAGAGCAGGAAACTGGAGTTAAAAAAAAAAAAAAAAAAAAAAGCCTAGATAAATCCCTGCTTTATGATTGTGCGCTAAGTTTGAATCTTCCTGGTTTGACAGACTTTAAAGTGCATGTTACCATCTCAATATTACTATTACAATACTACTTCTTTCAGCTGTATTCAGTAAACTTAGCTGATAAAGATAGCACACAATGTCAGCCATTGAGATAAGAAGGTAGTCAGATAAGCAGGCAAACTGCCAATGTGCAATCTTGGCTTGCCAAAAAAAAAAACCCAAACACAAAAACACACACCGCTTATGACCCACAGCAGAGAGGGAGGAGAAGCAATAGCAATTCTATTTGGTTTTTAATCAAATGCTCCTGCCATATGCATCTTAACAGAGAGCATTTGTCATTACCTGATCCAGGTAACTATAGTAAATGTCACCTCACACCTCTGGGTATCTTAGATATGAAAATGCATCCTGCACTATAAAACGAAGAGCAGCTCACCTGTTCCTCCAATAGTTGGATCCCTTAGGGTTCTTCTCATAGTCTACATCATAATAGGCCACAAGCAGGTCTTTTCCTTGGATTGATTCTCTGTTGTCTTCATTCATGTGAGGGCAGATTCCAAATCTATAGAAAGAAAAAAAAAAAACCCCATTTATATAGACTACACAAATGTGACATGACCATTTCCTTAACAGGCGAGATATGTAATGGCACAGGGCTCCTAAAACTGGCATTCCATACACAAGGCATAGAGTTAAAAAAAAAACAAAAAAAAAACCACACACACGACAGCTACCTCTAGCGCCTTTTAAAAGATGTTTATTTTTTTTAAGATTTACACTTACCTAGGTGGATGCAGCATCGGACCGATGATGCATCTGTACCCCGCCTATTCAGTGAGAACCGAGCCACTGAACACTGCCATCGTCTCATCTCCCCGAGCGGAGAGCTCCTGCCTGTCAGCTGCTCTGCTCCTCCATGCTCACTGGAGCACTGAGCTGTGGAGTGGCTCGCGGAGACTGCCATAAGTCCAGGCACCTGATGGATCCAGACTTCCCAAGTCGGATGACGCGTTGCCTGGACTGATATTTGTGACATCAGCAGTGAGCGGACTTCAGACAGCTCCCCACTGAAAACGGGTCACAGGAGTGCAAAACAAAATTGCACTCCTGTGACCCATAGGAGAGGCCCAGCCAAACGAGCTCAGGCTGGACTTCAAGTAGAAAGAAAATCTTGACCAATGTCCCCTCAATAAGGGCGCCTTTAAAGCGGAACTAAATTTACCTATATTTCAATGATCTGACGCCTGTGAGGTCTCTCCCCCAATCTTCTCCCTAGGTGCTGGTCTTTGGTCCCAGCACAGTGGCACCATGCCAGAAATGTAACCTGAAGCTGTGCATGAGCAGCTCAGTTTACTTTCTGCAGGAGATTGCAAGCACGCTGCCAAGTTTTTACTGCAGAAAAGAACACATTTCTCTTCAAGAACATAAAATGGTGATTGTATTGGTCCAGCAGCGCACCAACACCTTTGCAGCCATTGTGTTATTTGCTGGGTATTTGGTGTGCTCCTGCACCTTTAAGGGGTGGGCTCTCCTTCAGCCACCTGCCCTCATTTATCCATCAGAATGCATGTGCCTCCACTGTGGAGACACTCATATTTTTAGCGTTAGGACCACAGATACCAGGGTGCCGTGACGAGGCTCTGTGGCTTACGCATGCATTTGTTAGAATGCATTAAGATAAAGAAAAAAAAACCTTCTGCCTTTAAAACCACCAGCTGTGTGTAGAAAAACCATAAAATACAGTTGCAATAACCCAAAACATGAAGGGAAGATAGAAAAGAAAAAAAGCACACAAAACACTTCCTATAATGCATTGAATCAATCTTTGATGATCATCAAAATATACATGAATGGAGACAAATGCAGAATAAGGTTTCACTCCACCTCCAGTGGACACTGCAGCATTGATTTTTTTTTTTTTAAAGGCCAATAGTGCAGAGTCCCTTTAAACAACCGGAATAAGCTACAATGAATAAGCAGACTCATTCTCAGAAGCCTCAAAGGAAAAACAGAGCACCGTTTCTAAAAGCAATCGTTTATTGATCTTCATTACAAACTTACTCTAAAAGCATACAAAACCGCTGAGCAGAGCGCTGTCCATGTTAAAAGGAGAGAGCGTACTCCGGCCTCATGGACTAGATGATTTTATCATTGGTATCAGCCGGTTTGAGCTGTGTGCAACTTCTAAAATCTGCCAGTTGATGGATGAGCTATTTTTGGAAGCTTTTTAGGGCTTTTTTTTTTAGAAACCGGAGCATTTTTCTCTGAGCTATCCTATGGGGAATTTCATTAGGCTGATTTTTCCAAGGAAAGGAGTCTGATCTTTTATAGCTTATCCCAGCTGTTTAAAAAGGTACTCTGCACCATTGTAGAATATGGTCCAATGCACTAGGTGGGAGATGGGAGGTGGATTGGAACATGGTCTCATTTTTCTCTATTCATGTTAAATTTGATCAAAGGAGATTAAATATAATGGACTAAAGAAAATTAAAATATTTTCAAAGATGTCAAGTTTCTTCTCACTTCATCGTTGTGACCATGATCTATCCAGCAGGGGAACAATAAACCTCTAACCTACCACACTATCTAAAATAAAATTCTCTACAATAAACTTTAAGGCCTCATACACAATGGACTTTTACAGCGGCTGCTTTTGGCTTCAGGTTTTATTCTGCAGGTCGTCAACTCCCCAGCATGTTCTCCTAGGCTGTTTTTGTCAGGGGTGTTTTCTGGCTGGAAAAAAACCCCCCCCCAGAACTAGTGGGTTTTAAGTGGAGTTTTTCAGCTGTAAAAATGCTCCAAGCTAATGCTACTGCCATTTTTAAAATGTCCAGTTTGCATAAAGCTGAGCTCCAGGAATTAGGCAAAATTGCCTCCACACTACATGGGTTTAATGCTTGTCTAATCTGGGGGTGCATTTACTAAACTTATTCCTCATTCCAGTAGCACACTCCATTCGTGCGATCGCTTCACTGCTACCACCTCTAAGTCTTCATGTACACGGGACATTTTTACCTCTACTAAACTATTTAACTTGACAGATCGTAACCCACGTTTAAACCGTCCGTTTTGACACATAGCCAAACATGAAAACGCATGTAAACGAAGCCCAGCTAAAATGAAAGTTACCGCGTTTAGTGCTTGAAATGCCTGTAAACTCAGTTTCCGAATCCCTTTTTTGCATTCCAAAAAAAGTCTAAACTCAACTGCCTAGAAACGACTCTGTGTACATGTACGGATAAGATGAGAGGAGAGATCAGGAGCAGTTGAAAAAAAATGCCCAACTGCTCCTAAACGTCCGTTTACCACTAGCAGTGTACATGAGGCCTAAGTGGCTTCAGGCCCTGTTTGCATGCTCACCTTGTGTACAATGCGGGGTTAATAGGTCTGTACTGCATGTGGGGACACCAAGGGACTTGCCAGACTGGAGCTTTGGGCAGAAGGGAGCAGGGCTGAAGCCAATAGGGTAATACACTAGACTAGCATTTCACTCATGCAGTGTGGTGGCCCGACTGCAAGGGTGGATTTTCTCTATTGACAGGACTTCAGCTCTAAGGGTAGGATCTGATCTCAAGCAGGATGCAAAAAGTATGGTGACAACCTAAGCTGCCAAACAGAGGTATCTGAAAACACACACACTTCTACAAAACCAAAACGACTTACATGTTCTCCTGGATGAACTTCTTAATTTTATGTGATGTAATTTTCTCGTCTGCTGGGAGGGAGACGGTGCTTTCTTCAAACTTATTTGCAAGACGAGGTGGACGGAACAGAACGACACCCCTACGAAAATCAAAAGGTTAATGGATTTATATAAAACTGCTTCTGTTCCATAAATTCTCTGCAAGTCAGACGGGTGCACTTACTCTCCATTTGAGTCATATTTATTCACCAGCTCATCGATATCAGTGTGAGCAAACCGGTAATTCTCTCTCAGAGTGTTGGCAGCCTTCAGGAACTCCTGATGGGGATCACTGTACAGATCACGGAAGAAGCCTACAACAGAATGGACACGTTGTACGCTGATCTCAGACTGCTTGTCAAGACATTTTTTATAAAGAGCTGAGAGATTTACACTCACCAATCACTGAGGCATCAGAATCTGAAACAAATTTCTCAAACTCATCCAAAGAGCGCAGAGCCACTGATGCAGGGCCAGATTGCTTCTTCATAGTGCTGACAATCCCATCTAAGGGAACAAAAAAAACACTTATTGCAAACTGCTGCAAAATACTTCTAATATTTGGAATATTTTGTAGACATACTCAGAATTCGTACTAAATCTGCATGTAAAATGGATTTAAACCCTTCCCATCAGCCATACGCATATAGAAAGCAGCACAGAAATGGGCCTTGTCCCAAGGGTGTTGCCGTTGTGTCAGGACTCAGGAGTACATTCCCAGCACTGACCCCTCCTGGTCAGGAGTTCTGATCAGCATCCAGTAGATCAAGCTCATGTTACTATGGCTTTTTTTAAAGATTTTTTTTTCTTTTCACAGCATAAATATAGAATACTAAATTTTAGTAACCAACTACAATTCAGAAGCTGGGCTTCCTCTAGTTCACTTTTAATGTGAAACAACATTCAACCAAGTTCCTTCGTGTGCAACATGGTCAAACAATTTTAAAATCTAGCAATCTAAGATAACTTCCTGAAGCACCCATTTCAAATTGGGAAAACATCCTAAAAACTTAATTGTAAAGGCAGGTTTATCCTAATGCATCAAGATAAAAAAAAAAAAAAAAAAACCTGTGTAGCAGACTCCAAATTACTTACCCGAGGCCAATCTCTCTCCAGCGATGTCCACGAGTGTCTTAGCCGTCCGGGACTCTCCTGATTGGCGCAGATTGTGTCTTAACCATTGTATCCCAAGGCCGTCAAAGTCAGTCAGCCAATCAGGAGAGAGGGGGTGGGGCTGGGTCGTGTCGTAGCTCCGTGTCTGAATGGACACAGAGTTGTGACTCGGCTCAGGTGCCCACATAGCAAGCTGCTGGCTGTGGGGGGCACTGGACAAAGGGGCCAGGAGCAGTGAAGAGGGACCAAAGAGGAGCATAGAGGCTGCTCTGTGCAAATCCACAGCCACAGAACAGGTAACTTTTTAAACACACACGAGACTTTAGAATCACTTTAAAGTCTGTAGCAACAGTCCTTCAAGCTGGACTCCAGAAAAACAAAAAATGCAGTGGACTCTCCTGCACTGCAAGAGTGAAATGCCCATTCAGGGCAAGGGGAATTGGGAAAGAATCACAAGACCCTCCAATTTTCAAGTCCCCACAACTTCTATGCTCCAGCAGGCTGACACCTTATGCTATTAAGTTCAATGCAGAGCCCATAATCTTGCACTGGACATGACGCCGAAGAAAGTCCACTATCGAAGCATAAAGCAGAGTGGCGGCTGCCGGGGAGAGGATGCTCAGGTACATGAAGCTACTTTTCCTAAATCCTAGACCTAAACAAGCATTTAACCCTTGACGTGCAGAGGCAGCTCCACTACAAACGATTTCTGTTCTCCCCAGAGATAGGCTTTCAGTATCCTCTCCAGATTATTCACTTTCACTAGCAGGGCTCTCTCCCCATTGTACCTTAACACAGTATATGAAAATATCCCCAATCGTATCTTAATACAGTATACACAGTGAACGGTTTAATTGGAGGAGGCATTTTTTATATCATCACCCAAGTTTATATCAGATGCTTTTCACAGCTCCACTGGAGATTGCACTGCACCAAAACTTAAAGTATAAATAAAAGGCAACACTTTTTTAGCTTTGGATAGAGTGGAGATGGATTGGAACCCCTGTCAGTTTCTATTGCTGTATGCCCCCTCTATATCTGTCTTGTTTACCATCATTGAAAGTAAAAGAAAATCCCACATTTTGGGTTGTCCCCAGAAAAGTAATAGAGGGGAATTCTTCCAATGGGGACACAAATTCTGGTGACCTGGGGGTCCCCAAGAGATTCCTTTAATTTGCAGGGATTTCCTCAATTCCTGTTTTTACTATGGGACAGGAAGTGAAGAAAAATCCCTACATAGATGAAAAGAAAAAAAAAAAAAAAAAAATTAGGGGTTATAACCCCTCCATTAATCCATCCTAGCAAAAAAGTTTTGCATATACACTTAGAGTTCCTTACCGGCACTCCGGGGCCCATCATAAGCACCAGACTCCTCTCCATCTCTGAAGATTTTAAGAGTGGGGTACCCGCTTACTCCATATTTGTTGCAAATGTTGGAGTTTGCTGTACAGTCAACCTAGAACAAAGATAATGTATTAAAAAAACCCTGTGTTTATAAAATGACCAAAAGACGTTTACAGATTTGTGCTCATTCAGCTAGGCAGAAAAAAAAATTAACACATAGTAGCCCATAGCAACCAACGCAAACTCACTGGTTTCCATTGGTTATTGCATTTTCTACATTAGTCTTTCTTAGCTTTAATTTCTATTTCCACCAAAATAACAAACATTTACCATGACAGCAATCATTTAAGGAACAAGACTGATATTTATTCAGTTGTAGGTAAATATTGCAGGTCAATACTGGATAGACATTGGCTGTCATTTATGACCGATGCTCAAACACACAAAAGCTAAAAAAACGGACAACTCATTCATAAAACCTAAATAAATGGAGCGCGTTAACCCTGGTAACTTGAGGTTTACGCATGAAGGGGGATTTGCCACTTTTGTCAAAGTCCCGTTCTTCAATAAATTGAAATAGAAAGGATTCTCTGTACTTTTAAACGTGGCCAATGTTACAGCTGCCAACACAAAACTCTTTTACAATTTGTCATTAGATGGGCCAATCTGACTCCTAAGGACAAACCTCATCACAAAAGCTGGCCACACATACAATTTTCTTGTATAATTTCCATTAGAATTACCATCAACTATGTAGTGCAAGGGCCTGCCTCTGATTGCATACAAATAGAAAGTTTTGGGTTTGACCTCATATTATATGGTTTTGGCAAATTAAAAGAAAGATTTAAGAAAACTGTATAATGTATGGCCAGACTAGATTGCTTAACAATCCCCATTTCCATTCAACTTCTTCATCAATCACCAGGGAAGTCTAACAGAATGTGCATAGATTAAGGCCAAATTCACAGGTGTATCAATCGGGGGGGGGGTGCAATTTACTAAAGCTGGAGTGCAGAAACTTTTACCCCCTTCATGCCCAGGCCAATTTCCAGCGCTCACACTTTGAATTACAATTGTGCAGTCATGCTACACTGTACCCAAAACAAAGTGAACATTTAAAAGAGTAAAGCAGAAGCTCGTGGATCACAAGAGTGCAGTTTGTTCTGTACTCCATTTTCCGCAGACATTTGCAACAAACAAGACAGCTGAAGCCCGTAGAGCCCGCAGGCTCAGGAAACATTACAAACATGTGGTCAGGATCCACCCACATGCCTGGACCGGTGCTCAGCCTCTCAGTGAGACACAGAGCCCGATTTGCCCGCTACCGCCCCCCTCCACAGTCCAGTACTCCAGTGAGGGGGTTGGGTGAGCAGAGAGCAATTGACGGAGTCACCAGCTTTCTGCTCAGGGAGCTGTGAGAGCAGAGCAATCGGTGCCGTTTGATCACTCGGTTCTCGCTGTTAGAGCCAGCAGATGCGGCATCATAGTTACATAGTAAGGTTGAATAAAGACACCAGTCCAACCTGAGAGAGTGTGGGTGCGTGTCTTCAATTGTCCCTATCCATTGTGTCTCATTAAGATACTCCTATCATATTATTAAGGTACCCATATAACGCTGTCAATTTACACAGCACTTCGCACACTCACATCGGTCCCCACCCTCAAGGAGCCCGCAATCCAAGGTCCCCAACGCACATTCATACATACTAGGGCCAATTTTGGACAGAAGCCAATTAACCTACCAGCATGTCTTTGGAGTGTGGGAGGAAACCGGAGTACCCGGAGGAAACCAACGCAGGCACAGGAAGAACATGCAAACTCCAGGCAGGTAATGTCGTGGTTGGGATTCGAACCAACGACACTTTACTGCTAGGCGAGAGTGCTACCCACTACACCACTGTGCTGCCAGACCGACAAAAAACAAAAATCACACATTTTTTATCTCTTAAGATAAACCAAGTTTAAATTTTTACAGTAATGTTTTGTTTTCCACGTTTTTCCATGCTGTCCTTACTTTTTATTGGGGGCTGGCTAGTTAAGTTCTTAACCACTTCAATATCGGGCACACTTCAACCCCCCCCTCTTCTTGCCCAGGCCAATTTTCAGCTTTCAGCGCTGTCACACTTTGAATGACAATTTGTCATGCAACACTGCACCCAAACTAAATTTTTGTAAGTTTCTTGCCACAATTAGAACTTTCTTTTGGTGGTTGGCATTAGATCATCCCTGGGGTTTTTATTTTTTTCTAAAGTAAAAACCGAAATTTTTGAAAAAAAAAAAAAAAAAGTCTGTTATATAATTCTGGCGGGGCAGGCACCAACAGGCTCTGGCGGGGCAGATGTGGTGGGCACCTCTGATAAGGCTGAGCTGATAATCAATGTGCCGATTATCAGCGCAGACCCCGCCTCTGACAGGAGAGAAGCCGATAGTCTCTCCCTGTCAGCGTGAAACAAGGAAAGTTGTTTACCGGCACTTCTGGTTACCGCTGTTATCAGTCGCAACTGATCTCGTGGTAAAGAGCCTACGTCAGGCTCTTAACCACAATTGGAGATGCGGTGTGGGAGCGACACAGAGCACCACCAATCGCCCCACACACGCTCAGCTTATCCTGCTGGACATCATACGACGTCCAGTCAGGATAACAGAACCACATTGCGGATGTTAATCTGTGATAGGGCGGGCAGTGGTTAAAAAAAGACCCCCTGAGGATCTGATCCCTTTCATATTGTCCAGGTAGATCTCCACCTCTCAAAGGTTGCCTACTCCTGCCCCAACATCCCAAGTCTAAAATGGGTATGATCATACCTTCGCCAGTGCAACTGTTCCCTTCAGTTTTGTGGCAGCAACTTCATACTCCGGAGCAAGCTTCTTACAGTGACCACACCTGAAACACAGGAGAACAAGGACATGCATTACTCATAGCAAACCAAAACAAGAGCTGGATAATGTCCATTGCCAGGTGAGAAAATACCCAATATACATTACAATGGTTGATAAATACATTTGTTTTGTAAAGAGCACCAATTCCTCACATATCAATGCATAGCAGCAGCCATTAAGAAACTCCACTGTGCTTTTATCATTGAAGCAAAAAACAAAAACACAGAACAAAAAACAAGAGTCTGTACAGGTCCCTGTCAATGATTCACAGCAGAGGCCTGCTGATCAGCAGTGTCCAATCACAGCGCAGAGCTCTATACAGAAGAAACAAAGATCTTTAGTAACAATCAGCACACATTTAACCCCTTGACCCTAGATGTTAACCCCTTCCCAGTCAGTGTCATTAGCATAATATTAGCGCTGATCACTATTAGTGTCACTGTTGATGTCAGTGGCAGTTAGTCAATTCCCCCTTAGTGTCAGATTGCCCACCGCACTATCACAGTCCCATTATAAGTCAATGATCACAGCCATTAAAGCGATTGTAAAGGCTACTTTTTTTTATAAAAACATACATGTCATACTTACCTCCACCGTGCACTTAGTTTTTCACAGAGTGGCCCCAATCCTCGACTTCTGGGCTCCCCGGCAGCTCCTCCCTGCACCGTATAACCCCCTAGGAGAAGCCGGGGGGGTTGGGGGGTTACCTTGCTGGCGCAGTCCGGCATGTTCTATGGACGCCAAATGTAGGCCCCGGCGTCATTGGATTTGATTGACAGCAGTGGGAGCCAATGGCTGCACTGCTATCAATCCATCCATTTAAGAGTCGAGAACCCCGGGCAGAGAAAGAGCAAGTCTCTGCCATGGGAAAATTCCAGGGCTCAGGTGAGTAAAACGGGGAGGCTGGTCACTAGAAGTTTTTTCACCTTAATGCACAGGATGCATTAAGATGAAAAAGATGAATTAAGATGAAAAAACAACCACGAGGGTTTACAACCCCTTTAAGTATAAAAAAAAAAATCCAATATATATCCCATAGTTTGGAGACGCTATAACATTCATGCAAACCAATCAATATATAATTAATTGGGCCATTTTTACCAAAGATGTAGCAGAATACATTTTGGTCTAAATTTAAGAAATTTGAGATTTTTATTGGATACTTTTATAGCAGAAAGTAAAAAATAGTTTGTTTTTTGTTTATGGGTAATCAAAAAAAAAAAAAACCCATAGTGATCAAATATAAAAAGGAAAGCTTTGTGTGAAAATGTTTTTACTTTTGGATAGTGTTGCATGACAGCACAAGTGTCACTTAAAGTAGCGCAGTGCTAAAAAGTAAAAAAAATGGCCAGGTTATTATAAAGGGGGTAAAACCTTCTGAAGCGGAGGTGGTTAAACTTCTTTTTAAAAAAAAAAGATCTGATGCCAGGCTCACTTTAAGGCCCCATTCACACTTGGGTCATGAAGGCATCGCAGACAGAACCTGCCCACAAATCCAAATCACACAAGGCACATTTGGCTGCCATTCATCCTGATGGCACACCAAATGCAGTGCGATTTTACAGCATTTGTCCCACAAGTATCATGCTAAAATGCACATAAAGAAAATAAATCACGCCGGCCTCAGCCAAAACTTGGGCCCTGAGCTGCTTTGTCGCAGTAAAACGCACATAGGGCAGTCCAATCAAGTTAATGGTCTCTCCGATGCGTGACATGCATGCGAGTGGGAACATGCTTTTCAACTTAGCAATATGTGAATGGGGGGGGGGGTTCTAAAGGTTCCTCCACACCAATCTGAGTCAGGCTGTGCTGGACAATCTTGCCCAGGCCCCATGCAAAGCCATTTGCCTTGTTTCTTACATTGTCAGTTCCCACCACTGCATTGCAGCGATGAACACTGAAAAAATACCGCATGCAGTCTTTCCCTATGCTGTGGGTTAAGACGCAAATTACAAGATCGCAGTGCTGCGGCATGAATAGAAGTTAACGGCATTGTGACACTTCAGTAAAGTTCACAGACATGCCGTGATTGGTGCATCGCACCGCTTCCTCCCAGCGCACACCACGGCTGTGTGATCAGTGCGGATGTTGGTGTGAATGAACCCCAACCCACAGGGAGAAGATCCCATCCAATGTCAGGACAATCCAAGTGAATTCTCTGCCTTCTACAGCCTGAGAATTACCTCTATGATGATGCTGGGCAAAAACATAAAATAGCTTTCTAAATTCAGTCATATATTAGAGCCGTCACCTCAGGGGTTAAGCCACTTTATCCCATCCTGTCTGTTGAATAATCCTATGTGCCCCTGTGTCGGTTTTATTTAAAAAAAAGCCTCTTTACCAGAACTCAGGGTGCCACTCACATGACCGACCAGCTCTCTCCTCTCCCCATCTGACAGATGCAGTGGGTGTGGCTGAGGATTCCCCGATAACGTCAATCAGGAGGGGAGGAGAGGGGAAGCGGGTCACGTGAGCGGCGCACTGAGCTATGGTAAAGAACAGCTTGTTTTAATAAAAACAGACACAGGGGCACATAGGATAAAACATTAAACTTCAGCTGCAGGAGGGGAGGGGTGGGCACTGACACAGGAGCAGACAGGCAGGGAGGGGGGAGAGGGGAGAGAAGAGAGCGGTGCTGTGAATGATGGAGGTACATAAATCGACCATGGTGTCAGGGCTCAGCAGCCATGATATACTGTGGTTAGTTTACAGGGGGGGGGGTATAGCCAGACAGGATCAGTCAGGTTTCTTTTAGGTGATAGAAGGGGCCAAATTACACAGCACACGCATTTTGCCATATAACATACTTTAAGGCATGGGTGCTCAACCTGTGGCCCTTCAGCTGTTGCAGAACTACAAGTCCCATGATGCATTGTAAGGCTGACAGTTACAAGCATGACTGAAAAGGCTGAAGCATGACAGGGCCTGTAGTTCTGCAGCAGCTGGAGGGTGAGAGGTTAAAGGGAACATTATTTTTCTCTTTTTTTTTTAGGTTAAAACACTTTAAAGTGTTACTAAACCCAGGAGCCTGCATTCACTATATCTGGTCTCCCACAGAACATGGAAATGCAATTATTTTAGTAAATATAAACTGCCAAATCTCTTTTCTCAGCAGTATATAGCAGTCTTGTGACTATCAGCGTCTGGTTAAAGCTTGTAGGAGTTTTCATTCTCTCCTGATTGTCCTATGAGGCTGCAGGACCCCTGACCCCCTGTCTGGACAGTGATGATTGGCCCTGTTCTGATCAAATGCACAAAAAAAAAAAAAACTCTAGCAATACATACCGAACTGAGCATGTCCAGCTTGTCCCCTAGCCTCTGTGCAGAGGATTAACCCCTTAGGTTCACAGTGAGCACAACAAGCATGCTTTACTGCATGGGTGTCCAACCTGCAGCCCCCCAGCTGTTGTGGAACCAAGTCCCATGAGGCATTGCAAGGCCAACCATTGCAAGCATGGCTCCCAAAGGCAGAGGCATCATGGGACTTGTAGTTTTGCAACATCTGGAGGGACGCAGGTTGGACACCCATGCTTTACCGCATATACAGACTGATTTTACTGTTGTGGGTTTAGTAACACTTTTATACTATGTACGCCATTTTAAAAGCTGATCAACAACCATCAAAAATACAAGAACCATGTGTACTCTTATCACAGTCTTGGTGATTTTTCAGATCTGTGCCAGAACCAACCTAAACAAACCCATTTACAGTAATACCTGGGGTTACGAGCATAATGCGTTCCAGAAGAAATGCTTGTAATCCAAAGCACTCCTATATCAAAGCGAGTTTTCCCATAGGAAATAGAAAGATAATCCGTTCCACGGCCACTGCTTTTCTATGCAGTACCGCATGTGGCCAGAGGGGCGGAGACACTCGGGAACAGAGCGTCTGCTACATGCGGTACTGCACACCCCCAGAGGCTTGAATTCTGCTGGTCTTGCAAGACAACGCTCGCAAAGAGTCAGCTTTTAAAACAAAAAAAAATTAAATAACTTGTAATGCAAAACACTCGGAAACCGCGTTACTGGTAATCTGAGGTTCCACTGTACTACACAGTTTATAGATCTAAAGGAGATTGTACAAACGTCTCTAAAGCCAAACCTAACCTGTACAATCTGCTTTAGATCCGCCATAAACTATTTTGTGCAATTAGAGAATATCGTTTTATGATCAGCCTAAAGCCTCAGTCTTTAGGCTGATCATAAAACTATATTTTATAAATTGCACAAAAAATAGTTTTTGGCAGATCTAAAGCAGATTGTACAATCTAAGTTCTTTGTTCAACCCAGCGGGCTGAATGAAAATAAAGACTAAGACTGCCATACGAACACAAGCAATGTTAGTACAGCAACCTTCTCCCCAGGGCACACTGATCAGCGCTGGCATGCCGTTTCCCAGCATTGGTTCTGAGGCCGGCTTCTGTCAGGCAGGGAGCTGTACACATGGGCTTAAAGTCAGCCAATTCATGCCGGCCATACACACTGCAATCTCTAAAAGATTTACCAATGCCATGTAAAACGAGGACACAGCTAAGCAATAATCAGGCAGGCCCTTGTATTACATAGTTGATGGTAGCTCTAAAGAAGGTGGGGCAACCATATTGTAGTGTGTATTGTGACCTTAAAGTACTAGTCTTTCTATTAAAATATCAAACCTGTTGTACTTACCTGCTCTATGCAGTGGTTTTGTATAGAGCAGCCCGGATCCTCCTCTTCTCGGGTTCCTGGATGGAGCTCCTGGCTCCTCCCTCCTGCCAAGTGCCCCCCCCCACAGCAAGCAGCTTGCTATGGGGGCACCCGAGCTGCAGCTCCGTGTTTCCAGTCAGAAACTGAGCTGTGGTTTGGCCCCAGCCCACTCCTGATTGGCTAACTGAGCTTGATGGACAGCAGCGGGAGCCAATGGCTTCGCTGCTGTGTCTCAGCCAAACAGAAAAGAAAGTCCCGGATGTCTGAGGCACTCGTGGACATCACCGGAGAGATGGGGCTCAGGGAGCTGCTGCACACAGGTATTTATCCTAATGCATGAAGATCAAACCTTCTGCTTTTACAACCACTTAAAGGATGACCGTACTAGAGCTGCACGATTCTGGCTAAAATGAGAATCACAATATTTGTTGCTTAGAAGATATGTTACGCTGCGAGAATCGTGATCTCTTTCACATTAAAACAAAAAAACAAAAAAAAAAAAAAAAAAAAAAAGTGGGCTAACTTTACTGTTTCTTTCTTTTTTTTATTCATTGAAGTGTATTTTTTCCCCAAAAAAATTGCATTTGAAAAACTGCTGGGCAAATACAGTGCGACATAAAATATTGCAGCAATTGCCATTTTATTCCCCAAGGTCTCTGCTAATTTATATATATATATATAATGTTTGGGGGTTCCAAGTAAATTTCTAGCAAAAAAATATTGATTTTTAATTAAGTGTCAGAAAAAGATTTTAGACTTTAACTGGTTAAACTTCCTGCAATACCTGTTGAAAACTTGGCAGACTGCCCGGATTATTTACACAGAAGTTTATCCTTTGATCTAAGAAGGAAGCTTAGTTACAATGTTTCAAGGTAAAGACTTGGCAGACTGCCCAGATGCATTCTTTCAACAGATGAGTGAGCAGATAAGTCTCTCACTTGTTATATGAAAGAATCGGCAAAGGAGAGATCGTGGGGGGGGGGGGGGGGGGTGTGAATCGAGATCACGATTTTTAGCCAATTGTGCAGCTCTAGACCATACACACAACAATGTGACTGCACAATACCTGGACAAAATTTGCTTGAATTGCCATTAAGTTATTTTATTTTTTTTAAACACGTTATACTTACCTGCTCTGTGTAATTGTTTTGCACAGAACAGCCCTGATCCTCTTCTCAGGTCCCCAGTCAGTTCTCCTGGCCCCTCCCTCCTACCCCCATACAAGCAGCTTTCTATGGGGCACCTGGACAGACTAGATCCTGAGCCGCTCCTCTGTCTATTGACACAAAGTGTGGCTTGGCTCCGCCCCCTACTCTTAGCAGCTCACTGTAGGACAGGAGCCAGTGGCTACTGTTGCTGTCTCAGCCAATGAGGAATGAGCTTCATACATAGAATGCATGACGGCAATAAGCCTTCAGCTTTTACATCCACCAAAACTATGTATGAGGACAAACCTAGACAACCATATTGCCACAGAGTTGCAGTTAGAGTTTTTGGTAGAGCTAAAGGAGATTGTAACGTGTATAGTGGCCCCATACACTGTACAATCTTACCAAACAATTCTTGTACAAGAAACTTTGGACCCAACAAAACGATCAGCATCTAAACGAACCAATAATTTCTTCCCCAATCAGGCAGGCCCTTGCACTACAAAGTTGTTGGTGTCTAATACAGATTGTACAATCAGATTGTAACATGTGTGGGGATGCCAAGCTATAATAGGATCATACAATCTTTGTACAAACAGATCTACCAAAACCAATAGGAGGTCCCAACTAACCTGTATAATCAGTTTATAACAAATCAGGGAGGCTCTTCTCCTACATACTTGCTAATAGATGTGAAGGAGATTGTACAATCAGATTGCAGTGTGGGGGGAGTCTATATATCTCTATATGGGCTACAATTCCATTATGGGGGAAGTCCTGCCTGCAGAGATCGTCCTCTTAGACACACAATATAAAAACCTCACAAAGACGTGAACCACAATGAGAAGTTTAGAGTCAGATCAATCTGATTGTATGATCACTTTTATTACTGGAATGTTCTAGACAAATAAATTGTAGATTGATAGAGAAGTCTCCATACATTCCAATAGGACAGCTCAGATCACAGCTCACTACATATTCTGGAGGGGGGAGGAGAGAGCCAACAAGCTGGGCCACATTCCAAGCCAATAGAAAGAGGCCACCAAGATCCTGACAGCCAACCAAAAGCAGACACCACAGCAAGGCCACACCCATAACGATCAGACAGAGCAGAGTGGAGTGAAGCATGCTGGGAAGGGTAGTCCTCTGCAGGGGATTGCTCATTGTAGAATATAGAGAGTCGGGCTCCTCAGGACTACAAATCCCATCACCACCCCCCCAAAGATCTGACAGACTCTCGGGAGAAAGTGAAACAAACCTCCGATACCAAACAGAAAGTTCTACAGAGGAAACCCCCTTCCTTTCCTTCTACAAATACTACAGGAGAAAAGAAACAAAACGATGGAACCACCACACCTGTTCCCGGTAGACATACAATACATTATACTATCGGGGGGAGATTTCTTACAATTACTGATATCATCTGAACACAGAACAGATTATTAAATACACGAGATTCTAGATCTATGGAGAGGGCAACCAGATCATCTATGTTATGTATTAAAAAGGTGACAACACAAAAAGGTGGTCACACAGTATATGGATTGTCACCATTCAGGAGATTGTACAGAGATTGTATATTTAGGGAGCTTGTACATACTCTAATCAGATTGTACAAGCTCCCTAAAAGGTGACCACACAATATACAATCTCTGTACAATCTCCTGAATGGTGAGACAATCTGTATACTGTGTGACCACCATAAAGATGATTGTGTATTGTGTTCTCCCCTTTTAAAGGAACTTGTACATACACTCACACTCTGATTGTCCAATCACCATCAAGGTGACCACACAATATACAATCTCCTGAATGGAGAGACAATCTGTATACTGTGCAGCCACCTTAAAAATGGATTGTACAGAGATTGTACATTGTGTGGTCACCTTTAGGGAGCTTGTACATACTTGGATTGCACAATCTTATGGGTGACCATACACTATACAATCTGATAGAACAGTCTCTGTAGACACTCTTTCCAAACTTCTTAAAGTTGATCAGATTGTATAATGCAAGGAGGTCTTAAAGGAAACACGCCACTAGCGGGGCGCTTTGAACCCCCCCAGAAGAGGTTAAAAAGCACACACTAAGCACTGCCTTCAAAGCGGTTCCCATTCATTTCAATGGGTGGGAGTGGAGGAGGATTGGTGTACACAGCGCCCCAAAGATGTGGCTTGCAGGACGTTTTCCCGTCCCAGAAGCGCACCGCCCCCAGTGTGAGATCACTCGGGCTTTCACACCGGGGAGGCTTGAGGGGGCGCTTTTCAGATGCTATTTTTAAACGCAAAAGCACCCCAGTGTGAAAGGGGTCTTAAAGAGGTTTCACATACACTATACAATCATTGTACTATCTTACAATTAACCATACACTATAACACAGCGATTGTTCTCTGTACAAACTCCTTTAAAGAAGATTGGACAGATTGCATATTATGCGATCAACTTTAAAGCGGAGTTCCACCAAAAAATGGAACTTCCGCTTTAAGTGCTGGTGTCCCCCTGACATGCCACGTCATGTCATTTTTTTTTGGGGGGGGGACCCAGTTTTTGCAGGCCCCCGGCTCTCCCTTACTCCCCTGGCGCGGGAAGAAAGATCACCCCTTCCTGCAATCTTCTGGGACACATCACAGGTCCCAGAAGACTGCCCGGCCGTTCACAGCGTGGCTCGCACATGCCTAGTGATACCACAGCCGGATGCCCAAAGTTGGAATGCCAGCGCCATGGAGAGGGGGGAGAAGAGCGGGGCTTCGTACGCCGGCATCGCTGGACAGGCAAGTCTCCGATTATTGCACTTTGTAGCTGCTGACTTTCAAAATGGGTGGAACTCCGTTTTCAGGTGTTTGTACAATCGGTGTGTATACAATCTCCCTAAATGTGACCTTACACTATACAATCTAACCGATCAAGGCAAGACTGTATAGTGTACGCTCACTTTTCGGGAGATTGTACAATCAGATTGTCTCGTGTATTAGTACCTTTACCTACCAAAGATAAAGAAAACCATTGCTTTAGTTTCCTCCAGACAGCCTTTGCCCCCATATGACCCCCAATTATTCCGCTCCTGCCCATCCTACTGCAGATCTGTGGCTGGTTGAGCCCCATTATAACCCCCCTAGTTCTGTCCTCTATGGGAGACCGAGATGTCAGATCTCAGGTGAGCCCAGCCTGACCTCCACTGCTCAGCCTCCAATCCCCTCCCCCGGTGACCGTCTACTACACACACACACACACACACCTACACACCTAGACAGGGAGGCCTCCGCTGGGTGTATACCGACTATTATCAGACATGCCGGGTCTTGTGTCTGGGCCCATCCCCCGCACACCGAGGACCCGCCATCACCAGGAAGAGGACCGGCCCGCTATGTAATACTCATCACACACACACTGCAATCTGATTGCACCAACCAGTATGTAGAGGAAGAAGGGCCTGTCTGATTGGATAGTTTAGGTAGATTCCCATTAGGTGTCAGTAGATCTAAAGCTGATTGCATGATCAGATTGCAACCAGAGATATAGAGGGAGGAAGGCGGACATGAGGACCAATCATTGCAATGCAGGTGAGATCAGCCAAGAACCATTCAGTGCTATACAGGGCGAGCCCAGCCACCCCACCCCCACTCCACAATACAATGCAGGGTGAGCCCGGACACAGTATTACCCACCCAATGCTGTGCAGAGCCCATCCACCATAGCAGGGGGATCCTCGGCACAGTGTCCGCCAATCACAGGGAAGTATTATAGAAGGGATCTCTCAGCCTGCACTCCCCCTCCCCCCTCTTACCAGGGAGCGAAGAACTCCACCAGGATGATGCTGTATTCCCGCACACTGGCCTCGAAGTCGTCGTCGGTCAGGTCTATGACATCGGAGGCCCAGGCGGCGTGGAAGGCTACACCCAGCAGGAAGAGGGCGCCGAGGAGGGATCGCGTCATTGTCAGTACCGGAGAGAGGAGACCGGAGCTCTCGGCTGCACTGCCTGACCTGGACTAGAAGGGAAGCCGGGGAGAGGAGGGACACAAGACGCTGCCGGAAGTACCCTCTGCCGGACCTGGAGCCGGAGTGTGGCAGCTGCTTATTGGCCGCTGTCAGGTGACGTCAGATGCCCGGGCGGGGACTCCAGCTAGAAACGGAGCTGGGCGTGACAGCGTCCAGTCAGTTTAGGAGTGGCGGCCGTACGGAAGGGGCGGGAAATCTTGTCAGCCAATAGAACGGCGGCTAAGAAATCACGTGTTTACAGGTTGCCAAAGAGAGCATGGAGGAAATCGTGCTGTGGTGTTCGCTGATTGGAGGAGGACAACGCGCTGTGTGTGCCATGTGCGGGGACAGGGCTGGGGATGGGAATCCTGTATATAATATATAGTACTATATACTGTACATTCATATATATATATATATATATATATATATATATATATATATATATATATATATATATATATATAATATACAGTCCTATATACTATTCATTCCTTTATATAATATACAGTCCAATATACTATACATTCCTATATATATATATATATAAAATATAATATACAGTCCTATATACTATACATTCATATATATATAAAAGAATTTACTCGTAATATACATTCCTTTATCCCCATATATATAAAAGTATATACTCCTATAGACTACTGTATATATAATATACAGTCCTATATACTATACATTTATATATATATATATATATATATATATATATATATATATATACACTAGTGTATATACTCCTATATAATATACATTCCTATATCCTCATATATATATAAAAGTATATACTCCTATTTACAGTCCTATATACGCTAATAGACTATATACTCCTATAAAGTATCTCACAGAAGTGAGTACACCCCTCACATTTTTGTAAATATTTTATTATATCTTTTCATGTGACAACACTGAAGAATTGACACTTTGCTACAATGTAAAGTAGTGAGTGTACAGCTTGTATAACAGTGTAAATTTGCTGTCCCCTCAAAATAACTCAACACACAGCCATTAATGTCTAAACCGCTGGCAACAAAAGTTAATACACCCCTAAGTGAAAATGTCCAAATTGGGCCCAATCAGCCATTTTCCCTCCCCGGTGTCATGTGACTTGTTAGTCTTACAAGGTCTCAGGTGTGAATGGGGAGCAGGTGTGTTACATTTGGTGTTATCGCTCTCACTCTCTCATACTGGTCACTGGAAGTACAACATGGCACCTCATGGCAAAGAACTCTCTGAGGATCTGAAAAAAAGAATTGTTGCTCTACATAAAGATGGTCTAGACTATAAGAAGATTGCCAAGACACTGAAAATAGGCTGCAGCACGGTGGCCATGACCATACAGCAGTTTAACAGGACAGGTTCCACTCAGAACAGGCCTCGCCGTGGTCGACCAAAGAAGTTGAGTACACATGCTCAGCGTCATATCCAGAGGTTGTCTTTGGGAAATAGACATATGAGTGCTGCCAGCATTGCTGCAGAGGTTGAAGGGGTGGGGGATCAGCCTGTCAGTGCTCAGACCATACGCCGCACACTGCATCAAATTGGTCTGCATGGCTGTCGTCCCAGAAGGAAGCCTCTTCTAAAGATGATACACAAGAAAGCCTGCAAACAGTTTGCTGAAGACAAGCAGACTAAGGACATGGATTACTGGAACCATGTCCTGTGGTCTGATGAGACCAAGATAAACGTATTTGGTTCAGATGGTGTCAAGGGTGTGTGGCGGCAACCAGGTGAGGAGTACAAAGACAAGTGTGTTTTGCCTACAGTCAAGCATGGTGGTGGGAGTGTCATGGTCTGGGGCTGCATGAGTGCTGCCGGCACTGGGGAGCTACAGTTCATTGAGGGATCCATGAATGCCAACATGTACTGTGACATACTGAAGCAGAGCATGAGCCCCTCCCTTCATAGACTGGGCCGCAGGGTAGTATTCCAACATGATATTGACCCCAAACACACTTCCAAGACGACCACTGCCTTGCTAAAGAAGCTGAGGGTAAAGGTGATAGACTGGCCAAGCATGTCTCCAGACCTAAACCCTATTGATCATCTGTGGAGCATCCTCAAATGGAAGGTGGAGGAGCTCAAGGTCTCTAACATCCACCAGCTCCGTGATGTCATCATGGAGGAGTAGAAGAGGACTCCAGGGGCAACCTGTGAAGCTCTGGTGATCTCCATACCCAAGAGGGTTAAGGCAGTGCTGGAAAATAATGGTGGCCACGCAAAATATTAACACTTTGGGCCCAATTTGGATATTTTCACTTAGGGGTGTACTCACTTTTGTTGCCAGCGATTTAGACATGAATGGCTGTGTGTTGAGTTATTTTGAGGGGACAGCAAATTTACACTGTTATACAAGCTGTACACTCACTACTTTACATTGTAGCAAAGTGTCATTTCTTCAGTGTTGTCACATGAGAAGAAAATATTTACAAAAATGTGAGGGGTGTACTCACTTTTGTGAGATACTGTATATATAAATGCTCCAATAGACTATATACTCCTATTTACAGTTATATATACTCAGAGGTGTGCACCCCAAAGCTCAAGCACACATGCCTTTCTCTGCAGCCTCAGCTGCACAGGACAGTGAATGAATGGGAAGTGCTCTGGGCTGAGTGGCTTCCTGTTCGTTCACAAACTGAAGCATAGTAAAAACAGTTCACTATGCTTCAGTTATAAATGAACACAGTAAGTGCATGTGTTCATTTAGAAAAGGAAGGGGCTGGTAAGTTGCATATTTATTAGTCCCTTCACTCACTCTCTATCCAGAAACATCCCCCGCAGCAGTTGGGGGGAGAGGAGGGAAGCCAGTAGCACTGTGAGTTGGGGGGGGAGTAACACGGAGGGAAGCCTGGTGAATAGGGGGAATCGGCACTGCATGTAGTGAGTAGGGTGTGCCCAGGCCCACCTGGCACACACCTATGTATACTGTATACTCCAATATACGTCTATATACAGTACAGCCCTACTCACTTCTATAAACTCCTATATACAGTCCATTTCTATATACTCCAATATACTATAATATATACTCCAATATACTATACAGGGTGCCGTAACGAGGCTCTGTGGCTTACGCATGCGTTTGCAAATGCGTGTGGAATCAGCCCCTGTTTTTAACGCATACTGTTAGATATGTTCATTTGGTTGTCTGCAAGCTGGTTGGTAAGTAGGCTTGCGTTGTTTCCTGGGCATTCCCCAGGCTTTGTTTCCAATATACTATATACTGTGTTTCCCTGAAGCAATATAAGCCCTACCCCGAAAATAAGCCCTAGTTTAAACTGGTTGTAAAATCCTATAATCCACTCTATTACAGTGCCGTATAATGTACAATGTGTGTGATATGATTGTGCCAAATACCTTTTGTACAGTGCCGCTCGGCGCTCAGCTGCCCTCCCGCTGCTCTCCTCCTCTTCTCCCAGCTGTCAGAGGGGGATCTCGGCCCCTCTCTCTGCAGTGTTCGGAGCGGGGAGGAGAGCTCCGCTATAACGAAGATATTTGGCACAATTATATTACAGAAACACACACATTGTACATTGTATAATACTGTGATAGAGTGGATTATAGGATTTTACAACCACTGTTACTCGGTTCCACTGGGGATTCCTGACAGGCAGGGAGGGAGAGGGGGAGAGAAGACAGCACATTACATGGTAAGACCTACCCCGAAAATAAGCCTTACTGTGTTTTTTGTTGCCAAAATTAATATAAGACCCGTGGTTATTTTTGAGGAAAGACAGTACTAACTCTTATGTACAGTCCTATATACAGTCCTATATACTCCTATGTACAAAAAAAACAGGACATGAACCAAGCAGTAGGTGATAAAGCAGCGGTTGTAAACAATGTATATATTGGGGGGGGGGGGCTCAAGTGTGGCCCCCGACATGTCCGTTGCCATTAATACATTGTAAAGTGCATTATTTCACCCTACATTACCGTAATGCATGAAATACTGTGCATGCATTGTGGGCATACCTCCCAACTTACTGAGATGGGAATGAGGGACACCTATAAGCAAAAGTATGCAGGCATAGGGGGAAAACCGCTGCCACGCCCCCCCCCCCCCCCCCAAGGAAAATTGTACAAAATAAAATGATTGATTAAACCCACAAGTGTTTTTTTTTTACCACTACTATTCCTTTAAATTAGCTTTTGGAATTTAGAAATTGGATGAATGGCCTAGCACTGGGAAACACTTTATGATAGAAAGCAGTGCATTTTACATACAACTATAGAGATCAGACCCAAATGAGGGACAAATGAGGAGGAAAGAGGGACAGAGGGACTTTGTTCTGAATGAGGGACAGTCCCTCGAAATCAGGGATGGTTGGGAGCTATGATTGTGGGTACCATTAATTCTGAATAGCACAATACAGCCACACTATTACACCACAATGCACATGCCATGCTACACCTTCACAGAATGCAGCCAACCTTAATGCTAGGGTCCCATGTGCAAGGGACCTTATAGTTTACATTTTAATTAAACGCACATGACGTGTATGCAGTAACACATTGGAAAGGTGCATTACACCAGATGCAGTTGAACGCAGGCATTTGTCCCTTAACCACTTAAGGACCGAGCCTCTTTTTTGGATGTGTTTTTTACAAGTTAAAAACATTTTTTTTGCTAGAAAATTACTTAGAACCCACAAACATTATACATTTTTTTTTCGAACACCCTAGAGAATAAAATGGCGGTCGTTGCAATACTTTCTTTCACACCATATTTGCGCAGCGGTCTTACAAGCGCACTTTTTTGGAAAAAATACACTTTGAATTAAAAATAAGACACCAGTAAAGTTAGCCCAAGTTTTTTTTTTGTTGTATTGTGAAAGATAATGTTATGCCGAGTAAGTTGACACCCAACATGTCATGCTTCAAAATTGAGCCCGCACGTGGAATAGCGACAAACTTTTACCCTTAAAAATCTCCATAGGCTAAAACAATGAGCTTACTTTATAGATCCTTGTAAACTTACTTTATGTATCTTTATAATATTGTATACTCAATAAACTTCTTTTGACAAGGAAAAATCTCCATAGGCAATGTTTAAAAAATTCTACAGGTTGCATGTTTTGAGTTACAGAGAAGGTCTAGGGCTAGAATTATTGATCTCGCTCTACTGATCGCGGTGATACCTCACATGTGTGCTTTGAACACCATTTTGCTATGCGGGCGCTACTCACGTATGCGTTCGCTTCTGCACGCGAGCTCGGCGGGACGGGGCGCGTTTAAAAAATTTTATTTATTTTTTCTTATTTATTTTACCTTTTATTTTTTATTTTTACACTGTTTAAAAAAAAATGGTGTCACTTTTATTCCTATTACAAGAAATGTAAACATCCCTTGTAATAGAAATAAGCACGACAGGACCTCTTAAATATGAGATCTGGAGTCAAAAAGATCTCAGATCTCATATTTACACTAATATGTATATTAGAGGGGTGGGGGGTGGTTGTGGGTGCACTGTTTGCCATCCATTAATTACCACTAGCCACCACAGCACTGTACCTGTGCTTCCCAGACACACTAAGATTGGGAACACATGGGCTAATCGTAATGTGCAAATAGTTTTAATCTTGTTGCTTGCCAGAGCCCTTATGCATGCATGTTTAACCACTTCAATACCAGGCACTTAGACACCTTCCCGCCCAGCCCAATTTTCAGCTTTCAGCGCTGTCGCAATTTGAATGACAATTGCGCGGTCATGCTACACTGTACCCAAACAAATTTTTTATCATTTTGTTCCCACAAATAGAGCTTTCTTTTGGTGGTATTTGATCACCCTTGCGGTTTTTATTTTTTGCGCAACAAATAAAAAAAGACCGAAAATTTTGAAAAAAAACAAGTTTTTCTTTGTTTCTGTTAAAACTTTTTGTAAATAAGTACGTTTTTTTCTTCAATGACGGGCACTGATATGGCTGCACTGACGGGCACTGATATGGCGGCACTGATGGGCACCGATGAGGTGGCACCGATGAGGTGGCACTGATGAGGTGGCACTGACGGGCACTGATGATGGGCACTGATAGGTGGCACTGATGGGCACTGATGGGCACTGATAGGTGGCACTGATGGGCACTGATAGGTGGCACTGGTATGCGGCACGGATGGGCACTCATAGGTGGCACGGATGGGCACTAATAGGCGGCACTGATGGGCACTCATAGGTGGCATTGATGGGCACTTGTAGGTGGCATTGATGGTTACTTATGGGTGGCACTGATAGTTGGCACAGATGGGCACGGATGGGCACTGATAGATGGGCACTGATGGGCATGGATGGGCACTGACAGGTGGCATGAATGGACACTGATGGGTGGCACTGGTGGCATTACTTGTTTGCAGTGATGCCCCTAAGGGTGGCATTGCTGGGCATCACTGCAACATAATTGTGCCAATCAGTGCCCATTTGTGGGCACTGATTGGCACAGATTTGGCATACTGGGCACATGTGGATGGCCATGGGGTACATACCTGGCCATCCACATGTTGCCCCTTCCCTGGTGGTCCTAGTGGTGATCCCTGGTGGTCCAGTGTGGTGATCTGCGGGGGGGCTGCGCTGATAAACAATCAGCACAGACCCCCCCTGCCAGGAGAGCCGCCGATCGGCTCTCCTCTACTTGCGTCTGTCAGACGCGAGTGAGGAAGAGCCGATCAACGGCTCTTCCTATTGACAGCGTGATCAGCCGTGATTGGACACGGCTGATCACGTGGTAAAGAGCCTCCGCCGGAGGCTTTTTACCAAGATCAGTGTAGCGGTGTGTCAGACTGACTGAATAAGTTCACTTAAATAAATAAATAAATGCACTTTTTTTTTTTTGCGGGTAAAATAAATGTGAATTTCCTTTTTTTTCTTTGTAGCAGCCTGGAAAGTATTACACCAGTGATCAGCAGATTGCTGGTGCCATGCACGACTCTTGCAGACTGTCAGTGTGAGCTGTCTGCTGGTACCTCATATGGGCAGTCTCACACTGACAAGAAGAATAGTACGAGGTCTGGTTATGGTGTTTTGTTATATTAATGCGACACGTCAGTGCGTCGCCCGTGCCCCAGACGACGTCAGAGTGTGACGAAACGTACGTCGGGCGTGCTGACGTGCTGCATCCACCGTCTGCAGGACGGGCGTTCGCTTCTAGCCGGCCAGCTTATGTGCTTTTGTATACCCTTCCGAATGTAAGTGCAATTTCATTGATTTTAATAAAAAGTGAAAGCAGGATTACGCTATGTTGCTTTCCCTCTTTCTTTGGTATACCTCTCTCGAGGTTTATCCCTAGCCAGGGGTTACATCTCCACAATACAGGGATAATTGGTGAACAGCGTGCTTAATCCAAGCGAAGGTGGTGTGCTTTTCCTTTGATGGTCCATCCTGAAAGGCCCCGACTGGGTTAAGGTCGCAAGCTTTCTTAAGCTTGCCGTTTGGTAAGCACGCATTCTTATCATTACCACAGTGGTGCGGTGAAGGACATATTGATTTAATTGATTTCCACCTATCTACGTTTCTTTTTTTTATCCACCATCTATGATCGATTTTGGATAGGACGTTTTACCTTGTTTATTATGTACCTTTATGAACTTTGGAGCCTATCTCAAATTTGGGCCTAATAATCAACATATCTGATTTGGTTATATCATATATACCTTTTTTTGTCACAGCGCTGCTCTTTTTGTATTTATTTTTTAAGAAGAATAAATGAACTACCAGAGCACTCAACAGCACCATGGTAGTTCATTGAGACCTATAAGCCGATATCTGTAAAGACGGCCGCGCTCCGTTCAAAAAGTGACGGCTCGCCGATCCCCTCTCTCCCTGTGACAGCAGTATGGGGAGATGTTCCCTGTCCTGCTGTCACAAGAAGTCCCGTTAGAGGAACTGCACTCCGATAGGGGGTGCTCGTGTTTGGCAAGAAATTGGGATGGGGGCCCACCTCTAGAAATATACAGTGCCTATTGGGATGACACCTCTCTTCTTTGCTGTCACAAGAAGAGAGGGGATCGGTGAGAGGCTGCAGCAGTGGGAACATGTTACGCCTCTGACATGTGTCAGTACTTTTCTGGGGGCAAACCAAAATTTGGGACTCTTTTACTTTCAATGATAATGCTAAACAGGAGAAATAGAGAGAATAAATCTTCCTAATGGGGGTACAGATTTGAGCTTTGTGACATGGTGCATTATCCTGCTGGAAGGAGCCATCAGAAGATGGGGACACTGTAGTCATAAAGGGATGGACATGGTCAGCAACAATACTCAGGTAGGCCGTGGCATTTAAATGATGCTCAATTGGTATTAAAGGGCCCAAAGTGTGCCAAGAAAATATCCCCCCCACCATTACACCAACAGCCTGAACCATTGATACAAGGCAGGATGGATCCATGCTTTCATGTTTTTTTACGCCAAATTCTGACCCCACCATCTGAATGTCGCAGCTGAAATCGGGACTCCTCAGACCAGGCAACATTTTTTCCAATCTTCTATTGTCCAATTTTGGTGATCCTGTGCGAATTGTAGCCTCAGTTTCCTGTTCTTAGCTGACAGGAGTGGCACCCGGTGTGGTTTTCTGTTGCTGTAGCCCATCTGCTTCATAGTTCGATGTGTTGTGCGTTCAGAGATGGTATTCTGCATACCTTGGATGTAATGAGTGGGTATTTGAGTTACCTGTTGCCTTTCTATCACCTCAAACCAGCCTGCCCATTCTCCTCTGACATCAACAAGGCA